>JBBGZY010001695.1:0-1200000 GCA_037952925.1 Lithobates clamitans
GAGGAGAGGGCGAGAGAGAGAGAGAGAGAGAGGAGAGGGCGAGAGAGAGAGAGGAGAGGGCGAGAGAGAGCGCGGAGAGGGCGAGAGAGAGAGCGGAGAGGGCGGAGAGGGCGAGAGAGAGAGAGAGAGCGGAGAGGGCGAGAGAGAGAGAGAGCGGAGAGGGCGAGAGAGAGAGAGAGAGCGGAGAGGGCGAGAGAGAGAGAGAGGGCGAGAGAGAGAGAGAGCGGAGAGGGCGAGAGAGAGAGAGAGAGCGGAGAGGGCGAGAGAGAGAGAGAGCGGAGAGGGCGAGAGAGAGAGAGAGAGCGGAGAGGGCGAGAGAGAGAGAGAGAGCGGAGAGGGCGAGAGAGAGAGAGAGAGAGCGGAGAGGGCGAGAGAGAGAGAGAGAGAGCGGAGAGGGCGAGAGAGAGAGAGAGCGGAGAGAGAGAGGCGGAGAGGGCGAGAGAGAGCGGAGAGGGCGAGAGAGCGGAGAGGGCGAGAGAGAGAGAGGGGCGAGAGAGAGAGAGAGCGGAGAGGGCGAGAGAGAGAGAGAGAGAGAGCGGAGAGGGCGAGAGAGAGAGAGAGCGGAGAGGGCGAGAGAGAGAGAGAGAGAGCGGAGAGGGCGAGAGAGAGAGAGAGAGCGGAGAGGGCGAGAGAGAGAGAGAGAGCGGAGAGGCGAGAGAGAGAGAGAGCGGAGAGGGCGAGAGAGAGAGCGGAGAGGGCGAGAGAGAGGAGAGAGCGGAGAGGGAGAGAGAGCGGAGAGGGCGAGAGAGAGAGAGAGAGAGAGAGGGGAGAGAGAGGGGGGCGAGAGAGAGAGGGGGCGGGAGAGAGAGAGAGGGGGCGGGAGAGAGAGAGAGGGGGGGCGGAGAGAGAGAGAGGGGGCGGAGAGAGAGGGGGCGGGAGAGAGAGGGGGCGAGAGAGAGAGAGGGGGCGAGAGAGAGAGAGAGAGGGGCGAGAGAGAGAGAGAGAGGGGCGAGAGAGAGAGAGAAGGGGGCGAGAGAGAGAGAGAGAGAGAGAGGGGGCGAGAGAGAGAGAGGGGCGAGAGAGAGAGAGAGAGAGAGGGCGGGAGAGAGAGAGGGCGGGAGAGAGGAGAGAGGGCGGGAGAGAGAGAGAGGGCGGAGAGAGAGGAGAGAGAGGCGGAAGAGAGAGAGAGAGGGCGGGAGAGAGAGAGAGGGCGGGAGAGAGAGAGAGAGGGCGGGAGAGAGAGAGAGAGGGGCGGGGAGAGAGAGGGCGGGAGAGAGAGAGAGGGCGGGAGAGAGAGAGAGGGCGGGAGAGAGAGAGAGAGGGCGGGGAGAGAGAGGGCGGGAGAGAGAGAGAGGGGGCGGGGGAGAGAGAGAGAGGGGGCGGGGGAGAGAGAGAGAGAGAGGGGGGCGGGAGAGAGAGAGGGGGGCGGGAGAGAGAGAGGGGGGGCGGGAGAGAGAGAGGGGGGCGGGGAGAGAGAGAGGGGGGGCGGGAGAGAGAGAGCGGGGAGAGAGAGGGGGCGGGAGAGAGAGAGGGGGCAGGAGAGAGAGAGGGGGCAGGAGAGAGAGAGGGGGCAGGAGAGAGAGAGGGGGCGGAGAGAGAGAGGGGGCGGGAGAGAGAGAGGGGCGGGAGAGAGAGAGGGGGCGGGAGAGAGAGAGGGGGCGGGAGAGAGAGAGGGGGCGGGAGGGTGTGAGAGAGAGAGGGCGGGAGGGTGTGAGAGAGAGAGGGCGGGAGGGTGTGAGAGAGAGAGGGCGGGAGGGTGTGAGAGAGAGAGGGCGGGAGGGTGTGAGAGAGAGAGGGCGGGAGGGTGTGAGAGAGAGAGGGCGGGAGGGTGTGAGAGAGAGAGGGCGGGAGGGTGTGAGAGAGAGAGGGCGGGAGGGTGTGAGAGAGAGAGGGCGGGAGGGTGTGAGAGAGAGAGGGCGGGAGGGTGTGAGAGAGAGAGGGCGGAGGGTGTGAGAGAGAGAGGGCGGGAGGGTGTGAGAGAGAGAGGGCGGGAGGGTGTGAGAGAGAGAGGGCGGGAGGGTGTGAGAGAGAGAGGGCGGGAGGGTGTGAGAGAGAGAGGGCGGGAGGGTGTGAGAGAGAGACGGCGGGAGGGTGAGAGAGAGAGAGGGCGGGAGGGTGAGAGAGAGAGAGGGCGGGAGGGTGAGAGAGAGAGAGGGCGGGAGGGTGAGAGAGAGGGCGGGAGGGTGAGAGAGAGAGAGGGCGGGAGGGTGAGAGAGAGAGAGAGGCGGGAGGGTGAGAGAGAGGGCGGGAGGGTGAGAGAGAGGGCGGGAGGGTGAGAGAGAGGGCGGGGAGGGTGAGAGAGAGAGAGGGCGGGAGGGTGTGAGAGAGGGTTCACATTCCTTGTAATGGGAGAAAAAAAAAAAAAAAAAAAAAGCACCCCCCATCCCTCCGTGCTCGCATACAAAAGTCATGCACGCATGTGTAAACAGTGTTTGCACCAAACGTGAGGTATCACTGCGAATGTTAGAGTGAGAGCAATAATTCTAGCACTAGATCTCCTCTTATGCCGCGTACACACGAGCGGACTTTACGGCGGACTTTGACAGACTTTCTGAATGAACGGACTTGCCCTACACACAATCAACCAAAGGCCTTCGAATTCGTACGTGATGACGTACGACCGGACTAAAAAGTTCATAGCCAGTAGCCAATAGCTGCCCTAGCGTGGCTTTTTGTCCGAACTAGCATACAGACGAGCGCACTTTTCGACCGGACTCGAGTCCGTCGGATAGATTTGAAACATGTTTTAAATCCAAGTACGTCCAACTTTTGAGAAAACAAAGACCGCTGGAGCCCACACACGATCGAATTGTCCGACCAAATCCGGTACGCCGGACCAAGTCTGCTCGTGTGTACGCGGCATAACTAAACAGGTAACCTGTAAGAGTTTAAAACGTTGCCCATGGAGTTTTTTTTTTTTTTTAGGTACCTTAGTGTGTCACCATTCCATGAGCATGCACAATTTTAAAGCGCAACATGTTGTTAGGTATCTATTTACTCGGCATAATTTTTCACATTTTCCAAAAATAAGTGGGGTATACAGTTTTTTTTTTAAAAAATCTTTAAAAATTATTTCCCAAAAAATTGCGTTTAAAAAACGCTGCGCAAATACTGTGACCTAAAAAAAAAAAAAAAAAAAATTGCAATGGTCGCCATTTCCAAGGGTCTCTGCTAAAAAAAATAAATAAAAAATGTATGTTTGGGAGTTCCAAATCATTTTCTAGCAAAAAATACTGATTTAGACTTGTAAACAAAAAGTGCCAGAAAAAGACTGGTCGGCAAGTGGTTAAACTTTGGTAAATTAACATTTTAAAACGCATACCTCTTTGTCAGTGAAGTGCGATTTGTCCTTTTCTTGCTCAGGTGTTAAAAAGAGGACCTTCTCTTCTAAAGAAAAAATAAACCTATTTAAAAATACAGACATACATACAGTTTTTTGTACGTTAGAGGGGACTAGCAAGAGCAAAAAACTAACCTTCAGAACCATTACATCTCAAGACATATCTCATGATGTCCAAGTTTTCATAAACTATCAGAATTTCTACAGCTCCCATTTCCATTGCTTTTAGTGTGTCTTCAACACCGAAACAGTACTTGCCTGTGTCCTGGCTAATTTCATCAAAATATCTCCCTGTAAACACATTAAGGTGAGAAAACATTTATATGCAGAAAACAGCTAATCTACCAATAGAATTAGAAGTAAATAGGAACATTTGGTACCAAGTCACATCACTGTGCTAGCAATCAGACACTTTTGCATGTGTTTTCAAATGATTAATGATCAAATGATTAAAACACACATAAATCTAGATATAGAGAGAGAGAGGAAACATGCAACAAGTGCAGCAGGGGCCACCCCCTTGGACTTTTAAGGCAGAAATAGAAGTAAAAAGGCAGCAGAGTGCCACTTTTATTAAGTGCACAATAAGGCAGGTAGTTTTTTTTTTTTTTTTAGGCTTAAAAAAAAAGGTACTCGCATACAGGGTTCATTGAAGGACATGGGGAATCAGTGGCCGGCCCCGGGTTCGCATGCCTGTCCACCCATGCTGTCCGTGATCTCTCAGCCAACGTGGAATTTTCAAATATGTTTTTACCATGTCCTTCAATGAACCCTGTATGTAAGTACTAAAAAAAAAATCATTTAGCTCACCATGTAAAACTATTTGCCCTTTATGCACTACAGTATAAATACTATGTAAATGTATCTATGTTGCAGATATAGTCTCCCAAATAGTCACCCAAATGTTAACCTCCTGATAAAGGAAAAAAAATGTATACAAAATACCTTTCCGAAACATGTTGGGATGTATGCTACAAATCTTCACGGACTGACCTCAGCTTGACTCTGGCAGTGCCTGGATTATGAGCTTTGGGTTTGATACATACATACATAATATATATATATATACATACATATATATACATACATATATATATATATATATATATATACACACACATTAACTGTTTCATTGGTATACCTTGTATATTTTAACGTCAATGTTTATAAAATGTATGCCTTAAAAGTCCAAGGGGGCGGCCCCTGCTGCATGTTTCCTCTCCAAATGTTTTAAGGATGTTGGCAGTCCCATACACTCAATTCCCACAAACAATTTTTCATATTTTTATCACACACACAGCCTTGAAAAAGTATTTATACCCCTTGAAATTTTCCATATTCTGTCATGTTACAACCAAAAAAACGTAAATGTATTTAATTGGGATTTTATGTGACAGACCAGCATAAAGTGGCACATAATTGTGAAGTGGAAGGAAAATGATAAATGGTTTACAATTTCTTTTGTACAAATAAGTCTGAAAAAAATGTCTGGCGTGCATTTGTATTCAGCCTCTGAGTCAATACTTTGGAGAACCAACTTTCGCTGCAA
Source organism: Lithobates clamitans (assembly GCA_037952925.1). Taxonomy (NCBI): domain Eukaryota; kingdom Metazoa; phylum Chordata; class Amphibia; order Anura; family Ranidae; genus Lithobates; species Lithobates clamitans. The sequence continues at coordinate 4,830 of JBBGZY010001695.1, forward strand.
TTACAGCTGCAAGTCTATTTGGGGATGTCTCTACCAGCTTTGCACATCTAGAGAGTGACATTTTGCCCATTCCTCTTTGTAAAATGGCCCAAGCTGTCAGATTGGATTGAGAGCATCTGAACAGCAATTAAAGTCTTGCCACAGATTCTCAATTGGATTTAGGTCTGGGCCATTCTAACACATGGATATGCTTTGATCCAAACCATTCCATTGTAGCTCTGGCTGTATGTTTAGGGTCGTTATCCTGCTGGAAGGAGAACCTCTACCCTAGTCTCAAGTCTTTTGCAGACTCTTAACAGGTTTTCTTCTAAAGCCTCGTACACACGGTACGATTGTTGGCAGTGGATTGTCCATTGACAGACTGTTGTCCTAAAATCATACCGTTAATACGCTCCTTTTGAAAATTGTCCAGCTTTCGGCCAACAAATGTTGGATGGCAGGCTAGTAAATTTTCAGCAGACAATGGTTTGATGTCAGATTTTCGTATTGGTCAGTACACAAATGCCTCACACAAAAGTACAAACACGCATGCTCGGAATCAATGAATCAATCTGTGATGACCCAGAAGGAAGCCTCTTAACTACATCCCGTCCAAGGTACGTCATATGACGTCCTTGATTTTGTGCGGGTATATCTAAATGATGCCTGCAGCTACAAGCATCATTCAGATATCAGCTTTTTCAGCCGGCGATTCCTTACACCATAAGAACGATCATATCGGCTGTTCTAAGGCTTGATCCTTCTTTACGGGCGGCGAGAGGGGAAGCCCCCCTCCTGCCGCTTCTACCGACTCACCGTTTCCATCGGTGAGTCAGAGGACAGGATCTGCCGGCCCTGGATGGGGACGATAGAGATTTTCGGCGGACCAGATGGCCGCCGGAGTGTCTATGATTGTTCAGAGGCCGGGCGTGATGTTATGACGTCACGCCCAGCCTCTGCATTCAAACAAACGCCACCTCGGCTGGGAAGGCGAGATTTTTTCTTTTATTATTTCAGGCTTCCCAGCCTAGAGGTGAGATGTGGGGTCTTATTGACCTCATATCTCACTGTGAAGAGGAGCGATCATGCCACATTCCTATTACAAGGGATGTTTACATTCCTTGTAATATGAATAAAAAAGTGTCAAACTCTTTTAAAAAAAAAAAATCCCCTGTCCCCGCACGCAGAAGCAAACACATATGTAAGTCCCGCCCACATATGACAACAGTGTTCAAGCCACACGTGAGGTATCGCCGCTAACGTTAGAGAGCAATAATTCTAGCCCTAGAACTCCTCTAACTCAAAACATGTAACCAGTAAAAAAATTTAGTGTTGCCTATGGGGATTTTTAAGTACCGAAGTTTGGCACCATTCCATGAGTGTGCAATTTTGAAGCGTGACATGTTAGATATCCATTTACTCTGCGTAATTTCATCTTTCATATTATGCAAAAAATGGGCTGTTTTTTTTTTTTTTTTTTAAACCTGAAACTGTTTTATTCCCAAAAAAAAAATGTGTTCGAAAATTTGCTGCGCAAGTACCATGCAAGATAAAAATTTGCAACGAACGCCATTGTATTCTCTGGGGTCTTTGCCTACAAAAAAAAAACAAACAAAAAAAAAACAAAAAAACCGTTTGGGGGTTTTATGTAATTTTCTAGCAAAAAAAAATGATGAATTTTACATGGAGAGAAATGTCAGAATTGGCCTGGATAGAAGTGGTCAAAGATGATGCACAAGAAAGCCCGCAAACAGTTTGCTGAAGACAAGCAGACTAAGGACATGGATTACTGGAACCATGTCCTGTGGTCTAATGAGACCAAGATGAACTTATTTGGTTCAGATGGTATCAAGCGTGTGTGGAGGCAAACCAGGGGAGGAGTACAAAGACAAGTGTGTCTTGCTTACAGTCAAGCATGAGGGTGGGGGTGTCATGGTCTGGGCCGGCATTGGGGAGCTACAATTCATTGAAGGAACCATTAATGCCAACATTTATTATGACATACTGAAGCAGAGCATGATCCCCCTCCCTTCGGAAACTGGGCTGCAGGGCAGTATTCCAACATAACGACCCCAAACACCTCCAAGATGACCACTGCCTTGCTAAAGAAGCTGAGGGTAAAAAGTCATGAACTGGCCAAGCATGTTCCCAGACCTAAACCCTATTGAGCATCTGTGGGACATCTGCAAAAACGGAAGGTGAAGGAGCGCAAGGTTTCCAACATCCTCCAGTGGAAGAGGACTTTAGTGGCAACCTGTGAAGCTCTGGTGAACCAAGAGGGTTAAGGCAGGGCTGGAAAATAATGGTGGCCACACAAAATATTGACACATTGGGCCCAATCTGGACATTTTCACTTAGGGGTGAACTCGTCGCCAGCGGTTTAGACCTTAATGACTGTTTTGGGTTATTTTGAGGAGACAGCAAATTTACACTGTTATACAAGCTGTACACTCACTACTTTACATTGTAGCAAAGTGTCATTACTTCAGTGTTGTCACATAAGATAGAATAAAATACTTACAAAAATGTGAGGGGTGTACTCACTTGTGACATACTGTAGATACCCAACATGTTGTGCGTTAAAATTGTGCATGCTCGTGGAATGGCACCAAACTACAGAGCTTAAAAATACCTATAGGCGGCGCTTAATTTTAATTTTAGAAGGTTACCAGTTTAGAATTACAGAGGAGGTCTAGTGCTAGAATTATTGCTCTCGCTCTGACGTTCCCAGCGATACCTCACATGTGTGGTTTAAACACCGTTTACATATGCGGCTTGACCTACACGTGCAAACACACATGGGGACAGTTTACAATTTTACATTATTTTATTCCACTTTATTTTTACACTTTTCCTTTATTTTTTATTGCCATCACAAGAATCCCTTGTGATAGCAATACAGCACCTAGGTCCTCTTTATGTAGAAATCTGGGGTCAATAAGACCCCAAATCTCTCCTCTGAAGAACAAAAAAAAAAAAAAAGGAAGAAGTTTTATCTTTTGCTTTAAGAAACCCCTCCCACCGCTTCTAAAAGTGATCCAGTTGCAAGTCCGCCACAGGGATCACTTATCTGAAAGTGCGGTGGCTAAGGGAAAAGAAAATGCCAAGGTTATGACATCTAGCTGCAGCCATAACCCCGGTATTTAACACTAGGGATGAGCCGAACACCCCCCTGTTCGGTTCGCACCAGAACATGCGAACAGGAAAAAAATTCGTTCGAACACGCGAACGCCGTTAAAGTCTATGGGACACGAACATGAATAATCAAAAGTGCTAATTTTAAAGGCTAATATGCAAGTTATTGTCATAAAAAGTGTTTGGGGACCCGGGTCCTCCCCCAGGGGACATGAATCAATGCAAAAAAAAGTTTTAAAAACGGCCGTTTTTTCAGGAGCAGTGATTTTAATAATGCTTAAAGTCAAACAATAAAAGTGTAATATCCCTTTAAATTTCGTACCTGGGGGGTGTCTATAGTATGCCTGTAAAGGGGCGCATGTTTCCCGTGTTTAGAACAGTCTGACAGCAAAGTGACATTTTGAAGGAAAAAACACATTTAAAACTAGCCGCGGCTATTGCATTGCCGACAATACACATAGAAGTTCATTGATAAAAACGGCATGGGAATTCCCCACAGGGGAACCCCGAACCAAAATAAAAAAAAAAAAATGATGTGGGGGTCCCCCTAAATTCCATACAAGGCCCTTCAGGTCTGGTATGGATATTAAGGGGAACCCCAGCCAAAATTGAAAAAAAAAATTGACGTGGGGTTCCCCCTAAATTCCATACCAGACCCTTCAGGTCTGGTATGGATTTTAAGGGGAACCCCGCGCCAAAAAAAAAAAAAAAAAACTGCGTGGGGTCCCCCTAAAAATCCATACCAGACCCTTATCCGAGCACGCAACCTGGCAGGCCGCAGGAAAAGAGGGGGGGACGAGAGTGCGCCCCCCCCCCCCTCCTGAACCGTACCAGGCCACATGCCCTCAACATTGGGAGGGTGCTTTGGGGTAGCCCCCCAAAACACCTTGTCCCCATGTTGATGAGGACAAGGGCCTCATCCTCACAACCCTGGCCGGTGGTTGTGAGGGTCTGCGGGCGGGGGGCTTATCGGAATCTGGAAGCCCCCTTTAACAAGGGGACCCCCAGATCCCGGCCCCCCCCCTGTGTGAAATGGTAAGGGGGTACTTACCCCTACCATTTCACTAAAAAACTGTCAAAAATGTTAAAAATGACAAGAGACAGTTTTTGACAATTCCTTTATTTAAATGCTTCTTCTTTCTTCTTTCTTCCTTCATCTTCTTCTGGTTCTTCTGGCTCTTCTGGTTCTTCCTCCGGCGTTCTCGTCCAGCATCTTCTCCGCGGCGTCTTCTATCTTCTTCTCCTCGGGCCGCTCCGCACCCATGGCATGGGGGGGGAGGCTCCCGCTCTTCTCTTCATCTTCTTCTCTTCTTCATCTTCTTCTTCATCTTCTTCTTCTTCTTCTTCTTCCTTCTTCTCTTCTTCCTGTCTTCTCCGGGCCGCTCCGCAGCCATGCTGGCATGGAGGGAGGCTCCCGCTGTGTGACGGCGTCTCTTCGTCTGACGGTTCTTAAATAACGGGGGGCGGGGCCATCCGGTGACCCCGCCCCCCTCTGACGCACGGTGACTTGAGGGACTTCCCTGTGACGTCACGGGGAATGCCACAGGGAAGTCCCGTCATGTCACCGTGCGTCAGAGGGGGGCGGGGCCACCGGGTGGCCCCGCCCCCCGTTATTTAAGAACCGTCAGACGAAGAGACGCCGTCACACAGCGGGAGCCTCCCTCCATGCCAGCATGGCTGCGGAGCGGCCCGGAGAAGACATGAAGAAGAGAAGAAGGAAGAAGAGAAGAAGAAAGAAGAAGATGAAGAAGAAGATGAAGAAGAGAAGAAGATGAAGAGAAGAGCGGGAGCCTCCCCTCATGCGATGGGTGCGGAGCGGCCCGAGGAGAAGAAGATAGAAGACGCCGCGGAGAAGATGCTGGACGAGAACGCCGGAGGAAGAACCAGAAGAGCCAGAAGAACCAGAAGAAGATGAAGGAAGAAAGAAGAAAGAAGAAGCATTTAAATAAAGGAATTGTCAAAAACTGTCTCTTGTCATTTTTAACATTTTTGACAGTTTTTTAGTGAAATGGTAGGGGTAAGTACCCCCTTACCATTTCACACAGGGGGGGGGCCGGGATCTGGGGGTCCCCTTGTTAAAGGGGGCTTCCAGATTCCGATAAGCCCCCCGCCCGCAGACCCTCACAACCACCGGCCAGGGTTGTGAGGATGAGGCCCTTGTCCTCATCAACATGGGGACAAGGTGTTTTGGGGGGCTACCCCAAAGCACCCTCCCAATGTTGAGGGCATGTGGCCTGGTACGGTTCAGGAGGGGGGGGGGGCCGCACTCTCGTCCCCCCCTCTTTTCCTGCGGCCTGCCAGGTTGCGTGCTCGGATAAGGGTCTGGTATGGATTTTTAGGGGGACCCCACGCCGTTTTTTTTTTTTTTTTGGCGCGGGGTTCCCCTTAAAATCCATACCAGACCTGAAGGGTCTGGTATGGAATTTAGGGGGAACCCCACGTCAATTTTTTTTTTCAATTTTGGCTGGGGTTCCCCTTAATATCCATACCAGACCTGAAGGGCCTTGTATGGAATTTAGGGGGACCCCCACATCATTTTTTTTTTTTTATTTTGGTTCGGGGTTCCCCTGTGGGGAATTCCCATGCCGTTTTTATCAATGAACTTCTATGTGTATTGTCGGCAATGCAATAGCCGCGGCTAGTTTTAAATGAGTTTTTTCCTTCCAAATGTCATTTTGCTGTCAGACTGTTCTAAACACAGGAAACATGCGCCCCTTTACAGGCATACTATAGACACCCCCCAGGTACGAAATTTAAAGGGATATTACACTTTTATTGTTTGACTTTAAGCATTAATAAAATCACTGCTCCTGAAAAAACGTCCGTTTTTAAAACTTTTTTTTGCATTGATCCATGTCCCCTGGGGCAGGACCCGGGTCCCCAAACACTTTTTATGACAATAACTTGCATATAAGCCTTTAAAATTAGCACTTTTGATTTCTCCCATAGACTTTTAAAGGGTGTTCCGCGGCATTCGAATTTGCCGCGAACACCCCAAATTGTTCGCTGTTCGGCGAACTTGCGAACAGCCAATGTTCGAGTAGAACATGAGTTCGACTCGAACTCGAAGCTCATCCCTATTTAACACCAAACAACTGTTTGTCCTAGTTAGGTAGTCGGCAAGTGGTTAAAGTGGAGTGCCACCCAGTTTTACAGCTCTTCAGCATCCCTCACTAAACTGCACACTGTAAACGAATTGGATATTTTTAATTTTTTTTTTTCTCAGCACCTACTGTATATCTGCTGTATTCATTTTTCACTTCCGTGGCCCATCGCATCATTTCCTGTTTGCAATGCCTTCTGGGAAGGGGCGGTAACTTCCTCTGAAACTGCCGTTGCTATGGAAACCTGACCTGAAACCTATTACACTGCTTGTGCTGCACCGAGCATGTGCAAGATCTGCAAGGATGAGATCCAGGAAGAAATACAGTCTGGCTTCAGATGCCCACACTTAAGATGGCCACGGCCTGCTGTAAGTTTATAAAATAACAAACTACTGCTATAAACTAACAAAACAGACCTTAGTTTACAGACTAACTTTACTAGAATACATTAAGCTTGTGTATTATAGGGGTATTTTTATTTATAAAGTGTAATTTCGGCTGGAACACCACTTTAAATTTTGCGCTAAAGTTTCACTTTTGGGATAAGGTTTTACAAATGAATAAAAACGGAACATTGTTAGCATCCCTGTCAGCGTTAAATGCTTTGCCTCAACCCTCTTAAGTGCCATTTTTACTGGGCAGCAAAACTGGATTGTAACAGCCTTATTGGCCAGATCACCAGGTTAAAAAAAAATTTAATTCAGCAACAATAGCTAAGAATGGGTAAGTTGCAATGTAATACATTTGGGTCTTAAAGTCGTTGTAAACCCATGAAAGGAAAAACAAAGCATACTTTTCTATAGCATGTACTTGCCTCAACCCAAATAAATCACCCAGTATTTCTGTCTGCACGAATACGTGCTGACCACCTATCAATACAGGGAAACAACCCCCCCCCCCCCCCATAGACTCATGAAAGACAGAAGTTGATTTCTTTTTATGAAGCGAGCAAAACCTTTAACAAAAGAAGTGGCTGTGGACGTAGTATATTTAGATTTTGCCAAAGTTGCCCACACATGGCTAATGTGTAAGATAAAAGTCTATAGGTTTGGAAATCTGTAAATGAATATAAACCGGCTAAAAGGCCAAAATCAGAGTAATGGTTAATGATTCATACTCTGAATGGTCTAAGGCAGTGGTTCTCAACTCCAGTCCTCGGGACCCACCAACAGGCCAGATTTTAAGAATTACCTTGGGGAGTTGCAGACTAGAATACTGTAATCACTGAGCAGCAAGTGATATCACCTGTGATGTATTTTAGCTATCTTGCAAACCTGGCCTGTTGGTGGGTCCTGAGGACTGGAGTTGAGAACCACTGGTCTAAGGTGATCGTGGTGTACCCCAAGGTTCAATGCTGGAACCCTTACTTTTTATTTTTAGATTTATAAATTATATAGGGCAGGGGTAGGCAACCTTCGTGATGGAGACCTACTTGAACAACACTGACAAAGTCAAAGATCACCGGGCATAAAAATGGGATTTTTGACTTGCTGTAAAATCCGTTTCTCTGAGTTCATTGACAGACACATATTTATAAAAATGCAAACATACACTAAAAGTGACAAGTGCATGAATGATGATGAATGAACTCGTATATACATGGCACAAACTGATACTGAGAATGCATGTGAACGTGAGGCACAAGCTGGTCAAGATGGCAATGAGTCTATAGTGGACAAAAGCACCTAATGAACTCCTCTATATAGTGATGTATAGTCTATTAGAGAAGGCACATGGAAGAGGTTTCTTCTAATGGTGACAAATATAAGAAAAATTACTTCCCCATGCAGCACTCAGAGGTGTACATCTAAAACAGAGGGAATGGATACTCTTACCCCAGAGTGTGGACACACACGCCAAATGGCGGTGGGTCGATCAAGCATGTTTCAAACTAGTGTTCTTCTACATCACCCCAGTAGAACACTTGTTCGAAACATGTCGAGTTTATAGCCTGTTTTGCTTTTTGTACCACGCAATTTTCATTTTTTTGTGATTACTTCATGTACACATCTTGATTGATGGGCTGTACATTTTTTATCCTTGGTTTTATTGAATAAATTTTATCTTGGATTCATCTGCACTATGTGGAGGCCCTTTTTTGTTTCCCCCCCATGATTTGTGCTGTTAATTGGATGTCGGTTTGCGGACTACAAACACCTGTCAGCTGGAGTTTCTGCTGTGAAACATCCATCATAGATCCCCTTCGATGCAAACGCAGGTACACACCATCTTACCGCAAAGGTCCCGGTTGGAGAGCCTGTTGGAAACGATTGTCTCATGCTTGATCGACCCACCGCCATTTGGCGCGTGTGTCCACACTCCAGGGTAAGAGTATCCATTCCCTCTGTTTTAGATTTACGCCTCTGAGCGCTGCGTGGGGAAGTCGTTTCTTATATTTGTCACCATTAGAGAAACATCTTCCATTGCCTTCTCTAAAAGGACTATACATCACTATATAGGAGTTCATTATGTGCTTTTGTCCACTATAGACTCATTGCCATCTTGAGCAGCCTGTGCCTCACGTTCACATGCATTCTCAGTATCTGTTTGTGCCATGTATATATGAGTTCATTCATCATCATTCATACACTTGTCACTTTTAGTGTACGTTTGCATTTTTATTTTTTTTCACCAGTTGAATACTTACTCCTAAGGTGATCCTGGGGGGTTTTGTATTCCTCAAGCGCCGCATTTTATATTTTTTAGTTGTATACACAATTTGTCACATTGTTGATGCTAGCTGCTGACTTTGTGTTTTATCAGTAGCGCAACTTTTTCACATTTTTATTCACATTCTCTCCCCCCCGGCACAGCAGAACCTCCCTGAGAGGCAGTCGCCAAGGGACGTCAGCGACCAAGCACACCAGGTAGGAGTACGAAGACCGACAAGACCATCCGAGCCCACTAAAAATTACCGGAATCCCTTCGGCCTCGATCCTGCGCAAAAGCAGCGGCAGAATCTTGAGAGGAGAGACGTAGATCCGACTATACCAGCCCTATGGGGCCACCAGAGTGTCTGCAGTGTCCACCAGAGGAGCCCGTGATCTTGCCAGAAACTTCAGTACTGTTCCGTTAAGCCGGGATGCCAACACGTCTACCTAGGGAGTGCCCCATCGAAGACATATCCGATGAAACATTTCCTGATGAAGGGACCACTCCGTGGACCAAAACTAGCCGACTGAGGCAAACGCCTGACATTTTTTTGCACTCCTAGAATGCATACGGCAGAGAGGGCCAGAACAAGACGTTCTGCCCACCAGAGGATGCTGGCTACTGTCAGGGCTGCCAACACACTCTTCATTTGACCCTGGTAATTGACATAGACCACTGCCATGGCATCGTCCGACTGGATCCGTTCCAAGAGCCCCCAAAGTCAACCTCCATGATCCATACATAGTCTGATCGCTCGAAGTTCCAGGATATCGCCCAGCAGTATGGATTCCTCCAGCGTCCAATGACCCTGAGCAGAACCCAGTCCCAGGAGACCTCCACACCAGGACAGACTGGCATTGGTGGTGACCACTGTCCAATAAAAAGGGGAGAAAGGATGTGCCCTGCCAAAATATCAGAGAGTGAAGCCACCAGACCAGGGATCCTCGGTTTTCTGGCTCAGCCAAATCTGATGGCCCAGAGACCTCGGCACTTTACGCTAGGATCTCACTTGAGAGCGTGTATGGAACCGCATCGAAAGGTATATACCATCAGGCCCAACACCACCCTGGAGGACTGCAGGGAGGCCCACCTGCGAGACAACTGTAGTTGAAACGCAGCATGCAACTTCTGGGAGTTTTGTCACAGAGGAAGAAACACTCTGGCCAGAGATGAAACCAGAGTCAGGCCTAGATAATCCAATTTTCTGACAGGAGCCGAAGCAGACTTCAGGTAGTTTAGAAGCCAACTAAAACCTGGAGGTCTGTATAGCGAGCTACGTTGCCCCTCAGGAGTAGCAGAGGACTCTGCTCGCAGAAGATGATCATCCAAGCAGCCCAGGACCGCAATCCCCCGCTTATGTAACCACGCCAGAACTGGGGCCAAAACCTTGGTGAGTAATGGAAAAAAGACACCCGCCGCTCCAGGTGAGACCAGGGAAAAAAAAAAATCACAAGACACAGACAGAAAAGACAATTGACGAGTGAGACTCGTAATTATGTAATCCAGGGTAGCCCCAAACAGAAAATTGCCTTTAAACGGTAACCAAGTCAGAACTTTAGAAGCCCAGTCCTCAGACACTTAAAGCCCAATACATGTCTAAGCACCACTGCAGAAACAGAGCTAAGCAACCAAGGGAACTGCGTCCATACAAACTGCAGCCCCCAGACCAACTGGTCTGCCAACGCAGCGAAAGCAGAGGGAATCTGCTCCCCCTCCAGGCATGTCAGCCGGATCTCTAAAAGCCGGAGACTCCTCCCAGAATCATGGTCGCCTTGCGCACCCTAGAGACAGGGGGATCCACTACTGGTGGAACAGTCCACTCCTTAAGGAAGGATAAAAGTCCAAATGCAGCGCTAAAATAAAATAAATGTCCAAATAATGATAATAGTCCATAGAACTCAATCAGCAATAAAAGATGATGTGAAACCTCCACCAAGCTTCAGTGTGTAAAAGGAAAGCACACCACACCCACGTGCTATCAGTCTGCTTACCAGAAAGATATAAAAAATAGGCGATGTACTCATATATTGCAGAGGGTCAGCAGCAAATCCAAATGGCACACTCCATCATGGGCAGGCACAGCATGGAAACAATCAGGTCACCACATATCAGAAAGCTCAGGACTCGTATTAACGATGGACAGGTTGGTGCAGTCATCAGCAGGAACAAACCTCCAATCATCCCAGATCAGGGACTGGATCCAGGACAATCGTCCCCAGGGAGTAACCAGTGTGTGGAGAGATCCGATGAGGAAGGCACAAAGTTGGGAGAACTAATGAAGAAAGTCCAGCATCCTCCGCACAATAGAGGAAGGACTTAAGGAAGGACTTAAGGAAGGACCCCACAAAGGGGTACCTCACAGCGAAGTCTTTAAAACCACAAAGGGACGCTTTGCACACTCCCAGTCCTCACGAACAAATATCCCAAAATAGGAGGGAGGAGGGAACGCTTTTGCCGTGCGAGACAGTTTATAGGTGCCAAGGTGACCAGCACCTCTGCCGCAGCTGCCTCCCCATCTTTAAAGTTTCCCACGCAGATGTAATAAGGGAGACAACCAGCACCTTCTTGTGCGCCACTGCAGTTGTGGAGGAACAACCTCAGTAACTGACAGGACAGGGAGTGTGGCCACCAACCCTGCAAGGTGGGCCACACCCACGACGGCAGAGCCAGACATAGAATCAGTTAAGACCGATGAGGCAGGGGAGGGCATCATTTACTAGCCTATATGCCCAAGCGCCACCCGTGAAAACGCAAACACAGGGGGCCGCCAACTGAGACCTCTGCCGCCTTAGGCCCCGCACAGGGCCTCACCGAGGTCCCACATGGGGGACGTCAACCAAGGCCCCGCACACGGGGCGCTAACCCAGGCTCCCCATAAGGAGCACCGGCCGAGACCCCCACACTGGGGCGCCTACTGATACCACTGGCTGAGACCCTGCACAGGGGGCCCTACGGAAACCTCACACAGGGGGCACCACTGGGGGGGGGGGGGGGCTTCTACAGGGGGCCCACTTAAACAACCCCCTCAAAAGACGTCCCTCTGGAAGGCGGCGCCTGGTGTGGCCGTGCAGACTAGCAGGCCACAAAAGCACACCACTCCAGGGAAGGAGAGGGGGGGCCCCCTTACCGCTCCGGCGAGTGTGTGGGTAACACTCCGACAGATCCTCCTCGCCACTGAAAAGGGGGTGCTGTCGGCCATGAGGAACGCTGTGGCACAGGCCAAGACCGGGTGGAATGTAACCTCATGAGACGTTTAACTCACAGGGCCGCAGCCGACCTATATCACCTAGGACTACCCATGGGCGTAGCCAAGTCTTTTCTGCCTAGTGTCCTACTCCTGTAGGGGGCAATATAACCCTATGGTTCCAAATAAGAAAGTGCTGTCTGTCAATGAACGAATGAGAAAAGTTTGGCCCGCTCCTCCTCCCACCCTCCATCCTGACCTGTGCTTTCTTCCGGTCTCCGCTGTTTACTGATCACAGCGGCAGAGGAGGATGAAGGTGGAGAGACACATCGGGACATAGATGGCGTAGCCGGGGAGGAGGCTAGAAGGGGAGACAAGGACTGGCGCATAGCAGGTGGGGGTTGGCAGCACAGTCCACCTGTTTGCAGACGACACCAAGCTATGCAGTGGAACAATATCCTTACAGGATGACTCCAATTTACAAGCTGACCTCAATGCGCTGTTTAATTGGGAAACTATGTGGCAAATGAGGTTTAATGTTGATAAATGTAAAGTTATACAAAATACATACTAGGAGAACAGCTGGGGGAATCAATGGTGGAGAAGGATTTTGGTGTTCTGGTAGATCATCGGCTTTAACAACAATTGCATGCAATGCCAAGCTGCAATTTTCGAAAGCAAGCAAAATCCTCTTGTATTGAGAAGTATAAACTCCAGAGATATAATTTTTTTCCCTGTACAAATTAGTAAGGCCTCTGAATATCTATATATGCAGTTCAGTTTTGGGCACCAGCATACAAAAATAGGATTTTAACAGCTTACCTGTAAAATCCTTTTCTTGGAGTACATAATGGGACACAGAGCACCATAGTAATTACTATGTGGTTTATAGACCACCTTCAGGTGATGGACACTGGTACACCCTAAACAGAAAGTTGCCTCCCTAGATAACCCCTCCCATACCGGGAACACCTCAGTTTTTGTAGCAAAGCAATATACATATACCCCAGAAGAAGAGGGGAGGGACCTCTGTGTCCCATGATGTACTCCAAGAAAAGGATTTTACAGTTAAGCTGTTATAAAAATCCTATTTTCTTTATCGTACATCATGGGACACAGAGCACCATAGTAATTACTATGTGGGAGGTCCCATAGCAATGCTATTTGAGGGGAGGGAGACAACCCGTAGGGCGCCAACAGGCTTGAGGACTTATACTGCTGTCTGCAGCACACTGATAAAAACTGGGGAATGTATGGGCTGCAGACCAAGTTGCAGCCTTGCAGATCTAAGCCACGGAGGCTTGGTGATGCACTACCCAAGAAGCATTAACTGCTCTAGTAGAGTGCGTTTTGACATAAAAAAGGTGAAATCTTACATTTTAACCATTAGGTCTGAATTAACTTGCATAACTTGCCGAATCCACTTAGCAATAGTGGATCTCGAAGGCTGCCTGTTCCTAGGACCCTCTGGCAGCATAAAACCTCAGTCTTTCAGACCTGAGCAGTCGTCTTTAAATAGACCTTGACCGCTCCCACTACATCAAGACAATGTAGCGAGTTCTCTCCCCTAGAACCTGGTTTTGGAAAAAAACGACAATAGGACAATATCTTGGTTTAGGTGAAAACCTAAAAACCACCTTAATAATTAAATATGGCTTCTTCACAGTAAAGAGCAGCCAACTCTGATACCCTCTTGCAGCGGGTATAGCAACCTGAAACACCATTTCCCTTGTCAGCAGGACCAAGGGAGTATGCTGTAATGGTTCAAAAGGCTGTTTTTTTCAATACCGGCAAAAAAACTAAGCTCAAGTCCCAAGGGTTCAAGGGTGGTCTTACTGGCAGAATAAGCCGCCTTGCCCCTTGTATAAAAACCCCGGAACAAAGAATGTGAAGCAAACAGTCTTTAAAATAAGACCAATAAAGCCGAGACTTGGCCCTTGATAGTACTCAAGGCCAGCTTCATCTGTACAAAAAAGAATTCTACCTATGTTATATTTCCAAGGGTGCCAACCCTGGGATTCACACCAGACTGTGGGCTTCAATAGCCAAACTTAAAGTTTGTATGGTTGGATGGAATATCGGCCCTTATGAGAGTAGGTCTGGCCGTAGTGGAAGAGGCCATGGATCATCCGCTATCTTTAAACTTTCTGCATACCAGGACCCTCTGGGTCATGTCGGGGGCTACCAGAATTACCGGCTTTCTTTCCAGCATGATCCAGCAAAGAAGCTGTGGTAGCAAATGAATAGGGAAAAACACCTAATTTAGTGAAAACTGACCTCATGGGGTCACCACGCATCTGTCTCGCATGCGAGTGGATCCCTTGTCCTTGACGTAAAGTTGACCAACTACATGTTGTGCCTGGACGCCAAAAGTTCTACATCTGGGATCCCCCATTCTTGGCATATAGCCAGAAAGATTCCGGGGTGAAGGGACCACTCCCCGGGAACAACTGCTGCGACTCACGTAGTCCGCTTGCCAATTCTCTATTCCGATTTGATATAGGCCACAGCTGTGGCATTGTCGAATTGGATCCTGACAGGACAATCCTGTAACCTGAATGTTCAGGGCTTCAGAGCCAGACGCACTGCCCGAATCTCTAGGATGTTGATGGGCAAGGCTTTTTCGGTTCTGGACCACTGTCCCTGGACAGCTGTCTTTTCCAGTACTGCTCCCCAACCTAGGTTGGCATCTGTCGTTACCAATTTTCCAGGTAACTGGTATGAAGGTTTTTTTCCTTCTGCAGATTCCCGGATAATGAGCACCAACTGAGGCTCTGGAACACTTTTGGGGACAGCCGCATTGGCAAATCTAGAGCTTGAACCGTTTTGTTCCAAACAGACAGGATACTGTTTTGCAACAGTCCTGAATGGAACTGGGCATAGGGAACCGCTTCGAATGAAGCCACCATCTTTCCCAACAACCACATGCAAAGGCGAATGGAGGAATCTTTTCGACCCGACCATCTGCACCAGCACTCTTCTGGCCTGAGGCAAGAACCCCCTCTTCTGGGCTGTCTCTATGATCAGACCCAAGAACTCCAGCCTTTCTAGCCGTTTTAAGGAAGACTTCTCTAATTTGAGAATTCAACACAGATTTTTCAGATATTTGGTTGTAATGCGCACGCTTTTCTCCAAACGAGCCACTGACTGGTCTATTAGTAATAGATCGTCTAGGTACACCAAGACTGTTATACCCTGTGCCCGTAACCTGGCTAGAGGTGGAGCCAGAACGTTTGTGCTGTAGCTAGCCCAAAGGTCAAGGCTCCAAACTGAAAATGCTGTCGTTCTACCTTGAACCGCAGAAACCCTTGGTGAGTGGGAATATGTGGACATGCAGATATGCATCCCTGATGACGATAGGCGCCAGAAGTTCTCCTCCTTGTAGGATAGAAACCACTGACCTGATCAACTCCATGCGAAAGGAGTGGATCTTCAGGAAATGATATCGATTTTTTAGATCTAGAATGGGTTTGAGATCTCCATTCGGTTTTGGTACCGTAAAGAGGTTTGAATAAAAACCCCAAACTTTGCTCTTCTGTGGGGAGCTGTATGATCACCCCGAGTCAGTAATCGATCTCGTGCCCGAAACAGATTGCTTTTTGCCTGGATCTTTAGGAACGCTTTCCTCTAGAGTCACGGTGGAGGCCGTCGTGAAACATTCCCAAATAGTCGATCCCCATGAAAAGGTAAACTAGTCAGAAGCTTTTTGCAAGGTGCTTCGGCTGAATTTTTTTTTTTTTAAACCACAGAATCCTTTGCGTGTGTACTAGCACAAGCACAGGGCGGGACACCTGATGAATAGAGTCTTTCATGGCATCTATGGCAAAACATAATGCCTTTGGTAGTTTGGCCAAATCGCAGGTCTGTCTTGCAGGGACCTCCTTAAGGGCCTCTCTAAGCTGGTCCTTTGGGGACTGACAGAAGCCTATTGTAGCGACTGCAGGCTGAGTAACGGCCCCTGACAAGGAAAAAAGAAGATTTTAATAGGAATTTCAACCTTTTATCTGTTGGATCTTTAAGCATTTGTGCATTGTCTACTGGACAAGTTAGACTTTCACTCACATTGGAAATCGCAGCATCAACTGTTGGTACATTCCATTTTTTGGTGAATTGCTCTATGGGATAGAGAGCTGTAAATCTCTTTGGAAGGTGAAAATGCTTATCCGGGTGATCCCATTCAGTATAATTAAGTAATGCATGTACAGGAATTGCATGAAAAGGCTGTGAAGGTTTCAAAGAACTTAAAGAAGAAACAGAGCTTTCAGCTGACTCCGTTAGGGGTAGCTTGAGAGACGAACGAACCATCTCCATAAGATTGTACCAGCAATTTCTCAGATTGCGAGGCTGAAAAAGGTTCATCCACCCTTGTCTTCTGAAGAGGAGTTATCGGTTTGCCTTTCCTCCCGATCGCCTACCTCATCCTGTACCCACTGTTACCTTAGTAAGAGGTCTGCGGTGGGAGAGGGGGATCTAACATGCTTCCTATCCCTTTGGGTGGAGGATGCGATTAAAAGCTGCTAATCTTCCCTCTAGGTCCCGCAGGGCAGAGGAGAATGCATCTTCAGTCACAAATACAGGGGCTGAGATGTGAAAAGCAGCTGCACCACCAATTGGTTCTAATGACTCACCCTGGCTTGCCACAATTGGTAATTCAGGAGAGGATGACAATGTGGAGGCATGACTGGAGTTCCCAGCGCCTGGGGGTGGAATTTTTGGAAGTCGGAGTGCTATAGTGCAAAGTACAAAGTACAAAAGCAGAGACACTAAGTAAATGCACCATTTGCTGAACAATAGTCTAGCAATATAATGCCGCTATATAAAGTTCAGCTTGGTACTGAGTAACAATGTATTTCCTGTACTGGAAATGCCGGCACGCATCCATTACATGCCCCAGCGCTCTTGTGACAGACTTCCATCTCTTCAGTTTTATCTGATAGAGGTCTTCTACTAATGAGAAGCGCATTTTTAAAAGTTTAAGGTGCGAGTTGCGCCTGGCGCTGTGTGCCCCACGTGGGCGAGACGTCTCACACATGGCGTTGCGCCTAAGCCCCGCCCCCTCGCCAGTTATCCGCTCGCAGGCGTGCGAACGGCATTCGGGTCTGTGCAGACCGATAGGGGTGCTCTTGTCCTCTGCGCCGTGGCTACAAGTATGGACAGCTGGGTTTTTTGTGGTGAATAAACTTCTTGGCTATGTGGGGGATATTTTAGCTGCTGCCAGTTAACGTGGTAGTTCCCACGCAAGAGCAGGGATTGAGGTTTTAATCAAACCTTTTCACGGTACCAAAATTAAACGGAGATGTCAGACCCATTCCATTATTCTTTCTTTTTATTATTTTTCATATTGCAAAAATTAAGAGCATACAGCAATCAGTTAACATATAATATCGTATAAAGCAAGGACATTATTGTTATTCTATATTCCCTTTGCCTCCCTCCTACCCAACCTGATCCCCACCACCACACATCACTCAATTATCTATACATGTCATGTCTATTGTCTGACTATAGACGAAGAGAAAGAGGAAATCCTCTCCATGGACAGATAAGAGATATAGGAAAGACCACAGAAAGAGAAAAAAGGCGGAGACGGGGGCATGGTGGTCAGCGGGAGAAAATTCTCCTCAGCTCACCCCCATCCCCTCATACGGGAGACCCCATCTCCTCCAGCCAAGGTCTCCACATTTGCTCAAACTTTGAGGTTGTCTTGTCTAATATACAGTACCTGACCGCGAGATTGTGTTTCCAGCGCGATCCCATCGCGCTGGTTTCTCGGCGACAGGATACTGTGCATGTCGTGCTGGCTCGTTGTTCGGGAAAGGAAAACTTTTTTTCCTTTCGCGATGAGCGACAGACAGTGCTGACAGCTGTCTGGTATGAATCATGAGGGGGAACGTCGCGCCAAATTTTAAATGGCAAAACCAGCGTGGGTTCCCCCTCAGGTCTGGTATGAATTGTAAGGGGAACCCCCACGCCGAAAAATCGGCATGGGCGTCCCCCCAAATTCATACCAGACCCTTATCCGAGCACGCAGCCCGGCCGGTGAGGAAAGGGGGTGGGGACGAGCGAGCGAATGCTTTGGGGGAGGGGGTCGCCCTGCGGTCCCCCCCACCCCAAAGCACCTTGTCCCCATGTTGATGAGGACAAGGGCCCCTTCCCGACAACCCTGGCCGTTGGTTGTCGGGGTCTGCAGGCGGGGGGGTGGGCTTATCGGAATCCGGGAGCCCCCTTTAATAAGGTGGCCCCCAGATCCCAGCCCCCCACCCTATGTGAATGAGTATGGGGTAAAAAACAGTGTCAAAAATTAAAAAAAAAAAAAAAAAAAAAAAAACAGGAGGGCGGGGGGCCGGGATCTGGGGGACCCCGGATTCCAATAAGCCCTCCGCCCGCACACCCCGACAACCAACGGCCAGGGATGTCGGGAAGAGGCCCTTGTCCTCAACATGGGGACAAGGTGCTTTGGGGTGGGGGGGCCCCTGAGGGGGAACCCACGCCGGTTTTTTCATTTAAAATTTGGCGCGGCGCTCCCCCTCATGATTCATACCAGACAGCTGTCAGCACTGCCTGTCGCTCATTGCGAAAGGAAAAAAAAAAATGTTTCTTTCCCGAACAGCGAGCCAGCTTGGCGCTGGTTCCCGCGACGGGGCTTGCAGGTGTCAAATCTCGCCGATAAATGCGGCGAGATTGACACAATATCGCGGTCACCTACTGTACATCACTCTCTCGCTCCAAACCATTGAATTGATGGTTTCAAACCAATTCTCCACAGTCAGGGGGGGGGGGGGGGGACCCGGGCTCCTGGTTTTAAAATCTTATCGCATTGTACCATAGTTATTGTCCCCATGTCTCTCTCCCACCCCTCTCTACTCTTAAGAGGTCCCACTCCACTTATAGTTCTATCCCCCAGACTAGCATACAACTTGGAAATTAGACCTTTAGTTGAGACTGAATTAATAATTTTCAGGACTACAGGGATCTGGGTCCACTCCATAGTTTGAGACCTGAACTGTACTTGAATGGTGTGCCTAATCTGCAGGTATTTATAGAACGCCTTGTTTGATATATTAAATTCCCGTCTTAGATCTAAAAAAAGACTTCATGAGGTTACCCTCATATAACCGAATTAAACGGCTAATGCCGTGCCTTTTTCCATTTCCTGGGTCTCTATACCCCTTATTTCGGCCAAGTTTTTGTTATGCCATAAAGGGGTATATTCTGTTACCCCATTGTACCCCATTAGTGCTTTCGTTACCTGCCACACTTTACTAATTTTATCGTTGGGCATCTGTGAAAAAAAAGTCTGCCTCTAGTGCCTCCACTAGTGTATTCTGTGGGATCCCCATTATCATCATTCTATTATTGAAGTTTCCACAGCCCAGTAGGTGTTGCAGCTGGGATGACAAAAAATATAATCTGGGGTGCGGAATCACCATACCACCTTCTTTAAAATCGGTAATTGCAAAGTTTGCAAGCTAATCTTAGATTGGCCCTTTATCCAAATGGAATCCCTAAAAAGGGATTCTATTTTCTTAAACCACTTCTGACCTATCCAGATTGGAGAATTGTGAAGCAGATACAATATCTGCGGTAGCCATATCTTTATTAAATTACAACACCCTGCAACAGAAAGGGGAAATCTGCACCAAATGTCTCCCTTTTGTTTTAATTTCAATAGCAATGGGGCTAGGTTATTGTTAGCATACTGATTTATATCACTTGTAATCCAAACACCCACACGTCAACTTGGCCACTACTTTCAGGTGGGAAGTTCAAGGTAATATCTGATCACCAAGTGGGTCAATCAGTAACAGAGCCAACTTATCCCAATTGATGACCGAAAGTCGCCCGAACTCCCCAAACATCAGTATCACTGAATTTAATGAGGTTTCAACATCCCCAAGGAAAAACAGGACATCATCTGCGAACAGTGCTATCCTGTCCTCTAACTAGCGCTGGAACCCCTGTATGTCCAGCCTTGATCTAGTCATAAATTGCTATGGGTTCCATTGCAAGGGCGAATAGGGGAGACAAGTGGCAACCCTGTCTCATCCCTCTCTCCAGCTGGAACACTTCTGAATATTCATTGTTAATTTTAATTTTTGCTCTTGGTTCGCTATAAAGTAGCCTCACCCAACTAATAAAGGAGGGGCCAAACACAAATCGCACTAGCACCTTCCATAAATAGTCCCATTCTAGACTAATCGAAGGCCTTGGTGGCATCCAAGGCCAAAATGGCCTTAGGGCCTAAGTTATCAGTAGGAATCTGCATGTTTAACCGCCCGCCGGCTGTTATATGACCCACCAGGCAATTGCGCGCCCATGTCACTGGGCACCCGATGCGCGTGCCCACCGGGCACACGCGATTGCTCGGTAGCATGGCAGGACGTGGATGTGTGTATGTAAACACACACGTCCTGTCAGAGAGGAGACCGATGTGTGTTCTCAGTATAGAGTAACACCGATCGGTTTCCTCCCCTTGTGAGTCCCCTCCCCCTTCAGTTAGAAACATTCCCTAGGAATACAGTTAACCCCTCGATCACCCCCTAGTGTTAACCCCTTCCCTGCCAGTCACATTTATACAGTAATCCAGTGCATTTTTATAGCACGGATGGCTGTATAAATGTGAATGGTCCCAAAAATGTGTCACAAGTGTCCGATGTGTCCGCCACAATATCGCAGTCAAAATAAAAATCAGATTGCCGCCATTACTAGTAAAAAAAGTAAAAATATATATAATAAAAATGCTATAAATCTATCCCCCATTTTGTAGACACTATAACTTTTGCGCAAACCAATCAATACATGCTTATTACAATTTTTTTACCAAAAATATGTAGAAGAATACATATCGGCCTAAACTGAGGAAAAAATTTGTTTGAAAAAATTAATAATTGGATATTATAGCGAAAAAAGTAAAAAACAGTGTTTTTCAAACTTGTCCCTCTTGTTTATAGCGCAAAAAAAAAAAAAAAAAAAAAAAAAAAAAAAAAAAAAGCAGATGTGATCAAATACCACCAAAAGAAAGCTCTATTTGTGGGAAAAAAAAATAATAAATTCATTTGGGTACAGTGTTGTATGACTGCGCAATTGTCAAAGTGCGACAGCGCTGAAAGCTGAAAAATGTCTTGGGCAGGAAGGGGTGAAAATGCACTGTATAGAGATGGTTAAGAAGACACTTCTAATGTTAATATGCTAGTTGATATATTGGGGATAAAACCCAAATGATCCGGATGCATCAACCCTTGAATACATCTATTTAAGCGGGTTGCAAAAACTTTAGCCAAGATTTTTACATCAGTGCATAGTAATGAGATTCTAGATCTCAAAGATTTAAACCGGTTCCTAAAAGTACGCTCTTTTCGCATGGAATCAATCCGATCGGTAGTCTCCATCCTACAAGGAGAACTTTTGGCGTCGATAGACATCAAGGATGCGTACCTGCATGTACCCATTTTCTCTGCTCTTCAAAAATATCTGCGTTTCGAAGTAGAAAAACGCCACTTTCAGTTTGTAGCTCTGCCTTTCGGGCTAGCTACTGCACCTCGGGTGTTTACAAAGATCTTGGCTCCTCCTCTGGCCAGATTAAGATCCCAGGGTATAACACTTATAGCGTAGTTAGACGACCTGCTCTTTATAGGCCAGTCAGTAGCCCGCTTAGACAAAATTTGGTCACCAGTCAACTACCTGGAATACCTAGGTTAGGTCCTCAACTTAGAGAAGTCTTCTTTAAAACCAGTAAGAAGACTAGTGTATTTGGGTCTGGTAATAGATACAGCCCAGAAGAGTATTTTTACCCCAGGCAAAAACCAGTGCCATAAAAAGAACAGATTCAGGTAGTCAGGGCAAAGAAGGGTCCTTGTATTCGCCTTTGTATGAGGCTGCTGGGCAAGATGGTGGCTTCATTCGAAGCAGTTCCCTATGCTCAGTTTGATTTGAGACTGCTGTAAAACAGTATCCTGTCTGCCTAGAATAAAAAGGTCCAGGCATTAGATCTTCCGACGCGTCTGTCTCCTACAGTGCGTCAGAGCCTCAGTTGGTGGTTGTTAACTGAGAATCTGCGAAAAGGGAAATCTTTACCAGTTACCTGGAGAGTGGCAACAACGGATGGCAGTCTTTCGGTTTGGGGAGCAGTTCTGGAACAGTTGACTGTCCAAGGGAGATGGTCCAAGACCGAGAGGACCTTACCCATCAACATTCTGGAGATCCGTGCGGCGTATCTAGCCCTAAAGGCCTGGACGCTCAGGTTACAGGGTTGCCCTGTCAGGATCCAGTTCGACTATGCCACAGCAGTGGCTTATATCAATCACCAAGGAGGCACCAGGAGTCGTGCAGCTCAGGGAGAAGTAAACCAAATCTTAATCTGGGCAGAAAAGCATGTGCCGTGCATATCGGCAATCTTAATTCCGGGGGTAGAGAACTGGCAGGCAGACTACTTAGAGTGGAGTTCCACCCAGTTTTACAACTCTTCAGCATCCCTCACTAAACTGCGCACTGTAAACAAATTGGATATTTAAAAAAAATTCTCAGCACCTTCTGTATATCTGCTGTATTCATTTTTCACTTCCTCCTCCCTGGCCACGGCCCATCTCATCATTTCCTGGTTGCAATGCCTTCTGGGAAGGGGCGGCAACTTCCTCTGAAACCGACGTTGCTATGGAAACCTGACCTGAAACCTATTACACTGCTTGTGCTGCACTGAGCATGTGCGAGATCTGCAAGGATGAGATCCAGGAAGAAATAGTCTGGCTTCAGATGCCCACGGCCTGCTGTAAGTTTATAAAATAACAAACTACTGCAATAAACTAACAAAACAGACCTTAGTTTACAGACTAACTTTACTAGAATACATTAAGCTTGTCTATTATAGGGATATTTTTATTTAAAAAATATAATTTCGGCCAGAACACCACTTTAAGTCGCCGGCAGTTATTCCCAGGGGAATGGTCTCTTCACCCCGACATCTTCTTGGCCATATACCAAAGATGGGAGGTTCCGGATGTAGATCTTTGCGTCCAGGTTCAACCAGATCGACAACTTTGTGTCAAGAACAAGGGGTCCTCTTGCATGTGGGACAGATGTGTTAGTTTCTCTCCGATTTATGCATTCCCTCCTATTCTGCTACTGCCACGACTTCACAGGATCAGGCAGGAAAAGAAGTTGGTAGTTCTGGTGTCCCCAGCATGGCCAAGAAGAGCTTGGTATGCAGAAATAGTAAAAATGGTGGTAGGTTCCCCGTAGGTCCTACCATCACCTCCAGACCTGCTATCCCAGGGACAAGTGTTCAATCCAGCCTTACAAAACGCTAAACAGTTTGGCTATTGCAACCAATGTTCTGAAGAGTCGTGGGCTTTCAGGCCCTGCGATTTCTACCTTGATTAATGCAAGGAAGCCAGCTTCCAGAATCATTTATCATAGAGTCTGGAAAGCATTTGTCACCTGGTCTGAATCCAGGGGTTGGCATCCCAGAAAATAGGTCATAGGTAGAATCCTTGATTTTCTGCAAGTGCGGTTAGAGATGAAGCTGGCCTTGAGTACCATCAAGGACCAGGCCTCGGCCTTGTTGGTATTGTCGTAAAGTCCACTTGCTTCGCATTGTTTGGTCCGAAGCTTTATACAGGGGGTAACGTGCCTTAATCCCCCGGTTAAGGCGCCCCCTAAACCCCTGGGACTTGAATTTGGTTCTGTCAGCTTTACAGAAACAGCCTTTTGAACCAATACATCAAATTCCCTTGGTCCTGTTGACAAGGAAGCTAATTTTTCTGGTAGCCATTGCTTCTGCTAGAAGAGTATCAGAATTAGCAGCTCCTTCCTGTAAAGAGCCATATTTAATCATGTACAAGGATAGAGTGGTATTGAGTCTTCATCCTAGCTTTCTACCAAAGGTGGTTTCAGGTTTTCATCTAAACCAAAATATTGTTCTGCCTTACTTTTTTCCAGATCCCTGTTCTACGAAAGAAAGGTCACTACATTCTTTGGATGTAGAGAAAGCAGTCAAAGCCTATCTGGAAGCGACTGCTCAGATTTGCAAAACGGATGTTTTGTTTGTCTTGCCAAAAGGTCCTAATAGAGGACAGGCAGCGTCGAAATCTACCATTGCTAAAAGGATGGGACAAGTTATCGTTCAAGCTTATGGTTTGAAGCAGAAAGTTCAGCCTTTTCAAATCCAGGTGCACTCCACAAGGGCCATTATATTATTTGTGGGCAGTGCATCACCAGGCCTCCATGGCTCAAGTCTGCAAGGCCGCAACCTGGTATTCAGTCCATACATTCACCAGATTTGATCAGGCGGATGTGGGAAGGCATGAGGATTATCGCCTTTGGGCGCAGAGTGCTGCAGGCAGCGGTATAAGGTTCTATGGTCTGATTACACCCTAGTTTGTTGTTGTCCCCCTCCCCTCAGATAGCATTGCTCTGGAACATCCCATCAGTAATTACTGAGACTCTGTGTCCCGTGATGTACGAGAAAGAAAATAGGATTTTTATAACAGCTTACCTGTAAAATCCTTTTCTTTTGGAGGTACATCACGGAACACAGAGGTCCCTCCCCTCTTCTAATACACTTATATTGCTTTGCTACAAAACTGAGGTACTCCCAGTAAGGGAAGGGGTTATATAGGGGGTTGAACTTCCTGTCTAGAGTGTGCCAGTGTCCAATCACCTAGTGATACCCTATCTAACCCATCAGTAATTACTGAGACTGTGTGCGCCATGATGTACCTCAAAAGAAAAAGGATTTTACAATAAATATATATATATATATACACACACACATACATACATACACACAAATATGAAAAAAAAAAAGGACATATGCATACAAATAAACATCCAACATCACTAATACATTTCTCTTTAACCACTTGCCGACCAGCAGCAGAATGGTACAGCTGGGTGAAACTACGTTATGTAACTTCGCTTTGCCCTGTGGCCACTAGGGGCGCCCACTGCTCGCCCCCAGAGCCAATGCGAATGCCTGGCGGTCGCGATCACCGACGGACTCCCACCATCGCTGGTGACACACCGAGAACCTGGATCTGTGTGTAAACAGTTTTCGGTTATCTGAGAGAAGAGACTGATCATCTGTTCATACAAAGTATGAACAGCGATGTCATCACTAGACAGTCCCCTCCCTTTCCGTTAGAACACAGAGAACACAGTTAACCCCTTCCCTGCCAGTGAAATTTTTACAGTAATCAGTGCATTTTTATAGCACCGATCTCTGTATAAATGCCAATGGTCCCAAATGTGTCAGCCATAATGTCGCAGTTCCGATAGAAATCGCAGATCGCCATTACTAGTACAAAAAAAAATAAAATAATTATAATAAAATGCCATAAAACGATCCCCTATTTTGTAGAGGCTATAACTTGATTTTTTTTACCAAAAATATGTAGAAGAATACATATTGGCCTAAACGGAGGGAAAAAAAAATATATATATTTTTGGGGGGATATTACAGCAAAAAAGTAAAAAATATTGCGTCATTCAAAATTTGCTCGTTTATAGCACAAAAAAAAAAAAAACACCCAAAAAACGCAGAAGGTGATAAAATACCACCAAAAGAAAGCCATTTGTGGGGGAAAAAAAAAAAGGGATGTCAATTTTGTTTGGGTGCAACGTCGCACGACCACACAATTGTCAGTTAAAGCGACGAAGTGCCGAATCGCAAAAAGTGCTCTGATCATGAAGGGGGTAAAATCTGAATCTTGCTGAAGCGGTTAAATATCCGTGCAAATAAAGTTTTTCCCTTGCGCAAAGCCGCAAAATGATAGCATAAATATAAATCCTTAATCACTGATCTTCATTGAATTCCACCGTGAATAAACCTTTTCTCTTAATATTGTGCCACCTACACTGTTTAAGATGTAACCTCACCTTAATACAGCAGATAAGCCTTAAAGACTTCCTTAATCTTATAGATCGATACTTGCTGGGTCACTATTAAGCGTGCCCCACACTCCTCAATCTGCATATAACGAGCTCCAGCTGGATATCTCAATATGATCATGCAAAAGAACAAGGGTATGCAATAGTGCTTTATCGTTTTTTTAAAAATTAACACTCACATAAGTCATAAGCATGTTATGTTATATTATAACAGTGGCTAGGATAGTCACTTGCCACCAGTCCTGCAGTACAGTGGTGTAGTGGTTAGCACTCTCGCCTCGCAGCAATAGGGTCGCTGGTTCAAATCCCAACCACGACACTACCTGGAGTTTGCATGTTCTCCCTGTGCCTGCGTGGGTTTCCTCCGGGTACTCCGGTTTCCTCCCACACTCCAAAGACATGCTGGTAGGTTTATTGGCTTCTGTCCAAAAAAAAAAAATTGGTCCTGGTGTATGGGTGTGAGTTGGGGACCTTGGATTGCAGACCCCTTGGGGGTGGGGACCAGTGTGGGTGTGTGCGGAGTGCTGTGTAGATTGATGGCGCTACAAGCGTACCTTAAATATATATATAAAAAAAATAATATAGTGGATGGGCATCTTGATGGGATGCAATGTGCGGGGATGGGGTGCTTACTCGGGTTGAACTTGATGGACTAGTGTCTTTATTCAACCTTACTAACTATGTAAGACAAACGTCTGTGGCTCGTACACTGTCCCACACCTCTTCTGATCCTGTCTGCGTCAGCCATTCAGGTCCCTCCTACATGTTTCGTCACCTTTCGCAACTTCCTCAGCAAAATCTTCATATCTCCCTGAGGAAGTCATAAGGTGTGTGACAAAACATCTAGAAGGGACCTGAGATGCTGACTCAGACAGGATCATGAGAGGTGCGGGATAGTGTACGAGCCACGGACGTTTGTCTTCGTGTCGGTACTGTAGGACTGGCGGCAAGCAACTACCCTAGCCACTGTTATAACATGTTTATGTGAGAATTCATTTGGCACAAGTTTACCAAAAGGTTTATAAAAAAAAAAAAAAATAGAATAAGGCACTATTGCATACCCTTGTTCTTTTGCGTGATCATATTGAGCTATCTAGCTGGAGATCATTATATGCAGATTGAGGAGTGTGGGGCAAGCTTAATAGTGACCCAGCAAGGATCGATATACAAGACTAAGGCTGGCCATACATTATACAATTTTCTGGTATAATTTTTCTTTAGATTTACCAAAACCATATAATATATGAGGTCACACCTAAACACTAATTTGTGTGCAATCAGGCAGGCCCTTGTACTACATAGAAGGTAAATCTAAAGGAAATTGAACAAGAAAATTGTATAATGTATGGCCAGCTTAAGGAAAACTCCACTGTGCAGCTCGTTTTGCACAGAGTGGCCCCGAACCTGCTCTTCTGGGGTCCCCTCTGTCGCTCTCGGCTCCTCCCTGCCTCAGTGAGCGCGCTTTTGAGTCCAGCATTTGGCATCCATAGAAACTGAATGCAGGACTTGGCCCCGCCCCCCAGCTGCCGCGTCATTGGATTTGATTGACAGCAGCGGGAGCCAATGGCTGCGCTGTCATCAATCTATCCAATCAAGAGCCGAGAACCCCCTGTAGAGAGAGAGCGCGTGGGATAAGTTTGAAGGTCGTGGTAAGTAAAAATGGGCGGGAGGCTGGTCACGGACAGGTGTTTTTTCACCTTAATGCAGAAAAACCATGAACCTTTAGTGTCCCTTTAAGGTGAGGGTACATCTTAAATGTTGGAAGTTGCACAATATTGAGTGAAAAGGATTATACACAGTGGAAGGTGGTAAAAGTGGTTAAAGTGATTTTGGATATTTATTTGAAGGCAAATTTATATTTAGATCTGTGATTATAGACTTACACTTTAATGGTAGCGCCGCACTATATGTACGTTGATTTTGCAGGTAGCAGCGAATGACAGATGCGTGCAAACTGACCACGGTGTCAGGGCTCGCCAGCCATAATATACCATAGTCAGTTTACAGAGGGGAGGTTATAGCCAGGCAGGATCAGCCAGGTATTTCAGGTGTTACAGGGGGCAAATTACACAGCACAAGCACTGTGCTGTATAACATGCTTTAAAGCAATGGTTCTCAACCTTGCTAGTGCCGTGACCCCTTGATAAAATTTCCCAAGTTGTGGGGACCCCTAACAGTAAAATTATTTTCGTAGCGTGGGTTGTCAGCACCCAAGGCAAGACAAGTAATTTGCGTCCCTAACCCACGGACATTTAGCGCTCCCCGAGTCCCTTCAACTCGTACAGTATTAAAACCCCTTATGGTTCATTTTAGGATGTACCACTCTCTGTTCTCCTTTTATCTCTCTCTATCCTAGTTTCTTGTTTTTTCCCCCTCCCCCTCTATAGCCGTCTTTCTTGTTCTCTTATTCTTTCCTCTCCCTTTTTCTTTGTTCCTCCCCCTCTTTTCCGCTCTCCTCCACGTATTCTCTATTTTTATTCCTTCTCTTACTCCTTGGTGGGGGTGGGGGGTGTAATGGGATGAGTGGCAGTGCTGGCAGGGAGTTGGGATGAGTGGCAGTGCCAGTGCTGGTGGGGGATGGGATTAGTGGCAGTGCTAGGAGGAATTCTGATCAGCCAACTTAGGTGCTCTTGATCAAGGTCATCTGCTGATCTGAGAACTGTAGTGGGGACTTTTAATGGCAACACTATTCACAGGTAGTGTTACAGACTTTGTGGTGTCTCGTAGCAGTGACACCTATGCTGAAATAAGTAGATAGGGTCCTGCTGGGTGGCCGCGAAAAGGCTGGGAGAGCAGCGTGGACTTCAGGAACAGCCCAGGATTTGGTGACACCTGGCAAATCGTCATTCGACCCCCAGGTTGAGAACCACTGCTTTAAAAGGAACATGATCTGTTTGTTTTTTTATGTTAAACTTTAACCACAATGCTTTCTCTAGTTGTTAGTTACTGTCCGAGTCAAATTTTTCACATAAGCAATGTGCTATTTTTGTTGGGATAGCTAGTACAATGAACATACAGTAGGTGCTTTCTGAAGGCGATGTCCTCTTCTATAAAATTTAAATTTTTTCAAGCTCTGTATCTAAACATGTAGGCAAATCAATAGTACACGTGACAAACAGAAATACGAGAGAAAAAAAAAGCCCCATCTCTGATTAAAAAATAACTGCATTCAATTTCAAGAACTAAAACAAATCCTTTAGTGTAAACAAAAAAACATACCTATTAGCTTCTTCTCTTGGATAAATTTCACATTTGAAAGGACTTCCGTTGATAATTCAATTGCTTGGTTAAAACCATTCTCTCCACCATATGATATATCAACTAATTTCAAGACTTTAGATTGCAATCGCTAAAAATTAAACATATTGTTATTAGCTTGTAATTATAAAAAAGTGAAAGTTATATATATATATATATATATATATATATATATATATATATATATATATATATATATATATATATATATATAATAAACCACACACTCATTTATTTGCTCCCACACTTCAAAGAGGTTTTTGAACTGTCTAATTTGGACCTAGTATATAATCGTTCTGGGGGGACTTCTGCTGCTACATTAGAAGAATTTAATGCCTCTTATGATGCCCAACGCCTCCCTGTCTCAATGCCTCGGGCTAATGCAGTTTCACCTCTTAAGCTGGGTAATGACCCAGTTGACCCAGGGTCCTATAGACCGATATCCTTACTGCAAAGTGATGTCAAATTTTGCCTAAAGCACTGGCTCTGTTTGATCGAGACTATATTGTCCATTATCTACCCTGACCAAACCGGCTTCATGCTGCACAAAATCGATGGCAAGCAATCTTGGACAACTCTTCCTTAATATGCAAATACCAGCTGACAACTAGGGTCACAGGGCACTACTGTCCCTTGGTGCCAATAAGGTCTACGAAAGTACCGATTGGCGGTATATGTGGGCGGTGTTGGCAAAATTATTTGGGTTTGGTGAGTGGGTCAACTCCTGGGCCCATTAGACCACAACCAGCCATCAGGACCTCAAATAGGGCCTCGACACACACTCTCCCTCGGTAGGGGCACCAGGCAGGGGGTGTTGATATGTTACAATTTGAGGGATACCACCATCTTTAAAAGTAGTCATGGAGACCGTTTCAGCATTTGTTCAGTACTCTACCCTTACAATTATTTGGACAAAATCCTCCGTCGTTGGATGGCGATGCAGGGCAGCCAATATATCCAGCCTACCATTATCGACTGTTGCCTCAATATATACCCCTCTGTTAGTGAGATTTCAGGACAGAGTCAATATTTGGAACAAGTTAAAACTGTCAGCAGGCAGAACTAATTTAATTCAAACTATTCTGCCTGCTACATAATTCTCCAGTTATGCCTCTAAAAACCTTTTGAGTGATCAACTCGATTTTTTGCTCCCGGCTTTGGAATAACTGACTCCTAGGATTAAATTGAAGCAGCTGCAGTATCGCCAAGGGTGGAGGCCTGGCACTCCCTAACCCCTGGCTATACTATGTCCCTGCCCAGTTACAACACTTAACCACTTTAATACCGAGCAATTTCACCCCCCCCCCCCCAGGCCAATTTTCAGCTTTCAAGGCTGTCACACTTTGAATGACAATTGCGAGGTCATGTAACACTGTACCAATATGAAATTAATTCTTAGTGGTATGTAATCCTTCACTGGTGGGCATTGAGAACGGGGGCACTGATCAGTGAAGCCTTATCTGTGTACATGTCACGTCACACTTGCCCGTTACCGGCTCTGCTTTCCTCACACTGTGATAGCACATGAGGAAAGTACTGTCGATCACCGGCAAGTCTGTTTACATTGTGATCAGCCCCTTACTGCAATCTGATCAGCTGTGTCCGAAGGATGTGCGCCCCAGGGGGCGTGGTTCCGGAAGGATGTCTATGGATGCCCTCCCAGAACAGAGCTAAGCTGTAGCCATCTTTCGGCTACAGCGTGGTATCAAAGTGGTTAATAAGCTCCATATCTCCACAATCGACCCAGAGCCTACACCTCTCCTGATTCTACTGCCCTGCTACGTTAGCATTTATGCAAGTGGACTCGGTTCTTAAGTGTCTTGAACCCCAGGGGTTCAGTTAGCCTTACAAAAAAACAATTATAAAACATATAACCTAATTTAAAGAAAAATTGGAACAAGTTGAAACAGTTGCAGCAGGTGGGGGGGCTTCACCAAGTAAGGTCCCATACAGTACAATAACTCTTATAAAGAGCTAGCGAAACTACAAAACCATTCCAGGTGGAAAGCCTTTGGGGCGACGCACCTATCATATTTTCAAAGATGGGACTCTGCTCCAATTTTCTGCTTTACAGGAAAAATTTGCCCTAAACTCCTACATGCTACATACAACTGAAGCATGGTGTTGGAGCCCAGGGGAATGCAGGCAGCTGCGTTCAATCGCCAACTCCAGTTTTAATCTGATTCAATCAGTTGAGTCTGCCACGGGTTACATTTTTCAATGTTATGTTATTGAAGGCCTCCCTGAATGAACATCCCATTAAAGGTGATAACTTGTTGGAAAGAGGCTTTCCAGGGGATAGGTGGGGTAAGGCATTTCGATCGGTAGTTACCAGTTCCCATATCATACCCCACATAAACCTCACAAAATAGGGGTGCTCCCTGACCACTTGTGTTGCAAGTGTAGGGAAGACCTCATCCATCTCCTGTGGCGATGCCCAAAGCTGCACCGGTATTGGGTGGGTGTTTTGAACACTCAGTGGTGTATTTCAAACCAACATACCCCTTGACCCCAAGTGCTGTCAGCTTGGCAATCTTAGCAAGGCAATCCCGGAGGAGATAACAAGTGGCATTTACACAAGCTTTTTCAAGCCCGCAAACTACTTTTGCAATTGTGGAAATCCCCTGACCCGCCATCTCTCAAATCTTGTGTCTCCCATAAGGGTGTTGCCCTCCTCTTCCAAAAAGGTATATTTATCAGCACAGAGGCTGCCCGGGCAAATTCAGAAGTTGTGGACACCGTGGGCTTAAGTTCAGGAGAAATCGTTCAGATGCAAATACTACAAAGCCCACTGGTTGAGCTTGATGTAAGGCATTGAGCCAGGTCCTCTAAAACTTCTCATGTGCCCCTCTTGGATTTCTTATGCTGTCCTCTGAAGAGAATGCATCTGCTTGCTGTATTTTAATTTATGACTGGCATCCTATGCTCCCTCTGATTGTCTGCAACTGCACTGGATGGATTACGGCATATATTATATGTATAATATAACACACACACACACACACACATATACACACACACGCATATACACAAAGTTTTTTTATACAACTGAACAGAGGGACACTGCCATCTATAGGCTGCAGGGGCCGTTGCAAGCTGAGCAAAGCATTCAACTTGCATTTGATCACGGTTATAGCCGACAGTAAATCACCACCACTCTAACTGGTTCCTGATATTTAGTGGGGACTGAAGCGGTCAGTGACAGCTTGCAGCCACGCAAATTGTCAGCTGGTATCAAAAAGTTATTCTTTAACAAATCTTCAGCATAGGGCAACATGCTGAGGGATGGGTAATATACCTAATGTGAAAATCTACAAGCAGTGGTGCTGTGGCGTGCACATGTTTTTTGCAGAGTGCACTGTAAAGAATCCCACCTGTATAAAGTTTGAAAAGGATATTTGAACTGGCAAAACTATGCAGGCTTAGTGCAGATGGTCACCAATGCAGGCATCTACATCAGCCCTTAAAGTGCTGAAAAGCCAATATGCCATGTTCCAGATTTGGCTATAGTACATCATTACAATATCAGAGGATTATGATTACACTACAA
Source organism: Lithobates clamitans (assembly GCA_037952925.1). NCBI lineage: Eukaryota > Metazoa > Chordata > Amphibia > Anura > Ranidae > Lithobates > Lithobates clamitans. The sequence goes on from JBBGZY010001695.1 coordinate 37,576, forward strand.
ATACTTTAAGGCAAAAACCTCACCTGATCAAACATATCTGACTGACTAAGCTCTGTTTTAAAATCAGCTGACCCAGCCAACACAAGTCCAGCTACATTTACTTTATCACCAGAAATAAAGAGCTGAACAGCTGTTTCTGCTACTTTTCTGACATAATTGTGGCGCTTCTCCATTCTTAGACGTGCAAAACGCAAAGCAGATTGCCCTCCTCTACCTGTGAGAAACAAGAAAAAAACAAAAAAGAAAAAACAAAACAAAAAAGAAAATAAAAAATATGGGATTACTCTTTCACCATCTTTTCACACATGCTATTGTTTTGCCCCAACCTCTCCTGAGCTCAGCTTGACCCATCTTTCCCCATCACAAAACATCCACATACTTTATCTAGCTCTTGCACACACTGGGTTCTTCCTGAGCTCTGGTAATGTGCAGTAGAACCCCAAAGAAAAACTATGGGGCCAGTAGACTGTGCCACATGTAATGGGATTCTACTGTGTCTAGCTGAGCTCAAGGAGGTGAGGAGAAAAGGTAAATCTAGTTGGAGTCAATACAGCTTAATGGGGGACCACTAATCAAAACTATTTGTGGCTAGCTCCATCTGTAGCCAGACCTGCTCAGAACACCAGAGAGGGCAGCAGGACTGCCCTGGGTTGCCCACAGCAGTGACTGCAGAGTGGGGCTCAATCCTTGTCTCCTGAGGTATACCGGCGATACAAAGGGGTGGGGGAGCCAATCTGGATGAACAAAGTCTCACATGAGGGGAATTTCATTAGGGAAGCATAAAGTACCATGCCATCCTAGAGAGCCCTTTTCACAGGAAATAGGAGCCAACATCCCTTACCTCACCCACTTCGAGAGGGCATACCCTCTCAGCGAGGGGTTCTTCAGGGACTGTGTCATACCGATGCAGATCGCCTCTGCCCCGGACCTGTATAGCACACTGTAGCTATCCAAAGTGCTACACTATATGCCAGGGTGGGCACTAGGGATGCACCAATACCATTTTTTTTTTTTACAATGAGTACAAGTACTGATACTTTTTTTTTAGTACTCGCCGATACCAATTACCGATACCTACCGCAACTGTTGTTTTAACGTCAGCTGTCAGCAATGGTACAAAGCATTGAAGTTATTTACAAATTGATTTTTTTTTAAATTTAGTGCTTTTTCAATGTGAAATGTGTAAATATGTGTAAAAATATTCACTAACAAAGCAAACAAAAAGTTAATTGTTTATCGTTTATAAAATAGACATGAACAAAAGAAAAGCAGGAAAATAATTAAATGGAGGAGAATAGGGAGTTAATTAAGGCTAATTAGAGCAAGTTGAGGGTTATTAATGGGTTAAACAGAGAAACGTTTGTTCATCCCTTTGATCTGCAGATGAAGAAACAGAAATATACAAAAAGAAACAATGTTTTATATTTTTGTGTTTCAGGGCTGAGCAATGTTGTTAATAAAGATTGCCGGCTGCTTTTTTTTGCAACAGTAATAAGGAGAGCCGGCAAAACTAATCCTTGAAGTGTCGTTTATTGGTACATCAGAGTGACAATAAAACAAATCTGACACGTTTCGGCAATAGCCTTAGTCGTAGCCACGACTAAGGCTATTGCCGAAACGCGTCAGCTTTATGGTCACTCTGATGTACCAATAAACGACACTTCAAGGATTAGTTTTGCCTGCTCTCCTTATTACTGTTGCATTGGAGTGTGTTGGGACACATCGAGCCTTGGCATCTGTGAGTGGACCTGGTGTATGGATTTTCCATGCTTTTTTTTGACAGCTCCAATTACCAGACTTCTTTAACACTGGGGAGACCCACTGACAGCTCAAAGATCCAGGCCTGAAAGTATCTGTTTCAGGTATCGGTGCATTTGCACGAGTACAGATACTTGTGCAAATACTAGGTATCGGCACTGATAACGATACTAGTATCGGTGCAACCCTAGTGGGCATCTAATGCATGATTCAGAGCCCGAAGAGACTTTACAGGCTGGCCACACATTCTCTGGTGGAGTCCAGGTACGGAATCCAGAAAATGCACAAGATGCAGCTGTGGCCACAATGCAGAGGAAAGTGGACTGATGAATTTGGTAAGTGCAACTAAGGTACACTCGGAGGATACATCCAACAATGAAATACACTAGCAAACAATTTCTGGGTGTAGGATGGGTTATACGAGGGTCCTCGCAGCTTTTTGTTTTGCCAGTGATCAATCACATGAAAGTACAAACAAAAGATTCCTCTTAATCCAGCACTGGGGGGTGATGGCTACAAACCACTTGAGGCATACCTCAGAAAAGTCATAGAAATGTCTATGCCACAGTTTGTGATAAAAAGATTTATTGTGAAATCAAAGTCAAAGGTTTCCAAGAATGGAAAGGGTTAAAATCTGGCTGACAGACAATGCTAAACATGATGCTTGATTATGAACCTCGATCTATGTGGATGCCCATGCGACATCTGGCATCTACACACCTTTTGGTCATCCCCAGCACCTAACCCTGATATGCCCGAGTCAGCCTGCTGAGGTTTGGGTGAGATTGAGGTTCATAAACAAGCATGATGTTTAACATTGATTGTCAGCCATATTTTAACCCTTTCCATTATTGGAACCCTTTCATTTTGCTTTCCAATAAATCTTTTTATTACAAACCATGGCAGACAGTTAGGACTTTTCCAAGTTGGTAGCCATTACCCCCCAGCACTGAATTAGGAGGAATCTTGGGTTTGTTCTTTCGCATAAAACCATCCCTGGCGTTTTGGTTCCCCTCTAGCTGCAGAAAGCCAACATACATTACACAAACATATGTTGGTTCTCCAAACAGGGCCTGACATTTTTAGGAGTAAAAATCACACAAAAGGTACCTGCCTATAATCCAGTTGGAACTGAATCTGCCCATGCCCTGTACTGTATTGTATTGTATTGTCCAAAGAAGAAACTTCCTCTACCCCTCCATGACTGGGCCAAATCCTCATTTGTGCCTCACGCTTCCTATCCCAGACACTACAGCTTACAGTGGCGGGGTTTCACCAACAATAGCAGTGTTGACAAAGCAGTGGACAGGATTAGGTGTGGCTAGGTGCTGGTTAACAAGCTACAACCTTGTGAAGGAGCAGTTAGAAAGCTAAGCTACAACACTGCAAGATTGTATCACACTGTTGTGCAATCAAGCACAGCCTACATGAGTGGTAATGTTGCTCTGAATACAAGAGCAGTGAAGCATCATTCCCACACTATTAAAAAGAAGCTGCATTAGGTGGCAGACTCAATAGTTATTTGTGGGACTTCGCAGAGGATCCAAAACAAAACCAATTGCAATAAGGCATGGCGAGGAAAAAAATGTATTTGATCCTCTGCTGATTTTGTACATTTGCCCACTGACAAAAATGATCAGTCTAATTTTAAATGGTAGGTTTATTTTAACAGTGAGACAACAAAAATATTCAGAAAAACACATTTCAAAATTTCATAAATTTGCATTTTAATGAGTGAATTAAGCATTTGATCCCCTATCAAATCAGCAAGATTTCTGGCTCCCGGGTGTCTTCTATACAAGCGATTGGATATATAAGGAGCCCTCTAAGGCTCCTTTCACACTGAGACGCTTTGCAGGCGCTAAAGTGCTAAAAATAGCGCCTGCAAAGTTCCCCGAAAGAGCCGCTCGATGCACTCCAATGTGAAAGCCCCAAGGGCTTTCACACTGGAGCGGTGCGCTTGCAGGGCGGTCAAAAAAAGGCCTGCAAGCCGCATCTTTGGAGCGCTGTAGGAGCGGTGTATTTACTTGTATTTAAAGCGACCCTTCCCATTGAAAACAATGGGGCAGCGCTGCAAACCCGGCCGCAAAGTGCTGCTGCAGTTTTAACCCTTTCTTGGCCGCTAGCGGGGGTTAAAACCGCCCTGCTAGCGCCGCAAAAACGACGGTAGAGCAGCGTTATATTTAGCACCACCGTACCACCAGCGCTCGCACACCTCAGTGTGAAAGTAGCCTTAAAAAAGGAGTGCTCCTAATTTCAGCTTACTTGTATAAAAGACACCTGTCCACAGAAGCAATCAATCAGATTCCAATCTCTCCACCATGGCCAAGACCACAGAGCTGTCCAAAGATGTCGGGGACAATATTGTAGACTTACACAAGGCACGAGTTGGCTACAAGACCATCGCCAAGCAGCTTGGTGAGAGGGTAACAATTGGTGCGATTATTTGCAACTGGAAGAAACACAAAATAGTCGTCAATCTCCCTCGGTTTGGGGCTCCATGCAAGGCCTCATCTCATCGTGAGAACAGTGAGGAATCGCAGAACTAAAAGGGAGAATCTTGTCAATGATCTCAAGGCGGTCCATAGTCACCAAGAAAACAATTGGTCCTGCAAGGTGCCCCTGCTCAAGAAAGTACATGTACAGGCTCATCTGAAGTTTGATAAGGAATGATGGATGAAGAGGATGAGGAGGGAGGAGGAGGAGGAATGCTGCCTATGACTCCAAGAACAATATCCCCGCGGTCAAACATGGAGGTGGAAACATTGCGCTTTGGGGGTGATTTTCTGCTAGGGGTACAGAAAAATGTCACCGCACCAAAAGGGACGATGCACAGGGGCCATGTACCGTCAAATCTTGAGAAAACCTTCTTCCCTCAGCCAGGGCATTGAAAACAGGTCGCGGGTGGGTATTACAGCATGACGATGACCCAAAACACACGACCAAGGCAACAAAAGGAGTGGCTCAAGAAGAAGCACCTTAAGGTCCTGGAGTGGCCTAGCCAGTCTCCAGACCTTAATCCCATAGAAAATATGTGAAGGGAGCTAAAGGTTTGTGTTACCAAACGTCAGCCTCGAAAACCTTAATGACTTGGAGAGGATCCGCAAAGAGGAGTGTGACAAACTCCCTCCTGAGATGTGTGCAAACCTGGTGGCCAACTTGTTTAGAGAACGTGAAAGTGTGGGCAGGCACCAAGACTTTTTAGGCACAATAAAGATACTTATATCATTAAAAGTCTAATTTTTATTATTTCAAAAATATTGTACTAAAAACGGGGAGAGACAAAGATAGGATTAAAACTGAATATGATATACATAGTTTACAGAATATGCACTCCATACACAATAATTCGGAAGACAACGGAACTACAGGATCAGTAAGAGACAAAGACAACTTATTGATCTATATAGTTACAGTACATATCGTTGAGTCAAACGCCATGTGATGGTGGTAGTCAAATTCTGTATAAGCTCATAAGCTCGACATGTTACGTGCCTTAGCGCTTCTTCAGGAGCATGCAAAACGACAACTGTAATGAATAATACACTATTAACAGAATTTCCAAAATATTTTTGTATGTGTAGAATATGAACGTTTCCATATAGGTCAAAGAATAATATATGGAGGCTGTTTGGGGAGAACACCAGGGGAACATCGGTACTGCAAACATATCAGGCCGGGGAAGGGGCAATGTGGGGACGGATGTAACATAGTACAGATATATAGTATAAAAATAGGGAAGGTAGATAAATATAATATAGCATTATACTAGGTAAGGTACAAGGGGGAAAGGGGGAGGGGGTGTCAGAAGGGGGACTGTAGCAGGGAAGGGAAGAAAAGCAGGAAAGGGAAGGGAAGAAGGGCAGGGGAGGGAGGGGGGGGGGGAAGGGGGGAGAAGGGAAAGGGAGAGGGAGGGACCAGGGAAAGGGAGAGGGAGGGACCAGGGGAAGGGAAGGGGAGGGGAAAAAAAAAGGGGGGGGGAAGGGGCGGGGCGGGTGTACAAGAGACGCCGTCATGGCGTCTCTTGCCGTACACTCTGCACTAACCACTATCTGTGGTGTGATGGCGGTCTAACGCTCCACCACCAACTGCTATATCTACAAGTTCTACAATTAGGTAAGCGTTTACTGCCAGTATCCCCTTCTTATCTTCACCCAATCTAGATGTCATCTTACTTTATCACTGCTCTTTACCTACCTCAACAGACTCAGCAAGACTGGGGACAGAACCGCACAGCACCCTAGGAAACTATTATGTCCATATACCCTGATGAAACTTATAAGTTAGTCTGTGACCGACAACTCTTTCTCCCCTGTTCCACCTAATTGCTTGGAACCACCTTCGTCTATTTAGGAAACGGCTGAGGTTTTGTTTTCCATCTTCCCCCTGTCTTAAACTATAGTTTCTACATTGACCAGGGTAAGTTTTATTATATTATATTTTACTCCAATAAGCTACCCCCCAATGGACATATGATCCCCACTATCTTGCACTGGGAATCATATATATATATATATATATATATATATATATATATTGCTTACTAGATATGTACATATATATATATATATATATATATATACACACTAATTACCATATACACATTTCATAGTCTATTTGCCAATATTATACCTATTCATCCATCCTTCTTCCCCCCCCCCCCCTCCCCCTCTTCCATGCTCTTTCTTCCTTCCCCCTTCCCCCGGTTCCCATTCCCCCTTCCCTCCCCCCTCCCCTCTATTCCGTTCCCTCCCCTTCCCCTGGTCCCTCCCTCTCCCTTCTCCCCCCTTCCCCTCCCCCCCCCCCCCTTCTTCCCTTTCCTGCTTTTCTTCCCTTCCCTGCTACAGTCCCCCTTCTGACACCCCCTCCCCCTTTCCCCCTTGTACCTTACCTAGTATAATGCTATATTATATTTATCTACCTTCCCTATTTTTATACTATATATCTGTACTATGTTACATCCGTCCCCACATTGCCCCTTCCCCGGCCTGATATGTTTGCAGTACCGATGTTCCCCTGGTGTTCTCCCCAAACAGCCTCCATATATTATTCTTTGACCTATATGGAAACGTTCATATTCTACACATACAAAAATATTTTGGAAATTCTGTTAATAGTGTATTATTCATTACAGTTGTCGTTTTGCATGCTCCTGAAGAAGCGCTAAGGCGCGTAACATGTCGAGTTTATGAGCTTATACAGAATTTGACTACCACCATCACATGGCGTTTGACTCAACGATATGTACTGTAACTATATAGATCAATAAGTTGTCTTTGTCTCTTACTGATCCTGTAGTTCCGTTGTCTTCCGAATTATTGTGTATGGAGTGCATATTCTGTAAACGATGTATATCATATTCAGTTTTAATCCTATCTTTGTCTCTCCCTGTTTTTAGTACAATATTTTTGAAATAATAAAAATTAGACTTTTAATGATATAAGTATCTTTATTGTGCCTAAAAAGTCTTGGTGCCTGCCCACACTTTCACGTTCTCTAAACAATTGATATTAGACGTGGCACACACAATTTATCCTGTATCCGCATGACCACTATGCGATGATACATTCTTAATTCATCCTGGTGGCCAACTTGCAGGAACACTAAGAAGCCTCTGACCTCCGATTGCCAGCAAGGGTTTTGCGATCAAGTACCAAGTCATGTTTTGCGAAAGGGTCAAAATACTTATGTCACTCATTAAAATGCAAAATCAATTTATAAATTTTTGAAACGCGTTTTGGATTCTGTCTCACTGTTAAAGTAAACCTACCATTAAAATTATAGACTGATCATTTGTCAGTGGGGAGAAAAAAAAAAAAATTTGTACAGAATCAGCGGGGGATCAAATGCTTTTTTCCCCTCACCAAGTCCTGCAGCACTTTATTTTATGGGAGGCTATAGTTCTAGTTAAATGGTTAACAATATCCAGTGTCAAGTCATGGTGAACCAAATGCACTGCAGGTTGTCGCAGGGAAACAAAAAAGGGGAAAGACTACAAAAAAGTAAGTATCTCTATAGTTTATTAGACCAATATTTTTTTCAAAATTACCATGCTTCTTTGGAAGATCCACAGTGAATTTGTGTAGCACTTCTCTTGTATTTCCTTGAAGCGTTCCAAAAAGTGCCCCACTACCATCTATTACAATGAATCCAAATTTGCTATCATCAGAAAGTAGAGCTGTGAGAGCCTGTAAAAGATTAAAAAAAATTTGCAGAGTACCAGCAATGGAGAACAAAAATTATAAACCTTCGTTTTAGAAAAACAAAAACAAACAAACAAAAAAAAAAAAAGATATCCCCCCACCCACCCTATATATTTGGCCAGTTTAGGTTCAAAACACTCCTAGATTAAATGTTTAGGTAAAACTAAAATTTAAAACACTTTTGTATACACTTTAACAAAACCCAGGAGGAGATCTATGGTCACCGTATACAATCATTTTATATATTAGCAGTATTGTTATAGCGACAAACAATAGTAACTATATCTCTATCCACACACATCCTTTCATATTCCCCACAATTTCTCTGCTTGCTTTGCAGCTTCCACTCTGCTGTGTTTCCCCACCCCCTATTTCTGAGAACTACATATCCCATGGTACCTTGCTGCCTGCAAGTAGTAATTCCTGTACTAATGTGCCTCCGGAGTCTTTTCCTTTAAAAAAAAGTCAGCCCTTTGACATGTTTGAGAAGGCTACTTACAGTGTATAGTGAATATGTGTCACAGAATTTAAGTAAATCTGTTACAAAGTAAGGCTGTGTTCACACTGGTATACTGCAGCTTGGCCGCCACGTGGGTGTATCTGGTTTTCCAGTGTTTTACTAGGGTCCCATAGACTATTAGGTTGTGCAGCTTTGAAGGTGCAGATGCAGCATAGAGGACTCTCAGCAGTTTATTTAGTAGGGCTGCAACTAACGATTATTTTCATAATCGATTAGTTGGCCGATTATTGATTTGATTAATCGGTTAAAAACCTTAAAACAATAATAAAAAAAAAAAAAAAGAAAAAAAAAAAAAAAAAAAAGTGTGGCGTATAATTTAGTTAATATGTAAAGTTTTAAAAAAAGGCAATTTATTCTTAAATATCTCTATGCAGTGGTAAATATAAATAACTATATGGTTAGGGAGCAAAATATCTAATCCACTCTGAGAATTACAGACAGAAGAGATATACTGTATATACTATTAGAGGAGATATACTGTATAAACTGTTAAAGAGATATACTGTACATACTATTAAAGGGTGAATCTGATAAATATTATCAGACTCAGAGATCAAATGTCTTCCTTAAAAAAAAAAAAAAAGTCATTTTAAGAACGTTTGTTCGATTTTCTAATCGTTAGTGGGGTCAATTCGACGTTCATTTTCAACCACAGTGACGGGAAAATTTGGAAATAGAAAACGTCTTGGTCAAAGGAATTTTCAGACAGTGTATGTGGTTTTCATTCAGAAATTACATTCATTTTAAAAACAGAATGTTAAAAACAAGTGAAAATTTCAAACATGCTTTCATTCAGCGAAAATACAAGGATTTTTCATCTGAATATTCTTGTCTGAAAATTGAGCCGTGTGGCCAGAATAAGGCTCCGTACACACCTAGGAAGTTTGCTTTTGATCTGTTTTTGCAGTGCGTTTTGATTTTTGCGCACATAATTTCACAGCGATTTGCGTTTTTGCATTTTTGTGGGCCAATTTGTTGTTGGGCAGATTAAAAAACACAAATTGCTGTAAAAACGCATTAAATGCTTTTCTGCAGCTTCTCCATTGAACCGAAAAAGCACAGTTTTTGCGGTAAAAAAAAAAAAAAAAAAAAAAAAAAAGAGTCCCTGACCCTTTCCAAATATGTATTGGCTGAAAAAAGCCTAGATGTGAACGTTTCCAATGGGAAACCATGTTAATGAACTGCAGTGCGCTTCTGCAAAAAAGCACCAAAAAACACATAGATGAGAACCAGGTCTAAGACGTTTAGTAACATAAAGGGGTTCAAAAAACTCAAATTAGCCCTTTATAGTACAAAAAAACAAAAAAAAAAAACAAAAAAAAAAAAGCAGATAATCACTACTGTAAGGGGTTCATTTTTTTACTGTAGAACTGTGAAAGTAACATCTACAGTAGCGATTATTAGCTCTTTTTGTACTATAAAGGGCTCGTTTTAGTTTTTTTTTAACCCCATTATGTTACTGGCCGATTAATCGATTAATAAAATAGTAATCGATTAATTTCATAATCGATTAGTTGTCGATCGATCAGTTGTTTCAGCCCTATTATTTAGTAAAGCTGGAAAGTGCAAAAACCAGGCTCACTTCTGCATACAAACCAGTCAGCTTCCAGGTTTTATTGCTAAAGCTTAATTGAACAAGCCGAGCTTAGAAACGGATTGATTTCTATGCCAAAGGGAGACCGATTTTGCACTCTCCAGCTGTAGTAAACAAAAGCCCTTAGGCTGGATTCACACCTATGCAGTTTTAGCGCTTTTTGCATTTTGCAGATTTGCACTAGTCCATTTAACATGATTTCCTATGGAAAACGTTCTGTAGTGCAAATCTGCAAAAAGCACTAAAAATGCATAGGTGTGAATCTGGGGGTTTTGGTAGATCATAAGCTCAATAATAGCATGCAATGCCAAGCTGCGGTTTCCAAAGCGAGCAAAGTCCTTTCTTGTATTGAGAGGTATGGACTCCAGAGAGAGATATCATTTTGCCCCTGTTCAAATCATTAGCAAGACCTTATCTGGAATATGCAGTTCAGTTTTTGGCACCAGTTCTCAAAAAGGATATCGGAGGAACTGGAGAAAGTGCAGAGAAGGGCAACCAAACTGATAAGTGGCATGGAGGAGCTCAGCTACGAGGAAAGATTAGAGGAACTGAATTTATTCACTCTTGATTAGGAAAATAAGGGGGGGGGGGGGGGTGTATGATCAACATGTTCAAATATATAATGGGTCCTAATAATGCTTGGTGTTGAGTTATTCTCTTTACGGTCAACACAGAGGACACGGGGGCACTCTTTACGTCTAGAGAAAAAGAGATTTTATCTCCAAATACGGAAAGGTTTCTTCACAGTAAGAGCTGTGAAAATGTGGAATAGACTCCTGCCAGAGGTGGTTGTGGCCAGCTCAATAGATTTCTTTAAGAAAGGCCTGGATACTTTCCTAAGTGTACATAATATAACTGGGTACTAACATTTATAGGTAAAGTTGATCCAGGGAAAATCCGATTGCCTCTTAGGGGATTAGGAAGGAATTTTCTCCCCTGCTGTAGCAAATTGGAGCATGCTCTGCTGGTTTTTTTTTTTTGCCTTCCTCTGGATAAACTGTGGGTGTAGAATTGGGTTTATTGGATTGTACGATATTTATTTTATTTTTTTTAATGATTGAACTGGATGGACTTGTCTTTTTTCAACCTAACTATGTAACCTTTGCAGCAGTGTTCGCCCCGAATACTCGACAACTTACCTTTCTGGACCCTGTCTTGGAGTCACTCTTGGCTTTCCGGTAGGGCCAATTGAAAGGGGGGGGGGGGAGTTGTGACTTCTACGTATGTCCAGAGCCCCAGCTAGATACGGCCACAGGACACTCCACTCATTCCCTTACTTTCCTCAAACACTGTAGGAAATCCCTACACGCTCACCATCTGATTGACTGCTGGAGGATACGCCATCCTACTGATAAAAGACTTCAGCTACTACTCAGCGACCCATGCCATTTACACTTGCATAGATTTACTGCTGACGGATTAGTATTCATTGGAGTCTCTGGTGCGTCAATCAGCTCACTAACAATATCTGATCATGCCCTAGTCTCTAATAGCTTACATCCCCCAACCACAAAAGTCATGGACTTGGCGTCTGAACGAGAATATATTTTAGATGATGGGGTGGAGCTTAAACAGGTATCGGATTTGATATCTCGATACTTTGTGGAGAATTCCATAGATGACGTGGGGGTGGCTTCCATCTGGGAGGGCCATAAGACAGTAATCTGTCTTATTTAGTCTAGTAATGGTCTAGACTAAAAAAAAAGGATACAGGAAAGGGAATTGAAGAAATTATTGCTGAAAATCCGAACTGCATAAAAATGCAATACTACCCAGGAGTTGGCTGTGGAACTTCAATATTTACGCATGGAGCTGGCCAATCTCTTAGATGCCCAGATTCGAGCCTGTCTACATGTTTCCCATAGGTTCTACGAGTATGGGAACAAATGTGGGAAACTACTTGCTAGAGCCCTTAGACAACAACACGCATCGGGACATGTGCATAAGGTCCACACAAATTCATTGTCTACTGTGATTCACCCCTCCAAGATAGTTGTGGTCTTTCGGTACTATTATGCCCGGTTTTAACAACTACCTGGTACATTTTCTGGCCTGCACGTGGAGCAGAAGGCGGGCCATATTCAGCAATATTTAGAGGAAGCTCATTCCCCACAGCTCAGTATGGAGGTTAGTACACAACTGGAATTGTCAATTACTTTATCGGAACTGGCGGCGGTTATTAAAGACCTCCCGAAGGGGAAAAGCCCAGGCCTGATGGGTTCACGAATACCTATTACCACACACTTTTCAACTTCCTACTACCTAACCCAATGTGTACCTACTTTAATGCTCTGGCAGCAGGGACTGTAATACCTAAAGAGGAATTACTCGCCCACATCTCAGTAATTCCTATGGAAGGGAAAGATGCTACTGCTCCCAGTAGTTACAGGCCAATTTCTCTCCTAAACAACGTTATTAAAATATAAACGAAGATTCTAGCTAACCGCCTCAAACCCATAATGCCCACGAATATTCATCCTGACCAGACAGGTTTCATTATGGGAAGAGAAGCCTGGGACAATTCCAATCGTGCCATCCAGTCGATACATTGGGCCTGACTACAGACCGACCAACCACCCTGTCTCTTACTCGCCACAGACACTGAAAAAAGCGCTTAAAAAGGGTGGACGGGACATTCCTGTGGGCGGTTCTGACTAAACTGGGTCTGGGCCCCAACATGCTCTTCTGGACGGCATCACTTTATGGTTCCCCAGAGGCCCAAGTGAACGGTGTACTCTAACCCGTTCCCCATTTGTAATGGATGGTGGCAGGGATGTCCACTCTCCCCCAATATTTGCACTCACCCTTGAACCTCTGCTCAATAGGATACGCTTAAATCCCAGTTTTAGGGGGCTGAAGGTGGGGTCTGTGGAGCACAAATTGTCCGCTTATGCGGATGATGTCCTGTTTTATGTCTCTGACCCACTGGTTTCCTTTCCCAATATCATGGCTGAATTACGAGACTTTCATGAGATTTTAAAATTAATTAAAATAAATCTGAGATCCTGCCTTTGAATATTCCAGGGGACTTACAAACATGGCTGCAATCTTTTTCCTGGCGCAATTTCTCCTTGAAATACTTAGGCATCCACCTCCCACCTCATTGCTCTCAATTATATACCGCTAACTATACTCCATTGCTCTCTACCATAAGGACGAACAGTCAGTGTGCTAAAAATGAATACGCTACCAAGAATACTCTTCTACTTGCAAATGTTGTTCATCTCGCTGCCCAGATCCTTCTTTTTAACCCTTAGCAGTCAGTTTCTGAGATATACATGGCATTGACGGAGCCCACGTTTGGCCCTCTGTACCCTGCAGCGCTCCAAGCAGATGGGGGGCTTGGGGGTGCCTACTATTTGTAAATATTATGAAGCTATTGAAGGATGAAAAAAAGGAGGTAGGTATGGCGCCGTTCTAGGATGCAATTACTGCATGGGTTGGGATATTACTGTGCAACACTCTGTGACCTATGTTAAATCTCAAGTGAAAACCAAAAAACTCCCAAGCTTATTGATAATAGAATTATACACCAAACAGTATATAATAATGTGAATAAATTACTATAAATGTGCAGAGTGCCAAGTGCAAGAGTTCTAATCATACACATGCAAGACTTATCGTGCTTATATACAATTCATATGCAATTTAAAACGGATAATCAGTGATCATATATAGTCCATTAATCAATCCAGATATAAAGTGACAGGTGCTCTTCAAAACCGTGCCTTTGTGATCCTTCTAGTGCCCCCTATAGGTATTGCACACACCCGAACCACTCACCCCAACAGGGATATCTCACTTTCACAGTAACTGCCACTGTGCAGCAATCTCCAGATCAGTGTTTACGGTGTCCACTATGCCTCTCCGTGCTTGCAGTGTCAGCAATATCTTTTCTCCTTAAATCTCAATTCGCATCACCCACATGTAGGAAAGAAACGCCTCCATAGTGTAATGTCATTTGCAAATAGATTTATTGTTGTAGAACAGATAGAAAACTTACTCTCATTGTAAAAGTTCATACAGCCTTCAAAACAGGAAGCCGGGACGATTCGCGCTCCACGGCCCAAAAAAGTGACGCAAAGATGCTAGATGCTCTGCCCTACATATTTCGTCGTCAAAACATCATCTGGAGCAGCGCGTAGGGCAGAGCATTTAGCGTCCGGTTTCGGGCCGTGGAACGCGAATCGTCCCGGCTTCCTGTTTTGAAGGCTGTATATGTACTTTTACAAAGAGTACGTTTTCTGTTATACAATAAATTCAATTGCAAACGGCATTAAACTACGGAGGCGGTTCTTTCCTACATGTAAGAGATGCGGATTGAGATTTGAGAAAAAAAATATATTGCCGACACCGCAAGCACGGAGAGACATAGCGGACACCATAAACACTGATCTGGAGATTGCTGCACAGTGGCAGGTACTGTGAAAGCGAGATACCCCTGTGTGGTGTGAGTGCAATACCTATAGGGGGCACTATAAAGGATCATGAAAGCATGGTTTTGAAGAGCACCCATCACTTTATATCTGGACTTATGAACTATATATGATCACAGATTATGCATTTAAATTTCATATGAATTGTATAGAAGCACGATAACAGGTCCTGCATATGTGTACGATTAACACCATATTACACCAGTGAAGCACTTTTGCACATTTATATTAATTTACATATTTACTGTTTGGGAGATTTTTGGTTTTCACTTGAGATTTAACATGTGTTGCACAGCAATATCCCAACCCATGCAGTAATTGTATCCTAGAACCGCGCCATACCTACCTTTTTTTTTTCCATCCTTCATTTGCTCTACACCCCACTTAGGTAGTTGTACCGGTGGGGGCAGCAGTTTCTATCCATATATACTACCATAAGCGTGGGATCACCTATACACTTTTGAATTACAAGGCTATGGTCTTACAATGGATATTGGACTGGCATCATGGGGTAACGACTAAACTGTGGGCTCCTCTGGAAAAAAAATGTTAGCAGGTCGGAACTCAACCCGGGTGCCTTGGGTACCCAAAGAGTATCAGGGGTTGTCTGAGTATACCTCCTCTGTCACAACCCACACCCTTAAGTTATGAGACACTTTGAATGGCATGGGGTGGGCTGCCCCCTCGGTCTCACCTCTGGCTCCATTGGGAGGCTTCCCTTGGTTTACGCCGGAACATCTTTCCTTCTTTTGCTCATGGGCTTTTGATGGAGAGATGCGATGTGGCAGGTTTGTTCAAGACCAAAGGCTGCTCACCCTAGATGCTCTCAGCGACCAATATGGCCACTTCCCTATGGATAAGTGGCGCTATGGACAGCTCCGCCACTTCATTAGCAGACTGCCTCAGGCCATTTCGCTCACCCTCTTCTGCAACACCCTTCGAGAAGCTATGTTTGTCCACCTCTATGATCCCACATTCTATCTGTGTTGTATGGGATGTTGCAGTCACTGGAGCCAAGGGTGAAACCCCTTTACACAAGAGAATGGGAGAGAGACCTGCAATGCGAATTCACCGAGTTACAACTAGACAGTCTATCGCTTCACACATTCCAGCTCTGTAGATATGAAAATGCAGGAGTCTGGGATAAAATTACTGACTCGTTAGTATAGGATCCCCTCCAAACTTGCTAGAATCTAGCCAACATTGACTGATGTTTGCTGGAGGGGTTGTGGACAATTGACACATTCCTGCACATTTGGTGGGAGTGCCCCAGGATTAGACCCTACTGGCAAGATGTCAGAACTCGGGTTAGAGCGATCTTACATCTTAAACTTCCGGACTCCCCGGAGCTTCTACCATCCCTCCTGATCTTTACCGTAAATCGGTACCACCTCATCTTCTGAACGCAGCCAGACGATTAATTTTAGTTCACTGGAAATCAGCTCACATCCCTAGTAGGGAGGATTGGATAAGTTTAGTAAACAATATTATGGCCGCAAAAGGAGTGGATGGCGACATGCAAAGGTTACATGGATTCACTATACTAGTATGTCCCCTGGGGACTCCCAGCCGACAATAACTTGATGAAGGACTTTGTTGTTGAACAGTTTAAGAGTTAATGGATCAGATCCTACAATATATAGTATTTTTACAAGTATTAATACTAGAGTGCTGTTCTTGGTTATCTCCTTACTTCGTTAACCCCTTTTTCCTATTCTTTGTCCCCCACTCACCTTTTATTTTTTCACTTTATGGTCATCTCTGACTTGATGTATAGATGGGTGCTAACAGACACTGGTTTTCCACTGAAAGGAATATGGCAATCCATAATGTGTAGATTTATCTGTATTAATACTACGCATGCCCTTATGTTGGATGGTCTGTGGGACCCCTTTACATGTATCAAGCTGGACTTCTGCTAGGCCTGCTACCCAAGGGATAACTTTCTTTCGCCTTTTTATGGTTTGTCTAAATGTCTTCCGTTTGGTTTTTTAGATAATAAAAGAAAGACTACTACGAAGACGAATACTACTACTACGAAGACGAATACTACTACTACGAAGACGAATACTACTACTACTACTACTACTACTACTACTACGAAGACAAATACTACTACTACGAAGACTACTACTACTACTAATACTACGAATATTACTACAAATCGTATTCCAATCTTTTTGCTACAGGTAAGCCTATAAAAAGGCTTACCTGTAGCTACCCAGGATATCTCCTAAACCTGCACGGTTTAGGAGATATCCCCTGTATCTGCATGTGCCGACGTCATCGGCACATGCGCACTGAAGCAATGGCAGTACGTGCCGTTGCTTCAGTTAGACTGTGCCGCTACCAGCGGCTCCCGTGCGCATGCGAGGGAGTGACATCAAAGCTCTGGCCAATCACAGCGCCAGAGGCCACGATACCCAGAAGTAACTCCGGGAGCGATGTCGCCAGCCGGAGCGGTGAACGAGGAGCGCTGCGGGGGCTTCGGTCTAAGGCAATACATAATGAGCTATTATGCTATGCATACTAGCTCATTATGCCCTTGTCTTGCAGGTTTTAGTTTTTTTTTTTTTTCAAAGTGGGTTTACAACCACTTTAAATAACATATCATACTTCACTCCACTGTGCAGTTAGTTTTGCACAGTGTGACCCCTGAACCTGGTCATCTGGGGTCCCCCTGGCGGCGCTCGCAGCTTCTCCCCACATTGGTAAACTCCCCAGGAGAAGCGCACTCCCGGGTACGGGGGGGGGGGCAGGGTTTTGGTTTACTTTGCGTGCATAGACACAGAATGCTTGACTTAGTCCCAAACCCCTGCGCCCACGTCATTCGATTTGATTGACAGCAGCAGGAAACAATGGCTGCGCTGCTATCAATCTATCCAATTAAGAGCCAAGAACCCCGGGCAGAGAGGTCCAGCGTGTCTCCGCCGAGGGAACGAAGGGCTCAGGTCAGTAAAAACGGGGGTGGACGGGGTTTCGGTCACTTTCAGAAGTTTTAATGCATAGGATGCATTAAGGTGAAAAAAAACAAAAAAGGGTTTACAACCCCTTTTAAAAAGGGCTAATTCACACTATGTAGGGTGCCAGATGTTTTACTGTGATGTAAAACATTTGTTACTGCAGGGACGCACAGGAAATAACTGTTTCCCATGTGTCCCATTCGCACTGCAACACAGTCAGTATATGGCTGTGCTGAGATAAAATGCAGACATTCTGCATTTTATCGCAGAGCATTGTGCTGAATCACATGGCAATGTACAGCAGCAAAGAGCATTAAGCTGCTGCACAATGTCAAAAATGAGGTGCATGTTTTGTACACCACAAGGTTTGTGCAAAACAAGAGCCATGTGACATGCTGAACTGTGCACTATGCTGTCCCCTATCACAGCCAGTACTGGAGAGCTACTGCAGATCCGCGTTACTGTGTGAATACAGCCGCAAGGCATAAGCCTTCTTGATAACCTGTCTGTCCAATACACCTAGAAGTGGAACAAGATGCATGACCACCCATGCAAGAGCCTGTAGACAGGACAAAGAATTCAAGGTTCGGATAGATGAAAAGGTCGAGAGGGGAAAAAAAAAAAAAGAAAATCTGTCTGCCTGTCAGTTTAGGTGGTGCAGTTGTGCCATACTCTTTCCATTCAGATGATGGATTGAACAGTGCTCCATTAGATGCTCAAAGCTTGGGATATTTTTTATGTATAACCTAACCCTGGTTTAAAAGTCCCCACAACTTCATCCCTGACCTGTCTGGTGTGTTTCTTTGCCTTCATGCACGCACGTTTAGATCAGACGAATTTGTCAGTTTTTTGTTGCATGGTAGCCTCATATCAAAAGTGAAGAGGTTACTCAACATACGAAAAGTCTTGTACGACCGAATTAAACTTCAGAAGTGATCCAATGTGTTAAATTGTTTTGTATGTGTTCTTTCGTTTGAGAATGCGTAGTCTTGCTCTTACGATTGTTTCCAAAACTGTACTAAATTAAATGAAAATTGGACGTTGCATTTGTACACAACAAAAAATTTAAAGCCTGCACATCCAGTTTTTGTTGTCCAAACATTCGTATTCGGCAGTCAAAAGCATCATATTAAACGATCAGAAAATCAGCAGATCGTTCGGACAAAATTTTACTTCCGATTTTCTGATCGTGTGTACGGGCCTTAAAAGCGGAGTTCCACCCGGTTCTGTGTTTATTAGAAGTCAGCAGCTACAAAAAGTGTAGCTGCTGGCTTTTAATAAAAACACTTACCTGTCCCACAATCCAGGCACCCGAAACCTCGCTCCTCTCCCCCCTGCCTGTCCGCAACGGCGGCATTACTACTGTGGGCACCCGACAGCTTGCGGCTTCACAGCCGGCTGCGCACTTTGCATGCGCGAGTTGCGCTGCGTGCCGTGAATGGCTATGCAATCTTCCGGGACCTGTGACATGTCCCAGAAGATTGCAGGGAGGAAGGGGCTGCCTAGGGGGAGAGGAGTCGCGGGCTGGAGCACAAGTGGGAGCTGGGTACCTGTCAAAACCAGAGACCCGCTCTCTTCCCTCTCCCCCAGGAGATTAAATTACATTCTCCATTTACTAATTAGATGACTTCTGAAGGCAATTGGTTCCACTAGATTTTAGTTAGGGGTATCGGAGTACAGAGGGATGAATCAAATGCACGCCACACTTGAGATTTGTTAAAAAAATAAATAAAATTGAAAAACCATTTATCATTTTCCTTCCACTTCACAATTATGTGCCACTCTGTGTTGGTCTATCACATAAAATACATTTACATTTTTGGTCGTAACATTACAAAATGTGGAAAATTTCAAAGGGGTATGAATACTTTTTCAAGGCACTGTATCTAGTGTCACCCAGCAGTAACAGATGTCCTGGAACACTGAGGTGAAGAGGCCATACCCCCCAAATAAAAGGTGCAGGGATGTGGACTGCAGACAGGGCTGAAAGTGGCTTTCAGCCAAAGCCAGAATTGGGTCTGCTTCTTGAAGGGCAACACCTCCTCTGGTGCTGGGCTGCCCTGATTGATTTAAGCCATCATTTGTGTCCCTAGGATATATCCGCAGCCAAATAATCTGGCACTCATGAGAATCATCCAGGTCAAAAAGGACCATTCTGCTTCCACTGCAGGCCTGGTCAGAGATATCCTGGTCTTGGGACAAGAGCACATGGACCCGTTCAGAGACTGAGGGAGCTTGTTTGACGCAGTCAGCACTCTGAGCTGCAAGAGGCCTGGAGGCAAGCTGGGCAAACATCCCAGCCTCAACCGAGGCCACAATGTAGTCAAATAGCCTCATGCAAATTAGCGCCGCAGGATGCTTTTTGGGGTAGAAACACCCAGCCTTTAACGGTGTTTAAAACCTTGGCTGCCAGAGATGGGACAGAATCATTCAAAAATAGGCTTTCCAGATGTTTATGTGGCTTCCTGAAGAGTAGCAGTGCCAGAATGGGAGAAATCAACTTGCTAAAAAAAAAAAAGAGCCAAGGGGCTGTGGGCAGGCCAAAAGGGAAAAGACAAATTAAATGCTGCTTGCCAACAGCAAAAAATCACAGGAACCACTGATGTGATGGATATAAATATGCTTCCTAGATATCTGTGACCTCCAACTATAGGTCTAAGAATGCAGTGCCCAAAGGCAACATTCTATTTTAGCTTTGCAATGTCACCTCCTATACTCTAGCTCCCTCATTTTGTCCCATGCTATTGTCCTGGACCTCTCAAGAGCCTGTCACATTGTCTGAAATCCCTGTCTTAGTCCTACTCTGTCTGCCTTTAGGTGATCTCTGAAAACTCAAGCAGCAATATAGTGAGTCAATGGAGGAAAAAAAAAAAAAAAAAATTGGCTGGTAAAGACATCCAAAATCTTCAGACACGCAAAAAAAATAACCAGTTACTTACCGGTAACGGTGTTTCTGGGAAGTCTTCCAGGACGGCACCCTGAGAGATGACTGGTCCACCTGACAGGAAACACAATCAATCAAGAGGTTAAAGGCCCCCGCCCCTCCCGATGCTCCTCAGTTGTGACAAAGTATTGACCCACACCAGTGCAGAGTGAAAAACATAACCACCACCACACTCTAAACATTACATCTTTCCTAAATAGAACGGGTGGGAAGTAGGCCTGCCGTCCTGGAAGACTTCCCAGAAACACCATTACCGGTAAGTGTAACTGGTTATTTTCTCAAGTCGTCTTCCAGGACGGCACCCCGAGAGAAGAGCAAGTAGCTCAGGCCTACCTTTAGGGTGGGACCACCGCTTGCAGGACCTTCCTGCCAAATGCCAGGTCCTGAGGAGATAGTAACTCCACTCTATAATGCCTCAGGAACGTGTTCTGGCTTGACCATGTAGCGGCTCTACATATCTGCTCCACCGAAGCTCCGGCCCTTTCCGCCCAGGAGGTTGCCAGAGATTGCGTGGAATGTGCTCTAAGATTTCTAGGAGCTGCTTTACCTGACTGCTCATAGGCTAACGAAATGGTATGCTTAATCCATCTGGCTATAGAAGCCTTGGATGCCTGTTGGCCCTTCTTTTGGCCAGAAAAATTAACTAAAAGATGGCTGGACCTTCTGAATTCCTTAACCCTTTCTAGGTAGGATAATAAACAGCGTCTGACGTCCAGACAATGAAAAGAAACTTCCCCTTCACTTTTGGGGTTACTACAAAAAGGAAGGCAGCACCACTTCTTGAGTCCTATGGAACTTTGATGCTACCTTAGGGAGGTACAGGGGGTCCTGCCTAAGTATAACCCTGTCCTCGAATAAAGAAAAAAATGGTTCTTTAATAGAAAAAGCCTGAATGTCACCTACTCTCCTAGCTGAGGTGATTGCGAGTAAAAAGGCCAACTTAAAGGTCAGGATCCTAAGTGGCATCTGATCTATTGGTTCAAAGGGGGCCTTTGTTAACCCCTCCAGTACTAGTGTAAGGTCCCAAGGAGGACACCTGGACATTTGAACAGGGGACAACCTCTCCCTGACCAAGAGAAATCTCTTGATCAGGGGGTGCAATGCCAAACATTTCTCAAGGAAACAGGACAAGGCTGAAACCTGCGCCTTAAGGGTCTTGGTGGCCAAACCTAGATCTGCTCCATCCTGGAGAAATTCTAAGATAGCAGGGATCTCTCTTTGAGACGTCCCTCTCTCCTGACACCAGCGAGAGAAAATCGCCCAGGTCTTGGCGTAAATACGCCTTGTGACTGGCTTTCTACTAAGGTGCAGTGTATCCACTACTCTGTCCGACTGTCCCTTCTCCCGCATGTTCTGCCTTTTAAGAACCAGGCCGTCAGCTTGAAGAAGCTGGGGTCTGGGTGGCGGACTGGACCCTGAAGGAGAAGGTCGCTCCGGACAGGGAGGTGAAGCAGTGGGGCTATGGACCAACCCTGCAGGGTTGGAAACCAGGCTCTCTTGGGCCACCAAGGGGCTATTAGAATCAACTTGCTTTCCGAGAGGAACAGTTTTTGAAGGACCCTCGGAATAAGTCCCAGAGGGGGAAAGGCATAGGCCAGTCGGAAGTCCCAGACCTGTGCCAATGCGTCTATCCCCTCTGAGCCTCTCTCTCGAGCAAGGGAAAAGAATCTCTTTACCCTTCTGCTTTTCCTGCGGGCAAAGAGATCTATCTCTGGAACGCCGAATTGCCGACTTACCAGGGAAAAGACCTCTGGATTCAGTTCCCATTCCCCCTGCAGAATCGGCTGCCGACTGAGGTAGTCTGCCTCTACATTTATTGTCCCCTTTATGTGGACTGCGGAGATGGAAGGAATCAGACTTTCCGCCCAGGACAGGATCTCTGCCGATAGGGATAGGAGTGTTGTAGATCTGGTACCCCCCTGATGATTCAGAAACGCCACTGCCGTGGCATTGTCTGATAAGACCTGCAGCTCATGGCCCCTGATCCTTCCCTCGAAAGCCTTTAGTGCTTCTCCTATGGCCAGCAGCTCTCAAAAGTTGGAGGAAGCCCTTCTTTGTTCTGAATTCCAGGACCCCATAGCTATTAGATCCTCTAGGTGGGCTCCCCACCCCCAGGAACTTGCATCTGTCATTAACCTGAGAGGCTGAAGTTGGCTCCAAAGGAGGCCCCCTTGAAGTCTCTGAGGAAGGAGCCACCAGTGAATGGAGTTCTTTACTTCGACCGGAATGGCTATGTCCAGAGAGCCTCTTTTTCTGTCCCAAGAGGATAGAAGAAAGTGCTGGAGGGGCCTGGAGTGTAGCTGTGCCCAAGGAACTGCTGGGATAGCTGACATCATTAGACCCAGAACTCTGATACCTCTGTAGGAGATGGTGCTTGCCTGTAACAGCGACCTGACCGCTGATATGAGGCCCTCTACCTTGCCCTGAGGCAGAACTAACTTTTGCTCTGAGGAGTCCACCAGGAAACCTAGATACAGCTTTGTCTGAGCAGGAGTCAGCGAGGACTTTTCCCTGCTGACAATCCTTTCCAGGTCTTCTAAGGTCTGCATTACTCTGGATAGGTCCAGAAGTAGTTGATCCCGACTTAGACTGTAAATCAAAATGTCGTCTAGGTAGGGAATCAATGCCACTCCCTGGAGGTGCAAAAAAGCCACCACCTCTGCCATGACCTTTCTGAAGACTCTCGGACTGGATGCCAGTCCAAAGGGGAGGGCTGTGAACTGCCAGTGTTGCACTCCCTCTGGAGAGGCGATCGCAAATCTCAGGAAGCTTTGACGGCCCTGAAAAATGGGGACATGAAGGTAGGCGTCTTTTAAACCTAAGGTCACCATAAACACGTCTTTGAGGAGATGTATCCTGAGAGAATAGACAGACACTCTCCAAGCGGAACTTCTTGTAACGAAGAAAAGCATTGAGGTTCCTTAGATTTATAATAAGACAATACCTTCCTGAGGGTTTTGGTACCACAAAAACGTGGGAATAAAACCCCTGACTCGGCTGGTCCACTGGAACCAGTATTATAACCTCCTGACTGGCCAGCTCTCTTATATTCTGAAGGATTCCTACCACCTTGCAGGGATCCCTGGGAAGGTAGGTCAAGAGAAACTTGGGGGGTGGAGGGGAGAGAAACTCCAATCTGTAACCCGCTCTTATGATCCGAAGAACATAGGGACTTTGGGTGATTCTTTCCCACTGAGAGGCAAAGTGGGAAAGTCTGCCCCCTACCGGAAAGTCATTTAGGGGTCTAGTCAGCTGACTTCTGGCTGGAAAAAGAGAACGCCAGTCTTTTGTTTGTCTTTTCCCGCGCCCCAAAGTCTATTAGGGGAGACCTTTTTCTCAGAGAAGCGATTCTTTGCCTGGGGGCCACAAAAAAAACACTTCCTCTCTCTCCTAGGTTTGGTAGGAAATTTTTTCCCTTTCTCGGTAGATCTGGCTAAAGCCTGACCTAGGCCAGCACCAAAAAGGAACGTCCCTTCAAAAAGGGAGACCACAAAGATGGGTCTTGGATGAGCTATCCCCATCCCAGGTCTTAACCCATAGGGCTCGTCTGGCTGAGTTTAGCAAGGCACCTGTCTTAGCGGTTGTACGCACTGTCTCAACCGCAGTATCAGCTAAATATGCGACAGCATTCCCTATGACCTCCAGAGAATCCAGGACCTCCCTGGATTTGGAGGTTCGGGATACGTGGTCCATTAATTTACAGACCCACGTGTCGGCACTCCTTGCGATGCAAGCTGAAGCCAATGCAGGGCTCATAGCCGCAGCGTTAGCTTCCTGGCTCGGCGTAGAATGGTTTCAGCCCTGCGATCCATTTGATCCTTTAAGTTACCGGTATCTTCGAAGGAAAGATCCGACTGCTTAGAGACCTGTGCTAAGGAGGCGTCTAGTCTAGGAGTTTTGAAAAACCTTTCCTCATTCTCCTCAGAGAAGGGGCATCTACGCTTCCAGGTTTTATATTTTAGAAGCCTTCTTTCTGGTTCTTTCCATTCCCTTAGGATGACTTCCTTAAGGGCGGAATGTACCGGAAGGACCCTGGCCTGAGGTTTAATCAAGCCTCTATTCATCCTATCCTGAGTGGACACCTGTGCAGCAGGCTCCTGAATCTCTTCTGAGGCATAAATAGCTTTCAGAAGATCTTTCATGTCGTCGGCAGAAATTATACCGTATTTATCGGCGTATAACACGCACCCCAATTTAGGAGGGAATTTTAAAGGAAAAAAAACTTTTAGGAGGGAAGTTGAAGGGAAAAAAAACTTACATTTAAATGCCCATCAGTGCAGCCTTGCCCCAGTGATCCCTGCCATTCTGGGCTTCAAAATCGCCGATCGCGATTTGAAAATGGCGCCGCCGGCACCGAAATACACAGAGCCGGTCCTCGTTCACTTTCGGCTCCACTCGTAGTCCCGAGCGGAGCTATCCGAACCTAGCCGTGTAGGTTCGGATAGCTCCGCTCAGGACTACGAGTGGAGCCGAAAGTGAACGAGAGCGCCGGGAAGAGCCGAGGACCGGCTCTGTGTATTTCGGCGCCATTTTCAAATCGCGGTCGGCGATTTTGAAAATGTGACAGGTCGGGATCGCAGGGGATCGGCGTATAACACGCACCTGCGATTTTCCCCTGGTTTTAAGGGGAAAAAAGTGCGTGTTATACGCCTATAAATACGGTATGTCTGCTAGACCTGGATTCCTCCCTCCCATCCTCCTCTTGGCTGTCCACCACCCCTTCATCAGAAACCTCCTGATTAGGCACTTCTGAATCACACTCTTCCTCTGAATCGTGGGGGAGTGGATACTTCAGTACATCCGCCCCATATCTCCTAGAGGAGGCAAAGCTCTCCTGGGAAGAGGCATCCTTACTAGAGTGAGCCTCTGAATCCCTAGGCTTAAGGGTGGCCTGAAAAGACTTTAAAGGTGGACAGCATCTCAGTTTGCATAGTAAGGAATTCCTTCATCTGAGATGTCTCCTTCCTTGTCAACTTCTGTATGCATTTAAAAAACAGAAGGGTTTTGGATGATCTGGGGGTAGCCTGTCATTAGTTACCACATCTTTTAGAGCGGGTGGAGGATTTCACAGGACGGCTGGCAACCTCACGGGCAATAGCATCGTCCCCTGAAAAAACACAGGAACACACTGAGAATCGGAGAAGAGTCGGGGTACTCTCCCCCTCTAAACCTCCGAAGGCCGGTCAGACTCACCCCCTGTGGTCTCTTCCATGGCCGCAGACCCTGCAGGTCTCTCCTTTTCATGTTCCATGCTAATTCCGGCTGGAAGTGCTGCATACAGGAACGTAGAGGAGACATGGGCGCCTGTTCCCTGTGGCTTTTTATATCCTTTGTATGCTGGCTGCATCGCGCCACTGCCGCCGCCATCTTGCCGAGGACCGGAAGTGGTACTGAACAAAGGTCACTTCCTGCTGCAGCCTTCCCACCCCCCCTCTAGAGGAGGAAGTGATGTCATAAACTCCAGAAAAATGGCACCGAGCTACACTCAGCCAGGGAGAAACAGCTCCTCATGCAGAGATGCTTGCCGCGCGACCGGTCGTTCCGGTCGGCGGACGGACGGTAGCCCTGGCCAGACCTCAGAACGGGTCTCAGACTCGCCCTCTGGTCTTGAAGCATTTAGAAGGAAAAACCACCAACTCCTGCCATTGCGCGGCCACCGCACAGGTAAGGAAGGGTAACAGGAAATTTGTCCCCTGAGGTTCTGGGTACACCACCGTACCCAGGGTCCTTCAGCACTCGGGAGGGGGGTTCTTCAGTAGGAGAAGGACAGTCACCGACCCAGGTCCTGCTTCTGCTGCCTCCCCCCCCCCCCCGAGAAATGGATTGGGAAAACCCCCAGGAAGGATGAGAACCAGCGGCTCCCCAGCCATTTGGTTCGGCTCCCAGGGGGAGACCATCAGCCCCAGGCCTCTAGGTCAACAGAAAAAGAAACGGTTTCGCTGTGGGGAAACAATCAAAAACTGAGGAGCATCGGGAGGGGTGGGGGCCTTTAACCTCTTGATTGATTGCGTTTCCTGTCAGGTGGACCAGTCATCTCTCAGGGTGCCGTCCTGGAAGACTACTTGAGAAACTGAGGCATGTACAATTTTTTTTTTTGTGCGTCGGTGTCAAATCTTTCTGTAGGCGGCAGTGTAACGCAACAGTGACTAAATTCCTTCACCCCAATGGATGAGAACAAAATTTTACAGATACAGAAATCATAACAACCTGGAAAGGTTCTAATTCTTCCACAGATTATCAAAAAAAAAAAAAAAATGTAAAGAGGGCCAGAGATACAAGATCGATCAGATGACAATGTCTGTGCACAGAATTCATTAGGCATGCAGG
Organism: Lithobates clamitans; assembly: GCA_037952925.1. Lineage (NCBI taxonomy): Eukaryota > Metazoa > Chordata > Amphibia > Anura > Ranidae > Lithobates > Lithobates clamitans. Next base: position 64,321 of record JBBGZY010001695.1, read on the forward strand.
CAATTTCGATCTGGGGTCACAGGTACAAGCTCAGGAGTGCTAGAACGGTTTATAAAATGGCGGCTGGTAGCAAGGGCTTGTGTATGTACACTTGTCCAGCCAAATATTAGCTTTCTGGTGAAACCGCATTACATATTTAGGAATCACCATGCACAACAGAGTAAGAAATAGCTCTAGGCCCATGATATACAGCCAACGGTAAACAAATAATCTGTTAAGGCATTTAAAGCATCACCTATGGCCAATTTTGGGAATCCAGTTTGTTGCCATTTTACAGGGATGTGCAATTTTAAAGTGGTTGTAAACCCATAACAACCACTTGCACCTACAGGTAAGCCTTAATCTAGGGTTACCTGTAGGTTAAAGAACTATCTCCCAAACCTAAAAGGTTTAGGAGACATTTGCAGGAATAGCGGCACCGATGTCTACGGCGCATGCGCTGTAGACATGGCGCACAGAGCGTGCCGTTTCTAACGGCGATCATGCCGTTAGTGACGGCACCAGCACGCATGGGCGGGAGTGACGTCATCGCGGCTCCAGCCATTCACAGCGCCGGAGCCGCGATACCCAGAATTCACTCCGGGATAGATGGCGTCGCTTTGATCTCAGGTAAGTAATTCATAATGAGCTAGTATGCTTTGCATACTAGCTCATTATGCCTTTTGCCTTGCAAGGTGTATTTTTTTTTTTTTTTTTTAAGAGGCTTTACTTCCTCTTTAAGGCTTAACATGTTACAATTACAGAATGTATATCTGCACAAGTATGAACCAGGCTTAAGGATTGCAAATCAGACTGCCACTGTAAGGGAAGGGTTTTTTTCCACCTGACCACCAATGTAAAGGGCATTTTCCCCCATTAACCTCCAATGAACTCGTTAAAGTGGAACTTCAATAATTTTTTCAACTTTCCATCTATTAAATCTTCTGCCCTTGTTGTTTTAACTTTGGATTGTCAAACTTTTTTTGCCAGTAAATACCTTATACAACCCACTTCCTGTTTGTCTGGTAAAAAGCCTAGGCTTATGACATCATGCACAGCTCTTTCACCCTTGAGTGTTCCAGGAAGGGAGGGGGATGAGTCATAAGAGGGCCAATGAGAGCTACAGAGCTGGAGGTGTGCCTCTATGCGTGTAAATCCAGGAAGTGGACGGGCTGCAACTTCAGCTGCCCACAGTTAAAATGGTTGCAGCCAAACTCAGTGGAGCAAGATTTCTGCAGCATTTTTGGCAAGTACAGAATCACAGTATGTATGTATGTATATATATATATATATATATATATATATATATATATATATATATATATATATATATATATATATTTATTATGCAAAGGGGTTGGAGGGAAGCTTCAGAATGGCAAAGATGTTATTACAAATTATGTGAGCAGACTGCAGTTCTTTAAGCAGTGGTTCTCCAAAACCTGGAAATAATTTTAAGTGTTCCGTTGGGGTAAAAAGCTAGAGAAAGGCTCGATGTCCTCAATTGGATACACATACCAAAACAATAATGAAAATTACGTTTAAAGTACATTTTAGTACAATACCTCAGTGTGAAATTTGTTGTCACATAAGTACAAAGATGTGTTGATTGGTTTGAAAGGCTCAAAATCAATGTTTACTTTCTTCTCTTTTCCTTCTTCTGTTACAATTGTTCCACAATAAACAACTAAGCCATTTGGTGGTACTGAAAAATACAATATGCAGAAAATGTATCAAATGCACCAGCCATATGTTTTGTAAGTAGATTATAATGTGGAAACCATTCATGAGAACGGTTACCATCCAAGACAGCAACAAAGCTAAAACATTCCACATTAATAAAAACAAAAGTGGTTGTAAACCCTCATGTATACTCAGTGAAGTGAATACAGTCATGATTGAGATGAAACAAACCCTTCTACATAAGTTGTATTTGTACATCTCCTGTCTTTCTCTTACTACATGCTTTTAAAAGTGCAGATCATGCTAGAAATGTTTCTTCCTCCTTCAGCAGTGGGTGGGGAGTCTGCACTTACACTGTGTGACAGCTGATTGGAGGATAGGGACACCCCCCTCCACATAGACAGAGGAACACCTCTCCCAGACAAATTTTCAGCTGCTGTAATCACGTGTCAGAGAACTTGTCAAAAGTGACTCATGCTGATAACAGATGGATGCACCAGAGAGAAATGACAGAACTTTGGAGAGAGAAGTAAGCACTACAGGTATAGGTGCTTAGGCCAAATTTCATGAATGGTGTTTACAACTACTTTAAAAAGGTAAAAATAAACCTTGTGCCTTTAGAACCCCCTTTAAAAATTACATGAAAGCAGTAAATATGTAAATAAAAGAATTGAAACATTCTCCCATCTACACCTGACACAAAATCCTGTTATAAAACAACTTTAGGAGATATTTTACTCATTCACTCGTGCCAAAATTGTTAATGATCCCTCGCTGTTTCAGTTATCTTTCTTTCTACAAGTTCCTTGTGTAGTTTCTAAGCACTGTCATTTTTGGGCTGCATCATTCATCCCTTTCTTCTCTGTTCTGGACATCAAAACCATACCTTGTATTCCACCAGGACTCAACAAATGCCAGATGCCAGTACGCCATGGCGATTAGAAATAGCTGCCTGGCACCTGAGCATTTTTGTCATCCCAAGTGGTGTAGCATGGTAATGTTGGGGGGGGGGGCAGCCAGTTGCAAGATTTAGAGGGGCACAAAAATTATTCCTGTTGCCGGCACCATCACCAGTGTGCTGGGTCCGATGCAGACCAAGCAGTCAATGCTACAACCTCGAGAGGAGCGCCAGGTGTCATGGAACAGACATCCGTGCTGTCATTGCCAGGAGGCCAGCAGGTGTATTGTGCTACACGTGTGTGGGGCGGGCTTGCGAAGGGTGGGTTAGGGGGATGTGGAGCAGGTCAGCGAAGCTCACAGGGGTGGAGCGGAGATCTTGGCAGGAAGTGCCCCCTGTGTGGCTCTCAAGGACCCCATGGGAGGTGTGGACTCAAGCCTCCCGCACAAGGCTCCAGGAGCTCCTCCTACAGGATCACTGGGTGCAGGTCCAGGCCGAGCTATCTGCAGAGACTCTTGGCCTCACCTTGGAGCAGGAACCTGCGGCGCTGAACGGGCTCCGCAATGGCCCCCGAGCTGGACTCAGACTTGGATCTGGGCAGTCTGCTACCCCCTGGTCAGCCCAGGAGCCGGTGAGAAGTGTTCAGGTAGTGAAGAAGTCCGGCCAGTTGGGGGATCCTTATAAAGGCCAGCCAAGAGAACAGGATACAGGTCCCAGTCTCAAAGATCTTCCCACTGGGCTATGCGAGTGGGAGACGCCAACCTGTCAATGGGACAGACATAAGGAGCGCCACCCATGACCAGGCGATGCAGGTGCTGAAAAATGCGATGACCCTGGAAGGTGAGGAGCCTAGGCACAGAGCCTTCTTACCTACCAATACATCCACCTCGCTCTACCCCCCCCCCCCCCCACCTTCCTCCCCCCTCCCAAAAAAACACCCATGACCAGGCGGTGCAGACGAAGATGGTGACCCTAGAAGACGAGGACCCTAGACACTAACCCCTCCCCCAAACCATGACCCTAGTGCAAGGGACTCCGAGTGCTAAAAGTCTATGGGTTAGGGGGCACAAATTACTTGCCTTGCCCCAGTCACCGACAACCCACGCTATGCCGCTGGTCAGCCCATTTACTGGTGCCACTAGGCATGAGCAATTCCTATTGTCCAACGCCCCAGGCATGCACTTTTGGCACCAGCCGATTTAGGTTTAACATCTAAAAAATAAAAAAAAACACAACACTCTGCTGTTTACCTCAGTGCATGCTCAGCCCCTTCCCCCAGCAGATCCGCTGCTGCTATGCTGAAAGGTTCTCCCACTTTCCTTCTGCATCACCAATCCGTGCACATCGTGGTTCGCCTCTTTTCCTCCCCTCAAGTCCCTGCGCGTGGTGCTGGAGACGAGCAGGGAGGTGAGCAGAGTTTAGCTCACACAGAAAAAGCTCTGGCACCCAGATTGAAAGCAAATTTGTCAAGCCCTGGTCTACATCAATGTTCCCCCAACTAAGTTGTGCCTAGTTGCAGAGACTACTAAGTCCACTAGAGAACTCAGAAGTTCAAGCCCACAAGTCATGGGATAGGGTACACGGAAAGCAGCTTCAGAGGGAACATTGAACTTAGGCTTGAAACTGATGATCTGGTACACCAGGCCTGCCTTTAGGAATCCAAAAAAAATAAAATAAAAATATCCTCCTCACATTCTGTTTATCCTGGGCATCCAAGTAAACAGAACAGAACAGGAGACCCATCAGTGCAACCTATAACCATCACCGAAGAGGAAAAAAAAAAAACAAACAGAACGAAACGATGACCAAAAGGCGATCCTCCGATTAGTTTGAACTTCTAGACAGAGTCTAAGGAACATTGAAAAACTAAAAGCGCATCAAAAAATACTGGAGGAACATTTGCATTCATCAGCCAGAAAGCTGGACATACTTGGACATTCCAACATGACAATGATTCAAAACACAAGGCCAAGTCAACCTGTCATTACCTACAGGAGAATAAAAGTGAAGGTTCTGGAGTGCCCATCTCAGTCTCCTGACCTCAATATCATTAAGCCACTCTGGGGAGATCTCAAAACGTGCAGTTCAAGAATTTACAGGAACTGGAGGCTTTTTGCCAAGAGGAATAGGCAGCTTTACCATCAGAGAAGATAAAGCCTCATCCACAAATAGCACAAAAGACTTTAAGCTGTCATTGATTTTAAAGGGGGGCAATACACGGTATTAAGAACTAGGGGATGTAAACTTTTGATCAGGGTCATTTGGGTAGTTTCTGCTGTCATTATGATTTAACCACTTGCTTACAGGGCACTTAAACCCCCCTCCTATCCAGACCAATTTTCAGCGCTGACGCACTTTGAATGACAATTGCGCGGTCATACAACACTGTACCCAAACGAAATTTTTAGCATTTTTTTCACCACAAATAGAGCTTTCTTTTGGTGGTATTTGATCACCTCTGCAGTTTTTACTTTTTGTTAAAAAAAAATGTAAAAATCTGAATTTTTAAAAAATATATATATATATATTTTTTTTATATTTTGTTATAAAAATTTTTAAACTGGTCATTTTTCTCCTTCATTGATGTACGCTGATGAGGCGGCAGTGATGGGCACTGATGGGTGGCAGTGATGGGCAGCACTGATTGGCACTTGTGGGCACTGTTAGGTGGCACTGCTGAGGCAGATGTGCCTCTTCCACTTGGGGACCGATGTCCCTCACATCCCAGCCGGTGATCGGCTTTTTTTTCTACTCACGCTCTCAGCGTGAGTAAAAACAAAACAAAACAAAAAATAAATAAATTACCGATCTTGTGTTTACATCGGGACCGGCCCCCTACTTGGATCGGTGATCAGCCGAGTCTGTGACTCGGTGATCACAGCGCGCCCTACAGGGGAGGCCGTCATATGAAAGTGGAAAGTGATCAGTCTTTATGTACCCACTGCAGGAGTCATTTCTTGAAGCCCTAAAAGGCAGGACATTGCAAATACCTCCCAAAAGACCCCTTTTTAGAAAGTAGACAGTCCAAGGTACTGGCATGGTGATTTTTGTAAAGTTGTAGTTTCGTTTGTCACAATTTTTTAGAAAAAAAATGAATTTTCTCACAAAGTTGTCACTTTAACAAGTTATTTCTCACACACACACACACACACAGTTATAATAGCACCCTAAACACATTCTGCTACTGCTCCAGAGTATGGGGATACATCACGTGAGACTTTTCATTGCCCAGATGCACTGAGGAGCCAAAAATCCAAGCACCACCTTTGGGCGTTCAAGGAGCATAAATTATGCATATAATATTTCCCGACTACCCATTATGCTTTTGAAGGCCCTGGAGCACCAGAACAGTGGAAACACCCACAAAATGACCACAAGAGGCATGGTGAGTCTTTAAAGCCTTACTATGCTTTTGCCACAAAAAAAAAAAAAAAAAAAAAAAAGCGAACATTCACTTTACAAGTTAGTTTAACCACTTAAGCCCCAAATCATTTGGCTGCCCAAAGACCAGAGCACTTTTTGCGATTCGGCACTGTGTCGCCTTGACAACTGCGTGGTCATGCAACGTGGCTCCCAAACAAAATTGACGTCCTCCCCCCCCCCCCCCCCCCACACACAAATAGAGCTTTCTTTTGGTGGTACTTAAATCACCTCTGCGGTTTTTATTTTTTTTGCATTATTTGCATTATTATGGCAGACAGATCGGACACTTTTGGCGCAATTTTGGGACCATTCACATAGTGATCAGTGAAATTAAAAATGCATTGATTACTGTGTAAATGTGACTGTCAGTGAAGGGGTTAACCACTAGGTGGCGCTGTAGGAGTTAAGTGTGTCCTAGGGAGTGATTCTAACTGTGGTTGGGGGGGGGGGGGGGGGGCTATGTGTGACACGACACTGATCACCGCTCCCAGGGAGCGGTGATCAGTGTCACTAGGCAGAATGGGGAAATGCTTGTTTACATCAACATTTCCCAGTTCTTCCTCTCCATGAGACGATTGCGGGTATCCCCGAGCACATCATGTCCGCGGGACATGCGATCGCACTCACAGATGCCGCAAACCGCCTCTTAAAGGGCAACGTACAGGTACGTTAATCTGCCTGTACGTGCCCTTCTGCCGACGTATATCGGCGTGAGCCGGTCGGCAAGCTCTTAATAAAGTCTCACACACCGCATGGGCATACTTGGAATTACATACCAAAAACACATTCTACTAATTCTGCCCACATATGGGATTCCATACGAGAGACATTTTCACTTTTTGAACTATACACTGGACACTGCATTTTGCGTTTCACACAAATCACCCAATTCTATTAAAACCAATGTACTGTAATGATTGCCTCTGTATGAGAGGTCAGGGAAAAAGGCTTAGGTGTAGCATCACCTAGAGCAATCCCAGCTAGCTGTTAGGTCTGTCTCCAAGAATGCCATGTTCACTGGCCAGAAAAGGAAGGAAGGAAGAAAGGAAGAAGAGTTCCTGTGGTTCTGGTAGTGCAGTTGTCCGCAGGAGATTGCTGGAACTGGTGTTTCACAGCAACATGGGCAAAGATGTATTCTGCTACATTTCTTTAGTTAAAAAAACCCAAATCAGTGTACAGTATATTAGTCTGTGTGAAAGTTAGTCGAATGTGGCAGATGGGTCAGTTCAGGCCGCGGGCAGAAACATGGTCAAATAGGCAGAAACGTCATCAACAGGACAGCGTTAGTACAGGCGGCAAGCAGAGGAATTGCTGCACTGGTGTGGCAGCGATCAGAAAGACTGTTGCTGGCTTACAGTGGCCTTGAGACATTGGGACTGATGTGGCAACATTTAGGGACACCGTTGCTGGTTTACAGTGGCGTGGCGACACTGACTGGTGTTGCAGGGATTAAGGATACTGTGATTGGGTGGCGAGGATTAGAGACATTGACTGGCAGCACTGGTCTGGTGACACTGTAGTCCTATGGGGGTGATCAAAGACAACATACAGTGATATCAGAGCAGCCAGCCATTGCACATGATCACCAGCACAGCAGTACGAAATCACCATATTGACACAATGCAAAAAAATTTTAAAAAAATAACACAGTGAGGAGAATCATCATTTGATCCCCTGCAGATTTTGTAAGTTTGCCCAATTACAAATAAAGGGTCTATAAATTTTTATCATAGGTGTATTTTAAATAGGAGACAGAATATCAACCAAAAAGCCAGAAAAGAAATACAAAATAGCAGTCAATCGCCCTCGGTCTGGAGCTCCATGCAAAATTTCACCTCATGGGGTAGAGATGATGAGAAAAGCGAGGGATCAGCCCAGAACTACATGGGAGGAGCTTGTGAACGATCTCAAGGCAATTGGGACCACAGTCGCCAAATAAACCATTGGCAATACAATAAGCCACCATGGATTAAAATCCTTCAGCGCCCTCAAGGTCCCTCACCTCAAGATAGCACATGTACAGGCCCCACTAAAGTTTGCCAATGAAAATCTAAATCAGGGATATGCAATTAGCAGACCTCCAGCTGTTGCAAAACTACAAGTCCCATCATGCCTCTGCCTCTGGGTGTCATGCTTGTGGCTGTTCGAGTCTTGCTATGCCTCGTGGGACTTGTGGTTCTGCAACAGCTGGAGGTCCGCTAATTGCATATCCCTGATCTAAATGGTTCAGAGTAGGATTGGGAGAAAGTGTTGTGGTCAGATGGGACCAAAATTAAGCTCTTTGGCATCAACTCGACTTGCTGTGTTTGGGAGGAAGAAAAATGCCGACAATGACCCTAAGAGCACCATCCCTACAGTCAAGCACGGAGGTGAAAACATTATGCTTTGGGCCTGTCTCTGCGCTAAAAGGTACAGGCAGACTGACTTTCTTGCACTCAGGGGGCAATGGATGGGGCCATGTATTGTAAAATCTGCCTGAGGGAATAAGGTTCTCATCCAAGAACACTGTTGATGGGTGGTGGATGGATCTTCTAGGATGGATCTTCCAGACCCAAAACATACCGCCAAGGCAAAAAAGAAGTGGCTCAAAAGAACCACATGAAGGTCATGGAGTGGCCTAGTCAGTCTAAAGACCTAAATCCTATATAAAATGTATGGAGGGAGCTGAAACTTCAAGTTGTCAAGCGACAGCCAAGAAATCTTAAGGATTTAGAGACGATCTGTGAAAGAGTGAACCAAAATCCCTCCTGAGATGTGTGCAAACCTGGTAACCAACTACAAGAAAGGTCTTACCTCTGCTTGCTGACAAGGGTTTCTCCACCAAGTACCAAGACATGTTTTGCTTGGGAATTACTCACTCAACCGCAACTCAATTTTATAACATTTGTATCATGTGTTTTTTCAGTTGATATTCTGTCTCTATCATTTAACACACACACACACACACACTTTACAGTTTTTTTTAAATTTTACATACCGTTACCTGAGCAGTGTCAGCATAGTGACGCTGTGCTATGGGCCGACTAGGGCTAGCCTGAGTAGGTAGGCAATTAGGATTTTCTTTTTAACCTATGATTGCATATTACAGCGCTAATTACTGTATAAGCAATGAAGTAGACCTTGTAATGGCATCCATTCATTATGCAATCGACCAATCACAGTAGTAAGCAATGGTGTCATGAATGACTGCCATTGTCTACTACTGGACATGTGATCGTTGCAATTGGTCACCATGATCACATGGTACCAGGAAGTAGCACAGAAGCCCAGTACACAGATGAACCGCTGTGTCCTCCAGAGGCGCGAGGCACATTCTCAAAAAAAATAAATAAAAATCTGCCCAGCTATATACAGTTGTGCTCAAAAGTTCACATACTCTGCCATCGTGACATTTTGGCATGGATATTGAAAACATGACAGATCATGCCAAAAAAAAAAAATAATTCTCTTTTATTTAAGGATAGTGGTCATATGAAGCTAAAAATTGTCACATAGTTTGTCCCCTTTTAAAAACATAACAGAAATCACCAAAAATGGCCAAGATCAAAAAAGTTTACATACTTTGGAATGTATGGCCTTGGTACAGACACAAGGTGACACACACACACACACACACACGTTAAAATGGCAATTAAAAGGTTAATTTCCCACACTTGTGGCTTTTTAACCGCTTGCCGACCGCCTCACTCAGATATACTGCGGCAAAAGGGCTCGTACAAGCAAAACCACATACCTGTACGTTCCCCTTTAAGAGGCGGCCAGCGCGCGCCGCCAAACTTCGTGAGTCGGGTCGCAGGTCCCGCGGACTTGATCGCCGCAGGGATACCCGCATTCGCCTCACGGGGAAGAAGAACGGGGAGATGCTAATGTAAACAAGCATCTCCCCGTTCTGCCTAGCGACAGTGTCACTGGATCTCTGCTCCCTGTCATCAGAGCAGAGATCAGTCACATGTCACACACAGCCATGCCCCTCAGACACACTTAACCCCTACACTGCCACCTAGTGGTTAACCCCTTCACTGCCAGTGTCATTTACACAGGAATCAGTGCATTTGTATAGCACTGATTGCTTTATAAATGACAATGGTCCCAAAAATGTGTCAAAAATGTCCGATGTGTCCGCCATAATGTCGCAGTCACAGTTTTTTTTTATATATTTTTGGGGGGTATTTATTATAGCAAAAAGTAAAAAAATGCGTTTTTTTCAAAATTGTCACTCTTTTTTTTGTTTATAACGCAAAAAATAAAAAAGGCGCAGGGGTGATCAAATACCACCAAAAGAAAAAAAAAAAAAAGGACGTCAATTTTGTTTGGGAGCCACATCGCACGACCACGCAATTGTCAGTTAAAGCGACGCAGTGCCAAATCGCAAAAAGTGCTCAGGTCAGGAAGGGGGTAAATTCTTCTGTGGCTGAAGTGGTTAAATTGCAATTAGTGTCTGTACAAATTGTCAATGAGCTTGTTAGCTCTCACATGGATGCACTTGAGTAGGTTAGATACTGAGCCATTGGGAGCAGAAAAGAACTGTCAAAAGGCTTGTGTAACAAGGTAATGGAACTTTATAAAGATGGAAAGGATGTAAAAAGATATCCAAAGCCTTGAATATGCCAATCAGTACTGATTGATCACTTAAGAGGTGTAAAATGCGGAGGATCTCGATATCAAGCCAAGGTCAGGTAGACCAAGAAAAGTTCTAGCCACAGCTGCCAGCAGAATTGGAGTATACAAGGTAAAACCCACAGGTAACCTCAGGAGAAATAGACTGCTCTGAAAAACAGATGTGGCTGTTTCAAGGAGCACAATACGACAACATGGTCAAGTTGCCAGAAAGAAGAATTTACTGCGCCGATGCCACAAAAAAAGCCTGCTGATGGGTGTCAAGGTGTTGTCGGGCACATTGTAACCGGGCTTTTTTGTGGCATTGGCACAGTAAACCACAAAAAGCAAGGGTGCGCACACTTGAGCACAACTGTAGGTACAGCTAATAAATGTAACATTTCATATCAGCATGCAGAGTTGTATGCTCCTGTGATTTTCAGTGACAGAGGTGGGGGGGAAACGGCATGAGGGGCGCGGCATAGGGCTGGGGTGGTGCAAGACCCACTTTAATCCACTGCATTTAATTTTTTTTTTTTTTTGACTGAATTTCTTTAGTTCTTTAACATCAATGGCATTAGTCCCCATACACAACTTTATTAAGAAGAGTAAGAATTCACACGATTTTCAGTGCAACTGATCAGACTTTACATTCTCTGGACCAAAGTCACATCACAAGTTGCAGCAAAATAGTGCAGGCACCTGCTGAGACTTGTCATGCAACTTTGATGTTCATGATGTGAATGGAGCTATAATAAATAATAAATTATAATATATATATATATATATATATATATATATATATATATATATATATATATATATATATATATATATATATATATATATATATATTATATTATGCAGAACGCCCATTAATTCAAGAAGTCAAAATGTCACTAAGAAAAATAACATTCCTAGCTAAGAATTTTGTGAAGCATAAATTTGCAAAATGCAAGGCACCCTCACCTTTGTTATAGAGTTTAAGCCTCTGTTGCACAGATGTAATTGCTCCCAGTACTGAGAGGCGGTTCACACGAGACTTGATGTTTGATGCTGTACCAAACTCATCCGCCAACATCTTGGCCACCCTTGAAATTTGGTCTTTTGGAGGAATGATCAAAGAGATCATACTGGTGCCATTCCTGTAGGAATCAAAATGAAGGGGTTTGTAAGTGACAGGCAAGTAACTATATTAACTACAGTATAACTATGTTAAATCTACTTTTAGGCCTCATTCACACAAGATGTTTATTAGCTTAAAGCCCAAGTAGTCAAACTGAAATATCAGCACAAGGGACATTTACTTACACTCATTAAGGTGTATACCTCGTGCCGTTACCTCTGCAGGTAGTAATCTTCCTCTGCTACTCCAAAAAAAGACAACCCAAGGAGTACTTTAAGTAATATATTATAATATAATCTGAATATTGGGCTTTAAAATGCCTCAACCAAACACCCCCCATTGTTTTTCAGCAGAAGGGATTATGTTTACACGAGCATGGCTGTGCATCTCTGTGGCACTTCTGACTTAAAGCGGAGTTCCGCCGAAAAAAAAATAAAATTAAAAAGTCAGTGGCTACAAATACTGCAGCTGCTGACTTATTATTAAGACACTTACCTGGCCAAGGCACCCGTGATGTCCTCACCCGAAGCCGATCTGTCCCTCAGCTCCTGGGTGCATGCATCTTCAGTAAGGGAATCAGGAAGTGAAGCATTGGTTGCCTACTGGAGGGGCCAGACATCTGAATCTGCAGTGATCTATGCCGGAAGTGGGAGCAAATACCTGTATCAGACGGGTATCTGCTCCCCCCTGACAGGTGCCAAATGTGATACGGGGGGGGGGGGAGGCGAACCAGAAAAGCGTAAGTTTTTTGGATGGAACTTCGCTTTAAGTTAATAAAATCAAACACGAGGCCCTAGGCCTCATGCACACAGGATGTTCATTTACCTCTCCTAAGAAGCCAGCAGTGTTTTTGCAGAAAAAAAATGCCCGGAGCTTGTAAAAGTGTCTTAAGCTTTTACAGTCTTCAAGCTCTTGGGTGTTTTTTCATTGGGCAGAAAAAAAAATTTATTCTGGTCATCGAAATGAATTAACGCTCAAGCACTAATGTTTAACAGCTGTTAGAAACTTCAAACATTTTTTTTCTGCCCAAACTCTGCTGCTCCTAAACGCACATTTTTTTTTTTTTCCTGCCTTTAACAGTTCCAGCTGCTAAATGCCTTTGTGTGTATGGACACATAGGTTAACATGGAGGGGCGTTTAGAGGCAGGGGGAAAAAAAAAAAAAAAAAAAAAAAAAAAAAAAAAAGTAAAAACGTCTAGTGTGCAACTCTCACCTTAGGATGAAACACCAGAATCCACACTAGAGATTGGAATAACCACAGGAGCCTGTGATCCGTGCACTTTTAATAGAACAAGGGAATAGGAACCTCTACCACTATAACCAAAATGTTGGCACTGAGAACACTCAAAACAAGGTACTGGTGTAGGTAATTGACCAAACCAGCAAAAAAAGTAGCAAGTTTTAGATTTGTAGTGCATTAAAGTGGTTGTAAACCCACTAACCAAAAAAATACCCTGCAAGACGAAGGCATAATGAACTAGTATGCATAGCATACTAGCTCATTATGACTTACTTACCTTAGATCGAAGCCCCAGCAGCTTTTCTCATACACAGCTCTGGCCGGCGACATCGCTCCCGGAGTTACTTCCGGGTATCGCGGGCTCCGGCGACGTGATTGGCCGGAGCTGCGATATCACTCCCACATATGCACGCGGAAGCCGCCGGTAACGGCACATTAACTGAAGCAATGGCGCGTACGTGCCGTTGCTTCAGTGCCGATGACGTTGGCACATGCCGATACATGGGGATGTCTCCTAAACGTGCATGTTTAGGAGATATCCGGGGTAGATTTTGATAAGCTTTATTATGGACTTACCTGTAGTAAAAAGTGACAGTAAAGGGTTTACAACCACTTTAATAAACAGAATCCCTCTCAAAAGCCATGAACTCTTAATAAAAACATCCAACCTGCCGAATTGGTATAAAGCCCGGCAGCCACTGTCTGTATAGAACTGGTCCGCGCCAGGCAATTCTAGCAAATTTAAAAACAAATTTATAAATTTGTTGTCTGACAATCTACTAAATTCTTAAAAGGTCAGTAAAGAGGTAGATTTACAACATATCCTGCTACATAATATAAAAACAGCTATGAATTTGTGAAAGGCAGTTCTCTTTAATAAGAACACCTAACGTGACTTGACAGAAAATGGAATTTTCGCACACACACACACCATAAAATCCTTCTGCTGAGAAGGTCATTGAAAAACTAAGCTGCACTTAGAAATACGGTTTATACTGCCGATGCAGAAGGATGTCTGGGGGGACATCCAAACAGTACCCATAAAGGCCATGACAACAAAACAAATAAATGGGTGCAGTCCAAAAGGTAAATCTCACCAACACCTGCAAAGCCTTGCATCCAAAAGCTGGCATCCATGGAAGCAGCCTCATCCACTTTACAGATTTTAAAATGTATGTACCAAAAACCAAGTCTCCTCAGCTTGGTGCCGGAAAGTCTACAGTGTACAGACTGCTCAGGTAAAAAGAAGCATTGGCTGGAAAGGATTGTTTCATTATGCTTCAAAACACAAGCTTAAAGTGATAATAAAAACTAGGGCTGCAACTAACGATTATTTTCATAATCGATTAGTTGGCCGATTATTGTTTCGATTAATCACCTTAAAAAAGTGTGGTGTATAATTTAGTTAATATGTAAAGTTTTAAAAGGCAGTTTATTCTTAAATATCTCTATGCAATGGTAAATATAAATAACCAACTATATGGTTGGGGAGCAAAATATCTAATCCACTCTGAGATTAACAGACAGAAGAGATATACTGTATATACTATTAGAGGATATATACTGTATATACTATAAAAGGAGATACTGTATATACTATTAGAAGAGATATACTGTGTATATACTATTAAAGGAGAGATATACTGTATATACTTTTAGAGGATATATACTATTAAAGGGTGAATCTGGTATATATCATCAGACTCAGAGATCACATATTTTTTTATTTAAAGAACAATGTCCTTCAAAAAAAACAAAAAACAAAAAAAAAGTAATTTTAAGAACGTTCGTTCGATTTTCTAATAGTTAGTGAGGTCAAATCGACGTTCATTTTCAACCACAGTGAACGGAAAATTTGGAAATAGAAAACTTCTTGGTGAAAGGAATTTTCAGACAGTGGATGTGGTTTTTGTTCAGAAATTACATTTGTGTTAAAAACAGAATGTTAAAAACAAGTGAAAATTTCAAACATTCTTTCATTCAGCGAATGTACAAAGATTTTTCGTCTGAATATTCTCATCTGAAAATTGATCCGTGTGGCCAGCATAAGGCTCAGTACACACCTATGCAGTTTGCTTTTCATCTGTTTCTGCAGTGCTTTTTGCTGTGCATTTTGATTTTTGTGCACGTGATTTTGCTGCAATTTGCGTTTTTGCATTGATGTGAACCAAATGTAAGATGTTTAGTAACATAATGGGGTTAAAAAAAATAGCCCTTTATAGTACAAAAAAAGCAGATAATCGCTACTGTAAGGGGTTCATTTTTTACTGTAGAACTGTGAAAGTAATATTTACAGTAGCAATTATTTGCTCTTTTTGTACTATAAAGGGCTCATTTCAGTTTTTTTTAACCCCATTATGTTACTGGCCGATTAATCGATTATGAAAATAGTAATCGATTAATTTCATAATCGATTAGTTGTTTCAGCCCTAATAAAAACACACCATGTCTAATTTACATTGATCCTTCTATTTCTGTATATGGATGATGGCACTGTAGATTTTTTTTTTTTTTTTAAATCATCAAGTCCCCTTTTCATAATCGATATACATTAGATGACCCAGCTCTTTCCCAGGCTGTCTACGGGGAAACAAACAGGAGGAGCTTCTAGTCCTCTGCCACTGGCCACATGCTCAAAAAAAAAACAAAAAAACAAAAAAAAAAACAAAACACTCAAACAGTACAGAGTATACAAAATAGCATACAAAATATATATTTTGAAATATAATGTGAATTTTTTTGGCAACATGGTGTGAGTGGATTTCTGCCAGTCCCAGGCTGTGTCACACTCCTCCAACCTTTGTCTTAGAATAAGAGGGAGGTGAAGCCTCCATAAATATACATGCAATATCCCCACCCCCATTGTGTTTAGCTGATAAGTGCATTTGTGACTGTATAGTCACATGGGCTGCTCAGATTAGAAACATAATGAAAACAGAGCATGTGCAGAGCTGCCAACACTGCTCTGCAAAATTGGGGGACTTGGACAGAAGGATAAACAGTGTGGATATAAATCGATGATAAAAGAGAAAAAAAAAAATTATATATATATATATATATATATATATATATATATATATATATATATATATATATATATATATATATATATATATATATACACATACACACATATGCACACACACACTTTTTTTTTAATTGATATTTTTGATTATCAAATTTTAATAAAATCTGAATAAAAAGCTTTGAGTATTAAAAAGAAAAACACGTCTAAAAAAAATAGTTTTCTATTTAAGATACATCATTTAGTTCTTTCAGCATGAAATGGAGCTTTGTTATGTAGCATGAGGCTGTATATTTATTTTGCAATATTTTTTACATTTTTGGTAAACTAAATGAATCCAAACTTTGCAAGCTGAGATGACATGCACAGCATTGATGCATTCACACAATTTCACAGTAACCAGGAGATAAAACAAAGTTCAGGCCTCTATTCCTTTATCCTATTCTTTTGCAAATCTATGTACACTTCAAACTGTATGATTGAATCTGTTCAGATATCGCTGTTTTACTAACCTGACAGCTTATTATTCTAAATAGGAACTTTAATTTTGATTGCAAATATTAAAGATTCTGACTACCAGCAAGAATAACTGCTTACATTTAAAAGAGAACCTGTCATTTTAGATTATCATGGCAGTGCCTGTTAACAGGCATCCAATCACCTGCCGCCACATCCCTCACCTTGTTGTGTCACTGCCACATCACCAGCCATCCCATTAAAGTGAATGGAACGGTTGGTGAGTCAACAGCGGGTTAGAGGAAGAGCCGCTGCGGGACAGAGATGACAGTTGCCCTTTAAAAATTGTGATTTAAAATCAAATCCATCATGAGGATCAACCAGGTTTTTTGCAGAATACAGAAAACAAATCTCATAGTGTCTGAGTATAAACAGCATTTTAGAGTTTTTTTTTTTTTTGTTTTTTTTTAAGGATGTGGGTTTAGAGACACTTTAACCCCTTGCCGACCGACTCACCCCGATATAAGTTGGCAGAAGGGCACGTACAGGCAGAATAACGTACCTGTACGTTGCCCTTTAAGAAGCGGTTTGCTGGCACGCACGACCTCCATGAGTGTGGTTGCGGGTCTTGTGGACTCGATGCCTCCAATCGTCTCACAGAGGGGAAGAACGGGGGAAATGCTGATGTAAACAAGCATTTCCCTGTTCTGCCTAGTGACACTGATCACCGCTCCCTGTAATCGGGAGTGGTGATCAGTGTCGTATCACGCGTGCGTGGCCACCCCCCCCCCCCAGTTAGAATCACTCCCTAGGACACACTTGACCCCTACAGCGCCACCTAGTGGTTAACCCCTTTACTGCCAGTCACATTTACACAGTAATCAATGCATTTTTAATTGCACCGATCGCTGTATAAAACGTAAAAGTTCCAAAATCAAAAGTGTCCGATCTGTCCGCCATAACGTCGCAGTCAAAATAGAAAACGCTGATCGCCGCCATTACTAGTAAAAAAAAAAAAAATAAATAAAAATGGCATAAAACTATCCCCTATTTTGTAGACACTATAACTTAAATCTATTAAAGTGGAGTTCCAACCAAAAGTGGAACTTCCACTCAGATTCCTCCCCCTCTCCGGTGACACAGTTGGCATCTTTCAGGGGGGTACAGATACCTGTATATTACAGGTATCTGTACCCACTTCCGGCATAGATAGCCGCAGAATCTGCGGTTATTTACGCCACTTCCTGCTCCCTCCCCGCTGCCTGCTCGGAAACACACGGGTCCCAGAGACAGTAGGGACCATCCGTATTGCGCTGCACGACTCGCGCATGCGCAGTGGGGAACCAGGAAGTGAAGCCGCACGGCTTCACTTCCTGATTCCCTTACCGAAGATGGAGGCGGCAGCACCAGAGGACAGAGAGACGGTTCGGCCTCGGGTGCCGACATCGCGGGCGCCCTGGACAGGTAAGTGTCCATGTTTTAAAAGTCAGCAGCTAGTTTTTGTAGCTGCTGACTTTAAAAAAAAAAAAAAAATTTTCGCCGGCGCTCCGCTTTAAAAGCTTATTGCGATTTTTTTAACCAAAAATTAGGAGAAGAATATGTATTGGCCTAAACTGAGGGGGAAAAAAAAAAAAAAAAAATTATATATTTTTCGGGGATATTCTAGCAAAAAGTAAAAAATAAATAATGCGTAAAAAATTGTCGCTGTTTAGAATGATCAAATACCACCAAAAGAAAGCTCTATTTGTGGGGAAAAAAAAAAAAAAAAAAGGACGTCAATTTTACTTGGGAGCCACGTCACACGTCAGCGCAATTGTCAGTTAACGACGCAGTGCCGAATCGCAAAAAGTGCCCTGGTCTTTGGGCAGCCAAATGGTCCGGGGCTTAAGTGGTTAAAGAAAAATAATAAATAATGATATTTGAAGCGCTTCACAATGTGCATGAAAATGAATATATAAGAACAAATATAAATAGTCAAATAAATCCAGCGGTGAGTAAAAATTCCTAAAAAATCCAGCAATCAAAATAGTGTAAAATTATAAAAAATTAGTGACACCAAAAGTGTAAAAAAATTCACATAAAAAATCCACATAAAAATAAATATATAGGGATGTATTCAGAAGGTTCAATTATACAGGTGTAGAATCCTGATTGGTATAGAGCTTTTGATCACTAGCAAAGCTGTTTAAAAACACTTGCTTAATCAAGGTGCTCATTGACCTTCATAGTAACAATGTGCTTTTTGCTTCTATTCACAACCAATGTGAGAATCATAAACAGGCAGATAAGAGAAAAAAAACAATCATTGTGCAATAGTTAGAATACCAAGGTACACAGGCAAACTTCAATCCACTCACGTGTGCCTTATAATGATAAGGCATATGCAGGTTTTACTATAGCAGTCAGCCGCCTTAGACAGGAGCAGATTCAGTGCAGTACACTGTGTGATCGCAAAAAGTGCCCTGGTCTTTGGGCAGCCAAATGGTCCGGGGCTTAAGTGGTTAAAGAAAAAATAAATATCACTTCATCTGTAATCTTTATTAAACCCCCAACAGCATATACTAGGGATGCAGCGATATATTATCAACTGAAAATAAGGTTATCAGCATTTTGCCGAAAAAAAGGGGGGGGGGGTGCTGATAATGGCATGCTGTGTCCCATGGACTGCAACACAAAAGTGCATTCTGAATTTTTGGTTTTGGCACCGGAACTTCCATTTTGGTGCACCACTAGCATATACAGTAGCACTTGGTCCCATTCCGATCTATCCTATGCTGCTGAGCATCGTAGTCAGACAGCTTGACCCCTCTCCGCCATACTGCTACCAAGGAGATTAGTGTGGTCAGTCAGCCCTCATTAACTAGTAATCTCCTTGGTAGCATGGGGAACACTGACAAGTGCCATCATTGAGGCCACCGAGGGAGGGGTCAGCTTCATTTACAAAACTAGCTTAAAATCAGTCAATAAGGTTTACTAGCAGCTGTAGATCCCTCACATAGCTAGCACCGACTGTTCGGTAACCAATAGGCCAATTAATCCACTTTGAGATTGAAGTGGAAGGTACCATACCAACACAGGAGCCTTCTGGTATAAAGAATTAATTTTTCTAAAGGAAATTCTGTAATACACCCAGACATCTAAAAGAGTGCTACACACTTTAAACTGGATCTTCAGCTTTTTGTTAAACTGGTTTTAAAGGCTCACTGTCTACCCTCACACATTCTATGCATGAAGGTGAAAAAAACCTTCTGTGCACTAGTCCCACCCAACCCCGCTGCTAATACTTACCTGAGCACAATCGCCATCCATGGATGTGCAGGAGAGCCTCGGCTCTCCGGGGAATAACCTCACTGGATGGGACAGCAGCAGGAGCCATTGACTCCCATTGCGGTCTCTCAGCCAATGACGACAGATGGGGGGGCCACAGTTGTGTGTGAATGGATGCGCAGAGCAGGAGTTTGAGGGAGAGTCTGCTCAGTGTAACATCTTTCATACTCAACAAAAAAAATTGGGTATTATAATTGTGTTTGTGAGCACCAAAATTGAGTTTGCAAAACCAAGGCACAAATTCTATATGGCATGAAAAAATTGCAACACTCACCATTTCCTTCTCCGATTAAAAATTATATACATACAAACTGCTGCCCTATACACCATTACCTAGGTGGGACTGTATGACCTTTATTACATAAACCGTTCATGCATTATTAATAGGACTCGAATGCATTCAATCTTATTCCAACCTGGAGCACATAGTTTTCGAGTTATCTACAGCTGATCATATTTACATATGCATCTCATTTGCCTGTTTTGTTCTAACATTCCTCAGCAATATGGCGGTGTGTGATGTAGCACAACAGGCTGCTACCATTTTAGAACCAATAATTTGTGTTTCCATTAAAGTGTTACTAAACCCAGTGAAATAAGTCTAAGCAGTAAAGCATGCTTGTTTAACCCCCCCAAGTTCCACAGTGAGTATATCATCTGTATTGTGTAAAAAGACTGTTTGATTCTGTCTTCTCTGTTCCTCCACACCTTTTACTGTCTCCAAGCCATCTGATAGAACAGAAGCTAGGGGACAAGCTACACATGCTCAGTTTGGTGTGTATAGTTTTTTTTTTGTTCCTTGGGAGAGTGTATGTGATTAGCAGAGGGCCAATCAGTTCTGTCCAGAGAGACAGGGGTCCTGCAGCCTGATAGGACAGTCAGAGCAGAATGAAAACTCCTACAAGCTTTAAACAGGCACAGATAGAAGTCACAAGACTGCTATATACTGCTGATGAAAGAAAGGTATTTAGAAGTTTAGATTTACTAAAACTTTTGCATTTCCATGTCCTGTGTACTGTGGGAGAACAGATATAATGAATGCAGGGTCCTGGGTTTATTAACACTTTAATAAGCAGTTTGACATCTTGTATATAGTGTTGCTCAAGACAATGTTGCCAGTTTTTAATAGAGGGGTATTGGTAGGTTTATTTTGTATATTAAAGGGTTACTAAACACACAACAGTAAAATCAGTCTGTATATGCAGTAAAGCATGTTTGTTATACTCACTGTGGGACCTAGGGTTGTCCCGATACCGATACTAGTATCGATATCGGCACCGATACCGAGCATTTGCCCAAGTACTTGTACTCGGGCAAATGCTCCCGATGCTTCCCCCGATACCTGGAAGACAGCTGTGATCGGCGCGTGGGGGAGTTACAAGATTCTACCCCCGCTGGCTTTCAGCTGCTTTAGTGACATACAGCGGTGATCGGCCACCGCTGTATGTCACTGCATCCTCCTCCGTGCCCCCTCCTTTCCTCTGTGTCTCTCCGCTGTCCCCTGCATTCCTCTCTCCTTATCTGTCCCCTCCGTCCTCCCCCTCCTTCCTTTGTGTATGGAGAGAGTCAGCTGACTCTGTCCATTCACATAACTGAAACATTGTAATCTCCTGTGATTACTATGTGTCAGTTTATGAATGGAGAGAAGCCGCTGTCTTCTCTCCATTCATTCTCAGTGCAGCTGACGCTGCAGAGAAAGGGACTGGGGAATCTCTATCCTCCGTCTCTTTCTCTGTCTCAAGGGGGAGATATCAGAGGTCTGTTAAGACCCCTGATATCTCACCAAAGCCCCCCAAAAGGGCTGATTAAAAAAAAAAAAAAAAAAAAACGATAAAGAATAAAAAAATATTATTGTAAAAAATAAAAATTGTAAAAAAAAAAAAAAAAAAAAATAACACACACATACAACGTTCACCCCCTCCCCCCCCCCCGCCAAAAAAGCAAGCACTGTTAAAAAAAAAAAAAACAAAAAAAAAAAAAACTGTCACGTGACATTAAAAACAAAGTATCGGTAATCGGTATCGGCGAGTACTTGAAAAAAAGTATCGGTACTTGTACTCGGTCCTAAAAAAGTGGTATCGGGACAACCCTAGTGGGACCTAAGGGGTTAATCCCCCTTTTGTGTAAAAAGGCTGTTTGATGCCGTCTTCTGTTCCTCCCTTTTTACTGTCTCCAATCCATCTCCTGATAGAACAGGGGCTAGGAGATAAACAGTGCATGCTCAATTTGGTGTGTAGGCTAGAAAGTTTTTTTTTTTTTTTTTTTTCCTTTTTTCTCTTCTTGGGAGGGTGCATGTGATCAGCACAGGGCAAATCAGAACTGTCCAGACAAAAAAAAGACAGGGGTCCTGTAGTCTCATAGAACAATCAGGGGAGAATGAAAACTCCTCCCATAGGCTTTAACCACTTGAGCCCCGGACCATTATGCTGCCTAAGGACCAGAGGTCTTTTTCCAATTTGGCACTGCGTCGCTTTAACTGCTAATTGCGCGGTCATGCAATGCTGTACCCAAACGAAATTTGCGTCCTTTTCTTCCCACAAATAGAGCTTTCTTTTGATGGTATTTGATCACCTGTGCGGTTTTTATTTTTTGCGCTATAAACGGAAAAAGACCGAAAATTTTGAAAAAAAAAATGATATTTTCTACTTTTTGTTATAAAAAACATCCAATAAACTAAATTTTAGTCATACATTTAGGCCAAAATGTATTCGGCCACATGTCTTTGGTAAAAAAAATGTCAATAAGCGTATATTTATTGGTTTGCGCAAAAGTTATAGCGTCTACAAACTAGGGTACATTTTCTGTAATTTACACAGCTTTTAGTTTATGACTGCCTATGTCGTTTCTTGAGGTGCTAAAATGGCAGGGCAGTACAAAACCCCCCCAAATGACCCCATTTTGGAAAGTAGACACCCCAAGGAAATTGCTGAGAGGCATGTTGAACCCATTGAATATTTATTTTTTTTGTCCCAAGTGATTGAAAAATGACAAAAAAAAAAAAAATATTTACAAAAAGTTGTCACTAAATGATATATTGCTCACACAGGCCATGGGCCTATGTGGAATTGCACCCCAAAATACATTCAGCTGCTTCTCCTGAGTATGGGGATACCACATGTGTGGGACTTTTTGGGAGCCTAGCCGCGTACGGGGCCCCGAAAACCAATCGCCGCCTTCAGGATTTCTAAGGGTGTAAATTTTTGATTTCACTCTTCACTGCCTATCACAGTTTCGGAGGCCATGGAATGCCCAGGTGGCACAAAACCCCCCCAAATGACCCCATTTTGGAAAGTAGACACCCCAAGTTATTTGATGAGAGGCATGGTGAGTATTTTGCAGCTCTCATTTGTTTTTGAAAATGAAGAAAGACAAGAAAAAACATTTTTTTTTTCTTTTTTCAATTTTCAAAACTTTGTGACAAAAAGTGAGGTCTGCAAAATACTCACTATACCTCTCAGCAAATAGCTTGGGGTGTCTACTTTCCAAAATGGGGTCATTTGGGGGGGTTTTGTGCCACCTGGGCATTCCATGGCCTCCGAAACTGTGATAGGCAGTGAAGAGTGAAATCAAAAATTCACGCCCTTAGAAAGCCTGAAGGCGGTGCTTGGTTTTCGGGGTCCCGTACGCGGCCAGGCTCCCAAAAAGTCTCACACATGTGGTATCCCCATACTCAGGAGAAGCAGCAGAATGTATTTTGGGGTGTAATTTCACATATTCCCATGGCATGTTTGAGCAATATATCATTTAGTGACAACTTTGTGCAAAAAAAAAAAAAAAATTTGTCTCTTTCCCGCAACTTGTGTCGCAATATAAAATATTCCATGGACTCAACATGCCTCTCAGCAAATAGCTTGGGGTGTCTACTTTCCAAAATGGGGTCATTTGGGGGGGGGGTTTTGAACTGTCCTGGCATTTTATGCACAACATTTAGAAGCTTATGTCACACATCACCCACTCTTCTAACCACTTGAAGACAAAGCCCTTTCTGACACTTATTGTTTACATGAAAAAGTTATTTTTTTTGCAAAAAAATTACTTTGAACCCCCAAACATTATATATTTTTTTAAAGCAAATGCCCTACAGAATAAAATGGTGGGCGTTTCATTTTTTTTTTCACACAGTAATTGCGCAGCGATTTTTCAAACGCATTTTTTGGGGAAAAAACACACTTTTTTAAATTTTAATGCACTAAAACACACTATATTGCCCAAATGTTTGATGAAATAAAAAAGATGATCTTAGGCCGAGTACATAGATACCAAACATGACATGACATGCTTTAAAATTGCGCACAAACGTGCAGTGGCAACAAAATAAATACATGTTTAAAAGCCTTCAAAAGCCTTTACAGGTTACCACTTTAGATTTACAGAGGAGGTCTACTGGAAAAATTACTGCCCTCGATCTGGCCTTCGCGGTGATACCTCACATGCATGGTGCAATTGCTGTTTACGTTTGACGACAGACCGCCGCTTGCGTTCGCCTTAGCGCGAGAGCAGGGGGCGACAGGGGTGCTTTTTTTTTTTTTTTTTCTTTATTATTTTTTTGCTTTTTTTAATCTTACTTTTAAACTGTTCCTTTCATATTTTTTTTTTTTAAATCATTTTTATTGTTATCTCGGGGAATGTAAATATCCCCTATGATAGCAATAGGTAGTGACAGGTACTCTTTTTTGAAAAAATTGTGGTCTATTAGACCCTAGATCTCTCCTCTGCCCTCAAAGCATCTGACCACACCAAGATCGGTGTGATAAAATGCTTCCCCAATTTCCCAATGGCGCTATTTACATCCGGCGAAATCTAAGTCATGAAATGCTCGTAGCTTCCGGTTTCTTAGGCCATAGAGATGTTTGGAGCCACTCTGGTCTCTGATCAGCTCTATGGTCAGCTGGCTGAATCACCGGCTGCATTCTCAGGTTCCCTGTTGAGACAGGAGAGCCACAGAAAAACATGGAAGACGGTGGGGGGGGGCATTCCTTCCCACGGCTTGTAAAAGCAGTCTAGAGGCTAATTAGCCACTAGGATTGCTTTTACATGAAAGCCGACCGCTGGCTGAAAAGAATGATACCAAGATGATACCTAAACCTGCAGGCATCATTCTGGTATAACCACTCAAAGTCGTGAATGGCGTACCTGAAGACAAAAAAATGGTTAACAATGGTTAACAATAAAACACAGTAAACGGTAAAGTATAAATAATTACATACCTGAAAAACAAACGTGATAAAACATAATAACAATAAAACATTGCAGAATAGAATACAGTAAAAAAGAGCAGAACAATAGAGAGAGAGAATAGAGAGAGAGAACAATAAAACGACAACTATTTTTTTTTATTTCATATATTTTTTTTTTTTTACACTTTTTTTGTAACTAACTTTTATAACGGTAACCGGTTCCAGGTTCGGGTCTCTCAAAATGCGATGGCATCTTGGGAGACCTCTGTGAAAATGTGCCTAGTCTGTGCAATGCTGTACCCTACGCTAATACTCAACTAGTGCATGGTAGCGTTCAAAATATTCACCAATGCAAAGACCAGGATTGTCAGGACAGGAGGGACAATAATAGCGGGTGTCACGCTTATATCTGCACTTGCTGCAGACACGACATCTTTTTGGGGGGGTTCGTTGGGTAGGGGTACTCGGGAGGACATAAAAATGCCTCTCATGCAGCCGACTGCATTTGGTTGGGGATGTGAATGGGGGAAGTACGGGCGCTGCAGAAGCGGTGGGTTCCCAATTAGGATTGGCGAATGCAGCAGGAAGGGCATTATGGGCACGACGGGCCTGTGTTTGTCTTCTTGGTGGCAGCGGGACACTACTTGTGCTTGCCACCTCACCAGCTTGAACTGCAGTTATGGGACTCGCCACGTCACCAAGTGTTACTGCAGTGCTGGTTTGACTAGGACCGGGGTGTACTACGCCGCTGGTGCTTGCCAGTTCCCCAAAACGCTACCAAAAAAACTGTTAGCGATCGCAGAGATCAGGCCTGACTCTGCGAACGCTGCAGTTATGCGTTTAGAGTTTTGTAAGTGACAGTGATCGATCGATACCGCACTTGGGTGGGCTGGGCCGGGCGGAGGGGCAAAACGCAGGTGCTAGCAGGTATCTGGGCTGATCCCGCTAACACTGCGTGTTTGGGAACCCTAAACTGCTGGGGACGCTAGTATAGATCTGATCGGATCAGATATTGATCCGATCAGATACTATACCACTAAGGGAGGCGTATGCTGCGTGCGTGGGTGTTAGCGGTACTGGCGCTAATCTGACGCTGCCTGGGGCGACGCATATCACCGCTGGGCGATCGGGGGGCTAAACCTTTATTCGGTAATAAACGGCGGGTGCCCTGACACTATAAAAAATAAACGAACTAACCAGCGTCAACCGTAACGGTTATACGGTGATCAGTGGTGAAAGGGTTAACTAGGGGGCAATCAAGGGGTTAAAACATTAGGTAGTATATGGGGGTCCCCGACGCTATAAAACGCTGACGGCGAACCTAAATATTTACCTCACTAACTAGCGTCACCAACGACACTAATACAGCGATCAGAAAAATGATCGCTTAGCGACACTGGTGACGGGGGGTGATCAAGGGGTTAAAACTTTATTAGGGGGGGTTAGGGGGGTACCCTAGACCTACAGGGGGGCAACAGTAACTGTGCTAACACAGTAACTGTCACAAACTGACACCATGCAGTAATAGAAAAACAAAAAACAAAAAAAAAACAAAACTGCTTGGTGTCAGTTTGTGACGGGGGGGGGGGGGGGGTGATCGGGGTGTTTTGTATGCCTGGCATGTTCTACTGTGTGTGTAGTGTTGGTGCACTCACATACCTGTCTTCTCTCCTCGGGCCGGAACGGAAACTACCGACCCGAGGGGAGATGACATCACTTCCTTTGCTGCTGTTTAGCATACAGCAGCAAAGGAGTGTTCCCATTGGCCG
The DNA here is from genome assembly GCA_037952925.1 of Lithobates clamitans. Taxonomy (NCBI): domain Eukaryota; kingdom Metazoa; phylum Chordata; class Amphibia; order Anura; family Ranidae; genus Lithobates; species Lithobates clamitans. The sequence continues at coordinate 91,020 of JBBGZY010001695.1, forward strand.
GCGGCGATCGCGAGGGGGGGGCCACGAACGGATGGCCTCCCCCTCGTCTCTGATCGCTGGGGGACAGAACGGGACCGCCTCGGGCGGCGGGGGGGGTCTGATTAGACCCCCCACCCGCGGGAGGCAAATCACGTACGTGATTTTTTGATAAAAAAAAAAAAAAAAGTGCCAAAAAGGACAGTTAGCCCAATTTTTCTTGTATAATGTGAAAGATGTTACACCGAGTAACAATAGATACCAAACATACCATGCTTCAAAAATGCACATGCTCGTGGAATGGTGACAAACTACAGTACTTAAGCTTACAGAGGAGGTCTAGTGGTAGAATTATTGCTCTCGCTCCGATTGCAGCGGTACCTCGCATGTGTGGTTTGACTACCGTTTACATATGTGGGCGTGACTTACGTATGCGTTCACTTCTCTGTGCGAGCTCGGAGGGACTGGGCGCTTTACTTTTTATCACTTTTATTCCTATTACACGGAAGGAATCAAGCATGACAGGTCCTCTTTATTGCGAGATCTGGGGTCAAAAAGACCTCAGATCTCACATTTACACTTAAAAGCATTATATAAAAAAAAAAAAATATATATATATATAACATACATACACAATTGTCCCTTTAAAGAGGAAGTAAACCCTGATGGAGTTTACTTCCTCTTTCTTGCTGCTGCAGCCTGCAAATGAAAAGCATAATGGGCTAGTATGCATCGCATACTAGCCCATTATGTGCCACTTACCTGCAAAAGAATCTAGCGATGTCCCCTGTGTGGGCAGTGGCCATCTCCTGGCCCTCTTCCTTCCGGGCAGCGGACTCCGGCTCTGTGATTCGCTGGAGCCGCGTGACGTCACTCCCGCGCATGCGAGCCGCGACTAACAGTATAGGCTAGGGAAGAAACTGCACTTAGTTTTGTTTCTTCCCTGCGCATGTGCCGTTGGAATTTCCGGCAGACTACAAGTGAAATATCTCCTAAACGGCGCATGCTTAGGAGATATTTCCACTGCCTATAGGTAAGCCTTATTCTAGGCTTAACTATAGGTAAAAGTCCAAAAAGTGGGTTTACAACCACTTTAAGGCTAGGCGGAAGTGACATCAGGCGTCACTCCGGTCATCCAAGGCCATCTTACCCTCACTCAACTTCCTGCCCATCACTCCAGGGGATCAGATTGTTTCTGCCTTTATCGATCTCTCCAGTAAGCGGCGAAACGACGGGGAAGCAGCGGGGGTGTGTCACCTCTCCGGCTGCCTATAAAAGTGATCCAGTGGCAAATCCGCTGAATTGCCCAGTTTAAAAAAAAAAATCTAGGGTTTATGAAACCTATCTGCTGCCATACAGTATATGTCAAAATAATGACACTGTGGGCGGTCCGGAAGTGGCTAATCAGACACTGTTAAAAACGTCACAAGACTGCTCTGAGAAAAGGTATTTAGCAGTTTATATTTACTAAAATAAATTGTATTTGCATGTTCTGTGTACTGCGTGGAGACCAGATATAGTGAATGCAGTGGTCCTGTGTTTGGCAACACTTTAAGCATATATTTATACATTAAAAAGGTAATTTTTTTATGTATTATCCATTTTTTTGATAACCCAAATCAGTCTTTTAGGCAACTTTCTTTTGGAAGAAAGTACTGACACTTCCGTAAATTTGTATTGCCGTGTCTTTTAGCTGCAGGGACAGCACTAATTGAGGGAGCTAGCAGAAATATATTTTATGAACCTTTTTCTATTGGTAATTCTATGCTGGAAAAAAAACAAGAGATTCATTCAAGATATAGAAATTTTTTATCTTTCTCTCCCTCTAATCTCTATCTCCATCTATCAGCTTACCTGTAAAATCCTTTTCTTGGTGATGGACACTGGCACACCCTAGACAGGAAGTTCAATTCCCCATATAACCCCTCCCCTTTACTAGGAGTACCTCAGTTTCGTAGCAAAGCAATACACGTGTAACCTAAGAGGGGGGGGGGGGGACCTCTGTGTCCTGTGATGTACTCCAAGAAAAGGATTTTACAGGTAAGCGGTTATAAAAAAACCCTATTTTCTTTATCGTACATCGCAGGACACACAGCCACAGTAATTACTGTATGGGATGTCCCAGAGCAATGCCACCTGAAGGGAGGGGACACAAACAAATGTAGGGTGCAATCAGACCTGAGGACCTATACTGCTGCCTGCAGTACACTGCGCCCAAAGGAGATATCCTCAGGCCTTCTTACATCCACCTGATAGAATATGGGGAATGTATGGACTGAAGACCAAGTTGCGGCCTTGCAGATTTGAGCCATGGAGGCTTGGTGATGCACAAAGAATGTAGTGACTTTTCTTCCTTAGAACAGGGTTCTGGAAAAAATGAAGGTGAAAACCTGAAACCACCTTCGGCAGAAAGCTAGGATGAGGACGCAATACTATATCCTTGTGAATGATTAAATATGCTATTTACACAAAAGAGCCGCCAACTCTGATACCCTTCTTGCAGAAGAAATGGCTACCAGAAAAACTAGCTTCCTTGTCAAAAGGACTAAAGCAATATGTCGTATCGGCTCAAAGGCTGTTTCTGTAACGCCAATAGAACCAAATTCAAGTCCCAAGGGTTCAGGGGTGCTCTAACCGGTCGATTAAGCCGCTTTACGCCCCGTATAAAGCTTTGAACCAAAGAATGCGAAGCAAGCGGACATTGAAACAATACCGATAAGGCCGAGACTTGGCCCTTGATAGCACTCAAGGCCAGTTTCATCTCTAACCTCATCTGCAGAAAGGCAAGGATTCTACCCATGACATACTTTCTAGGATGCCAACCCCTGGATTCACACCAAGAATTTAGGGTTTGTAAAGTAGGATGGAACCTGCAATAGCAGGTCTGGACTTGGTGGTAGGGTCCATGGGGGCCCCTACCACCATCTTTACCATTTCTGCATACCAAGATCTTCTGAGCCACAAGAACTATAGACTTCTTTGCCCACTTGATCCTGTGAAGAAGTCGAGGTAGCAGCAGAATAGGAGGGAATGCATAAATCAGTGAGAACTGATCCCATGGTGTCACCAACGCATCTCTTACTCATGCAAGTGGATTCCTTGTTCTTGACGTCGTCGACTTTGTTGTTGAACCTGCACGCAAACAGATCTACGTCCGGGATCCCCCATCTTTGGCATATAGCCAGAAAGATGTCAGGGTGAAGGGATCATTCCCCCGGGAATAAATGCTGGCGACTAAGTAGTCCCCTGCCAGTTCTCTACTCCTGGAATGAAGATTGCCGATATGCACGGCACATGCTCTTCTGCTCAGGTTAGGATCTGGTTTACCTCTCCCTGGGCTGCCTGACTTCTGGTGCCCCCCTGGTGATTGAATCCTGACAGGAGAATTCCGCAACCTGAATGTCCAGGCCCTTAGGGCTAGGTAAGCTGCCCAAATCTCTAAGACGTTGATGGGCAAAGTCCTTTCGGTTCTGGACCATTTCCCTTGGACTGATGTCTCTTCCAGGACTGCTCCCCAACCTGAAAGGCTGGCATCTGTTACCACCTTCCAGGTAAGTGGCAAGAAGGATTTACCCTTCTGCAGATTCTTGGGTATCCTCCACCAACCCAGGCTCTGATGCACTTTTGGTGACATATGCATTGGAAAAGCTAGTGCTTGGATATTCTTGTTCCAAGCAGACAGGATATTGTTTTGCAGCAGTCTCGAATGAAACTGAGCATAGGGAACTGCTTCGAATGAAGCCACCATCTTCCCCAAAAACCTCATACAAAAAGGCAGATAGAAGGACCCTTCTCAGCCCTGACCAGCTGAACCAGCTCCTTTATGGCGCCGATTTTTGCCTGGGGTAATTACACCCTCTTCTGGGCTGTATCTATTAAATAGACCCAAGCACTCTAATCTTCTTACTGGTTTTAAAGAAGATTTCTCTAGGTTGAGGACCCAACCTAGGTATTCCAGGTAGTTGACTGTGGTGACCATGCTTTGGTCCAGGGGGGCTACCGACTGGTCTATCAAGAGCAGGTCGTCTAGGTATGCCATTATCGTTATACCTTGAGTCCTTAATCTGGCCAGAAGTTTTGTAAACATCCAAGGTGCAGTAGCTAGACCAAAAGGCAAGGCTACAAATTGAAAATGAAGTCCTTCTACTTCGAAGCGCAGATATTTCTGGTGAGCAGAAAAAATAGGTACACGCAGGTTATACATCCTTGATGTCGATTGATGCCAGAAGTTCTCCTTCTAGGAAGGAAACTACTGATTGGATTGATTCCATGCAAAAAGAGCAAATTTTCAGGAACCGGTTTAGATCTTTCAGATCTAGAATGGGCCCGACATCTCCATTTGGTTTTGGCACCATGAAAAGGTTTGAACAAAAAACTCCAACCCCTGCTCTTCCATGGGGACCATCATGATCACTTTTTGTGACAAAAGTCAGTTTAACGCTAGAAAGTGACTTTTTCTCTGGATCTTTGGGGACATTTGACCTAAGGAAACGAGGAGAAGGGAATTCTCGAAACTCTAGTTTGTAACCTAGAGCTAGTGTGGAGACCGCCCATCTGTCTCAAAATTCTTCCTGCTAGACCCTTGAGAACTGCAGAAGTCTAACCCCCCAATCGAATGAGTGGAGGCGCCCCCTTCATAAAGAGGCTTTAGCGTTTTGTCTTGTGGGTTTCCTCCCCCAGGATTTCTTTTGTCCCTGGGGTTGACCCCGAGGTTTACCTCTTGAACCTGACGGTCACGACTGCCTGGAGGCTGATGTCTCGGGCACTGGAGAAAGAGCCTGTTTAACGAGGGACGCTTACTCCTTTCATTAACTGGCAAAAGAGTACTTCTCCCACTTGATATTTTTTGGATATATTTGTCCAAATCATCCCCAAACAGCTTTTCACCACGGAAAGGAAAACTGGCCAAGAGCTTTTTTGCATGGTGCTTTGGCTGACCAACTTTTCAACCATAAGATTCTATGCATATGCATCAACCCAAGCGCAAGGCGAGAGGTTTGAAGAATAGAACCTGATTGCGTCAATTGCAAAACACAAAGCTGCTGACAGCTCAGCTAACTCCCGGGCATGCTGTTCAGGGAAAACCTTGAGCACCCGTTTCATCAAATGGTCTCTCAAGGATTGACATACCCCAATTGCTGCCACTGCAGGTTGAGCCACTGAACCTGCCAAGGAAAAAATATCTTAACAGGAATTCCAATCTCTTATCAGTTGGATCCGTAAGCATTTGCGCATTGTCAACCGAACAAGTCAAACTTTTATTCACAGAGAATATAGCAGCATCAATCAATTTCTGGTATACTCCACATCTTAGTGAATTTTTCCTCCATAGGTTAAAGTGTTGAAAACTTTTTAGGAGGGAAAAAAAAAATCCTCATCTGGGTGACCCCACTCAGAATATATAAAGCTTTTCCAGCAATGAATGTACAGGAAAGGCACAGAAGGCTTGAGGAGGCTTTAGTGAACCCAAACAAGAAGTGGGCTCTTCAACCGACTCAGTTAAAGCGGGGTTCCACTCAAATTTTTAACTTAATCTTACCCCCTTCAGTTAATTGCATAGATGTTCAAGTGCCACACGAAAAAATGTTATCACTGTAATTACCTTTATATTGTACTTTATTGTGGCACTTCCTGTCTCTCCTCCCATGGGAGTAGGCGTGTTTATTGCCTTTTCCTGGTGCCGCACTGTCTCCAGGGAGCTTAGTGTCAGGCTTCTCAAGATTCAGTGCGGAAACAATGATCATGCACGTGAACAAGCTGTGAATGAACAGCATTCACCGCATCAAGGAAATCAATGCTTGTGGGCTTTACATGCCCACAAGCAAGATAGAAACAGCCAGCATCACATTTTTAAAGTTATTCTTCATTATGAAAACAGACAGAGGCGGAAATATTACACCCAAACTGAGTATTTTGGGATTAGCAAAGTGTCTCAATGACCCAAAAAAAAAAAAAAAAAAAAAAAAAGGATTGGTCGCCGGACTCCCACTTTAAGGGTAGCTTAAATGTGGAGTGGACCATTTCAGTAAGAGAATGCACCAGCAACTTCTCAGCATGTGAAGCTGAAGAAGGTCCTTCCCCCACTTGATCCCTCAGAAGAGGAGTCAGTCTCTCCATGGTCCCCTGAGGGGGATTCATTTTCCCCCTCCCACTGTTCCTCTGAGGATCCTGGGTGGTAGAAGAGAAGCTAATGCGCTTTCTTCCATTCTGTGAAGATGCGATTAAAGTCACTAACTCTTCCTCTAATCCACTGATAGTTGAGGAAAAAACCTCAGTTACATAGACAAGGGCTGAAGTGTCAGAAGCAATCGCAGCCGCCGATGACCCTGATGGCTCACTCTGACCAGCCTCCATAGATTTTTCAGGGGGGGTGGTGTTGTTGGGGGGTGACCCTTTTGTGCCCTTATTTTTTTACGGTAATGGTACCATTCCCTCTGGTTAGAGTGCTGAGCACAAACAGAGGTACAGCCAAGAAAATGCACCTACTGCTGAGCAATAGTCCAGCAACTTCCGCTGCTATTAAGCTCTGCCTGATGCAAAGTAAATGTGTCCTGGGAATGCCTGTATCTTTATGGGCGCTGAAGCAAGCATACGCCGCTAAACCCCCGCACCCCCCCCCCTCTTCCTCCGACCACCCACCGTACCCCCCCACATCTCTTTCAAAGACACAGCTTTCCCGCGCAAGCGGGCTCCAATCCGCCGGATCGTATGTGGAGGAGGGCTGGGGTGGAGGAGAGCCGCTGGATCGAGGACCGCCGTAATGGCGGCGGGAGTGGTACGGCACACCGTCAACTGAGCCACGCTCCCTCTGCCTCCTGGGGTGAAGCTGTCCAGGTGGGGGAACATTTCCAGAAGGAAAAAAAAAAAAAAAAAAACCCACACACAACCCTACCCTGCATCTTACCTGGGGCTTGGGCTGGAGGAAGCATGCAGCTTGACACAGAGGCGAGCCTAACAAGCATGGGATCAGGTACCTGCTCTTGACAGCCCCCGGTGGTGACTATAGGAATGACAACATTTACTTTAACCTCCCTGGCAATATGATTATTTCAGATTTTAGGTGCTGAAAGCGGTACCATTATTTTGCACAGAAATTTGGCGTTTTAAATTGTAGGCCTGTAATTCTTAGGAATAACTCACTTAAATCTGTCCAAACAAGAGTCTAGTAGACATCCCAGGTATGATAAAGTTTGAAAAACGAAATAAAAAATTATAATATAATAAATAACTATGAATAATTATAACAAATAATAAAATACTACAAAATATTCAATAATGTAATTCAATCAAAAATACTGAAATTTGCTCAGTTGCAGAATTGTCGCTTTCGTTACTTTTAGTGTTTGGTGACAGATTTCCCCACAAATCACTATCGCTCAATTCTGCGAGTGATTCTAATTTATTATCGCTGTTTTCTAGCTGGTCTAAAGCCACTTTCGATGTAAAGGGACAGTTTTGGTTGCTATGGACAATCTCCAGTTTCCAGGCAGAAAGAACAGTATTTACAATATAAAACTGCATGCAGGACACTGGACAGAACACTAGGGACAAAGGGGATGTGAAATTATTTGATACAGTACTGTAATCTGTAAGATTACTGTATCTATACTGTGTGTTTTACTGTTTGAATTTGCCGCCGAACTCCGTCCCCGTGCATCACAACACTCGCAGGGAACGGAGCTTGGCACTGTGAATCGAGCGAGACACAGCGGCTCGCCGATCACAGCAGGGAGACATTGCAGGATCCAGGGAACAAGGTAAGTAAACTCTTCATGGATCCTGCGATGCGATCTCGTGTCTGGCTCGGGGATACCGCTTTTGGTATTGAAAATCCACCCCGAGCCAGACTCGGGAATACCGCCAGGGGGGTTAAAAGGAGAAATACCCACAAGAATTACAAAAATTCCTTAGTAATCTCCCTTACCTTATCCAGCTGCAGGGTTCTGTGGTAAGGAGACTCATTCTTCACCTCTCACAGTGAGCTCCATTCAAGGGCTGGGGCCCCCTTTTTTATCAGGGGATCCACAGCCCTGGGCCTGTAAAGCACCCCGCCAGGAATATGGCTGGAATAAACCAAATACTGGATCCAGCTCTCTAAAAAAAGAAGAGAAGCGTTACAGGCAAAACCTCGTTTCTTCGGACATGAGGCGCGGGTATCATTCAATTCAGTCTGGAAAAGACACTTTGAATGGATCCAGTTGCATGGCTTGCCCCAGTAAGGAATATTCCGGCGGAGCTTGGCACATCTTTACTCGTGACCAACACCCAAGACACTGGCGAAAAAAGGTACACACAGTAAGGGGAGGGGTTATATGGTGAATTGAACTTCCTGTCTAGGGTGTGCCAGTGTCCACCACCTGAAGGTGCCATATAACCCATACAGTAATTACTGTGGCTTTGTGTCCCGTGATGTACTAATATATAAAAAATAAAATATATATATATATATATATATATATATATATATATATATATATATATATATATATATATATATACGTGTGTGTGTGTGTGTGTGTGTGTGTGTGTGTACACACATACATATATACACACACACACACACACACACACACACACACAGTCCCTGTCCTCCATGAGCTTATAATCTAAGGTTCCTAACTCAATATTCATACATTTACATACTAGGGCCAATTTAGACAGGAGCCAATAAGATCATACCTTACCTAGAGTTCAGTCCCAAGACGGGATGACAGGCTGGCTATCCTAGGTCCTAGTAGTCACCCCAGTCCAGCCATGAAGTGCAGGGTTTCTGTGTTGGCATACTCACAACTTGAGTGGTTGTTCCATCACATAATCCTGGGTCTGTGGGGCTCAGGCTCCTGTATAATGGCATCAACAATTTGCATTTAGCAGTACCAGGTACACTAGGAATTTAAAGGGTAGTTCCACTTTTGCAGCCAAACTGGAATAATATCTTCTTTATATTAGTCACATCTCTCCTTTGATATAGCAAAACTTAAAATATTGTTTACACATTGCACAAAAATTGCCTCTCTTGACTCCAACATGGCAGCATACATATGATATACCTCCAACCCCTATATGCACCCACAGGACCCGTTTAGCTCTGACAAAGCTAGCTCCCCCATTGTTTTTTCCCTCAAAGCGCAATACCTGCAGATGTTACACTCAGAATAAGCTCTTACCTGCCGATTACGTCAGCGTCCGTCTGGGTTCAAGCCTCTCCCAGAACACAGTCCCACATTTTAGATTGCTAAATGCACCAACAAGGTGGGGAGCCCCTTTTGGTGGTCTTTTGGGGCCGAGGTGTTCTCTAATCAGAAACGATATACCTCTTGTGGCATGCCTGCTCTGGATCCAGCAGCTGGGACTGCATGTCTTCTCCCCTATGGAACTCTTTTCAGGTCTGTCAGTTTTCTATAAAACGTTTTTTTCCTTTTTCTTGCTCTCATGTCTTTAAGACCCCATTTAGAGCTGTGCAGCTTTTTGTCGTCAGATTTCTTTTAGATTTTCCAGGACCATGTAGTGCAGGGGCCTGCCTGATTGCATACAAATTGAGGCTCTTAAGGGTTGGCATCGTATTGTGTGCTTTTGGTAAATCTGAAGGAAAAAAAAAAAAAATCTGCAGAGGATTGTATGATGTGTAGCCAGCTTAAGAGTCCTTGTGTGGATAGGCGTTGGCTTCCCTCCAATTATACTAGCCCTTTTATTTTTATTAGGACAGAGGCGGGGAAGGGCTGAGGAGATCAAGGAAGCAAACATGAATGTAGAAGGTATTACGGGGGGGGGGGGTTGCCCAGATTTCTTTTATTTCAATTTTTTTTCTTTTTTCTTGCAAAGAGAAAGGGTATATATATATATGTATTTTTTTCCCCCCTCTCTCGCTTCCCTCATTTCTCTGCTGCCATACAGTCCCCTTTGCACCTTTCAGTTTTCCGCCAGCATGAGCCTAACACCACATAACGACCACAGCAATACCAGGTCAGAGCCAACTTTGGGTAAGTTAGAAGATGCGGGAAAGAGTGAGTTATGCCCAGACAAGCGTGCCTTCTCTATTGCAGCCCCGGTCGCTCACACTCCCGCTCTAAGGAGGTCCAGCGGCCCTCTGGATTGTCAGTATTTTTCCAGGGCAGAAAGTGACTCCAGTCCTGGCAGACCCCAGTACAAAAGGGCACAAGCGTACGCTTAAGAGAAAGCGCACAGCTTCTTCTCAGAGGGCTCAGTGCCCAAAAGGCAAATGTTGGCCATGTGGAGACGACCCTATGCCAGGAAAGCTACTTTGCAGCAACTGCTTCAGGCAGCTTGCCACAGACCAGGAGTATGAGAGTCAGCAGGTGTCAACCTTGCTCAAGGAAGTAGTCTGCTACTCCTTGTCAGAATCTTCCGATCGTCCCGGACAATCAGGGACAGAAGCAGACGAACAGAGTGTGGGCCCTGTACCAGGTCTAAACTAAGCCATTCAACCCTCTTATGACAGAAACAGGCCTCCTCGTTTCAGGAGGTATGGGAGAAAATCCTCCTCAAATAGGTTGCAGAAGTTGTATCCACTCATGGAGGATGCGGCTCCTTTATCTAACCCACCAACAGTGGATGCGGCAGTCACCAGACTGGCCATGTGACACTTCCGATGGATAACTCTTCCCTCCTTTCGTAATATCCATGATAGACACATTGACATGGACTTAAAGTCTTACCTCACAGCAAGTGGTGCTTGCAAGATCACCGTTGCTTTAACATCCGTAGCAAGCGCTATGCGAGTGTGGGCGCAGAACTTTGAGTAAGCGATCAAAAACCAGCTGCTCTTGATGAGATAAACTTTCCAGCGGACTTCGTAGGTGAGGCAGCTATAGACATAATTCAATAGTTCTCCAGAGCCATGCTCAGCCAAAGCCAAAAGAGCGTTGTGGCCAAAACCCTGAGCAGCTGACCCATCCTCAACAGCAGAATTGCTGTAAACTATCTTTTTTTTGATGGGAAGGCGCTGTTTGGCCAAAAACTGGACATAGCCAGGGTTACAGGAGAAAAATCAGGTCTTCTGCCCCAAGATCGAAGGTCAAGGCGCCAGAGGGGCAACCATCCAGAGGAGCGCCAAACATGTACTGGGATTTCAGAGGCTTTTGCCCATCCAAGGACTCCAGAAGGGGTTGGAGGGGTACACAGTCAACATTCATAAGATCACAGAGAGCCAAGGCCTCGTCGGCTCCCTCAGACACCCAGAAGCCCTTTTAAACGCCAGGCCCTCCCAGGAGGCAGTTGGAGCCAGGCTGCTGAAAAGTGGCCCAGTTCTGGCAAGACCACTGCCAAAATAAGTGAATTCAGTCCACAGTGGTGCAAGGTCATTATTGGCTGTTCAAACGGCAGCCTCCAGAACGACCTCAAGAGGCTGAATCAATTTATCCGGATAGAGACACTCAAGATGGAATCTCACTATACCATAATCCAGGTTATTCAACCAGGAGACTGGATGATTTCAGTGGACTTGCAGAATGCTTACCATCATGTCCTGATCCTTCATCACACCAGTAGTTCCTCAGATTTGGGGGGGGGGGGGGGGGGGGCAGGCATTACCAGAGCCAGCCGTAATGATCAACCTAGGGGCCCAATTCAATACTCAGGCAGCCACAGTTTCTTTGCCACTTAAGAAATCCACAAAAAAAAAAAAATCATGGAGAAGTTCCAACAAGCATTGGCTGTACCAGGGATGTCAGCATCCCAGTGCATGAGTCTTCTCGGAACGATGGTTTCATGAATGCAATCTATACACTGGGGGGAGAACCTCTGGGGGAATCTAGGATGGAAAAGGACCTGGGGGTTCTAGTAGATGAATCCCCAGGTTGCTGCTAACAAAGCAAACAGAATATTGGCATGCATTAAAAAGGGGATTAATTCCAGAGATAAAACTATAATTCTCATGCTCTACAAGACTCTGGTCTGGCCGCACCTAGAGTATGCTGTCCAGTTCTGGGCACCAGTCCTCAGGAAGGATGTGCTGGAAATGGAGCGAGTACAAAGAAGGGCAACAAAGCTAATAAAAGGGTCTGGAGGATATTAGTTATGAGGAAAGGTTGCGAGCACTGAACTTATTCTCTCTGGAGAGGAGACGCTTGAGAGTGGATACGATTTCAGTTTATAAATACCGTAGTGGTGACCCCACAATAGGGATAAAACTTTTTCGCGGAAGGGAGTTGAACAAGACTCATGGCCACTCATTAAAATTAGAAGAAAAGAGGTTTAACCTTAAACTACGTAGAGGGTTTCTTTACTGTAAGAGCAGCAAGGATGTGGAATTCCCTTCCACAGATGGTGGTCTCAGCAGGGGGGCATCAATAGTTTCAAGAAACTATTAAATAAGCAACTGAATGACCACAACATACAGGGATATACAAGGTAATACTGACATAATCACACACATGGGTTGGACTTGATGGACGTCTTTTTTCGACATACATATACATACACACTATGTATCCTGATGATCCCCTGGGCTCACTGGAAACTCAGTTTTCCAACAAGGCTTCCTGATGCAGTGGGAGAGTTAGTCTAGCCTATCCAATCAGGATCCCAGCCGGATGCGCCAGAGTCTCTGGTGGGGGCCGAGACAAGAAACACTAAACAGAATCATCCATTAGAGCCGCAGTCATGGATCATTGTTACCACAAATGCCAGTGCAGCATAGTTGGTCGCCATCTGCGAACAACTCAAGATTCAGGCCAGAGGGGAATTTCCCACTCGGGGCCTAGTTTCCAATATTCAGGAACTTCGAGCAGCATTCATGGAGTTAGCCACCTTGCTGCCTCACATACAGGGTCACCCAGTCCTGCTCCATCTGGACCACACGGCAGCAGTGTCCTACATACAGCGACAAGGGGGGACGCACAGCCAATTCCTCTTCAGAGAGGTGGAACCGATGACATTGGCACAATTATATTTTTTAAATTTGAGGGCCATACGAATAGTCCCTTCACCCCGAATTGTTCAAACCGATAGTCCACGAGTGGGGGTATCCACAACTGGATCTTTTTGCCTCATCAACCACCTGCAAGGCGAGCTGGTTTCTCTTTTGCTACCCTCATCCATTAGCGGAGGGGACGGACGCCTTGACCCATCCTTGGGTTGAGCAACTGGCCTATGCCTTCCCTCCAATTTCTTTAATCCTGAAATTCTTGAAAAGATTGACAGAGAATATGACAGTCATCGCAGTATTACCTTACTGGCCTCGCAGACCATGGTTCTCTCTGGCAATGGATCTCAGTCACTCTGCTGGTGACTCCTCATCTACTGCTTAAAGGAGATATTCTACATCCGCCATAACCATCACGACTGGCTTTAGCGGCCTGGAGATTGAAAGGCAGGGGTTACAAGAGTTAGGCTTCCTAAAGCCTGGGGAGCAGACAGGTTGTACCTGTGAGAGCTGAAGGTTGCATTCTATGCAATGAATAGGTGCCTTTTTGGTTACCCTTAAAGCTTGATGGGCTTGTCAGGTGTACACTTGCACAAGTCCAATCTTTCCGGTAAGAGACTGGTATTTCTGGTGGTGGATTCTCTATGTCACTCATCACTCACATTGAGGTTTGTTCATGATTACAGTGATTGTTACTTATCTGTATTGGATTACACACCTTTGGGACTTATGTCCTCTTGTGGTCCCCCATTATCATAAATGGACACTATTTTCTATTGAGTATTTGTCATTATATTTCTCAATATTTTTATTATTTTTTATCTCCATATTTTTGTCATTTTATTTGATTTTTTGATCACTTTCACTTTTATTATTGTTGACATTTTCACTTCTGTTATCAGTTCATTTATAGCGCTGCACATTTTCACCTTTTTAAAAAATTATATGTTTGGGGGTTATAAATAATTTTCTAGCAAAAAAAAAAAAAAAAAAAAAAAAAAAAATACAAATTTTTAACTTGTATGCAACAAATGACAGAAAAAGGCTTATGCCCTGTACACACGATCGGACATTCCGACGACAAAATCCATCGGATTTTTGGCCAAACTTGTCTTGCATACACACGGTCACAAAAAGTTGTCGGAAAATGCGATCGTTATGAGCGCAGTGACGTAAAACAGGTACGCCGGGACTATAAACGGGGCAGTAGCCAATAGCTTTAGTCTCTTCAATTACTCTGAGCATGCGTGGCACTTTGTGCATCGGATTTGTATACACACAATTGGAATTTAAATGATCGGATTTTGTTGTCGGAAAATTTTGTGTCGGAAATTCTGACAGAAAAAGTCTGATGGAGCCCACATCGGATCGGAATTTCCGACAACACAATCTGATCGCACTTTTTTCACCTACAAACAAGCAATATTTCTGGCTCTCACAGACCTGCATCTTCTTCTTTAAGAGGCTCCTCTGTCCTCCACTTATTACCTATATTAATGGCACCTGTTTGACCTTATCAGTATAAAAGACACCTGTCCACAAACTCAAACAGTCACACTCCAAACTCCACTATGGTGAAGACCAAAGAGCAGTCGAAGGACACCAGAAACAAAATTGTAGACCTGCACCAGGCTGGGAAGACTGAATCTGCAATAGGCAAGCAGCTTGGTGTGAAGAAATAAACTGTGGGAGCAATAATTAGAAAATGGAAGACATACAAGACCACTGATAATCTCCCTCGATCTGGGGCTCCACGCAAGATCTCACCCCGTGGGGTCAAAATGATCACAAGAACGGTGAGCAAAAATCCCAGAACCACACGGGGGGACCTAGTGAATGACCTGCGGAGAGCTGTGACCAACGTAACAAAGGCTACCATCCGTAACACCATGTCGCCAGGACTCAGGTCCTGCTGTGCCAGACGTGTCCCCCTGCTTAAGCCAGTACATGTCTGAGCATTTGAATGATCCAGAAGAGGATTGGGAGAATGTCATATGGTCAGATGAAACCAAAGTAGAACTGTTTGGTAGAAACACAACTCGTCGTGTTTGGAGGAGAGAGAGAATGCTGAGTTGCAACCAAAAAAACACCATACCTACTGTGAAGCATAGGGGTGGCAAACGGAACAGGACGACTGATCCGTGTACATGAAAGAATGAATGAGGCCATGTTTCGTGAGATTTTGAGTGCAAACCTCTTCCCATCAGCAAGGGCATTGAAGATGAAACGTGGCTGGGTCTTTCAGCATGACAATGATCCCAAACCTACCGCCCGGGCAAAGGAGTGGCTTCCTAAGAAGCATTTCAAGGTCCTGGAGTGGCCTAGCCAGTCTCCAGATCTCAACCCCATAGAAAACTTTTGGAAGGAGTTGAAAGTCCACGTTGCCCAGCGACAGCCCCAAAACATCACTGCTCTAGAGGAGATCTGCATGGAGGAATGGGCCAACATACCAGCAACAGTGTGTGACAACCTTGTGAAGACTTACAGAAAACGTTTGACCTCTGTCATTGCCAACAAAGGATAACTAACAAAGTATTGAAATGAACTTTTGACATTGACCAAATACTTATTTTCCACCATAATTTGCAAATAAATTCTTTCAAAAATCAGACAATGTGATTGTATGGATTTGTTTCCACACTTTGTCTCTCATAGTTGAGGTATACCTATGATGACAATTACAGGCCTCATCTTTTTAACTTGCACAATTGGTGGCTGACCAAATACTTTTTTTGCCCTACTGTGATATAGAGAGATAGATCTAGATATATCTATACCTATACACACACACTCTCTCGAGTATAAGCCAAGTTTTTCAGCATTTTTTGTGCCGAAAATGCCCCCCTCAGCTTATACTCGAGTCCTCCCAGCGCTGTCCCCATCTGCAGCCTCATCTCTCAGCACTGATACATTCAGTCTAGTTGGCGATCATGCAGTGTACCAAAGCCCCGCCGCCTCCTTGTCCGTGATAGGCTGAAGACTCACTGCTGGGAAACAGAGTCAGTGTTCCGTCACGGACGAGGAGGCGGGGCTTTGGTACACTGCATGGCTGCCGACTAGACTGAATATATCACAGAGCCGGGAGATAAGGCTGCAGATGGGGACCGCTCCGGGAGATCATAACGCTGGCACAACGCCGATCAGGTGAGGCTGAGGCATGCCAATGGGCGACACAGTGAGGCATGCCAATGGGCGACACAGTGAGGCATGCCAATGGGCGACACAGTGAGGCATGCCAATGGGCGACACAGTGAGGCATGCCAATGGGCGACACAGTGAGGCATGCCAATGGGCGACACAGTGAGGCATGCCAATGGGCGACACAGTGAGGCTGAGGCATGCCAATGGGCGACACAGTGAGGCTGAGGCATGCCAATGGGCGACACAGTGAGGCTGAGGCATGCCAATGGGCGACACAGTGAGGCTGAGGCATGCCAATGGGCGACACAGTGAGGCTGAGGCATGCCAATGGGCGACACAGTGAGGCTGAGGCATGCCAATGGGCGACACAGTGAGGCTGAGGCATGCCAATGGGCGACACAGTGAGGCTGAGGCATGCCAATGGGCGACACAGTGAGGCTGAGGCATGCCAATGGGCGACACAGTGAGGCTGAGGCATGCCAATGGGCGACACAGTGAGGCTGAGGCATGCCAATGGGCATTGTTGACCCTCTTTTCCACTTAAAGTAGCTGCTGCATTCTCACCGAAGTGATAAAATGTGCTTACCAGATTGCCTTCGGCCACACAGTGACCTCAAAGCATGACTAATGGGAAAGACTGCTTCATTCAATGCTGTGGCTCCTTTGTGCATCCCATTCCAATCATATATGGAGGAAGCTGGATCCCAATTCACTTTGCAGGTATACAAATGTAGGCGTCTTCACCTTATAACATCTTTCCACTGCATATATCATCTTGCATCAAGTAGGTATGTAAAATAGCTCCCCAACAAAGAGCCACAGAAGGCAGGATATAGTGTAATACCGCTAGAGCTGCACAATTAATCGTCAAGAATCTTATCGCGATCTTGACTAAAGTGTTTCACAATTCTTTCTATGCAAAGACATCTCTCTGCTGAGAGAATTCTTTTGATGGCTGAGGCCACAGCCATCAAAAGAAAGGAAGAGAAAATCTGGGCAGTCTGCCAAGAATAACATTCTTTATCAGTTGAACTTAAGTATAAACATTGTAACAATTTGTCAATGGAATAGACTTTGTAAGTGAAAAAAGTTTATCCACTTCCATACAGGGCATTTTCACCCCCTTCCTGCCCAAGCCAATTTTCAGCTTTCAGCGCTGTCGCACTTTGAATGACGATTGCGCAGTCATACTACACTGTACCCAAATTAAATTTTTATCATTTTTTTCCCCACTAATAGAGCTTTCTTTTGGTGGTATTTGATCACCCCTGCGGTTTTTATTTCTTGTGCTATAAACAAAACAAGAGTGACAAGTTTGAAAAAAAAACAAAAAAAAAACAAAAAAAAAAAAAAACACAATATTTTTTACTTTTTCCTAGAAGCATCCAAATTTTTTTTTTTTTTAAACAAATTTTTCCTCAGTTTAGGGCGATACGTATTTCTTCTACATATTTTTGGTAAAAAATATCGCAATAAGCATACATTTATTGGTTTGCGCAAAAGTTATAGCGTCTACAAAATAAGGGGATAGATTTATAGCATTTTTATTATTTTTTTTTTTTTTTACTAGTAACGGTGGCGATCTGCGATTTTTATCGTGACTGCGATATTGCGGCGGACCATTCACATTTATACAGCGATCCGTGCTATAAAAATGCATTGATTACTGTATAAATGTGACTGGCAATGAAGGGGTTAACCAGGAGGGGGCGCTGTAGGGTTAAATGTGTTGCTAGGGAGTGATTCTAACTGTGGGGGGAGGGGATTCACAAGAGGAGGAGACCGATCGGTGTTCCTCTGTACAAGGAACACACCATCGGTCTCCTCCCATCTGACAGGACGTGGAGCTGTGCGTTTACACACACAGATCCACGGTCCTGCTTGGTTACCGGGCAATCGCGGCCGCCGCGCATCGGGACCCGAGCGATGCGGCGGGAGCGTGCACGCCCCCTGGGCTGCCTGCGCCGTCATATGACGGCGGCCCAGAACAGCAGCTGCACCGTCCCGCCAGTGGCTAAACACTAAACCTTTTTCTGACGTTTGTTGGTTTCAAGTTAAAATCATTTTTTTTGCTAGAAAATTACTTAGAACCCCCAAACATTATATATAATTTTTTTAGTAGACACCCTAGAGAATAAAATGGTGGTTGTTGCAATATTTTATGTCACACTGTATTTGCGCAGCGGTCTTTCAAATGCAATTTTTTTGGAAAAAAAAAAAAAAAAAAAAAACCACCAGTAAAGTTAGCCCATTTTTTTTTTGATTTTACATCGCGAGAATCGTGATCTTATTATTCTAAGCCAAAAAAAAATCGTGATTCTCATTTTGGCCAGAATCATGCAGCTCTAAATACTGCTTTATGTTTTATTGCTTAAAAAAGGTGAGGCCTGGCACTTGAAACCATAGGAGCCCTATAATATTGCTTGCACAGCTGAGATGCACCAGCACATTGCAAGTTTTATACCGTGTCGGACCCGTTTCTGCTTCCTCCTGAGCGGATTGTTTTGTGATTTCATGCTGGACTATGCAAGTGCTTTTTTAAACAATAAAACATAAAAGCGGTATTACACTATATCCTGCCTTCTGTGGCTCTTTGATGGGGAGCTATTTTACAGACCTACTTGATGCAAGATAAGATACCTACATTTGTATACCTGCAAAGTGAATTGGGATCCAGCTTCCTCCATATATGATTGGAATGGGATGCACAAAGGAGCCACAGCATTGAATGAAGGAGTCTTTCCCATTAGTCATGCTTTGAGGTCACTGTGTGGCCGAGGCAATCTGGTGAGCGCATGTTATCACTTCGAGTTAGGCACTTTAAGCAAGTTTGCACTTTTTTTGTGGTGTTGGAGCATACACGAGAAAATTTGTTCACATTTAATTATTTTGGACATTTATGGTTTATTTTATTGTGCACTTTAGATACAGTGTATATTATTAATTTGATATTTGTACTGATTCCTTTGTAGATATAGATATAGATATAGATATATAGATATAGATAGAGAGAGAGAATTTTTGCATTGTTAATTAATTTTTACTAATTTTAGGTGCAGCATTGCTAGATTTTCAAATTGTTTTTTGTATTGTGGCGCCGACACCCAACACTTTCCCCCCTCACAATAATTATTACATTTTATTTTGTGTTAGGGTGTTTAGTTAATTATTTTATTTTGTTTTGTTAAGGGTTAACCTCCCTGGCGGTTTTCCCGAGTGTGGCTAAATTTAGTTAAATTTCAGTACCATTAGCAGTAACCCCGAGCCACACTCAGGATCGCATTGCAGGATCCTGGTGCGGTATAATTACCTTGTCCCCAGGATCCTGCGATGTCCACCCACTGTGTCCGTGGGCTCCGTCCTTCGCCCGAAGCCTCTGTGTGCCGGGCTCCATTCCCCGAGAGAGTCGAGACGCACAGGGGCGGAGCCCGGCGGCAAATTTAAAAAAAAAAAAAAAAACCTGTAAAAATCATAACACATACAGTACACTGTAGTCTTACAGATTACTGTGTGGAATTATTTCACATCCCTTTTGTCCCTAGTAGTTTGTCCAGTGTCCTGCATGCAGTTTTATATTATATATACTGTTCTTTCTGCCTGGAAACTGGAGATTATTTAGTTGTGCATTATCATCAGTATTAGCACCCTAACAAAATCAATAAGTAACCCTGTCAGGAAGCTAGTTTAGCTACTAATTCCCATGCAGCTACTGCTTGTGCACATGTACCAGCACACAGACTAGCACAGGCTAATATCCAGTGTGCACTGACACGTAGGCACCCACTGACCACCCTGTTGTCTTATCGTGTGTGACCCCAGCTCACCTTGGCTACGTCTGACTGCGGCAGTCACCTGCTATCAAGCTACAGGCACCCGTGCTTCTTGCAGTACCTCGGTCACCACATTTAGAGGTACTTTGACCAGAGCCGCAAGGGAAGCCCTCACGTCGACTCGGCCGCCAACCAAGATAGGCAACACCCTAACCTTAACGAAAAAAAAAAAAAAAATGAATAATGATCATAAAAGAAATAAAAGCTAAGGAAAAGCTAAAAATACCTAACAAATGATGCAACTTTTTTTTTTTTTTTTTTTAATTAGCCAATAGAGAAAACGAATGCCAAAGCTCAAAAACTCTGCATAAAAACATACGAATAAACTCCCAAAAAAACGCCCAGAAGCTACACTCAGGTGTGAATGCAGCCTAAGTGGTTAAATTGCCCTCATTTACAGACCGAAATGCATCGCTTTGATCAAAAAAAACAAAAAACAAATGATACTAGGTTATCTTTTATCTCAGCGCTGATCGTTTAAAAAATTTTTTTATTGACAGCTGGGAGGAGATAATGGCTCTGCACTGAATCAAGGAAATGCCGGTGTTCTATCGAATAGTGCCCTCCTTTGAAAAATGCCATCCGCAGCATGGAAAGGCACTCTAGCCAATTTCCCTATCAGCTGTTGTGACGGCGTGAAAACGCATGCGCAGATCAAAGGAGGCACTATCCGATGCTATGCAAACAGCGGAGGGAGAACGTACTTGTCAGATTCTGCCTCGCTGTTGTGGGGCGGGTTTTGCCACTATTAATATATATTATGTATATGCCACTACTATATATATTTTTTTTTAACTGAAAAGTACAAAAATATCTCTAACACTAATTTATGACACATACAGAGGGCATGAACTACTACTTTCTCTCTAGGAACCCTCAGAGGTTACAATACAGTCCAAATGGGTCATTTATCTAATATCTAGAGTACACACAAGCACTCAAGCTGCAGAGACAGGACCCCTGCCCGTTATTCACGGTTTTCACTTCCACACACTGAACTTGATGCATCTACAGCACCCCACCTCCTATTCACTCCATAAATCTGACATGTTTGTATATCAAAAGGGAGTTGGATGTTTGCTTGTTCAACTGCCCTGTAGTTTACTAGGCAGGACAAAATGTGTTTTAAAAATCTATCTATATATAAAAAGAATTTAATTTTAATGTGTCACTAGCAGAACGCTGAAAACACCTATGGCTGGGGCAGCCACATGTAGCCAAAGACCACTATGCCCTGTGAGCTGTGAGGGGAACCGTCTTAATACCATAGTCTGACAGTTCACTACCTTGTCACCACTACAGTGCTGCAATCAGCAAGGAACTTTGCTGATTGCAGCACTGTAGTAGTGACAAGGCAAGAGATGTGTCAGACTACTGTACAGAGACCACTGTTTCACTGAGCACAGCGATCTTTATCTGCCATAAGAGTTTCCCCCTGGGACTGGAGGGGGGGTTGGGGGAGAAACAAAAAAAAAAAAAAAAACACAACAATTCCAAAATACAATTATGGGGAAAATACAATTGGATTTTTTGACCACTATATGAATTTAAGTAAAAGGGTTCAGCAGATTTTTTTTTTAAACCCAGGCAAATTATTCACTTTTTTTTTTTAAACAAGCTATAAAACAAAAACATGAAAAGTACACAGAACTGATATAGAGCAAGGTCAGGAAAATGTCTCCATATGGTATTTTCCATAACTGGAAACTCAAAGGGGGGGGGTATCCATTTAAAAAAAAAAAAAAAAAAAAAAAAAAAACACTTAACAGACTGAGCAAGGGGCTGATAAGGAAATACCGTATATACTCGAGTATAAGCCGAGTTTTTCAGCACTTTTTTTTGTGCTGAAAGTCCCCCTTGGCTTATAACTCGAGCCAAGCACTTTTCTGGTGCTAGGAACCCCAAATTTGGTGTGCAGTGGAACCAGCACTACAACATATCCCATTATGGGGTTCCTAGCACCAAGTGGCCCCAAGATATGGGGCCCCAAAAATCGGTTCAGAAAATGTAATTCTCCGCTGCAGTAAAGTGCTTGACATTTTCCAAACAGATTTTGGGGCCCCGTATCTCGGGGCCACTTGGTGCTAGGAACCCCAGCTTTGGATATGTTGTAGTGCTAGTTCCACTGGGTTTGCACACCAAATGTGGGGTTCCTAGCATCAAGTGACCCTGAGATACGGGGCCCCAAAGTCGGTCAACTGTGTCCATCTGCAGCAATGTCATTTCGGGACCCTTTGGGTCCAGAGACCCCAAAGTTTGGCTGCAGCTAGGGGACATTTAGGAACCCTTAACTACCGAGTTTAAAGCTTGGGGGACCTATGGCTGCAAATGGGCACAGTGAGGCTGCAAATGGGTATGGTTGATCCTCTTTTCCACTTACGGTAGCTGCGCATTTCTCACCCTAGGCTTATACTCGAGTCAATAAGTTTTCCCAGTTTTTTTGTGGTAAAATTAGGTGCCTCGGCTTATATTCGGGTTGACTTATACTCGAGTGTATACACGGTACTTTCCTTTTTGCCTCACTGGCTGGTTAAAGAGAATCTGAACTGTGGAAGCAGTGGCCCAAAATAAGTCAAAGAACTAGTGACAGGTATTTTCTGTAATCTTACTGTAGCTGATCTTTTCCTCATTACTGACTTAACACTGCAGTAACAATAAGGCCGCCTTCACACGAGCCATCTGTCCAATCAGGTCCGCCTCTCCGTTTTTCAGGAAGACCTGATCAGACCCTCCAGTCTCCTCTATGGAGCAGCAGATGCAAAAAGACATGTCCATTTACACCCACCTACCTCCAATCCAATCTGGTCTGGCAAAAACAAATGCGAGGGGGATCCATTCCCCTCCACCCAGTCAGATTGGATGGCAGTCTAGGATTATTATATTATTATACAGCGCCAACAGTTTACATAGTGCTTTAATAAAACCTACAGCCGGTCTGTTTGCATCCAACTGCTCATAGAGCAAAGCGGGCTGTGTGTATCTGCTCAGCATAAGTAGCCCAAATTATCTAATAAGAAAAAAAAAAGAAGGATGGAAGAAGGGAGGAGGGGGGCGTTTGTACTAAATTATATAAATAGCCCATTGAAAGAATAAAACCAACTTCCACTGCAATTTTCAGCTTTAAATCTAGAGATTTTCTAGAGATGAAATTTTGCTAATTTCAATGTAGTCACAGGCAGGAGTGGATCCCGGATGACCTGGGCTCAGAAAGTGGGTTAAGAAATGCGGGGACCAGACTGTCGCTAAAGACTGAACTGAACAATCAGCGGTCATATGATTGCTCATTTCTTGGTGCGGTGGACAGCTGCAGCATTGGACCAATGGTGCAAGCCATTTAGGTGAATATGTGAATAGTTAATAGTCAACAAGTTAGATGTGCAATTTATGCTCCTAGAACACGTGATGGTACTCCCCGGATGTTGGGCCTCTATGTGGTCAGGCTGTGGAAAAGCCACACGTGGTATCGTAATACTCAGGAGTAGCAGCAGAATGTATTTTGGGGCGTCATTTGTGGTATACACATGCCATGTGAGAGAAATAACCTATTACAATGACAATTTTGTGGGGGAAAAAAAATGACAACATCAAAAACCTCACCATGCCTCTTAATAAAAACCTTGGAATGTTTACTTCCATAAAAAAAGGGGTCATTTGTACTTTCCTGGCTTGTTCGGGTTGCAAGAAATGAGATAGGCCACCAGTAGATCAGGTGTGATCAATTTTTTATGATTTGCACCACAGCTTGTAGACTTTCACACAGACCAAATAATAGCCACTAATTTGGGTTATTTTTACCAAAGATATGTAGCAGTATAAATTGTGGCCAAAATTTATGAAGAAAAATTAATAATTTGCAAAATTTTATCACAGAAACAAAGAAAAATGTGTTTTTTTTTTTAAATTTTCGATCTTTTCATTTATAGCGCAAAAAATAAACCCAGAGGTGATCAAATACCACCAAAAGAAAGCTCCATTTGTATGAAAAAAAAAAAAAGACAAAAATTAATTTGGGTACAGTATTACATAACTGAGTAATTGTCATTCAAAGTGTGAGAGCACCGAAAGCTGGACGGGGGGGGGGGGGGGGGTTGGGGTTAAGTGCCTAGTAGGCAAGTAGTTAATCAGATTAAGTTAAGCTGTGATAGTGATAATGAAAGATTGAAACCAATTGGTTGACATGCACAACTGCTCCAGATTATTGTGGCAGCTTCAACTTTTATAGATTCCCCTTGCTAGGTTTCCAATTACACTTATCTTACACATTTAACCAATCCTTAGGGTCCTTCCACACGGGCTTGTCCATTATACGGATTCCACTTGCTCAGCAGGGGATTGAGCCATTTATCCCCGCTGAGCAGGCGGATGACAGGTCCGTCTCCGCTCACTGTGTGGAGACGGACCTCTCAGAGCCCCGCTCTCCTCTATGGGAGATCGGATGAAAACCGATCCTCCAGATGGATGGAAAATAGGGTTTCCATCCATCTGGATTGCACAGACCGGATCGGATACCGGCGGATGTCAACGAACAAGTCACTGCTAACCTCCGCCGGTCTGCCTGAAAAACTGACAGGAACATCTGATCGAAGCACCCGTGTGAAAGGGGCCTAAAAAGGAGAAGTATGGCCAAAGTTGTTTTTGGCCAAAGTATTTCTATGGATCACAGGAGTCCATTTTGTTCTGCACTCCTGTGACCAGTTTTCAGCCGACAGCGAGCTAAAGCTTGCGGTCGGCTGACATCAATCAGCAGGTCCTGGCTGGGGGAAAGACCCCAACTTTACAGTCTGGATCCACCTACATGCCTGGATCTGCAGCTGGCCCACCTTTTAGCTGCTAGGACACTCAGCCAGCCGCTTTCTCCACAGCCCAGCACTCCAGTGAGCGCTGGAGGAGAGAGCATAAAGCCTGTGACTGACAGTCACGGCTCCCTGCTCAGAGCAAAGAACTAAATGATCAGCAGCGTTTGATCGCTTAGTTCTTACTGCAGAGGCAGCATCCACCTAGGCAAGTATAAGGTTTGTTTTTAAAATCTCCACACTTTTAATCTTTCACGTTCTAGTTTTAACAGATTCCATGACTGCTGCCCCAGATTTCCTGTTTTAGGGTGGTTCCTTTCTCGTAGTGTTTGATAGAACCACGCTGGCATGCAGACTAGAGAGATTTCTTCCTACACTGTGTGCATCAAAAGAAACACACAGCCCTGTAGTCTAGGATGGAAAGGCACTCTGGCTCCTCCTCCTTCCCCCAAGTTAACAATTCGACTGGAGATTGCAGTGTAATCTGCATTTTCTGTGAAGATCAAAAGTTCAGAGAATCAGCAGTAAGGGCCCATTCACACCTGGAGTGGTTGGACCGCTTTGGGGGTGGTTATTCCAGCGTAGTCCATCAACAAAAAAACAAAGCAAAATACCTTGTCTTTTATGTGGCAATTTCACTTTTTCACTTGCAGTGCCAGTGTGAAAGGAGAATGAGAGAGAGAAAAAAAAAAAAGGGGGGGGGGGGGTGTGAAGGATTGTACTTGTTTTTCAGGTGCATGGCAATCCACTGCCATGCACTACGCGACGGCCAATAGAACTGAATGAAATTTGAATAAAGTATTTTTTTTGAATAGTGCAACACGCATGGATTGGCACATCAGCACTGCAGGTATCCCATCAGATCGCACCGCAATGCTGCGGCTAGCGTGAATAGACACAGAACAGGAGAAACATCATAAGTTGTAAATTGAAATAGCTAGGGTAAGAATTGTAAACAATAGTTTACTGGGCAAGGTTTATGTTAATATATTCAAAGTGTTAAGCTATAAAACACTGAGAGCTTAATATTGCTTTAAACCTATTGGAGTGGGTCATGCTGGAAGGTCTATACTGTTGAAACAGTAAACAATCTGCTACAATATAGGGAATATCTGGAAATGTTCATTTTGAAAAACGCTGGGAAAAAAAAAAAAAAAAAAAAGGGGGGGGGGGGTTACACTGCCTGGAATTCCTCCTGAAAACCAACAGTGAACTTCCTGGTATGTGAGGGTACCTATGAATTCTTGTGTCTTTAGTCTCATAGATGTATATGGGCTGTCTGAGATCTATGGCACTGCTGCCTCTGGCTGCTGGTGTGGGGAGATTTGAGATGGTGAGCAGCACAGTAGTGACAATTATCCTTGCTGGTGGCGCTAACATGAGTTAACAAACCCCTGCTTACTCTCTACCAAGATGGCCATCTCCACACAGACTATGTAGAACATAGCAACTGGTCAAAATGTCTGCATCAAAATGGAGTTCATCAGTGGTGAACCAAAAAAAACTCATTTGGCACAACTCAGAGCTAGACAATATGGACAAAAATTTGTGCATAGCAATTAGACTAAATTTTCCAATGAAAAACGTGAAATCTAACGTCTTCATATCAGATTTTTGTTTTTGCTTCATCCATGGTGTCCTATCTATACAACATTTAGCAGACAAATGGTTACTTGGTTTACACAGAACAGTGCATTTACATGAGGGTTTTTTAGTTAGGCTTCTTTCAGGCGCTTTAACGCCCCATTGTGAAATCACTCGGGCTTTCACACTGGGATTGCAGATGAGGCTGAAAAACACCCCAGTGTGAAAGGGGTCTGAAGGATTGGAGAACGTTCAGACAAACGGAAAATTAGTGGTGCACCAAAATGAAAATTCTGGACGGAACAGAAATGGACAGTTTTTAAAATTGATAGAATATATATATATATATATATATATATATATATATATATATATATATTTATATTCTATCAATTTTAAAAACTGTCCATTTCTGTTATATATATATATATATATATATATATATATATATATATATATACACACACACACATATACACACAAAAAAATTTGTATTATATTTCGACTTTTTAGTTAATAGCATGAACTAATTTTGGGGCACCTTTTTGGCCAATAGGCTGCATTCACATTGCAAAGTTTTTGAAGCACTTTTGCGTAAAAAAAAAAAAAAAAACACACACACACAAAAATACATCCCTTTAAATTCTATGCATGTCTTCACACGTCCCTTGTGTTAAAAATCCTGCTTGCTGCATTTTTTTTTTTTTTCTGAAAAAATATGCACCAAAAAAGAAAAAACAAACAATGAACCTTCCTGTTGAAATGCATTGAAAATATGGCAAAAATGCACCCGTTTTGCACTTGAGTCACGACCTATGAAAAATGCACCGCAAACTCAGTAAAATTGCGGCAAAAAAAATTGCTCACTTTTACTATTGGCAAAAACACTGATAACATTTTCGGGAGCCGATATATGTGTGTATCCCTAGTGAAGATTCACATAAAGTGGCTGTAAACCCTTACAATCCACTTTTTGCTACAGGTAAACCTAGAATAAGGCTTAGCTGTAGCTACCCCGGATATCTCCTAAACCATATCCCCTGTATCTGCCAACATCATCGGCACATGCGCACTAAAGCAATGGCACGTACATGCAGTTCTCTTCAGTAAGTGTGCCGTTACCGGCAGCTCCCACACGCGGGAGTGACGCCGGAGCCACAATACCCAGAAGTAACTCCGGGGAGAAATGTCACCGGCATAGTCGCTCATTATGCCTTTGTCTTGCAGGGTTTCTCCACCCCCCCCCCCCCCAATGTGGGTTTGCAACAACTTTCAATCATTTGCAGATAAAACAGGAATTTTCTTTCCATGGGATCATTTTTTGCACAATGTATTGTGTAAAAACAAACACTTAACTCAATTAGTGCTGGTTCACACTAGTGAGATTTCAGATGTGACTGAGTCGCACAGAATCACACAAGGGAAATCACATTATATTCAATGGAACCCGTTCTCAACAATACGACTCAGCACAGCACAATTTTGGAAAAGGTTACTTTGTACTACTTTGATGCAATTTACGGTGCGACCTGGTCCCATAGAATATGCAAAAAGGCAGACAAGTTGTATTAAAATTGCTCTCGATAATCACACTGAAGAACGCTTCTAAAATTGCATTGTAGTGGTAGCCCTTAGTAATCCAAGCACACTGGGTGCACAGGGCTGTACGGAGGGTCTGATCTCAGTCATATACCAGACACTGTACTTTATAAATTCACATGAAAAAAATTCTAGAGTCCCAGCACTGTACCACCGCAAGACAGGGCAAAATGCAGTACTTTTTTTTCAGCACAGTGCTATCAACCATGGCCAATAAAACCTAAAAAACTAAATCAGGGTTTCATTTTATTTGAAATAGTTTGTACGGGCCATTACTAATACATGTGTATGCTGTCAGTCCTGTATAAAAACTGTATAAAGCATTAGCTACACACAATTTACAGAACTGTGTTCCATCCTTTTCCCAGGACAAATAAAGCTGAGGGATGCTCAGCCATTCACAGGAAGCTTCCGGCGCACCAGAAATAAGATCACCTCTCCCCCCCTCGGCAATCATCTGGGACAGGTCACAGGTAACAGATGATTGTCAGCCAGTCACAGCTCACGCATGCGCAGTGTGTGCC
The DNA here is from genome assembly GCA_037952925.1 of Lithobates clamitans. Lineage (NCBI taxonomy): Eukaryota > Metazoa > Chordata > Amphibia > Anura > Ranidae > Lithobates > Lithobates clamitans. The sequence goes on from JBBGZY010001695.1 coordinate 119,350, forward strand.
CGGCTGTGAAGACACAGTCGGGCGCCCACAGTAACAATGCCAGTGCCGCAGAGAGGAGGAGGAGGGGGGGGGGGGGAGAGAGAGACGAGCGGGACTTCGTTCCCCCGCATCGCTGGACCCTGGGACAGGTGAGTGTCTGATTATTAAAAGTCAGCAGCTGCAGTATTTGTAGCTGACTTTTCTTTTTTAGAACTCCGCTTTAATACAGTGCTGACATTAGGCACATTTATCAGTAATGAAAATAGATGGCCCAAAACAAACCATTTAAAGTGAAATCAAAACCAAAGTTAAGCTTTAAAGCTGAATTTCAGATATGGATTTAATGCATAGTTACAATGGTCCAGCCTGGACCAATGCAAGTATGCAAATTAAACACTTGTTAAACCGCTGTGGTAGAATGAAATCACTGTAGTAGTAACTGCTGTCTTCAGGGTCCTGTGCCAAGCAGCTGCATGGGTACCATTCACAACACCATTTTATTTTTCCTCAATGAACGCCAACGTGTTCCCCAAATGAGGTAAAAATTGGAAAAAAAAAAAAACCCACACACACCAAGCTGTCCTGCCTTTTCACCTCGTTCAATCAAGGAATGCCTTGCATTGATCAATTAAAATTCAAGCAATTCTGTGAATGCCAAGCCTTGAGTCCACTATGTAGAAGGGCAGCTGCTTATTGGAGGACCTTAAAGACCACGGCGATCAACGATTTTCTACACCCACAGCTATGGCATATGTATGCTTACAAAAGCTGCACTATGCAATAAAATCCATACCTGGAAATCTGCATTAAAAGGGGGAGCTCCATTCTCCTGTGTAAAAAGTAAATCAGCAGCTACAAAAACTGTAGCTGCAGGCTTTCAATAAACAGCCATTCACCTGTCCCAAGATCCAGCGCCGTCCTCACCCGGGCTAGTTTTTTACTAGCCTTTGGGGTCCTGGATTCGGCATCCTAACTGTGGCCATCCAGCTGCGACAGCTTGTGGCTTCACAGCCGGTTGCCCACAGCGCATGTGCGAGCCGTGTTACGCATTGTAAATGGCCCAGCAGTCTTCTGGGACATGTGGCGTGTCCCAGAAGACTGGGGGGAGGGAGGGGACTTACAATTCTATCGCCTATCCCAGGGACATCCAAACTATGGCCCCCCGACTGTTGGGGAACTACACGTCCCATGAGGCATTCTAAAACTCTGACATTCACAGACGTGACTAGGCATGATGGGAATTGTAGTTCCTGAACTGGAGGGTCGTAGTTTGGAGACCCCTGGCTGGGGAGGGGGGGGTGTCAGAGTATAAGTGGGAGCATATACTTGTCAAAATCAGGTACCCGCTCCCCCCTCCTCAAAAGTGCCATGCTTGAAAGAGGAGGCCTTAGACCCCTTTCACACTGCCGCGACTTAAAAGTCACGCAGTTTCAGGGAATTCCTGTGTAAACTTGAGGTCTACGGACCCCAACTTGCATGAAAGTCAGACCAAAAGTAGTACAGGGAATACTTTGAAGTTGCATGTGTATGAATGGTTATCATTGGAAATCATGGGGAACAACTTTTCATGTGACTTAGCAGTCCCAATCACACAAGTGTGAAAGAGGCCTTAAAAGCGGCGTTCCGCTTAAAAAAAAAAAATTAAACGTCAGCTACAAATACTGCAGCTGCTCACTTTAATAGTTAGTCAGACACTTACCTGTCCCAGGGTCCAGCGATGCGGGGGAACAAAGCCCCGCTCATCTCCTCCTCCTCTCTGTGGTGCCGACATTGCCACTGTGAGGTGAACTCGCTTCAGGCGCCCCAAGAGGAAGTGGGAGCTGGAACCCTCTAAAAAGAAAGTTTCAGCTCCCCCCAAAAAAATGACATGCCAAATGTGGCATGTCAGGGGGTCACCTTCCCTTAAAGCGAAAGATCCATTTTTGGGTGAAACTGCGCTTTAATGCAGAACTTCCTTTAATGACACTATTTGATACCAAACAACTGCACAAAAAAAAAAAAAAAAACACTCACTCAAAAAAACTGCTATGTACCGGGATCTGAACCACTGTCATCTGACCCCACATTAACATCTGTGATCTAGAACAGCTGCCAGTGTGAATGGGCCTTCACATAACATACAATATTAAGGAAAAAAAATGGGATTTGTCGCTCACAGCAACCATATACAGGGGGTCCCCTACTTACAAACATCCGACTTACAAACGACTCCTACTTACAAACGGAGGGAGACAACAGGAAGTGAGAGGAAATCTACCCCTAGGAAGGGAAATTCACTCCTGTAAGAGTTAATATGGGAAAAAGGTGTCTCCACTGATGCTTTATCTATCCCTATTTCCCTAATAACCCCAAATTTTCAAAATCCAATTGTCATTGGGACAGAAAGTGAGGCGAAATCTTCTGAACAGGGGCACAGACAGAAAAACAAATGTTACAGGGGTGATAACCCTTCCCTATGCTATCTACAAGACTTAAAAATAGATTTTTTGGCTGGAGCTACACCTAAAAAATCTACCTGTTCCGACTTACAAACAGATTCAACTTAAGAACAAACCTAAAGTCCCTATCTTGTTTGTAACCCGGGGACCCCCTGTACTGGCTTTTATTTCCAAACCTCTGTACATACGACTAGAGAAAAGAAACATACTGCTACTTGTCCTTCCTGCATGCTGGCCAGCCATATACTTGGTCCTCCTAGATGTTCTATTTGTTAGATGTGTACTTGAAATCTAAACCTACTCTTTTTTTCCCCATGGGTTTGAAAATGAAAACATAATTCATTACAACAGGTGTGCCCATCGAGGGTTAGATGAGAGGAATACGTGGACATCCTCCTCCATAGGCACCACAGCTGATCGGAGTGGTCGTGCCGTAGAGGAGAAAGTAAACCTGCGATGAGCCCTTTAGATACATGGCTGTGATGAGCCCTTTAGGTACAGAGCTTATACAGGTGGGTAAGGTAGAGGCCGGCGCAGTGGAGATGGCTGGACAGCGGCGTGCTCGCCCTCCTGCGGCCTGCTCTCCTCTCACCTCCTCCACGTCTCCGCTCGTCACTGCACTCAGCGAGACTCACCCTCTGGCCGCCTCCAAGCTCTTAATCAGCTTCTTGATTTTCCAGATCTCCACGTTTCTGTCTGCCGCACTCGGATCGTCCGCCATCTTCTCTTCTCCTGCTGTCTAAAGCCGAGAGAGCTGTTCAACACAAAACCACACGGTTAGCTTACACGGCGCCAGTCACAGCCGCCTCTTCATTCTATGTCTGCCTTACCGCGAGATGCGACCCTCACCTGTTTCCCCCCCCCTTGTCCTCGGCCCTCCGCGTGGAGCTCAACGCCCGCTTTCAAAGCAAGCAGCCCCAGCTCCCAGATGTGACGTAGAAACCGGCTTCTTTCTTCGCCGCGGCTGCTGGTGCATGTGTTGCAATCCAAGCTTGTTCACATGGGTCCATGAGCTCACTTCCTGCCGCCAGCACCTCATCATCGCATTGGCCCGCCAGCTGGAAATAAGGCAAACTTTCATTGGTCGGTGGAGCGAACACGCCTATGATGCCTCATGGCTGCTTGGGGTGTGGGAAGTGTGGTGTTCCTCGGGAATGTCGCCGTGTCTGCGTACTGCCTACGAAGCTCAAAAGTTTTACCCGGTTTTGGTGTGTTTGGTTGTTGTAGGGAAAGAGCCGCTGCCTAGATATATATATATATATATATATATATATATATATATACCTACCTACCAACTTTCTGAGGGACACCTTTTTGCGCACAGCATGTAGGCAAAGGACACGTCCCTGGCTACAGAGATCCAGAAAATGATTGGATAAACCACACAAACGCTTGTTGACCTCTATTTTTCCTTTAGGCTATGTTTACACTACTGCAATAAGATTTTCATCCAACTTTGTGCGTGTGCACTGATGCAATGATTTTCATGTTGCAGTGCAACGTGATGCGATTTTGATATCCTTTAGGCTCCTTTCATGCTTGTGTGACTTGGGATTGCAAAGTTGCATGACAAGTCATACCTTATGATTTCCAATGAGTACCGTTGATATGTGTGCGATTTCAAGGTATTCCCTGCACTACTTTGGTCTGACTTTGATGCGACTTGAGGTCCATAGATCTCAAGGTTACACGGGCATTGCTTCAAGTTGCGTGACTTTCAGGTCTTACAAGTGTGAAAGGGGCCTTCAATATAGCTCCGATTTGTGTGCTGGGGAAAAACGCCTACTGGAATGATAGGACAGCTACCTGATTTGAAAGCGTTCTCATTGAAGTCTATGGACTGTAACAACACACCAAAGAAGCGCAGGACCCTTTTCCAAAGTCGGATTGCAGCTGGGTTGCATTAATGTAAACGGGCTATAGGAACCAGTGTTATTTTTCTTCAGTGCGATTCGATTCACATCTAAAATTGCATCAATGTGAACCATGGCTCAGTGTTTTATGTAGCGCTGCTTGGATGCAACCTTGATAAGGGTTGTATATTCTATGAGGCCAACGTTGTGCTGGAATCACACCAATGTAATACAGGAAACGTTTCCAAAATCGCTCCATGCAGCGTTGCATTGATGTGAACAGATACCATTGAAACAATGTGATTTCCCTTATGTGATTCTCTGAAACTCAAAACTCACTAGTGTGAACTAGGCCTAATATTGGCTTTTCAAAGTAGCAAATACAGTCATCTAGTGCAATGTTTCTCAACTCCAGTCCTCAAGTACCCCCAACAGGTCATATTTTCAGGCTTACCATTATTTTTCACAGGTGATTTGATCAGTTTCACTGCCTTAGTAATTACCACAGCTGTTTTCATCAGAGGGAAATCCTGAAAACATGACCTGTCGGGGGGTCCTTGAGAACTGGAGTTGAGAAACCATGATCTAGAACAGTGGTTCTCAACTCCAGTCCTCGGGACCCACCAACAGGCCAGATTTTAAGTATTACCTTGGGGAGTTGCAGACTAGAATACAGCAAGTGATATCACCTGTGATGTATTTCAGCTATCTTGCAAACCTGGCATGTTGGTGGGTCCTGAGGACTGGAGTTGAGAACCACTGATCTAGAGGTTGGATAAAAAGTTTAGTGCACTTTTGGTAGTAAAATAGTATTTTTTTTTTTTTTTTGGAGAGATCTACACCTAAAATAGTATATTTTTTATGGAGATCTACAGCTCAGACCTAAAAGAGGGACAACAGAAGCTGCACCAGGGACCGAGGGATTTGGTCTCAAAAGAGGTAAAGTCCCTCTAAATGAGCAACACTTTGGGAGCTATGTAAATATATAACCTACATGTAATGTCACTGAAACGTTTTATAGCTACAAATTGTACTCTGAATTTACAGTCAGGTCCATAAATATTGGGACATCAACACAATTCTAATCTTTTTGGCTCTATACACCACCACAATGGATTTGAAATGAAACAAAATGTGCTTTAACTGCAGACTTTCAGCTTTAATTTGAGGGTATTTACATCCAAATCAGGTGAAAGGTGTAGGAATTACAACAGTTTGTATATGTTACTCCCACTTTTTAAGGGACTAAAAGTAATGGGACAGATTAACAATCATCCATTAAACTTTCACTTTTTAATACTTGGTTGCAAAACCTTTACAGTCAATTACAGCCTGAAGTCTGAAACGCATAGACATCACCAGACTCTGGGTTTCATTCCTGGCGATGCTCTGCCAGGCCTCTACTGCAACTGTCTTCAGTTCCTGCTTGTTCTTGGGGCATTTTCCCTTCAGTTTTGTCTTCAGCAATTGAAATGCATGCTCAATCGGATTCAGGTCAGGTGATTGACTTGGCCATTGCATAACATTCCACTTCTTTTTCTTAAAAACTCTCTGGTTGCTTTCGCAGTATGCTTCGGGTCATTGTCCATCTGCACTGTGAAGCGACGTCCAATGAGTTCTGAAGCATTTTGCTGAACATGAGCAGATAATTGCCCCAAACACTTCAGAATTCATCCTGCTTCTTTTGTCAGCAGTCACATCATCAATAAATACAAAAGAACCAGTTCCATTGGCAGCCATACATGCCCACGCCATGACACTACCACAACCATGCTTCACTGATGAGGTGGTATGCTTTCCAACTGCACATGCAAAGAGCACAGTCTACTTGACTTTAGTAAAGCCACACCTATGCATTTTACAAGTTCAGTTGTATTCTTTTTACCCAGAGCTTGGTGAATGTACTGAAGCTTCACTATGTAAACAATGCCCAATTGCATGCACATGATTGAATGATGGAAATCAGCAGAGCTGCACTACATTCACTAATCTTAAATAAATTAACCCCTATGTTGAGTATTACCTATTTTCAGGACACTATGATCCAGTCACATGATCTGGCTCCCCTGTGTCAGCCAGCAGCAGCTTCAGGGGAGAGGAGGGAGCGCTAACAAAGGATGGGCCATTGTTAGCCTATGGGTGATGTTACCAGCCAGCCATTGTTGAGCGCTCTCTACTCCTCCCTGCAGCCGGCTCTGGCTGACACGGGAGATCACATGACCTTTATTATGTACACAGATTTTTCCCTAAACGTTTTTCAGGACAGCCCCCTTTTGAGAGACCTTGGCTCCTCCCTCTACAGGAAACACCGCCTTAGCTTCAAGATTTAAGCCGAACCTGCCCCACTGGGCCCTCAGTTTCGGTGTTTCCTCCGACGGGGGACATCACTGGGAGCCAGGGCTGATCAACTGGGGAGGTTGAAGCCGGTTTTTACTGTGGAGAGAAGCTCTCCCTATCTCTATTTTTCATTGGCGGAACCTTAGGAAAGGTACCATTCGGTCCGCCTTTTAGCCACCCCAGCTTCTACTGAGGGTGAGGAAGAAGCTTCGTTCCTCATTGCGATCTGTGTGGCCAGTGAGGGAGCTCGAAACTGGAGCGGAGGACGTAGTGATGTCACGTCCGATGGGGCCGTGCACTTCTGCCGGGGCCGCGGTTTATGAGAGAGGGCTAAGCTCTGGCAGGTGCAAGTAAGCCTGAGGAACCGCAGTGCCCAGCATGCCCTTTGTGCAGTAAGCCTGAGGAACCACAGTGCCCAGCATGCCCTTTGTGCAGTAGGCCTGAGGAACCGCAGTGCCCAGCATGCCCTTTGTGCAGTAGGCCTGAGGAACCGCAGTGCCCAGCATGCCCTTTGTGCAGTAAGTCCGAGGAACCGCAGTGCCCAGCATGCCCTTTGTGCAGTAAGTCCGAGGAACCGCAGTGCCCAGTATGCCCTTTGTGCAGTAAGTCCGAGGAACCGCAGTGCCCAGCATGCCCTTTGTGCAGTAAGCCCGAGGAACCGCAGTGCCCAGCATGCCCTTTGTGCAGTAAGCTTGAGGAACCGCAGTGCCCAGCATCCCCTTTGTGCAGTAAGCCTGAGGAACTGCAGTGCCCAGCATGCCCCTTGGTGCAGTAGGACTGAGGAACTGCAATGCCCTTTGTGCAGTAAGCCTGAGGAACTGCAGTGCCCAGCATGCCCTCTGTGCGGTGAGCCTGAGGAACTGCAATGCCCTCGGTGCGGTGAGCCTGAGGAACTGCAATGCCCAGCATTCCCTCTGCAGGAAGCCTGAGGAACTGAAATCCCCAGCATGCCCCTTTTTTCAGTCTGGTTCAGCCCCAGGCTGGACCCCCCCCCCCCCCCGGCTGAGCATTGCATCTGCCCGCCGGTCTTATCCTCCGCTAATGGAGGGAAATTGGGGGGCACTAATGACAAGCTGAGGAGGAGCCAGTTAGCGCTTCTTCAGGCTCTCAGGTGGAGTCATAGGGAGAGGGGCTGGGTGGTGAGCCCTCTAGCCCCTCTCGCCACAAGCTTTCACTTGAGGGGGTGGAGGATCTCTTGGGAGACATCCGTACCACCCTGGGTATCCAGGAGAAGCCCTTATCACTCCATGACCAGATGTAATGGCTTGGGGGAACAGAAGAAGTTGTTCTCACCCCAGTAAGGTCTGGTGGAAGCCATCAACGATTGGCAAGATCTGGGGAGAAAACCCTTACTTTCAAGGGCCCTGAAGCCTAGGTTTTCTTTTCACGGAGGATGTCAGTCGGTAGGGTACCAAGACTGGACGCAGCCTTCTATCAGGTTTCCAGGCATAGAGACCTTACCTGGGAGAGATCCCATGGACAAGAGGATGCGGACATAGGGGCAGGGACGGGACAGAGACAATCTTGTTGTCCTTTCCCATGCTCTTGCGGGGGGTGGCATATAGTGCGAATGCCTTCTCTGATTCATGGCATATGTCTGCCAGATCCTTAGCCCTAGTCATCTCAGTTAAAGCTTGGCAGTAGGACAGTGCGTCCAAGGCTAAGCTCTGCGGGATTCTCATGGAGGGCTTTTACTGGTTAGGTCCTGGTCTGGAAACTGTTTAGATTTGATGGCTGATGGGTGAGAGTACTTTGCCGTCTGGTGTAGTATGGGGAAGCAAGCAAGGAATAAGTCTCGCCCTCAAAGAGAATTCAGGGTTACAAAGACCGACGTTCCAAAGAGGTATTGGGGTCAGAAAGGCGGGGCAAAATGGGGGGTTCGTCCTTCCGAACAGTCCGAAGGAAGATTGGGGGCCTTCCTCCCATAGCGGGTAGTGGTCTCCTCCAATAATTTTTTATAGGGATTGTAGGGAGGGGTGTGATGGATCTGAAGCGCAATCGGGTTCAAATTAGATGTCTGCTGCTGTTCCTAATTATAAAGTATAGATGTGCGTGCACGCCGGGAGTAACTACACTGATGTGTACTTCCTCATCTCTGTTTATTGCAGGGTGGTGCCCAACGTTTTATACACAAAGAACAATAGATTATACGTCACTACTATGTAAATGTGGTCAGTCTAAAAGGTACATCTTATTGGCTGAAATATAAGAGGAGTGCAGGAACTTGATGCTGGAGGCTTGGTTGTTGGTTCTTCTTCTTTACTTCCTCATTCCTCCAGTACGGGTGCAGCAGGGGGTAGACGCCATCTTTGGTTCCAAAGCAGAGCTGAGCTGTTTTACTATATAATAAGTAAGGAGGTACATAGAAACATCTATACACATAAGAAAATAGGCATTTTTATGATTATTATTATGTTCATTACATTCCTTCACAGGGTTCACCAGCTTGATTTTGCAAGCTCACCCTCCCCGGCCGCTCATCACCAGTTTACCAAACTGCACGGAAAAGCGTCAGCCTTACCACCCTCCATGGAAAATCGTAAACATTGTATCAACAGTGGCTTAGTGGTTGGCACTCCGGACTAGCAGCACTCAAACCATAGATTCAGTCTCGGACAGGGTATCACCTGCTTGGGGCTTGAATAGTAAACAGCAGAGTACCCTGAAAATAGACAAGGGCCTAGTACCAATGCCACATCAGTATGTTGTTTTAAAAGGGTGTTCCTGGTCCTGAAAGCTTGGATGGAAGGCATCAAAGGATGGCAAGACCCGGGGAGGAAATCCTTCTTTTCAAGGGGAGGTAAAGGAGCCAGTTAGAGCTTCTTCAGGCTTCCAGGTGGAGGTAGAGGGGTTGGACGGTGAGTCCTTTTAGACCCTCTCGCTACAAGCCTTCCCTGGAGGAGGTGGAGGATCGCTTGGGAGCCATCCGTGCCACCTTGGGATTTCAGGAGTAGAAGCTGTTATCACTCCATGACCAGAGGGATTAAAGTGGCAGGACAGTGGCTAATGGGTTAGCATTTTTGCCTACCAGCACTGAGTTTCTGGGTTCGCACCCCAAACATGCCACTTCATATAGAGAAGGTCAGTTCTTCCTCTGTTAAACATAACTCCTGGCTCAGCGACTTCCCTAAATTCCAGGGCCTGGGGGAACAGGATAACTTACAGAAGGCTCCATATAGACTCATTCCCCCCCCCTCCCTCCACACTGCTTAATGGCAATCGCAGACCTGCTGGACACTTATCTGCACATTCCCAGGTTAGAGAGCTGTTAAAAGTTTTCCAGGCTGACGGTAGAACCAGTGAAGGTGTGCGACTCAGGGGCATTTCAATAATCGCCTATTTGGATGACCTGCTCCTATTTATCTTCAAAGCAAGGTTATGTCTTCTATTCTCACTGCACCGCATTGGCCCAGGAGGCTGTGGTTCCCAAGCCGGTACGTTCTGGCATGGAACCTTCCTGGATACTGCCAATCCGGGAGGACCTTCATCTCAGGGCCATTCTACTGTCCCCAGGTGGAGCGGTGGATTCTCCCTGCATGGCTTCCTAGGTGGAATTGCTAAAGGCAAAAGCTTCTCGGATGGGGTGGTGGCCCTGCTAAGTAGCAGGAAAAGGAAAACCAGCTCCATCTCCCGGAGATATTTTCAACAGCTGGTATGCGGAGGGCATTCCCGATCAGGGGCCCCATTTTCTACAAATATTTCCATACCAGGTGTTTTCTTTTTTTTAAGAGGGTAGCCTCAAAGTTTCACAGAGGCCAAGAAATTATTTTGCCAACTTTCGGTTCAAATCCTGTGGGTGAACATTAGTTGGATGCTAAAAGGTCGTAGCACCTTAGCCAAACTCTACAGGTTGGATCTGTGGATCGCTAAGGATCGGACCTTCGGGGAAAAAAGGGGTCCTACAAGCGATGGTCCCACCCTAAGGTTAAGTGCTCATTTATCCTCTCAAAGGTGGCTGTCCTGAAAGACGTTTAGGGAAAATCAGAGTTATATACATCTTTTTCCAGGAGTCTTTCAGGACAGCACCGATACCCACCCGAAAAATGTGTCTGCAATAAGGAGACTGCCCACTGGCTAAGTGGGTAGCAGTTCTGTCTAGCAGCACTGGGGTTGCTGGTTCAATTCCCCAACATGCTAATGGAGTCCCTGACAGGGGAACAGTCAGGAGGATTAAAAGTTATGTGCATGACATGTTCTTGTGTCTCCTCAGCTGTGTCTTACTAAGTCTCTTAGAAGACTGAGGGCCCAGTGGGGCAGGAGGCTTAAATCTTGAAGCTAAGGTGGTGTTTCCTGTGAAGGTAGGAGCCGAGGTCTCTCAAAGGTGGCTGTCCTGAAAGACTTCTGGAAAAAGACGTTACCGGTACGCAACTCTAATTTTTCTTACACAGGTTAGTCAGAATAGGTGTTAGGAGGGGGGAAGGAACATATGTGAGGTTTTAGATTGAATTCCAGTTTCAGGGCAACATAGAAAATAAGGAAATCCTTTAAATGGCAGATTTGGAGATGTCTAAAGGGCTTGTGTACACACAGGAGTTAATTTACTAAAGGTAAATAGACTGTGCAATTGCACTCGTTTTCCTCAGAGCTTAGTAAATGTGGTGAAGTTGTGCTGATTTCCGTCCAATCATGTGCATGTGATTGGGTATGCGTTACAAAATGAAGCTTCACTGCATTCACTTAAGCTCTGGGAAAAATGAGTGTGACTGCAGTTGCAAAACGCACAATCTATTTTCCTTTAGTAAATCAACCTCATAGTTTGTGACTTGTGTTTTTCCACGCTGGATCAATGCAGGTCACATAGAAAGCAATCATTTTCAGTTTGTCCTGTTCACACTGCAATGCAACTGGGAGGTGCAGTGAGTTGCAGTAAAATGCAAACATGTAGCATTTTATTACAGCACACTGGAAGGCGCTGCATTCATCACAGTGCAGCACACTGCTGTACAGAGATCTAAATGTTTACATTGTGACACTTCAAATAAGTCGCGTGGTGTGCTGAAATGCACATTACATGAAGCCTACTGCCCCTGAACTGACAGGAGCCCGCATGCTGTTTTAGCATTTGGTGCTGTGTGAATGAGCTCTTATGGTGTCACAGAATTGGCATGTTTTTCAGGGACAGCCTCAGTGACGGCATACCGTGGCAGTAGGGATGAGCTCAGATGTGTTCAGATCCTAGTCTGAACCCACATGAGCAAGCTCACCAAGAAGCTGCCACCTGTGCTAGGCCAATAATCTGTACCTGGGACGTTTCCCACCCCACAGCCGCACGTATACAAAGGGCTGGCTTGATCACATGCTGTGGAAATTATTTTTTTTTTCCCAATTAGGCTTGCTTACAGACCCCAGTCTTTTATTTATTTTTTTATTTGAATCATTTTAATTTACAAAAGGCTTTTTTTTTAGGGTTTAAACAGCAACCCATGCATTTTAATAAGTAGCAGCTGCATTAGTCCTAAATGCAGAGTGGGAAGCCATTGGGAAGTGTCATCCTAAAAAAACAATTATGCCGCGTACACACGATCGCACATTCCGACAACAAAATTCATGTTTTTTTTCCGACGTATGTTGGCTCAAACTTGTCTTGCATACACACGGTCACACAAATCTTGTCGGAAATTCTGAAAGTCAAGAACACGGTGACGTACAACGAGCCAAGGAAGATGAAGTTTAATAGCCAGTGGGGCTCATGCGTGGAACTTTGTGCGTCGGAATTGTGTACACACGATCAGAATTCACGACAACGGATTGTTTGGCTTTCAATGTACTTCTAAAAAGATTAAAAATTTTTAAAAATATCAACAAATGGAAGAATTTTGGTGTGTTTTTTAGATTCTGCCTAAAACATCAATGATGTTTTTGAGTCTTTTCAACATCATTGATGTCTTCCTTGATCTTCTGTAAATCCTGATTGCACACCATGATCTCCCCGATGAGGATGTTTGCACTTGTGAAATAAGTTTATTCTTCCACAACATCCGCATCACCTAAAATAAAAAAACACACCATGTATTATAAATATGCAGGCATACATCTATTACCTGAAGCTGTGGTCTCAGACACTCACCTGTTGTGGTCACTATTTTGCCCAGTTCATAAACCTCTCCTTCCTCCACAGCCCCTGGTTGTGGTGTTGGTATTTCCCCTTCTTTATGAGGTTGGGGGTCCCTGGTGTTCTCTGATGTTCTGAGTCTTTTTTCCCCTATGTGAAAAAAAAGGTATACTTAGCACACAGATTTTTGAGGGCAGAAATAGGAATCTGAAACATTGCTTGGAAGTGTTGTACAATTGTCTTTTTAGGGCAGAGTTTCAAGCTGAAGACCTTTTTTTCCCTTTCTAAAGCTGGAATACTTAACTTTTTTGTACAATTTTCACACATAGAGACACCCTTAGTATCCACTGGAGCACCTGTGTGGAACACCCTAAAAAGTTTGTTCTGGTGTCCCATACTAGTGCTTCTGTGTCCAGATGTGTAAACAGCTGCTGAGTTTCCTCTCCTTACACTGAATCAAGTTTACATTTTATTCTAGTTACAAACCCATCTAGACAACAATGTACTAAACTTCTTTTAATACAAATAGGCCTGAACAAAGTAGTTAACCTGGATCTGCCAAAAACATTGTATTAGTGAGCGAACGAACGATGTTTACTACAAACGATTACTGTGCCCACGAACCTGAAAGTTGCCATTTTAAACTGTACAACAGTAAAGAAAAACACATGGAGCAGCACAAACGTAATAATAATAATAGAAACACAGGACAAATACTTTTTAGAAGCAGTTTCCTGATCTTTTTGTACTGATCCTGCTCCCTCAATTTCAGGTCTGACCATCGTTTTCTCAGTTGATCCTTGGATCATCGTACCCCAAAATTCCGGTGCAGACTTTTCACAACTTTAGCCATGATCTTGGCCTTTCTCACATTTGGGTTTAGGTAAGGTCCATGCTTCCCATCATAGTCGGCCCTCTTCAAGATGTCAACTATCTCTACAAAGGACATATTTGAGGCCTTAAATCTCCTCCGGGATCTGGACATTCGTGGCTCTGGGCTTTCGTCGTTGCTACTGCTGTCTGCATGCACTTGCTCTTTCTCCGCCATGTGCTCTTCCACTGCGCCGAAAGAGAAGGGGCGAGGAATATACCAGATAGAAGGTCAGGGGCGGGCGGAGTTTCACGCATGCGCAAAATATATAAAGCGCAACACGCGTGCGTTGTATGTACGATCTGTGAGTGGAGGAAAGAGTAGCGGAAGCGCCGATTGTGATAACGAAGGTACAATTCGAGCTTGGTGCATCAGTGGCCTATACTGCTTTATAGATTGAGGCCTATATTGGGACAAGATTAGGAGAGTTTAGCCTGACATTAGGGTTTGTCTTGTGTTGTGTCTTGTAGAGAAAATGGATGGCTTCAATGATCACAACTTCCTCCCCCTATTCATTGACAAGTACAGGGAGCTGCCCTGTCTGTGGCAGGTGAAACACCCGCATTATAATTATAAACAAGAGTCAGGCAGCGCTGGAGAAACTGCTGGAGTTGGTGAAGCCACAGATCCCCACGGCAACCTTCTCCTATTTGAAGGCCAAAATTGACATGAGGAGCACTTTTAATAGGAAGCACAATAATAATGACATTTATGTACCCAGGCTCTGGTACTATGAGAGACTTTGTTTTCTGTCAGACCAGACTGAAGTCAGGCAATCACTCTCAACCCTACCTTCCACTCTTCCTTCCATGCTTCCTTCCACCCCAGCTCAGGCTTCCGACATCCAACCTGGGCCTTCCAGCCCGGAAGAAGTGGAGGAGCCTAGCTTGAGCCAGGTATAGCATTGTTCTACATATTTCTTGTCATAAAATTTAATGATGTTAACTAGATGTTATTATTGATCACTAATTGCTGATTTAATAAAGTGTTTTACATATCAATAGACAGTAGTGGCCAAAAATGTTTGGGAGAAGAGTCAAAAATGCTGGGCTCAGAATGTTAGTCTTTTCTATTTAACATTCAATTTGCAACAGTCATGAGCTGAACATTGTGTGTGATTGATGAACAAAAAACTAAAACTATGTCCCTTTTTCATACACAGGAAAGCCTCAGTCAGGAGCAGGGCGTGGAATGTGGCAGCCAGGAGGAGGCTGTGGAATGTGGCAGCCAGGAGGTGGCACGACCCAGCAGCTTGCCTGAATCCCAGGTCCCTCCTCTCTGCCTTCTAATCAAAAGGCCCAGCAAGCAGAGGAATGTGGAAGAGGCAATGCTTGGACTGATTTGGGAGGCTAATGCTGCCCTCAGAATTACCCCCCACGCTTTAAAAGGCCTTTGCCTCCATGGCTGCATGCAAAATGCAGGAAACGGCGGAGGGACAACGCCTCATCTGTGAGGAAATTATGTATCTGACCCTAAATAAGGGGTTGAGGGGCCAACTCACAACCAAAACCCAACTGTGTGAGTTCGACCATCATCCTCTTCCACCTCCTGCCACAACTCCACCACAGCCACAGCCTGGAAGGAAGAATGGAAGGAAGAAAAGATTGTGATGGCCTGGGTTCAGTCTGGTCTGACAAAAGACCACAGCCTGGGGACATATGTCATCTGCTACTGTTCCTGATCTCTTGGAATCCTGGACTGGATTATTATATGGATTCCTCAGGCTCCCAATTTTGCCTGTAAAATAGTTTGTGTGCCCTGGGGTACAAAGGCTTCACCAGTTTTACCAATTTCTCCAGCGTTGCCTTCCTCTTTATTTTCTTATGACCCATAATGAATGGCTATTTTTGATTCACAAATACTTGCCTATGTGTTTTACTTCAAAAAGGACAGTTTTTGTTTATAAGTAGGCAGGTACATTTCCTAAATACAATGTCAAATTAACAAGGGACACTAACCAACCTCCTTGAGGTTAAAAAATACAGGATAATAATGGTGTTGTGGTAACTTAACACACAAAACAAATAAAAATATTATGGAGATCATGAGAAAAAATAAATAAAAAAAACAGGAGATCTTGATTAAAAAAAACAAAAAAATAAAATCACTATAAAAATAAATAAACATTACTATGGAGATCTGACAAAAAAATAACTAATATTATTTAGGAGATCACCAGAAATAATAAAGAAATCAGTTTGTCAGAACTCTGTGTGAATATCAGCAGCAAAACAACTTGATTATTCTAGCATTAAAAAGAAGAAGAGAATGCGCTGCATTAAAACATTTTAAAATTTGTGAGAGAAGATTCCACAAAACCCCTGGAATTGTCTGTTTCATGGGACAAATAGAACAAGAAAACAATACAAGAAAACTTTGGTCCCGTTCCTGCTCAATGCAGTGAAAGGACTCATCCCAAAAAAATGGTTGGACATAAGGAAACCAAGTATAAAAGAGTGGATACAAAGGGTAGACCACATTTGTAATATGGAGAACAGGATCGGGCCGAAAGTTACAGAGCAATCTGGGAGAACTGGAATGTTTTCAAAACGTCAGAGAAATATTTGCATGGTATGATTGAATTGGATTGAAATAGAATGAGGATAACAGATCGGGAGGGGGGGGGGGGGGGTAGGGGTTTAGAAACAAGAGGGTAGATGAAAGGTTTTAAGATGTAACTGAAAGTTGTGTATTTTGTGTGAAAAAATTTCCTAATAAAAAATTTAAATTAAAAAAAAAAAAAAAAGATTTTAAAATTTGCAGCGTGACGGATGTGCTATCTCCATTACAAACGCTAGTTTTACCAGAACGAGCACTTCCGTCTCGTACTTGATTCAGAGCATGTGTATGAATGTATGCACGTGTGTGTACATGTGTGTACATATATGTACATATTATCACCACAAGGTGTGTGAAAATTGGTGGCATACACATGGATCACTATATATGTATTGCAGCTGATTCTTTTTTTGGATAATTGCCTGCTGTAAATCAAGACAATTAATGGGTGGAGCCTGTGATCTTTAGAGCTACTATTTTTATTTCAAAGTTTTGTCTGTAAAGTGGTTATGACTAAGGCCTTATAGGCTGAAACACATCAACTGACTTTATCTGCATTTGTTCACTCTGGCTATTTAATAAAATGAAGAAATTTTAAGAGCAACAACTGGAGTGCGGATCATTTTTTCAACAGTAGTGACATTAGTGTTGGAGAAGGATGAATCAGCAACGCTGGTGGAATTCAGGCTGCTCTGAGCCTGGGAGGAGGAAGATGAAGCAAGCTTTGTGAAGCAGTAAATCACCTCTGTGTTGTGGCTTGAATGGTCTGCCACTCTGGCCAAAAAATACAGCCGTGCCTGTTCTACGTGTGACCCTACCACTAGGTTGTGCTGCACCTGCTTGTTGAGTTGATCCGCTTCCATGCCTGGCACTGCTGACTCTTCATTTAGGCCTGTCTTTTTTTTATGTGGATGTGTGAGGTACGGTATTAGTGTAAAGTGGCTTTTGTATTATCAACTTAAAAACAAACTACCCATAACAATCAAAACCCTAAAAAACTATCCACAAATTGTAATGCAGCTTTTTCATGGATGAGTCCACAGCAAAAAGTCACTGCTGCTTTCAAATCAAGCACAGGCTAAAATGTTCAAAATTAAATAAAAAAGAAAAAAAAACACAAGAATAAGAACACACACAAAAAGAAGACCACAAAGGAGATGACTGCGCTAGAACTAGCAAACAAAATTGCTGCCAATGATAGTAGCCTTAGTAAGGCCATTTGGGTTAGTGCTAGTTCCCCTTTACAAAATGTAAAGGGGAACTAACACACCAGATGTCCCCACTTTAATGACCTCTGGGGTTGCTGAGCCGTCAGCAAACCCTCATCTAGTCCAGCAGTTCGGGAATTTGAAATCCCTGCTATTTTCCGTGCAGCTCCTCTGGGGTGGACACAATTGATTCCGATTGACCAGCTCCATCACAGTGAATCGTTCTCATCCAACCCAGAAGCACTGCATGGAGAAGAGCGGGGATTTCAAATTCCCAGACCGCTGGACTGACCGCGGGGATGCTGACAGCACAATAACCCTGGAGGTTAGTATAGTGGGTACCTAGGGGGTGGGGAGGGTGTCTGGTGTTCACCTAGGGGCCCTTTTCACACAAGTGGACTGATCTGGTCCACCTGTCCGTTTTTCAGGTAAACCCGATTGGACCACTCCTTGTTCTCTATGGGGAGGCGGATTTAAACGGACATGTGTCCCTTCAGACCTGCCTGCATCCGATATGGCCCGCCAAAAACAGACAAATGGGAATCTGTTCCCCATCTGTTGTTTGGATTGGGTTACAGCCCCATAGAGAACAGTGGGCTGTGTCTATGTCTGCTCTACATCAGCGGAGTGGACACGGACCTGTCATCTGCCTGCTCAGCGGGAATCGGCCTGTGAAATGACTGCTCACCCTGTGTGAAAGGGGCCTTACATTTTTTTTTTAAAGACTAACTCTTTAATTGAAAAGCTGTGAACAAAACGGGTGGGCACATATCAATATGTCCATCTTGCAATACAGTGGTGGTATTCTAAGGCCTTTTAAATGCAGACTTGTGTAAAAGCAATGTGTGCGAAAAGCATTTGCAAAGCTTTCAGTGAATTTCTTGAAGCCTTGAACTCTTTAACTAGCAGAGCTATTTTCTCTAAGTGTCCTCCAGGACAGCCCATGAGACCTAGGGCTCCTTTCATTAGGACAGGAAACCCGTTAACCCAAACCGGATAAAAGGGCGTTCCTCCAGGCCCCATGTCAGTATTAGTGTTTTCTCTGGACTGGGTGTAACATGTTCCTGGAACCTGGTCCCCTAGGTCTCATGAGCAGGGGCTCTTATGGCTATTGGGAGGATTACTGACCTTTCTCCTCTGTCAGAAGCAGTATCTTCACTGGGGAGGTTGGTTGTGGCTGCTTTTCCCTGTGCTCTGTGCTTGAGGAAGGCCAGGACCGCAGTGACGTCGGCCCCATAGCGTGGCTCGCAGTGGCGGCGTAGTGGCTAGTGGCATCCTTTCCTCACTGACAGCGTGGCTGGTATGTGCAGGGGAAGCCGCAGCGCTTGAGGAGGCGGAGCTACTGTGTTCCAAGCTCCAACAGGAAGTATCCGGCGGGGTCACTTCTGGGGCATATGACCTCATCAGCGGGCTCCGGAGACGCTGATTCCAGTCTCCATAAATGGTGCAGACAGAGAACACTGGCGCTGGTGTTTTAAAAACAGTGAAGAAACAGCAGAGGCTGCAGACCACCAGCGGGGCAGGATGGATTCCTCTGCATTACCTGCAAAGGCAGAGGATGCAGTCCCCAACACCAGCACCTCACAGGCAAGCCTGGAGTGTTTTGTCACCCTCTTGCTATCTTGTGAGTGTCCCCCCCCAACCAATGGGACTTGGTGTAAGGAGACACATTTTCCTCCCTCCTGATGTTATGGAGTGATTGGTGGCTTAAGTTACATTGTGGGTCATCTGTTTTCTTGCAGACCAAAACTCAGGACAAGGCCCAAGCGCAGACACCAAAAAGGAAATGTGCGGTTTGCAGAAACAAATTGAGCTCATGGAGCAAAGCAGTTTGCCGCACTTGTACAGACAGCTTAGTCAAAGATTATCCAGTGGTTTCCTGTCAGAAAATGCTGACCTTGGTTAGAGAGGAGCTAACGTCAATGTTCAGCTCATTCAAAACTCTGATTGCTAAGATCAGAGTTTCCTCTCACAGGCTCCATCTCCAGATGGGACACCCAGCCAGTCCTAGCGCTCCACAGCAGAGAGTGAGGACTCTGAGGAAGAAGCCAGATCTACCTGGTCTTCCCTGGAAGAATCAGCGTCAGATACATGACCCAGGGATAGAGAATCCACCAGGGGCTCAAGGTATAAGTTATCATTAGAAGATGTAGAGGACTTATTGAAAACTATCTATACAACCTTTTAAATAGAGGAGGAGAAGGTACAAATCTCTAAACATGACCTTATGTAGTAAGGTTTGCATAAGAAAAACGTGCATAGTTCCCTTCTTGATATCATCAAGCTGGAGTGGGAAAATCCAGAGAGAAAACCGTTCTTTTCCGGTAACCCAAAAAAAAGGTTCCAGTTTGAAGAGAACACAGCGCAGCCATGAAATAAAAATCCTAAGTTAGATGCACCTCTTTCAAAAGTTTCAAAAAACACGGACCTAGCGTTTGACGATATGGGCACGCTTGGGGATCCGGTGGATAAAAGAGCAGATATCCTTCTACGCAGGGCCATTGGAAATCTTAAACCAGCCTAGCCTCCACTTGTGTAGCCAGAAATCTAGAAGTATGGTTGACACAAATACAAACGCATCACTTGGCAGCCTCTAGAGCAGTGGTCCCCAACCTTTTTGGCACCGGGGACCGGCTGCATGGAAAAAAATTGTGCGGAAGGTAAGCGTTTTTTCGCGGGCAATTTATCGGGGCAATAGCTGGTGTTCTGGTGTTGGCAGTTCAATCGGCACTACAATTGGTATGGTGTCAGAATGATTGAAGTGCATTATTTCTTATATTACATTGTAATATAAATGAAATGGTTCAACTCACCATAATGCAAAATCAGTGAGAGCCCTGAGTGTGTCACTTGCCACGTCGCCTGCCACCAGATGAGGAATGCCACTTTCCATGCTGCCTGCCACCAGATGAGGAATGCCACTTGCCACGCTGCCTGCAACTAGATGAGGAATGCCATGCCGCCTGCCACCAGATGACTAATGCCACTTGCCACGTCACCTGTCAGTGCCACCAGATGTGGATTATCACTGAATTGCTGGCACTGATTCATTTAGCACAGAGGCAGGCCTCTGTGCAGTGGTCGTTCTTGAGTGAGGGCAGGAGAGCGGTGTAGCGGGGCATGCGGTGAGAGATGTCATCTCTCTGCTCCCTGCTGCACCTCCGACATTCCGCATGCTGTGAGGGTGGAAGAGCGGTGATGCTAGTCGGGCGGAGAGAGATGATGTCATCTTTGGTCACCAGCCCGTTTCTCTCCGCCCGCCTCTCTGTTCCACCGGGCTCTCTCACCCGCCCAGTAGCCTTGCAATATTATGTGGCCCAGCTGCAGGGATGCTACTGCCCGGTAGTGGGCCATGGCCCGGTGGTTGGAGACCCCTGCTCTAGAGAACTGGTTGCTAAATCTTGCCCTCTCCTCTTTCGTGCAGTGGGGTTTTTCAGCTGATTCTTCCGCAGAGTCGGTAAAAATGATAGCTAGGACCTTTAGCCTTGGTGAATTCGGCCAAAAGAAGCCTATGGCTTGAAACCTGGTCAGGCGACGCTGCCTCAAAGTTACGCCTATGTGATCTTCCCTTAACAGGCGATTATCTTTTTGGTCCAGGTCTGCAAGAGGCCCTGGAATGCACGGCTTAAGAATAAGAAAAAGCCGACAGCCAAAAAAAAATTTTGTGGCCAAAGTAGGCAGCA
This sequence comes from Lithobates clamitans, assembly GCA_037952925.1. Classification (NCBI taxonomy): domain Eukaryota; kingdom Metazoa; phylum Chordata; class Amphibia; order Anura; family Ranidae; genus Lithobates; species Lithobates clamitans. The sequence goes on from JBBGZY010001695.1 coordinate 140,330, forward strand.
GGGTCCAAATAAAAGGACTATAGGCCCAAAAAGCATTGGACAGGGCACAAAGGCAGAGGGTAAAGGGGAGGTTTTGTTTAACCCTCCTCAACAACCCACCAAGCCAGAGTGACTCGTGTCTCCCAATGGGAGAAAGATTGAGGGCATTTCTCTCTCCCGCAGTGGGCTGCAGTCACCTCAAGTCCATTTATCCTTGACCTGGTGACCAATGAGTAAAGGCTAGAATTCTCTTCCCAGCCACCAGAGAGATTATTGGTCACCGTCCCTCCCCAAGATCAGGTAAAGGCGACAGCCCTGGGTCTCCAGATTGGAGACTTGATAGATCAAAGGGTTCTGATCCCAGTTCCCGGGCGGATCAGGGCAAGGGATTTTATCCCCATATTTTTGTCATCAGAAAGCCGTCGGGGAAAATTTCGGCTTTTCCTGAACCTCCGGTCTCTAAACCGCTCGATCAGATTCTCAATCAAAAACCTGCTTTGGGAAAACTATGGAGTGGACTTTATAGGCACACAGATAAACTTTCTAAAAATGATAAGGTTGATTTATTGAGTACAAAATTCATATAATACAAACAACAAATACAAGTAAAGGCATATACAATTCTATAAAATTAGTATTGTATATCCCACACAAAACCTTAACCCCACTTCGTACAATACGTAAAGCTGGTAGTGTGACCAGCATTATGGAAATTAAAATTCCTGTAGTGGTGATTCTGTTGAAGGTGTAGGCAAGCAGACTTGTGGGTCAGGTTGTGAGCCAGGGTATACATAATCTTTTAGTTGCTTTGAGCAACTAAAAGATTATGTATACCCTCCAGTGTTACCCTCCAGTGTAAGAAGAAGCTTGTGGCAGAGGTTGCACCTACGCCTAATAGGAGGTCTACCATGGTCCATTCCAATATCCCAGAGGATCACAAGGGATGCGAGTTCCTGGGCATGGGTAGCCTATCTCAGCAACACAATTTCGCAGGGAAAATGGTCCTCAAGGGAAGCAAGAGCTTCATCAAATTGGAGAGCTTCTAGTGGTTCAGAGAGGCTTGCAGGCATTTCAGACAGAAAGCAGGGGTCACAATATCCAGATTCTATCCGACAATATCGTTACTGTTGCATGTCTCAACAAACAAGGATATACGAGGAGTCGGATAATTCAACCTTTTGCCCAGTAGATTTTATCATGGGCAGAAGGGAATCCTGGCCTCAATTACAGCAGTACACCTGAAAGGGACGCAAAACTGTCTGGCAGATTATCTCAGCCACTACCGTATATGTCAGGACAATTGGTCCCTTCATCAGGAAATCTTTGCGGTGCTTACCGACAGATGAGGATGTTCCGAAGCAGGTCTTTTCGCAAATCAGAGCAATTGCGAAACAGAAGTTCTTTTCCCTGAACCCAGCAGATCAATCTTTGTTGATCGATGCTCTAGCGAATCCGTGGCCATTCGGCCTCTGTTACGCCTTCCCTCCGATAAGGCTAATTCCAGAAGTTTCTTTTAGAAGAAACAGATCTCATCCTAATAGCCCCTTTTTGGCCCAAGGGGCCATGATTTTCCCTGTTAGACTCTGGTCTCAGAGCCTCCACTCGGACTACCGAAGAGACAAGACCTGTTGTCTCAGGGTCCAGTGTCGCACCCACAGGTGGCTTCCTTAAACTTGACGGCTTGGTATCTGAGGAAAAGATACTAAGGGCCCAGGGGTTTTCAGACAAGGTAGTCAAAACCCTGGTAAATTGCAGAAGGCCAGTTACTCGAGCTATATATTCCAAAGTCTGGAAGAAATTTAACTCATGGTTATCTGAAAACCAAAGATTAACTCATGATGTTCCATCAATTTTGGATTTTTTTCAAGAGGGTGTAGACAAAGGTCTTTAAGTTAGTACTTTTAAAAGTACAGGCAGCAGCTATCAGCATTTTTCTCCAATTTTCTCTCTTGGAAAATCCCACTGTAGCTAGATTCTTTAAATCAATATCGAGGTCCAGGCCAGTAGTGGTTAGAAGTTATCCAACGTGGGACCTGTCCCTGGTGCTTCAAAGTTTGGTAGAATTTCCTTTTGAGCCCGTGGAGCATATTTCAGTCAAATTACTTGCCTTAAAGACAATTTTCCTTGTGGCAATTACCTCAGCCCATAGGGTAAGTGAGTTACAGGCCTTTTCAGTTGGGGAACCTTTACTCACAATCTTTGAGGATTGGATTGTTTTAAAGACAGATCTGGGTTTTTGCCTAAAGTAGCCAGTACATTTCATAGATCTCAAGACATTGTACTGCCAACCTTTTTGTAGTAAGCCAAAGGGTATCCAAGAAAAGAAAAACCCCAGCAAAGCATGCTCCAATTTGCTACAGCAGGGGAAAAAAAATTCCTTCCTGATCCCCCAAGAGGCAATCTGTTTTTCCCTGGATCAACTTTACCTATAAATGTTAGTACCCAGTTATATTATGTACATTTAGGAAATAATCCAGGCCTTTTTTAAAGCAACCTACTGAGCTGGCCAGAACCACCTCTGGAGGGAATCTGTTCCACATTTTCACAGCTCTTACTGTGAAGAAACCTTTCCGTATTTGGAGATGAAATCATTTTTCCTCTAGACATAAAAAGTGCCCCCTTGTCCTCTGTGATGACCTTAAAGTGAATAACTCAACGCCAAGTTCACTATATGGACCACTTATGTATTTGTACATGTTGATCATATCCCCCCTTATTCTCCTCTTCTCAAGAGGGAATAGATTCAGTTCCTCTAATCTTTCCTCCATGCCTCTTATCAGTTTGGTTGCCCTTCTCTGCACTTTCTCCAGTTCCCCAATATCCCTTTTGAGAATTGGTACCCAAAACTGAACTGCATATTTCAGATGAGGTCTTACTAACAATTTGTACAGGGGCAAAATGATATCTCTCTCTCTCTGGAGTAAATACAAGAAAGGACTTTGCTTGCATTGGAAACCGCAGCTTGGCATTGCATGCTGTTATTGAGGTTATGATCTACCAAAACCCCCAGATCCTTCTCCACCATTGATTCCCCCAGTTGTACACCCACTAGTATGTACGATGCATGCATATTCTTATCCTTCAACTGCACAACTTTACATTTATCAACATTAAACCTAATTTGCTACTTAGTTGCCCAATTAGTACATTGAGGTTGGCTTGTAAATTGGTGACATCCTGTAAGGATGTTATTCCACTGCATAGTTTAGTGTCATCTGCAAAGACAAAAATGTTGCTTTTAATCCCAGACCCAATATCATTTATAAAGGTATTAAAAAGTAAGGGTCCCAGCACTGAACCTTGGGGTACACAACTGATAACGTTGGACCATTCAGAGTAAGACTCATTAACCACTACTCTCTGAATTCTGTCTTTTAGCAAGTTTTCTATCCATTTACAGATTGATCTTTCCAAGCCTGTAGACTTTGCCTTACATATGAGCCGTGTGTGGGGAACTGTGTCAAACACTTTTGAAAAATTATATTAGGTATACCACATCCACAGCCACCCATCTGTCCAAGGTTTTACTTACCTCCTCATAAAAAAGAAATCAGGTTTGTTTGACAACTTCTGTCTTTCATGATTCCATGCTGTCTGTTTGCTTAAAATATTTTTTTCCAGCAAAAACTTGTCTGTGGTCTTTTATTAAACTATCCAGTATCTTCCTGACTATAGAAGTTGAACTAACAGATCTATAGTTACTTGGTGAAGACTTTGATTCTGTTTTAAATACGAGCACCACATTGGCCCTGTGCCAATCCAGTGGTACCATTCCAGTCATTAACAAGTCCCTATATATTAGAAACAATGACCTTGAAATGACAGAGCTCAATTCTTTCAGGGTCCGTGGGTGGATGCCATCTGGTCCAGGTGCTTTTATTCACCTCTATTCTGTCTAAATATTTCTGGACCATATCACTTTTGAGGCATTGTGAATCATTCGGGGCTGTGTCACTACCACCCCCATTATGGACATGAGCTCCCCATGCTCCTTTTGTATACACAGAGCTGAAAAAAATATTTAATAAATTTGCCTTCTCTGTGTCCCCAGTCACCCACTCTAGATTATTTTGTAAAGGGCCTACATGCTCAGACCTGACCTTTTTTACTATTAATATGTTTGAAGCATTTTTGGGGCTTTGTCCTACTCTCTGTTGCAATCTGTCGTTCGTTTTGAATTTTTGCTCCTTGATTTCCCTTTTACATATTCTGTTGTATTCTTTGTAACATTTAAATTGGTTTAGCTTGTACTTAAAACAGTATGCTCTATAATTTCTGAAAGCAGAGGACTTGGATAATAAAAATTTCACCCTACAAGTGAACCTCCCTCCAATCCACTCCTTCACTACGGAAACGTGCTGCTGTCTTTTTTGTTTTCTTGTTTATTTACCTATCTCTCTAAATAAAACTGTGCAGTCCTGCCCCCCCCCCCCCCCATAAAAAGTAAAACAGAGGGATGGGCAAAGATCCACTTTAACTTCTGTAGTTGGGAAGATACATCGAAGACCACATAGAATTTTTTTTAGAAAATAATCTTTTAAGCAATAGTCAGCATGAATTCACAAAAGACAGAAACAAATCTGATTTCTTTTTAGGAGGAGGTAACTAAAAACATAGACAATGTAGTGGCTGTGGGCATAGTATACTTGTATGTTGCCAAAGCATTTGACAGAATTCCCCACACACTGTTAATGTGTAAATTAAAGCCCTATAGGCTTAGAAAATATAGTTTGTAAACAGAAAACTAGCTAAAAGGTTGTATTTATAGAGTAATAGCTAATGGTTCATACTCTGGCGTGTAAGTGGTGAGTGGTGTAAGGTTACTAGTGATGTACCCCAAGATTCAGTTTTGGGACTGTTTGCAGATGACACCAAGCTCTGCAGTGGAATTACTTCTTTACAGGATGTCTCCAACTTAAAAGCCAATGTACTATCTAATTGGGCAACTACACTATATTACTAAAAGTATTGGGACGCCTGCCTTTACACGCACATGAACTTTATTGGCATCCCAGTCTTAGTCCGTAGGGTTTAGTATTAAGTTGGCCCACCCTTTGCAGCTGTAACAGCTTCAACTCTTATGGGAAGGCTATCCACAAGGTTTAGAAGTGTGTCTATGAGAATGTTTGACCATTCTTTCAGAAGCGCATTTGTGAGGTTGGTCACTGACGTGGACAATGAGGCATGGCTCGCAGTCTCTGCTCTAATTCATCCCAAAGGTGTTCTACAGCATTGTGCAGGCCAGTCAAGTTCCTCCACGCCAAACTCTTTCATATGGACCTTGTCTGTGCACTGGTGCGCAGTCATGTTGGAACAGGGGCCATCCCCAAACTGTTCCCACAAAGTTGAGAGCATGAAATTGTCCAAAATGTCTTGGCATGCTGATGCCTTAAGAGTTCACTGGAACTAAGGGGCCAAGCCCAACCCCTGAAAGACAACCCCACACCATAATCCCCCTCCACCAAATGATTTGGACCAGTGCACAAAGCAAGGTCCATAAAGACATGGATGAGCGAGTTTGGGGTGGAGGAATTTGACTGGCCTGCACAGAGTCCTGACCACAACCCAATAGAGCACATTTGAGATGAATTAGAGCAGGGACTGTGAGCCAGGTCTTCTCATCCGTATCTGTGCCTGACCTCACAAATGTTCTTCTGGAATTGTTCCTAAACCTTATTGACAGCCTTCCCAGAAGAGTTGAAACTGTTATAGTGGCAAAGGGTGGGCCAACTCAATATTGAACTCTACAGACTAAGACTGGGATGCCATTAAAGTTTGTGTGTGTAAAGACAGGTGTCCCAATACCTCTGGTAATATAGTGTACAGGAAGTCCCCGAGTTACAAACACAATAGGGACTGTAGATTTGTTCGTAAGTCGAAGTTGTTCGTAAGTCGTAACACTGCATTTGTAAGTGTAACTTCCGGTCGGAAAAATGCATTCGTAAGTGTAACGTCCGCCATACATGGATGTGGGATGTTCTGGACGCTTGTTATGTTATCTGGGGCTCTTCTGGTCATGCAGTACATTTAGTACTGCAGTATGGGATGTGTCCGGAGGTATCCAGGACCAGCGTGGAGCACAAGTGGCCGGCATTTGAGGCCGTTCGTAACTCGGGTGTTCGTAACTCGGGGACTGCCTGTATGTGACAATTGAGGTTTATTGTTGATAAATGTAGTTATGTAATTGGGGGCTAAAAACATACATGCATCATACAATCTAGGAGTAGACCAGCTGGGGGAGTCAATGGTGGAGAAAGATTGGGGTGTTTTGGTACATCCTATACCTAATAATAGCATGCAATGCCAAGCTACACTTTCTAAAACTAGCAAAATACTTTTTTTTGCAATAAAAGAGGTATAGACTCTTGAGAGAGAGAGAGACATCATTTTGCCCCCGTAAAAGATATTCTGTCTCTAGGACAGAGAGCTAAACCTACTTGCTCCAAAAACTACAGATACCATATTTATTTGATCTTAGATTTATTATAACAAGCCAGGTGAAACTACAAGTTGATAAATCAATCAGTACAATATTGCATATAATAAAGAAACAATGTTCTATAACACGGAATGAGATAACAAGAACTCACTTTTTAGGCATGCTGAGGGGTGATGGAGAAACACATGTCTTACAGCCTTGCTGAAGATTCCTTAAATGGTGGCTGACTCACTTCCTCTAGAGAATCCTCCCAGCATGCACTAGTTCCCAACAACTTTATTAACCACTTAAGGACCGCCTCACGCCGATGTACATCGACAAGGCGGCACGGGAAGGCAAAATCACGTACATGTACGTGATTTGCCTCCCGCGGGTGGGGGGTCCGCCCGAGGCGGTCCCGTTTTGTTCCCCGGCGATCGGAGTGGAGGGGGAGGCCATCCGTTCGTGGCCCCCCCCTCGCGATCGCCGCCGGCCAATGGGAACATTCCTTTGCTGCTGTATGCTAAACAGCAGCAAAGGAAATGATGTCATCTCCCCTCGGCTCAGTAGTTTCCGTTCCAGCGCCGAGGGGAGAAGACATCAATGTGAGTGCACAACACACACACACACACAGTAGAACATGCCAGGCATAAAAAACACCCCGATCCCCCCCCGTCACAAACTGACACCAGCAGGTTTTTGTTTTTTTTTCTGATTACTGCTAGGTGTCAGTTTGTGACAGTTACAGTGTTAGCACAGTTACTGTTACCCCCCTGTAGGTCTAGGTTACCCCCCTAACCCCCCCTAATAAAGTTTTAACCCCTTGATCACCCCCTGTCACCAGTGTCGCTAAGCGATCATTTTTCTGATCGCTGTATTAGTGTCACTGGTGACGCTAGTTAGGGACGTAAATATTTAGGTTCGCCGACAGCGTTTTATAGCGTCAGGGACCCCCATATACTATCTAATAAATGTTTTAACCCCTTGATTGCCCCCTAGTTAACCCTTTCACCACTGATCACCGTATAACTGTTACGGTTGACGCTGGTTAGTTCGTTTATTTTTTTTTATATGTCAGGGCACCCGCCGTTTATTACCGAATAAAGGTTTAGCCCCCTAATCAACCGGCGGTGATATGCGTCGCCCCAGGCAGCGTCAGATTAGCGCCAGTACCGCTAACACCCACGCACGCAGCATACGCCTCCCTTAGTGGTATAGTATCTGATCGGATCAATATCTGATCCGATCAGATCTATACTAGCGTCCCCAGCAGTTTAGGGTTCCCAAAAACGCAGTGTTAGCAGAATCAGCCCAGATACCCGCTAGCACCTGCGTTTTGCCCCTCCACCCAGCCCACCTAAGTGCAGTATCGATCGATCACTGTCACTTACAAAACACTAAACGCATAACTGCAGTGTTCGCAGAGTCAGGCCTGATCCCTGCGATCGCTAACAGTTTTTTTGGTAGTATTTTGGTGAACTGGCAAGCACCGGCCCCAGGCAGCGTCAGCTTAGCGCCAGTACCGCTAACACCCACGCACGCAGCATACACCTCCCTTAGTGGTACAGTATCTGAACGGATCAATATCTGATCCGATCAGATCTATACTAGCGTCCCCAGCAATTTAGGGTTCCCAAAAATGCAGTGTTAGAGGGATCAGCCCAGATACCTGCTAGCACCTGCATTTTGCCCCTCCGCCCGGCCCAGCCCAGCCCACCCAAGTGCAGTATCGATCGATCACTGTCACTTACAAAACACTTAACGCATAACTGCAGCGTTCGCAGAGTCAGGCCTGATCCCTACGATCGCTAACAGTTTTTTTGGTAGCTTTTTATTGAACTGGCAAGCACCAGCGGCGTAGTACACCCCGGTCGTAGTCAAACCAGCACTGCAGTAACACTTGGTGACGTGGCGAGTCCCATAAGTGCAGTTCAAGCTGGTGAGGTGGCAAGCACAAGTAGTGTCCCGCTGCCACCAAAAAGGCAAACACAGGCCCGTCGTGCCCATAATGCCCTTCCTGCTGCATTCACCAATTCTAATTGGGAACCCACTACTTCTGCAGCGCCCGTACTTCCCCCATTCACATCCCCAACCAAATGCAGTCGGCTGCATGAGAGGCATTTTTATGTCCTCCCGAGTACCCCTACCCAACGAACCCCCCCCAAAAAAGATGTTGTGTCTGCAGCAATCGCGTATATAGGCGTGACACCCGCTATTATTATCCCTCCTGTCCTGACAATCCTGGTCTTTGCATTGGTGAATGTTTTGAACGCTACCATTCACTAGTTGAGTATTAGTGTAGGGTACAGCATTGCACAGACTAGGCACACTTTCACAGGGTCTCACAAGATGCCATCGCATTTTGAGAGACCCAAACCTGGAACCGGTTACAGTTACAAAATTTATTTTTAACCATTTTTTTGTCTTCAGGTACGCCATTCACGACTTTGAGTGGTTATACCAGAATGATGCCTGCAGGTTTAGGTATCATCTTGGTATCATTCTTTTCAGCCAGCGGTCGGCTTTCATGTAAAAGCAATCCTAGCGGCTAATTAGCCTCTAGACTGCTTTTACAAGCCGTGGGAGGGAATGCCCCCCCCCCCCACCGTCTTCCGTGTTTTTCTCTGGCTCTCCTGTCTCAACAGGGAACCTGAGAATGCAGCCGGTGATTCAGCCAGCTGACCATAGAGCTGATCAGAGACCAGAGTGGCTCCAAAAATCTCTATGGCCTAAGAAACCGGAAGCTACGAGCATTTTATGACTTAGATTTCGACGGATGTAAATAGCGCCATTGGGAAATTGGGGAAGCATTTTATCACACCGATCTTGGCGTGGTCAGATGCTTTGAGGGCAGAGGAGAGATCTAGGGTCTAATAGACCCCAATTTTTTCAAAAAAGAGTACCTGTCACTACCTATTGCTATCATAGGGGATATTTACATTCCCCGAGATAACAATAAAAATGATTAAAAAAAAAAAATGAAAGGAACAGTTTAAAAATAAGATAAAAAAAGCAAAAAAATAATAAAGGAAAAAAAAAAAAAAAAGCACCTCTGTCGCCCCCTGCTCTCGCGCTAAGGCGAACGCAAGCGGCGGTCTGTCGTCAAACGTAAACAGCAATTGCACCATGCATGTGAGGTATCACCGCGAAGGTCAGATCGAGGGCAGTAATTTTTGCAGTAGACCTCCTCTGTAAATCTAAAGTGTTGCCACTGCACGTTTGTGCGCAATTTTAAAGCATGTCATGTTTGGTATCCATGTACTCGGCCTAAGATCATCTTTTTTATTTCATCAAACATTTGGGCAATATAGTGTGTTTTAGTGCATTAAAATTTAAAAAAGTGTGTTTTTTCCCCAAAAAATGCGTTTGAAAAATCGCGCAAATACTGTGTGAAAAAAAAAAATGAAACACCCACCATTTTAATCTGTAGGGCATTTGCTTTAAAAAAATATATAATGTTTGGGGGTTCAAAGTAATTTTTTTGCAAAAAAAAATAATTTTTCATGTAAACAATAAGTGTCAGAAAGGGCTTTGTCTTCAAGTGGTTAGAAGAGTGGGTGATGTGTGACATAAGCTTCTAAATGTTGTGCATAAAATGCCAGGACAGTTCAAAACCCCCCCAAATGACCCCATTTTGGAAAGTAGACACCCCAAGCTATTTGCTGAGAGGCATGTCGAGTCCATGGAATATTTTATATTGCGACACAAGTTGCGGGAAAGAGACAAATTTTTTTTTTTTTTTGCACAAAGTTGTCACTAAATGATATATTGCTCAAACATGCCATGAAAATATGTGAAATTACACCCCAAAATACATTCTGCTGCTTCTCCTGAGTACGGGGATACCACATGTGTGAGACTTTTTGGGAGCCTAGCCGCGTACGGGACCCCGAAAACCAAGCACCGCCTTCAGGCTTTCTAAGGGCGTGAATTTTTGATTTCACTCTTCACTGCCTATCACAGTTTCGGAGGCCATGGAATGCCCAGGTGGCACAAACCCCCCCGAATGACCCCATTTTGGAAAGTAGACACCCAAAGCTATTTGCTGAGAGGTATGGTGAGTATTTTGCAGACCTCACTTTTTGTCACAAAGTTTTGAAAATTGAAAAAAGAAAAAAAAAATGTTTTTTCTTGTCTTTCTTCATTTTCAAAAACAAATGAGAGCTGCAAAATACTCACCATGCCTCTCAGCAAATAGCTTGGGGTGTCTACTTTCCAAAATGGGGTCATTTGGGGGGGTTTTGTGCCACCTGGGCATTCCATGGCCTCCGAAACTGTGATATGCAGTGAAGAGTGAAATCAAAAATTTTCACCCTTAGAAATCCTGAAGGCGGTGATTGGATTTCGGGGCCCCGTACGCGGCTAGGCTCCCAAAAAGTCCCACACATGTGGTATCCCCATACTCAGGAGAAGCAGATAAATGTATTTTGGGGTGCAATTCCACATATGCCCATGGTCTGTGTGAGCAATATATCATTTAGTGACAACTTTATGCAAAAAAAAAAAAAGTGTCACTTTTCCGCAACTTGTGTCAAAATATAAAATATTCCATGGACTCAATATGCCTCTCAGCAAATAGCTTGGGGTGTCTACTTTCCAAAATGGGGTCATTTTGGGGGGTTTTGTGCCACCTGGGCATTCCATGGCCTCCGAAACTGTGATAGGCAGTGAAGAGTGAAATCAAAAATTTACACCCTTAGAAATCCTGAAGGCAGTGATTGGTTTTCGGGGCCCCGTACGTGGCTAGGTTCCCAAAAAGTCCCACACATGTGGTATCCCCATACTCAGGAGAAGCAGCTGAATGTATTTTGGGGTGCAATTCCACATAGGCCCATGGCCTGTGTGAGCAATATATCATTTAGTGACAACTTTTTGTAAATATTTTTTTTTTTTTTTTTTGTCATTATTCAATCACTTGGGACAAAAAAAATAAATATTCAATGGGTTCAACATGCCTCTCAACAATTTCCTTGGGGTGTCTACTTTCCAAAATGGGGTCATTTGGGGGGGTTTTGTACTGCCCTGCCATTTTAGCACCTCAAGAAATGACATAGGCAGTCATAAACTAAAAGCTGTGTAAATTACAGAAAATGTACCCTAGTTTGTAGACGCTATAACTTTTGCGCAAACCAATCAATATACGCTTATTGACATTTTTTTTACCAAAGACATGTGGCCGAATACATTTTGGCCTAAATGTATGACTAAAATTTAGTTTATTGGATTTTTTTTATAACAAAAAGTAGAAAATACCATTTTTTTTCAAAATTTTCGGTCTTTTTCCGTTTATAGCGCAAAAAATAAAAACCGCAGAGGTGATAAAATACCATCAAAAGAAAGCTCTATTTGTGGGAAGAAAAGGACGCAAATTTCGTTTGGGTACAGCATTGCATGACTGCGCAATTAGCAGTTAAAGCGACGCAGTGCCAAATTGGAAAAAGACCTCTGGTCCTTAGGCAGCATAATGGTCCGGGGCTCAAGTGGTTAACACATTCTAAGAAATTACAATATGTAACGAAAACAAACAGCTAAAGCTATACCAGAAAGGGACAGTAGGTGGCTTCTACGCTCTGCATATAAATAGATTGGTGTACGGTATCTCACAAAAGTGAGTACACCCCTCACATTTTTGTAAATATTTTATTATATTTTTTCATGTGACAATACTAAAGAAATGATACTTTGCTACAATGTAAAGTAGTGAGTGTATAGCTTGTATAACAGTGTAAATTTGCTGTCCCCTCAAAATAACTCAACACACAGCCATTAATGTCTAAACCGCTGGCAACAAAAATGAGTACACCCCTAAGTGAAAATGTCCAAATTGGGCCCAACTAGCCATTTTCCCTTCCTGTGACTCGTTAGGGCTACAAGGTCTCAGGTGTGAATGGGGAGCAGGTGTATTAAATTTGGTGTTATCGCTCTCAATCTCTCATAGTGGTCACTGGAAGTTCAACGTGGCACCTCATGGCAAAGAACTCTCTAAAGATCTGAAAAAAAGATGGCCTAGGCTATAAGAAGATTGCCAAGACCCTGAAACTGGGCTGCAGCACCATACAGAGGTTTAACAGGGCAGGTTCCACTCAGAATAGGCCTCGTCGTGGTGGACCAAAGAAGTTGAGTGCACATGCTCAGCGTCATATCCAGAGGTTGTCTTTGAGAAATAGACGTATGCATGCTGCCAGCATTGCTGCAGAGGTTCAAGGGGTGGTGGGTCAGCCTGTCAGTGCTCAGACCATACGCTGCACACTGCATCAAATTGGTCTGCATGGCTGTCATCCCAGAAGGAAGCCTCTTCTAAAGATGATGCACAAGAAAGCCCACAAACAGTTTGCTGAAGACAAGCAGACTAAGGACATGGATTACTGGAACCATGTCCTGTGGTCTGATGAGACCAAGATAAACCTATTTGGTTCAGATGGTGTCAAGCATATATGGCGGCAACCATGTGAGGAGTACAAAGACAAGTGTAGTGAAGAGGACTCCAGTGGCAACCTGTGAAGCTCTGGTGAACTCCATGCCCAAGAGGGTTAAGGCAGTGCTGGAAAATAATGGTGGTCACACAAAATATTGACACTTTGGGCCCAATTTGGACATTTTCACTTAGGGGTGTACTCACTTTTGTTGCCAGCGGATTACATTATAGCAAAGTGTTATGTCTGCAGTGTTGTCACATGAATAGATAGAATAAAATATTTACAAAAATGTGAGGGGTGTACTCATTTTTGTGAGATACTGTGTATATGTATTTATATGTATATATGTGTGTATATATATATATATATATATATATATATATATATACAGTCAGGTCCATAAATATTAGGACATTTACACAGTTCTAATCTTTTTTGGCTTTATACACCACCACAATGGATTTAGAATAAAACAAACAAAATATGCTTTCACTTTCAGCTTTAATTTTAGGGTATTTACATCCAAATCAGGTGAACGGTGTAGGAATTACAACAGTTTGTATATGTGCCTCCCACTTTTTAAGGGACCAAAAGTAATGGCACAATTGGCTGTTCAGCTGTTCCATGGCCAGCTGTGTGTTATCCCCTCATTGTCCCATTTACAAGGAGCAGATAAAAGGTCCAGAGTTCATTTCAAGTGTGCTATTTGCATTTGGAATCTGTTGCTGTCAACTCTCAATCTGAGATCCAAAGAGCAGAACAGAAAAAACAAAACAAACCCATCAGAGAGATAGCAAAAACATTAGGTGTGGAAAAATCAACTGATTGGAACATCCTTAAAAAGAAAGAACGCACCGGTGAGCTCAGCAACACCTAAAGATCTGGAAGACCACAGAAAACAAATATGGTGGATGACCGAAGAATTCTTTCCCTGGTGAAGAAAACACCCTTCACAACAGTTGGCCAGATCAAGAACACTCTCCAGGAAGTAGGTGTATCTGTGTCAAAGTCAACTATCAAGAGAAGACTTCACCAGAGTGATAACAGAGGGTACACCACAAGATGTAAACCATTGGTGAGCCTCAGAAACAGGAAGGCCAGATTAGAGTTTTCCAAACAACATCTAAAAAAAAGCCTTCACAGTTCTGGGACAACATCCTATGGACAGATGAGCCTAGATCAACTTGTACCAGAGTAATGGGAAGAGAAGAGTATGGAGAAGGAAAGGAACTGCTCATGATCCAAAGCATACCACCTCATCAGTGAAGCACTGTGGTGGTAGTGTCATGGCGTGGGCATCTATGGCTGCCAATGGAACTGGTTCTCTTGTATTTATTGATGATGTGACTGCTGACAAAAGCAGCAGGATGAATTCTGAAGTGTTTCGGGCAATATTATCTGCTCATATTCAGCCAAATGCTTCAGAACTCATTGGACGGCACTTCATAGTGCAGATGGACAATGACCCGAAGCATACTGCGAAAGCAACCAAACAGTTTTTTAAGGGAAAGAAGTGGAATGTTATGCAATGGGCAAGTCAATCACCTGACCTGAATCTGATTGAGCATGCATTTCACTTGCTGAAGACAAAACTGAAGGGAAAAGGCCCCAAGAACAAGCAGGAACTGAAGACAGTTGCAGTAGAGGCCTGGCAGAGCATCACCAGGGATGAAACCCAGCGTCTGGTGATGTCTATGCGTTCCAGACTACAGGCTGTAATTGACTGCAAAGGATTTGCAACCAAGTATTAAAAAGTGAAAGTTTGATGGATGATTGTTAATCTGTCCAATTACTTTTGGTCCCTTAAAATGTGGGAGGCACATATACAAACTGTTGTAATTCCTACACCGTTAACCTGATTTGGATGTAAATACCCTCAAATTAAAGCAGTAAGTCTGCAGTTAAAGCAAAACTTGTACGTTTCATTTCAAATCCATTGTGGTGGTGTATAGAGCCAAAGATTAGAATTGTGTCGATGTCCCAATATTTATGGACCTGACTGCATATACATACACAGTTGTGCTCATAAGTTTACATACCCTGGCAGAATTTATGATTTCTTGGCCATTTTTCAGGGAATATGAATGATAACACAAAAACATTTCTTTCACTCATGGTTAGTGTTTGGTTGAGGCCATTTATTATCAATCAACTGTGTTTACTCTTTTTAAATCATAATGACAACAGAAACTACCCAAATAACCCTGATCTAAAGTTTATATACCCTGGTAAATTTGGCCTGATAACATGCACACAAGTTGACACAAATGGGTTTGAATGGCTATTAACCACTTGCCGACCAGCCGCTGTCATTATACTTCGACAGGTTGGCACGCTCCCGCGAGCCATCGTAGCTGTACGTTGACCCTTTAAGCGGGGACAGCAGGCACACGCGTGCCCGCTACACTGTGGGGTGCCGATGCGCATGGCTGGCGGTCGCGATGGCTGGCGGCCACACGCGTTTACGGGCACGAGAGCCAGAACAGGGATGTTTGTGTGTAAACACACAAATCCTTGTTCTGTGAGGAGAGGAGAGACAGATCGTCTGCCCGTACTAGCTAGGAACAACTATCTGTCATCTCCTCCAGTCAGTTCCATCCCCCTACAGTTAGAACACACGAGAGAACACATTTAACCCCTTGATTGCCCCCTAGTGTTAACCCCTTCCCTGCCAGTGACATTTACACAGTAATCAGTGCATTTTTATAGCACTGATCGCTGTATAAATGTCAATGGTACCAAAAATGTGTCAAAAGTGTCAAAAATCTGTCCGCCATAATTTCGCAGCTCTGATAAGAATTGCAGATCACCGCCATTAGTAGTAAAAAAAATAATAATAATAAAAATGCCATAAAAAATACCATAAATCTTTCCCATAGTTTGTAGACGCTATAACTTTTGCGCAAGCCAATCAATATGCGCTTATTGCGATTTTTATTACCAAAAATATGTAGAAGAATACATATCGGCCTAAACTGAGGAAAAAATTGGCTTTTTTAAAAAAAAAATTGGGGATATTTATTATAGCAAAAATTACAAAATATTGTGTGTTTTTTTTTTTTAAATTGTCGCTCTTTTTTTGTTTATAGCACAACAAATAAAAACCGCAGAGATGATCAAATACCACCAAAAGAAAGCTCTATTTGTGGGAGAAAAAGGAGGTCAATTTTGTTTGGGTACAGAATTGCACGCCAGCGCAATTGTCAGTTAAATTGACGCAGTGCTGTATCGCAAAAATAGCCTGGTCATTAAGAAGCCAAATCTTCTGGGGCTGAAGTGGTTATAGGTAACCATCTTCACCTGTGATCTGTTTGCTTGTAATTAGTGTGTGTGTGTGTGTGTGTGTGTGTGTGTGTGTGTGTGTGTGTGTGTGTGTGTGTGTGTGTGTGTGTGTGTATAAAAGGTCAGTGAGTTTCTGGACTCCTGACAGACAATTGCATCTTTCATCCAGTGCTGCACTGATGTTGCTGGATTCTGAGTCATGGGGAAAGCAAAAGAATTCTCAAAGGATCTGCGGTAAAAGGTAGTTGAACTGTATAAAACAGGAAAGGGATTTAAAAAGATATCCAAGGAATTGAGAATGCCAATCAGCAGTGTTCAAACTTTAACTTCAAGAAGTGGAAAATAAGGGGTTCTGTTGAAACCAAACCACCGTCAGGAAGACCAACTAAAAATTCAGCCACAATTGCCAGGAAAATTGTTCGGGATGCAAAGAAAAACCCACAAATAACTTCAGATGAAATACAGGGCTCTCTGAAAATATGTGGTGTGGATGTTTCAAAATGCACAATAAGTAGGCACTTGAAGAAAGATGGGCTGCAAGGCCGAGTCGCCGGAAGAAATCCATTACTAGGCAAATGCCACAAAGTATCCCATTTACAATACGCCAAACAGCACAGAGACACGGAGGTGGATCGTTGATGTTTTGGGGATGTGTGAGCTACAAAGTCACAGGAAATTTGGTCAAAATTGATGGCAAGATGAATGCAGTATGTTATCAAAAAATACTGGAGGAACATTTGCATTCATCAGCCAGGAAGCTGCACATGGGATGTACTTGGACATTCCAACATGACAATGATCCAAAACACAAAGCCAAGTCGACCTGTCACTGGCTACAGCAGAATAAAGTGAAGGTTCTGGAGTGGCCATCTCAGTGTCTGGGGAGATCTCAAACGTGCAGTTCATGCAAGACAGCCCAAGAATTCACAGAAACTGGAGGCTTTTTGCCAAGAGAAATGGGCGGCTTTACCATCTGAGAGGATAAAAAGCCTCATCCACAAATACCACAAAAGACTTCAAGCTGTCATTGAGGTTAAAGGGGGCAATACATGGTATTAGGAACTGGGGTATGTAAACTTTTTTGATCAGGGTCATTTGGGTAGTTTCTGTTGTCATTATGATTTAAAAAGAGTAAACACAGTAATGCCCTGTACACTCCGATCGCACAAGCTATGTGCGATCGGAGCTTGTTGTCGGAAATTCGGACCGTGTGTGGGCTCCATCTGACTTTTTCTAATGGAATTTCCGACACACAAAGTTTGAGAGCAGGCTATAAAATTTTCCAACAACAAAATCCGTTTGCGTAAATTCCGACCGTGTGTGGACAATTCCGACGCACAAAGTGCCACGCATGCTCAGAATAAATGGCGAGACGGAACTGCTCGGTCTGGTAAAATTAGAGTTCGTAATGGATATAACACTTTCGTCACGCTGCAATGTTTTAAATTGTTGAATGCAGCGCACTCTATTCTTCTTTATAATGCTAGAAGAATGAAGTTGTTTTGCTGCTCATATTCACACAGAGTTCTCACAAACTTCTTTCTTTATTATTTCTCGTGATTTCATGAATATAATATTTTTATTTGTCACATCTACCAAAAATTTCTTTATTTTTTTTCATTTTATTTTTGGTATTATTTGTTGTATTTTTTTTTTAAATGCAGATCTCCTGTTTTTTTAATTTTTTGTTTTGTTTTTTGGTGATCTCCAGAAAAGTTTTGGGTGTGTTTTGTATGTCAAGTTACCACAGCACCATTATTATCTTGTCTTTTTTAATCTCAAGGAGGTTGGTTGGTGTTGGTGTCCCTTGTTAATTTCACATTGTATTTTTGAAATGCACCTGCCTCCTCACAAAAAAACTGTCCTTTTTGAAGGAAAACACACCTAGGCAAGTATTACTAAAAAAAACTTTATTAAGGGGTCCTAACCAAATAAAGAGGGAGGCAACACTGGAGAAACAGCAGAAATTGGCGAAGCCTTTGGCCCCCAGGGCACACATCAACTATTTTCAGGCAAAATTTGTGGCCTGAGGATTCCTTATCTAAGGGAGTACAATCTGGTCCAGAAGTCCAAGAGATCATGAACAGCAGCAGATGACATACATGTCCCCAGGCTGTGGTCATACAAGAGCCTGCATCTTTTGTCAGACCAGACTGAACCCCGGCCATCACTTCCTTGTCTTCCTTCCAGGCTGTGGCTGTGGTGTTGGAGGTGTGGCAGGAGGAGGAGGAGGATGCAATTCCCACAGGTGAAGTCAGTGAAGACTATAGGGGTGTCTCCATCTGTGAAGCTTGCACAAAACAGCTAAGTATTCAAGCTTTACAAAGGACAAAAAAAATTCTTCAGCTTGGAACTCTGCCAAAACATTTCTATTGTGTAATAAATAAAAAATCAGTTCACTGCTGTAACCTGCAGTTCCAAAGAGCCTGCCACCAGATATTGCTGTGGCGCGGCCGCAAAATGTAGTGATATGCCCCGTACACACGGTCGGATTTTCCGATGGAAAATGTGTGATAGGACCCTGTTGTCGGATATTCCGACCGTGTGTAGTCTCCATCACACATTTTCCATTGGATTTTCCGACACACAAAGTTTGAGAGCAGGATATAAAATTTTCCGACAACAAAATCCGTTGTCGGAAATTCCGATCGTGTGTACACAAATCCGACGGACAAAGTGCCACGCATGCTCAGAATAAATAAAGAGATGAAAGCTATTGGCTACTGCCCAGTTTATAGTCCCGACATACGTGTTTTACGTCACCGCGTTTAGAACGATCTGATTTTCCGACAACTTTGTGTGACCGTGTGTATGCAAGACAAGTTTGAGCCAACATCCGTCGGAAAAAATTCTAGGATTTTGTTGTCGGAATGTCCGAACAAAGTCCGACCGTGTGTACGGGGCATTACAGTTCCTTGCATGCTGAGCCAACAAGCTGAGAGGCGGTTCTACGCCCTAGAGGAGAGGGTGTCAGCATTCAGTGTGCCACACGCTATGCACAAGGAGGAGGAAGATGGCCACACGTATTCAGAGTACGCCAGCCATGCAACAGACTGATCAGCAGGACCAAGTCCTCGTGGACTCCGACATCTGTCTGAAGCTCACCGGAGGACTGGCTCTTGGAGTGGTGGAAGGTGTGGAGCAGCTCTGCATGCTATGCCCTGCATGTCCGCATCCCACAGTAGGTGTCTGCACCTGGACCCGCTGTGGACACTGCGGAGCACAGCTTACACGCCTGGGACCTGTGCAACAGGAGGTCCGGTACTACCATGCCAGTCCCACAACTGGACTTTGCAAGCCTCAAATACAGATGACCGGAGTGGCCGGAGAGGGCCGAGAGTAGTCTGTGTTCGCAGTAGCAGCAAAGGAGTTCCAGCCTGTTCCCTCAAAAGAATTGGATGTGCCGGAGGTTCAGGTAGGACCTGATGGGGAGGCCTGTAGTTTGGTCGGGACTCCAGGGGAAGCTGGGTTAATAGAGCAGGCCTCAGGATGTTCCCCGGAATTGCCAACCATTAAGAATAAGCCCCTTAGTGAACCTGTCCAGAGGGAGCCATGTTAAGGAGATATCTCGGGTGAGCTGCACAGGGGAGATGAGGGCCGGGCCATAGACTGGGGGTCACTAGAGATGCTGGACAGGTATGGATCTGTCAAACGCCTGTTTGAGTGGTCATCCCCAGAAGAGGGCAGCTCTAGTGAAGATGAGGTGTTCCTGGAAAGCCCTTTACACCCCCCATCAGACTTCATTCCAAAATTCAACGTACACCCTCTTTTGCTTCTTCCTCCTTACAGCAGAGGGCTATCAAAGCTCTGGACGCATGTGTTCTGCCTGGGAGGGGAAAACCGAAGGAACTATCCCGGTTATCTAGGTTCCAGAGGGATGTACCAAAGAGAGTGGCACAAGAATGGGGGTATGAGTACCCATATGTTCCAGAGTCAATCATGACTATTGTTGAGGATTCCAGGGAGGAATGGGAGAGAGAACTAGTATGGGACTACCTGCATGTGCCCAAACCTCAGCGCAACCCAGACAGCGAAGTGTGGCTCCGCTTTCAGGACATCTACAGGGAATGGAAGCTGGGGAGGGCTATCTATAAGGACAGGGTCCTAGTCCTTAAAGCAGGTCAACACACCCGTAGTTTCTCAATCTCTGTAAGGGGGATGGGGGATTCCCATAAAAGACTGCCTGATCCCCGCTATTACCTGTGAACAGTATTTTGGCTCTGGAACTGTTATCAGGAAGTATGCTGAATTTGTGCACCCACTGACCACAAGTGAGTAGTCGGGTTTGGGTGGGTTTTTGTCCCAATTACTGCCAACACAGGGAACAGCTACAGTGCCTACTTGGCTAAGTAACAACCCTATCTCTGCTGCTGTCCCTGTCTCGTCACTTGTAGTGTGGTTCTACTAAAAAAAAAAAAGTTTTATGAACTCTCTGTTGGAGTCATCCAGAAAGTGTTGTGTTTCTTGAAAAATGTATATATGGCGTGACCATGCAGGCTCTATTTTGCAGGAGTCACTTTGACTTCTTTTGAGGGAACAGCAGTCCTGATGGAATGACTCATGCCAAGAGAAAAAAAAATGTGTATATTATGAATCTGTAAGATAGGGAAAAGACTAGGATGTATTTTCATGTTTTCTTTTACAGGTACTTCAAGACGGCTGTCTGCATATTAATACCTATAGTGATAGGGAATCATAAGATAGGAAATGTGATTATGATTGAAAATGTGATTTGTTTAGTTTTTTCGTACATGTTTTTGCACACAACACTTATAGGGCGTACACGGACTTTATTCGGACATTCCGACAACAAAATCCTAGGATTTTTTCCGACGGATGTTGGCTCAAACTTGTTTTGCCTACACACGGTCGCACAAAGTTGTCGGAATTTCCGATCGACAACCACGCGGTCACGTACACCACGTACGACGAGACTAGAAAAGGCCGGTTCAGAAGCAAGCGCGGCACCCTTTGGGCTCCTTTTGCTAATCTCGTGTTAGTAAAAGTTTGGTGAGAGACGATTCGCGCTTTTTCAGACTCGTGGCTTTCAGATCGTTTTCTGCCGTTCAGTTTGTGCTTGTGGGTTTGTATCTGCTCTTCAGTGCGTGCAGTCAGTTCGTATCAGAGTTTTCTGTGTGATCTTGCCTGCTCATTGCTGTTTTTCAGGTCGCTCTTCACAGGCCTTGCTGTTCTTCAGTGCGTTCTGTTACTTCGTTCTGAGCAGCCGACCGTTTTCTAGCCATGTTTCGTATGCGTACTCCTCGTACAGTTTGTGCTGTGCGGGGGCTTGGTTTTGGGGTCCTGACCTTGACACAAGTCCAGTCCATGAACAGGGTGGGGAGGAGTTCATGGACCAAGAATTGGTTGCTTCAGCGTGACCAGTTCTCTCATATGCCTTTGCTCCGTGAGATCCGTAAGAATAATCCTGATGATTTCAGGGACTTTCGCAGGATGACGGACCCCGTGTTTCACCGTTTGTTGGCTTCGCTGACCCCCTATATCAGCAGGCAGGATACCTGCATGAGGCAAGCCATCACTCCGGAGCAGAGGTTGGTCGCTACCTTGCGGTATTTGGCCACAGGGAGAAGCCTGCAGGACCTCAAGTTCTCGACAGGCATCTCCCCCCAGGCTCTTCTTTGTGGACATTTACTGCTTGTGTTTGTTTTAGCTGACCCTGAAAGAAATGTGTGGAGTCCAGAAAATGTCGTGATTGTGTAACCTTACAAAGCACTGTTGGCTGTTATTTACTAAATGCAAAGACACTTTTCACTACAAGTGCACTTGCAACTGCACTGAAACAGCACTTGTAGTGCAAAGTGGATTTGCCCTTAGGAAATTACCCCCATTTTCTCATAAAATAACAATTACATCACCCCAAAAGTGTTGTAGCGTTGAGACAATAATCCACACATTCTTGATGAACAATCTTTTTATTACCAGCACAATCACATGTGCATTTACCAAAGGTTTTTCTGACAAACCAACATGTTTGTTGTATATCAATTTTTGTGGTATCATTATCCAAAATCAAATTGTCCATTTTATAGAAAACAGGCCTGTGTAAAACCAACAAGAAAGACACAAATCTTGATCTTACAAAGTTCACATTAGGTAAAACCTGAAGGCAATATCAGACATGAGTATTTAGGAACTGTGTTTGATATTGCGTTCAGATGGGGTGAAATCACCCCTGGAAAAGCCAAATTTGGAAGATGCACACAAATTTCCAAATGTCAACATGTGCTATCTGCCATCGGGGGGGGATCAAGGGATGTGTTTTGGGGGAGAAAGCCCTTCCTCTCAGCTACTTTATTATTGAGGAAGGGGTTGCACCCCCAAAACGCGTCCATTGATCTCCCGTGATGGCAGATAGCACATGTTGGCACACTGTGTGCATCCTCCAAATTTAGCTTTGGGAAAAATCACAAAAACATTTCGCACATTGTAGCACACAAAAGAAGAAAGTGATTTGGAGGGGTTTTAAACTCGCCCCAAAACATCAGTGATGTTTTTATATTTTGGAATAACATCATTGATGTTTTGCTTGATGTTTTCCAATTGTAAATTACACCCCATGATCTCCCCGATCAGGATCTGGGCACTTTCTGATATGAAAGGATCTTCATCCACAACCTCACGATCACCTAAAAAGAGAGGAACCCCAAAATAAATTAGGTTTCCAAAAAAATGCCGCCATCCATCTCTTATCTGAGCCTGTGGTCGCAGACACTCACCTGTTGTGGTGACTAGTTCCACCACGTCTTCTTCCTCCTGCTCATCTTGTGTTGGGGGGATTTCCCCTTCTTCCAGAGGGGGGGGCTCTGGTCTCCTCGGATGAGGGGTGTCCTCCGAGTCTTTTCTCCCCTATGTAAAACAAAAATGGTATAATTAGCACACAGATATTTAATATCAGAGCTATAAAGATGAAACATTGCTTGGAAGTGGGGTACAATGATCTATTTTAGCCGA
Source organism: Lithobates clamitans (assembly GCA_037952925.1). Classification (NCBI taxonomy): domain Eukaryota; kingdom Metazoa; phylum Chordata; class Amphibia; order Anura; family Ranidae; genus Lithobates; species Lithobates clamitans. The sequence goes on from JBBGZY010001695.1 coordinate 163,394, forward strand.
GTTCCAAGATGTATATTTATTAGTGGCCTTTGTCAAGCTGCAATACTTTACCTGTTTGGTACAAGCTTCCCAGATGGAGTCACCCCTATAGTATACACTGGAGCACCTGTGTAGCCCCCCTTATAAAAATGGTGTTCTTTTGTCCCACACTAGTGCTCCAGTGTCCAGATGTGAAAACAGCTGCTGAGTGTCCTCTCCTTACACACAATCTAGTTTGCATTTCATTCTAGTAACAAAGCCATCTACACAACCCAATTCTTTGAAGCCAAGTATAGGGCGTCAAAATGGTGGCCAAATGCTAATGGGCTAAACAATGGTATTTTATAGTCCGAAATAAAAATGTGTGATCCGAACGAATAATGTGCCCATGAACATGAAAGTTGCCATTTTAAACTGTACAACAGTTCCTAAAAGCACATGGAGCAGCACGAACGTAATAAACCCAAAAAGAATAGGAACACAGCACAACTACTTACTTTTTTGCAGCACTCTCCGGATCTTTCTGTACTGCTCATGTTCTCGTAATTTCAGGTCCGACCACCGCTTCCTGAGCTGATCTTTCGATTCGTCGTACCCCGAATTTCCGGTGCAGACTCCTGACCACTTTCGCCATGATCTTGGCCTTTCGGACATTGGGGTTGGGGTAAGGCCCATACTTTCCATCATAGTCGGCCCTCTTCAGGATGTCCACCATCTCCCCAAAGGACATATTTGAGTCCTTCAATCTCCTTCTGGATCAGGACGTGTCCGGATCCGGCCTTTCCTCCTCCTCCTCCTTGTTGCTACAATTAGCACGATCCTGCTGTCTATCCGCCATGTGCTCTTCCCCCACTGCGCCGAATGAAAAGGGGCGGGGAATAGACTAGAAAGAACGTCAGGAGCGGGCGGAGATATACGCATGCGCAGTGTGTATAAATCGTAACACGCGCGCGTCTTACGTACGATCTGTGAGCGGAGGAAGGAGCATCGGGGACGCCGATCGTGCTAACGAAGGTAGGATCTAAACTTGGGCCTATACTGCTTCGAAATGGAAGCCTATATTGTAACAAGATTAGGGGAGTTTGGCCTGACATTAGGGTTTGTCTTGTGTTGTGTCTTGCAGAGAAAATGGATGGGTTCAACAACCACAATTTCCTGCCCCTGTTTATTGACAAGTACAGGGAGCTGCCCTGTCTGTGGCAAGTGAGACACCCCCACTATAATCACAAACAGAAGAGGCAGGCAGCGCTGGAGAAACTGCTGGAGTTGGTGAAGCCGGTGGTCCCCATAGCAACCATCCCTTATTTAAAAGTTAAAATTGGTGGCCTGAGGAGCACGTATCTTAAGAAGGTCACAGATTCCCAGAAGTCCGGAGCTGCAGCAGATGACGTTTATGTCCCCAGGCTGTGGTACTATGAGAGACTGCGATTTCTGTCAGACCACACTGAAGTCAGGGAATCCCTCTCTACTCTTCCTTCCACGCTTCCTTCCATACCAGCTGAGGCTTCTGATGTCCAACCTGGGCCTTCCAGCCAGGAAGAAGTGGAGGAGCCCAGCTGGAGTCAGGTATAGCATTCTTCTACAGATTTCTGGGCAATACATAAATGATGTTTACTAGATGTTATTATTGATCATTAATTGCTGATTGAAAAAAGTGTTTTACATATCAATAGACAGTAGTGGGCACCCAAAATTGGGACAAGAATGCAAAATGCTGGGCTCAGAATGATAGTCTGTTATATTTGTTAACATTCAATTTGCAGCAGTCAGGAGGTGAAAATTGTGTGTGATTGATGAAAAAAATACTAAAACTATGTCCCTTTTTCATACACAGGAAGACCTCAGCCAGGAGGAGGTTGTGGAATGTGGCAGTCAGGAGGAGGCGGGGATTAGTGGCAGCCAGGAGGAGGCGGGGCTAAGTGTCAGCCAAGAGAAGCCTGGGACAAGTCGCAGCCTGACTGAGTCTCAGGTCCCTCCCCTCCACCTGCCATACAAAAGGGCCAGGAAGGCCACTCCCAGTCCTGTGCAGGATTCAGCATACAGGCTGATCCAGGAGGCTTCTGCGTCCCTCAGAGCCTTCCCCAGTCCTGCAGAAGCCTTTGCCTGCATGGCTGCCACCAAATTGCAGGGCATGCAGGAGGGCCAACGCAAGCTCTCTGAGGACCTGATTTATAAAGTCCTACGTAAGGGGGAGAGTGGGGAACTGACACCCAAGACGGATGTCATTGAGATCGACGATCCTCCTCCTCCTCCTGCTGCCACAACTCCACCACCACAGCCACAGCGTGGAAGGAAGCGTGGAAAGAAGACCAAAGAGTGATTGCCCTGGGTTCAGTCTGGTCTGACAAAAGCTGCAGTCTCTCGTATGACCACAGCCTGGGGACATAGATGTCATCTGCTGCTTTCCGGATCTCTGGGACTTCTGGACCAGACTGCACTCCCTTAGATATGGACTCCTCAGGCCACCAATTTTGCTTTTAAATAATTGATGTCTGCCCTGGGGGTCCAAGGCTTCGCCCACTTCTGCAGTTTCTCCAGCGTTGCCTCCCTCCTTGTTTTTTTATAGTTGTGACCCCTTAATAAAATTTTTTTAGGTAAATTCTACTCTCCTGTGTGTGTTTTCATCCAAAAAGGACAGTTTGTTGGTGAGTATTCAGGTACATTTCTAACATAAAATGTGAAATTAACAAGGGACAACAACACCAAACAATCTCCTACAGATTAAATAGAACAACATATCAATGGTGTTGTGGGAACTTGTCACAAAAAACACACAAACATTTTCGGGAGTAGAAATCAAAATCACCAAAAAAAAAAAAAAAAAAAGAGAAACACAAAAAAAGATTCTACATTAAAGGCAAAAAAAAAAAAAATATACAAAAATATGTTGTCAGATGTGAGAAATCAAAATATATTGAGGGAATCACCAAAGAATGGTAACGAAAGAAGTTTGTGAGAAGTGTGTGTGAATATGAGCAGCAAAACTACTTAATTCTTGTCACATTGTAAAGAAGAAGAGAGTGCGCTGTATTAAACCATTTTGAACATTGCAGCGTGACGAAAGTGCTGTATCCATTGCGAACGCTAAGTTTACCAGAACGAGCTGTCCCGTCTCGGAATTTCTTCTGAGCATGCGTGGCACTTTGTGCGTCGGAACAGGCCACACACGGTCGGAATTGACGCGATCGGATTTTGTTGTCAGAAAATTTTATCTCCTGCTGTCCAACTTTGTGTGTCGGAAAATCCGATGGAAAATGTCCGATGGCGCCCACACACGGTCGGAATTTCTGACAACACACTCCGATCGGACATTGTCCATCGGAAAATCCGACCGTGTGTACGGGGCATAAGAGAAAAAAAAAGATGAGGCTAGTTAGTTAGTACGACTGTTTCCAGGTTGGGGGAAAAGGATTTTTCCTTACAACTGGGGACAGTTGTGGTTTTAGGAGTTGTATATGTAGCGCCCACCAGTTTGGGTGAGTGCTACAATGGAGAGTTTAGTGTTATATTAGGCTAAATTTGCCAGAATATCACTTTGCATTGTAGTCTGGAGGGGTTTGATTTCTGGGGGGGTTTATTAGTGTAGAGGAGGGTGTGACCCCCTGCACTCTGCTTGAACAGTTTCCTTTGTGTTCTGGGGTTTGGCCTAGAAGACAAGAGGAATACAAGTGTGAGTGACAGGTAACTTCTGGAAGATGCCTCTGGACCAATAGTTAATTTGTTGGGACAGGGGCTGGACTTCTATTTAAGGCCTGGTCACATGTAGGGATTAGCTTCAAGTTCGAGTCGAACTCATGTTCGACTCGAACATAGGCTGTTCGCAAGTTCGCCGAACAGCGAACAATTTGGGGTGTTCGCGGCAAATTCGAATGCCGCGGAACACCCTTTAAAAGTCTATGGGAGAAATCAAAAGTGCTAATTTTAAAGGCTTATACTCATGGTATTGTCATAAAAAGTGTTTGGGGACCTGGGTCCTGCCCCAGGGGACATGGATCAATGCAAATAAAAGTTTTAAAAACAGCTGTTTTTTCGGGAGCAGTGATTTTAATAATGCTTAAAGGGGCGCATGTTTCCCGTGTTTAGAACAGTCTGACAGCAAAATGACATTTCTAAGGAAAAAAAGTCATTTAAACTACTCGTGGCTATTAATGAATTGCCAGTCCGACAATACACATAAAAGTTCATTGATAAAAACGGCATGGGAATTCCCCACAGGGGAACCCTGAACCAAAATTTAAAAAAAAATGACGTGGGGGTCCCCCTAAATTCCATACCAGGCTCTTCAGGTCTGGTATGGATATTAAGGGGAACCCCGGCCGAAATAAAAAAAATGGCGTGGGGTCCCCCTCAAAATCTATACCAGACCCTTCAGGTCTGGTATGGATTTTAAGGGGAACCCCGCGCCAAAATAAAAAAAAAAGGAGTGGGGTCCCCCAAAAATCCATACCAGACCCTTATCCAAGCACGCAACTTGGCAGGCCGCAGGAAAAGAGGGGGGAACGAGAGAGCGCCCCCCCTCCTGAACCATACCAGGCCACATGCCCTCAACATTGGGAGGGTGCTTTGGGGTAGCCCCCCAAAACACCTTGTCCCCATGTTGATGAGGACAAGGGCCTCATCCCCACAACCCTGGCCGGTGGTTGTGGGGTCTGCGGGCAGGGGGCTTATCAGAATCTGGAAGCCCCCTTTAACAAGGGGACCCCCAGATCCCGGCCCTCCCCCCTGTGTGAAATGGTAAGGGGGTACAAAAGTACCCCTACCATTTCTAAAAAACTGTCAAAAATGTTAAAAATGACAAGAGACAGTTTTTGACAATTCCTTTATTTAAATGCTTCTTCTTTCTTCCTTCTTCTATCTTCCTTCGGTTTCTTCCTCCATCTTCTTCTTCTTCTATTTTTTCTGGTTCTTCTGGTTCTTCCTCCGGTGTTCTCGTCCAGCATCTTCCTCCGCGGCGTCGGCGTCTTCTTCCCTTCTTCTCCTCGGGCCGCTCCGCATCCATAATGGCATGGAGGGAGGCTCCCGCTCTTCTCTTCATCTTCTTCTCTTCATCTTCTTCTCTTCATCTTCTTTTCGGCCCGCTCCGCATCCATGATGGCATGGAGGGAAGCTCCCGCTGTGTGACGCTTCTCCTCTTCTGACAGATCTTAAATAACGGGGGGTGGGGCCTTCCCTGTGGCATTCCCCGTGACGCCACAGGAAAGTCCCGTCAAGTTACCGTGCATCAGAGGGGGACGGGGTCACCGGGTGGCCCCACCCCCCCGTTATTTAAGAACCGTCAGAAGAGGAGAAGCGTCACACAGCGGGAGGCTCCCTCCATGCCATCATGGATGCGGAGTGGCCGAAAAGAAGATGAAGAGAAGAAGATGAAGAGAAGAAGATGAAGAGAAGAGCGGGAGCCTCTCTTTATGCCATCATGGATGCGGAGCGGCCTGAGGAGAAGAAGGGAAGAAGACACCGACGCCGCGGAGGAAGATGCCGGACGAGAACACCGGAGGATGAACCAGAAGAACCAGAAGAAGGAGAAGATGGAGGAAGAAACCAAAGGAAGATAGAAGAAAGAAGAAGCATTTAAATAAAGGAATTGTCAAAAACTGTCTCTTGTCATTTTTGACAGTTTTTTAGTGAAATGGTAGGGGTACTTTTGTACCCCCTTACCAATTCACACAGGGGGGAGTGCCAAGATCTGGGGGTCCCCTTGTTAAAGGGGGCTTCCAGATTCCGATAAGCCCCCCTGCCCACAGACCCCCAAAACCACCGGCCAGGGTTGTGGGGATGAGGCCATTGTCATCATCAACATGGGGACAAGGTGTTTTGGGGGGCTACCCCAAAGCACCCTCCCAATGTTGAGGGCATGTGGCCTGGTACGGCTCAGGAGGGGGGGCGCTCTCTTGTCCCCCCCTCTTTTCCTGCGGCCTGCCAGGTTGCGTGCTCGGATAAGGGTCTAGTATGGATTTCTAGGGGGACCCCACGCCGTTTTTTAAAAAAATTTTGGCCCCGGGTTCCCCTTAAAATCCATACCAGACCTGAAGGGTCTGGTATAGATTTTGAGGGGGACCCCACACCATTTTTTTTTTAAATTTTGGCCGGGGTTCCCCTTAATATCCATACCAGACCTGAAGGGCCTGGTATGGAATTTAGGGGGACCCCCACGTCATTTTTTTTTAAAATTTTGGTTCGGGGTTCCCCTGTGGGGAATTCCCATGCCGTTTTTTATCAAGGAACTTCTATGTGTATTGTCGGACCGGCAATTCATTAACAGCCGCGAGTAGTTTTAACTGACTTTTTTCCTTTGAAATGTCATTTTGCTGTCAGACTGTTCTAAACACAGGAAACATGTGCCCATTTACAGGCATACTATAGACACCCCCCAGGTACGAAATTTAAAGGAATATTACACTTTTATTGTTTCACTTTAAGCATTATTAAAATCACTGCTCCCGAAAAACGGCTGTTTTTAAAACTTTTTTTTGCATTGATCCATGTCCCCTGGGGCAGGACCCAGGTCCCCAAACACTTTTTATGACAATAACTTGCATATAAGCCTTTAAAATTAGCACTTTTGATTATTCGTGTTCATGTCCCATTGACTTTAACGGTGTTCGCGTGTTCAAACAAATTTTTTGCCTGTTTGCATGTTCTGGTGCGAACACTACAAGTCACATGTCTCTGGGGGGTGGTTCTGCATGGGGAGTGAGGAGAACTGGCTGAAGTATGTAAGGTCCAGGATCCGTGCAGGTGCTCTCTCCCCTAAAGGGGGAGAGGAGAGTATGCTATGGAGAAGGTATCCAGGAGTCAGGATATAGACACTGATACAGCGCTGATGTTTTCCCCTGTGTGGGGAGAAGAAAAGAAAGCTATGCGGATGGAGAGGAACTGAATTACTTTCTTCCAAATCGCTGCCAATACTGACAACCAGGACTGGGCGAGGATTTTCCATGTGCGACATGGATCATTACTTAGAAACACAAGTGAGTGTAACCCAGAGGGAAACAGAACTTCTACAGGGACTTTAGAGGGGTTAGTGTACGGGGTCCAGGGTAATAGAGCTGGACCCTAGAGGAACTAATGCCCTGGAGGAATCCGGAAAGTCACTTCCCGAGTTATTCAGAGTATCACAGAAGGAGTTAAACTCAGAAATTCTGCTAAGTCAGGAAGTGGTGGTAAAGAGGAAGAAGGAAACATGCAATGCACAAAGGAATATTATTCAAGATGGAGGTCTACTATTCGGGGCTTATATAATCTGAGAATAATGTTGTATTGCATATCATCCAACCCTGCTGCATTATTCAGAGTGACTGTTCAGCATGATGCTGCATGTCATTTGGAAACCACAATAAACTTGTATATAGTTCACTTTCATTGACTGTCTGCGTATTCTATTTGGTTGAGGAGTGGGGGTGATGGAACAAGCTCCAGGGTAGAACAAACTTTTAGCCCCTCCTATGGGAGTAGGGCGCTTCATAGAGATTTAGAAAACCTAAAGCAAAACATCAATGATGTTCAAAATAAAATTAATAACGTCATTGATTTTTTAGGGAGAATCTAAAACACCCAGAAATCCCTAAATTTCTCCTCTTTTTTTCCCACGTCCACATACAGGAACTCGTAAGTAGCCAACACCACCGCCAACATCACAATACTATTGAACCCCTTGTAATTATAATAGTATGACCCCGAGTTGGGGGGTGGGACTATGTGGACATGTTTCCCATCAATTGCCCCTACGCAGTTGGGAAAGTCCCACCGCAAGTGCGAGGCTACAGTCTGCCATTCCTGTGGGTTGGAAGGAAACTGTGGAGTCAAACAAGAATAAAAAAATTTGTCATTTTGCACATAAACATTGAAAGCAGATTAGACACAAACATTCTTGGCCAACATCAGTATAACATTTATTTTAGGGAGTATTTAAAGACAAAAGTATAAGGTTCACCTATCAGATTCCTCACCCCCTCTGATGGCCCATGGTTTACATTTTTGGGGGGAGGGATGTTTTGGACAGGTAACCCTCTCCACTTCATTGAGAGATGAATGACTAAATAATGTGTATTACTTTGGCCAGCCCCTCCTTACTTACACTATTGGCAGCCCACTGGACAGGTAAGAAGTGTCATAATACAAAAATATAAATACACACTGTCCAAATTGGAGCACAATTTTAACATTCTGTAATTGCCTATCAAGATAATAATAGGATACAAAAACTTTAAACAGTACCATTTGAAAGTATTCAGGCAGGCCCTTGCACTACATGCTTTGGGGAATTCATACAGAAATCTGACCACAAAAGAGGTAGGTATAGTGTGTATGGGTTTGAGAAAGTCAGCAGATAGATGATTGTTATGGGTTGACTTAGCGGTTGGGGGGAGGGAGGGTTCCAAATGATTTTGGGATCCAAAAAAAAGCCTCTGGCACTCTGCTAGAATTTAAGGACACAAATAACATTTGTACACATTTTAGGGGGTGTTTTCGGGTAAAGCACTACAATGGAGCTGACAAAATACATTGTTAAGTGACTAGGCGAGATGGATATAGGCCCTGGAGAGCATGCTGGGGAGGTAAGTGAAGGCAAATATGTATGAAGGACAAAAAAAACGTTAAAAAATTCCAGCATGCATGAGGACAAAGGGGACATTCACAGCATATTACAATCATGGTAATTAGGGAATGATGAAAGAAATACAATATATTATCAAATATTAAATACAATAAAATGTCATGTTCAAGGATACAATTCTTACCTTAATATAGTACTTCTGCAGGACCTGAATGATGGCAGAACAGGTCTCTGGGATAATTATCCCCAGAGCCTGGGGGGGAGATGCCTGTCGCCAAGTACCGCAACGTAGTAACTAGCCTCTGCTCCGGAGTGATGGCTTGCCGCATGCAGGTATCCTGTCTGCTGATATAAGGGGTCAGCAAAGCCAACAAACTGTGAAAAACGGGGTCCATCATCCTGAGAAAGTTCCTGAAATCGTCAGGATTATTCTCACGGATCTCACGGAGCAAAGGCATGTGACAGAATTGGTCACGCTGGAGCAACCAATTCTTGGTCCATGAACTCCTCCCCACCCTGTTCATGGACTGGGCTTGTGTCAAAGTAAGAACCCCAACATCAAGCCCCCCGCACAACACGAACTCTGCAATGAATACATACATGGCTTCAAAACGGTCGGCTGGTCAGAACGAAGTAACAGAACGCACTGAAGAACAGCAAAGCCTGTGAAGAGCGACCTGAAAATCAGCAACGAGCGGACAAGAACACGAGGATAAATCAATGCGAACTCACTACACGCACTGAAGACCAGATTCAAACCCACAAGCACAAACTGAACAGCAGAAAAACGATCTGAAAACCACGAGTCTGAAAAGCGCGAATCGTCTCTCACCAAACTTTTACTAACACGAGATTAGCAAAAAAAAAGAGCCCAAAGGGTGGCGCGCTTGGTATTGAACTGCCGTTTTACAGCCCCTTCGTACGTGTTGTACGTCACCGCGTTCTTGACGTTTGGAAATTCCTATAACTTTGTGCGACCGTGTGTATGCAAGACAAGTTTGAGCCAACATCCGTCGGAAAAAATCCGATGGATTTTGTTGTCGGAATGTCCGTTCAATGTCCGATCGTGTGTACAGGGCATTACACAGTTGATTGATAATAAATGGCTTAAAAAAAAAAGAAAAGTTTGTGTGTGTGTGTGTGTGTGTGTGTGTGTGTATATACAGTATCTCACAAAAGTGAGTACACTCCTCATATTTTTGTAAATTTTTTATTATATCTTTTCATGTGACAACACTGAAGAAATTATACTTTGCTACAAGTAGTGAGTGTGCAGCTTGTATAACAGTTTAAATTTGCTGTCCCCTCAAAATAACTCAACACACAGCCATTAATGTCTAAACTACTGGCAACACAAGTGAGTATACCCCTAAGTTAAAATGTCCAAATTGGGCCCAATTAGCCATTTTTCCTCCCCGGTGTCATCATTAGACTCATTAGTGTTACAAGGTCTCAGGTGTGAATGGGGAGCTGGTGTGTTAAATTTGGTGTTATCACTTTCACTCCCTTGTACTGGTCACTAGAGGTTCAACATGGCACCTCATGGCAAAAAACCCTCTGAGGATCCAAAAAAAAGAATTGTTGCCCTATGTAAAGATGGCCTAGGCTATAAGAAGATTGCCAAGACCCTGAAACTGAGCTACAGCACAATGGCCAAGACCATACAGCAGTTTGACAGGTTCTAATCAGAACAGGCCTCGCCATGGTCGACCAACGAAGTCGAGTGCACATGCTCAGCGTCATATCCAGAGGTTGTCTTTGGGAAATAGATGTATGAATGCTGCCAGCATTGCTGTAGAGGTTAATGGGGAGGGGGGTTAGCCTGTCAGTGCTCGGACCATATGCCGCACACTGCATCCAATTGGTCTGCATGGCTGTCGTCCCAGAAGTAAACTTCTTCTAGAGATGATGCACAAGAAAGCCTACAAACAGTTTGCTGAATACAAGCAGACTAAAGACATGGATTACTGGAACCATGTCCTGTGCTCTGATGAGACCAAGATAAACTTATTTGGTTCAGATGGTGTCAAGCGTGTGTGAAGGTAACCAGGTGAGAAGTACAAAGCTGGAAGTGTCATGGTCTGGGGCTGCATGAGTGCTGCCAGCACTGGGGAGCTACATTTCATTGAGGGAACCATGAATGCCAACATGTACTATGACATACTGAAGCAGAGCATGATCCCCTCGCTTCGGAGACTGGGCCGCAGGGCAGTATTCCAACATGATAATGACCCCAAACACACCTCCAAGACGACCACTGAATGGCTAAAGAAACTGAAGGTAAAGGTGATGGACTGGCCAAGCATGTCTCCAGACCAAACCCTATTGAGCATCTGTGGGGTATCCTCAAACGAAAGGTGGAGGAGCGCAAGGTCTCTAACATCCTCCAGCTCCGTGATGTCATCATGGAGGAGTGGAAGAGGACTCCAGTGGCAACCTGTGAAGCTCTGGTGAACTCCATGCCCAAGAGAGGTAAGGCAGTGCTGGAAAATAATGGTGGCCACAAAAAAACTTGACACTTTGGGCTTAATTTGGACATTTTCACTTGGGGGTGTACTCGCTTTTGTTGCCAGCGGTTTAGACATTAATGGCAGTTTTACACTGTTATACAAGCTGTACACTCACTACTTCACACTGTAGCAAAGTGTCATTTCTTCAGTGTTGTCACTAGGGATGAGCTTCGTGTTCGAGACAACCCATGTTCGACTCGAACATCGTCTGTTCGATCGTTCGTCGAATTGCGAACGATATGGGCCGTTCGCGCCAAATTCGTGTGGCGCGTCACGGCCCATAATTCACTGCGGCATCGCAGTGCATTGCTGGCTGATGATTGGCCAAGCATGCACTATGACCCGCATGCTTGGCCAATCACAGTGCCGTCGGTAGAGAGAGCTGTAATTGGCCAAAGCCAGGATGGCTTTGGCCAATTATGGCTCAGGGGGTTTAGAACACGCCCCACACTATATAAGGCCGCCTGCACGGCAGCCCTGTGTAGTGTGTTCCGGCGTGCTTAGAGAGAGAGAGAGAGGAGACAGTGTCATTTCATTTGAGTTAGCTAGATTAGGCAGGACAGTCAGTGAGTTAGCTGCACTTACAGTGTATTGTGTAGATATATATATGCATCCCAGGTGCTGTGTATGTATATATATATATATATATATATCTTCAGCTACCTGAAGAAAATTGCATGTGTTCTTTTGATCCTATAAGTACCACAGTCAGGCAGCTAGACTATTTACAGTTAGTGTAGTGCGTCCTCCTCACAGTGTTCAGTTAAAGCTACAAGTTAGTTTAGTGTGACCTCTGCACAGTGTTCAGCTAAAACTACAAGTTAGTGTATTGCACAGTGTTCAGCTAAAGCTACAAGTTAGGGTAGTGTGTCCTCCTCACAGTGTTCAGCTAAAGCTACAAGTTAGTTTAGTGTGACCTCTGCACAATGTTCAGCTAAAGCTACAAGTTAGGGTAGTGCATCCTCCTCACAGTGTTCAGCTAAAACTGCAAGTTAGTGTAGTGAGACCTCTGCACAGTGTTCAGCTAAAGCTACAAGTTAGTGTAGTGCGTCCTCCTCACAGTGTTCAGCTAAAGCTACAAGTTAGTTTAGTGTGACTTCTGCACAGTGTTCAGCTAAAGCTACAAGTTAGGGTAGTGCGTCCTCCTCACAGTGTTCAGCTAAAGCTACAAGTTGGTGTAGTGTGTCCTCCTCACAGTGTTCAGCGAAAACTACAAGTTAGTGTAGTGCGACCTCTGCACAGTGTTCAGCTAAAGCTACAAGTTAGTGTAGTGTGTCCTACTCACAGTGTTCAGCTAAAACTACAAGTTAGTGTAGTGCGACCTCTGCACAGTGTTCAGCTAAAGCTACAAGTTAGTGTAGTGTGTCCTCCTCACAGTGTTCAGCTAAAACTACAAGTTAGTGTAGTGCGACCTCTGCACAGTGTTCAGCTAAAGCTATAAGTTAGGGTAGTGCGTCCTCCTCACAGTGTTCAGCTAAAACTACAAGTTAGTGTAGTGTGACCTCTGCACAGTGTTCAGCTAAAGCTACAAGTTAGTGTAGTGCATCCTCACAGTGTTCAGCGAAAACGACAAGTTAGTGTAGTGCGACCTCTGCACAGTGTTCAGCTAAAGCTACAAGTTAGTGTAGTGCGTCCTCCTCACAGTGTTCAGCTAAAACTACAAGTTAGTGTAGTGCGACCTCTGCACAGTGTTCAGCTAAAGCAACAATTTAGGGTAGTGCGTCCTCCTCACAGTGTTCAGCTAAAACTACAAGTTAGTGTAGTGAGACCTCTGCACAGTGTTCAGCTAAAGCTACAAGTTAGTGTAGTGCGTCCTCCTCACAGTGTTCAGCTAAAGCTACAAGTTGGTGTAGTGCGACCTCTGCACAGTGTTCAGCTAAAGCTACAAGTTAGTGTAGTGTGTCCTCCTCACAGTCTTTAGCTAAAGCTACAAGTTAGTTTAGTGTGACCTCTGCACAGTGTTCAGCTAAAGCTACAAGTTAGTGTAGTGCGTCCTCCTCACAGTGTTTCGCTAAACATACAAGTTATTTTTTTGCGAGTTCTGCACAGTGTTCAGCTAAAGCTACCTGTAGAAGGTTGGTGGTGTTTTCCTGATCCTATCACTACCGCAAGCAGCTAAATAAGCTACAAGTTAGTGTAGTGCGAGCTCTGCACAGTGTTCACCTAAAGCTACCTGTAGAAGGTTGGTGGTGTTTTCCTGATCCTATCACTACCGCAGGCAGCTAAATAAGCTACAAGTTATTTTTTGGCGAGCTCTGCACAGTGTTCACCTAAAGCTACCTGTAGAAGGTTGGTGGTGTTTTCCTGATCCTATCACTACCACAGGCAGCTAAATAAGCTACAAGTTATTTTTTGGCGAGCTCTGCACAGTGTTCACCTAAAGCTACCTGTAGAAGGTTGGTGGTGTTTTCCTGATCCTATCACTACCGCATGCAGCTAAATAAGCTACAAGTTAGTGTAGTGCGAGCTCTGCACAGTGTTCACCTAAAGCTACCTGTAGAAGGATGGTGGTGTTTTCCTGATCCTATCACTACTGCAGGCAGCTAAATAAGCTACAAGTTATTTTCTGGCGAGGTCTGCACAGTGTTCACCTAAAGCTACCTGTAGAAGGTTGGTGGTGTTTTCCTGATCCTATCACTACCGCAGGCAGCTAAATAAGCTACAAGTTAGTGTAGTGCGAGCTCTGCACAGTGTTCACCTAAAGCTAAAGCTACCTGTAGAAGGTTGGTGGTGTTTTCCTGACCCTTTCACTACCGCAGGCAGCTAAATAAGCTACAAGTTATTTTTTTGCGAGCTCTGCACAGTGTTCACCTAAAGCTACCTGTAGAAGGTTGGTGGTGTTTTCCTGATCCTATCACTACTGCAGGCAGCTAAATAAGCTACAAGTTAGTGTAGTGCGAGCTCTGCACAGTGTTCACCTAAAGCTACCTGTAGAAGGTTGGTGGTGTTTTCCTGATCCTATCACTACCGCATGCAGCTAAATAAGCTACAAGTTAGTTTTTTGGGAGCTCTGCACAGTGTTTAGCTAAAGCTACCTGTAGAAGGTTGGTGGTGTTCTCATACTACAGGCAGGCAGTTGATTTTGCTAGCTGCAGTATCAGTATATATATATATATATATCCCAGCTTAGTGCAGCTACAGGCCATTAGTATGTCTGGAAGGCCAACAACGAGAGGCAGACAGTCACAAGCCAATAAAAGAGGGCAAGCAGGCTCTGTGTCTAGAGGCAACAGTACTGGTCATGGAGACGGTGCATCCTCATCAGCACGTGGCCGTGGGACACGCTTTGCCTTTTTTTCGGCAGCTGGCCGTGTTGAGCCGTAACATGCGGAAGACTTGGTCGAGTGGATGACCAAGCTGTCCTCATCCTCCTCATCCTCTCTTACCCATCCTCAGGGTACTTTGTCTGGCAAAGCAGCTGCCAACGCGGCCTCTTCCCTCGGCTAAATGTCATCAGTGACTCCTTGCCTAGCCCCACCATGTCCTCCTGAGGAGTCCCTCGAACTGTTTGACCACAGTGTTGGGTATATGCTCCAGGAGGATGCCCAGCGTTTGGAAGGCTCTCATGATGATACTGAGCTAGATGAAGGCAGTAACGTGAGCACGGACAGAGGGGGTCCCCAAGAAGGACAACAATCTGGCAGTCATGCTCCCCCTGCTGCAGCATACTGCCAGGTTTGCTCCAGTGATGAGGAGGGAGGGGATGATGAGGTCACTGACTCAACGTGGGTGCCTGATAGGAGAGAGGAGGAGGAGGCACATCACCAACGAGGCAGGAGGCCCTCCAGGGGCCAGCCTAAGGGCAGCACACTGACTGCATCACACCCCAAAGCTCCGCATGTGCAGGGCGCTGCAGTCTCTGCGCGTTATTCAAAAAGTTCTTTGGTGTGGGCCTTTTTTGAGACGAGTGCATCAGATCGCACCGCTGCTATTTGCAACATATGTCTCAAGCGTATCTCGTGTGGCCACAACATCTCCCGCTTGGGCACCACATGCTTGACCAGACATATGTTGACCTGCCATGCAGTTCGTTGGCAAGCGTATCTAAAAGACCCACACCAAAGAACAAAGAGGACCTCTCCTTGCTCCTCATCAGCTGAGATCTCCAACCCCACTATACCTTCAGTCCTTTCTGAGACCCGCATTGAGAGGAATGAAGGTGTAGAATTAGGTGTGTCACAGCCAAGTACTTGTGGGCAATCTGCTTTCGGTACACCGACGTCAGATTGTACCAGGCAGATTTCCCTGCCCCAGCTGCTGCACTGCCGAAAGAAGTTCGCTCCCAGCCATCCACATGCCCAGCGGTTGAATGCTAGCTTGGCAAAATTGCTAGCACTTCAACTGCTGCCTTTTCGGTTGGTAGACTCTGCCCCCTTCCGTGAGTTTGTGGAATGTGCGGTTCCTCAGTGGCAGGTACCCAAACGCCACTTTTTCTCACGGAAGGCGATGTCCAAGCCTCGCTGGACAGGGCGGTCAGTGGTAAGGTGCATATTACCGCTGACTCATGGTCCAGCAGGCATGGACAGGGACGTTACCTAAGTTTCACTGTGCATTGGGTGACTCTGCTGGCAGCTGGGAAGGATGCAGGACAAGGTGCAGTAGTGTTGGAGGTTGTTCCGCCACCACGCCTCCAAAATGCCACTACTAATGATTGCGACACACCTCTCTCCTCCACCCGCTCCTCTTCTTCTTCCTCCATGGCCTCTTCCTGTGCTTTGTCCTCGGAACCAGCAGTGCTCCGTAGGCATTCAAGGGGCTACGCAAGTACGCAGGCCAAAAGATGCCATGCGGTGCTTGAGCTGGTGTGCTTGGGGGACAGGAGCCACACTAGGGCAGAGGTTCTGTCAGCTCTGCAGGGGCAGGTTCAGAGGTGGTTGACGCCACGCCAACTTAAGGCAGGAATGGTGGTTTGCGACAATGGCACCAACCTCCTCTCTGCCCTCCGACAGGGACAAATGACCCATGTGCCCTGTTTGGTTCACGTCCTTAACTTGGTGGTGCAGCGGTTCTTGGGCAGGTACCTGGGCTTACAGGATGTCCTGAGGCAGGCCAGGAAAGTCTGTGTGCATTTCCGTCGGTCATATAATGCCAGTGCTCGGCTGGTGGACCTCCAAAAGGAGTTTAACCTGCCCAAGAACCGCCTAATCTGTGACATGCCCACCAGGTGGAACTCAACGTTGGCCATGCTGCAGTGGCTGCACACGAAGCAGAGGGCCATCAATGAGTACCTGTGTGACTATGGCACCAGGACAGGGTCAGGGGAGCTTGTTTTTTTTCCCCACGCCAGTGGGCCATGATCAGGGATGCATGCACTGTCCTGTCACCATTTGAGGAGGCCACGAGGATGGTGAGCAGTGACAGTGCATGCATCAGTGACACTGTCCCCCTTGTCCACCTGTTGGAGCACACGCTGCGTGGAATAATGGATAGGGCAATTGAGGCAGAACAGAGGCAGGAAGAGGAGGACTTCCTTAGCTCTCAAGGCCCCCTTTATCCAGACAGTGTTCCTGCGTGCCCACCGATCACACAGGAAGAGGCGAGGAGGAGGAGGATTGTGTCAGTATGGAGGTGGAGCCTGGCACTCAGCATCAGCAGCAGTCTTTAAGGGATCAGTCCCAAGAAACACATGGACTTGTACGTGGCTGGGAGGAGGTGGCTGCGGACCATGTTGTCCTTAGTGACCCAGAGGACTCCGGACCGAATGCCTCAGCAAACCTGCGCTGCATGGCCTCCCTGATCCTGCAAAGCCTGCGTAAGGATCCTAGTATTCTCGGTATCAAGGAGAAGGACCAATACTGGCTGGCAACCCTCCTTGATCCACATTACAAGGGAAAGGTTGCGGACCTTATCTTGCCGTCGCAGAGGGAGCAGAGGATGAAACATATTCGGACGGCCTTGCAGAAAGGTTTGTGCAACGCGTTCCCAGAGACTGGGAGGTTACAAACTCCTGTTTCTGGACAACGTGTTGCTGAGGCTTCGGTCAGTCAAAGAAGGAGCAGTGGAGAAGGTGGCCGTCTGACCGATGCGTTTAGACAATTTTTTAGTCCGTAGCCCCAAGGTATGATCGGTTCCAGCAACCATCGCCAGCGTCTGTTTTACATGGTGCAGGAATACCTAGGGGCAAGATCTGACTTGGACACCTTTCCCACCGAAAATCCTCTGGGTTACTGCGTCTTGAGGATGGATCACTGGCCAGAGCTTGCACAGTATGCAATTGAGCTACTGGCCTGTCCTGCATCCAGCGTTCTTTCAGAACGCACATTCGGTGCTACTGGAGGCTTTGTAACCGATCACAGGGTGCGTCTGTCCACAGACTTGGTCGATCGACTGACCTTCATAAAAATGAATCAGTCTTGGATCACCACCAGCTACCAAGCACCTGATGCTGATGTAACCGAATATTTTTTTTTGAAGTCTCAGATCCCTTCAAAGACTGCCTATGCTGATGCTGAGTGACTATCTATCTATCGAACTAAGCTTCGAGTTCGAGTCGAACTCATGTTCGGCTCGAACATTGGCTGTTCGCAAGTTCGCCGAACAGCGAACAATTTGGGTTGTTCGCGGAAAATTTGAATGCCGCGGAACACCCTTTAAAAGTCTATGGGAGGAATCAAAAGTGCTAATTTTAAAGGCTTATATGCAAGTAATTGTCATAAAAAGTGTTTGGGGACCCGGGTCCTGCCCCAGGGGACATGGATCAATGCAAAAAAAAGTTTTAAAAACGGCCGTTTTTTTAGGAGCAGTGATTTTAATAATGCTTAAAGTCAAACAATAAAAGTGTAATATCCCTTTAAATTTCGTAGCTGGGGGGTGTCTATAGTATGCCTGTAAAGGGGCGCATGTTTCCCGTGTTTAGAACAGTCTGACAGCAAAATGACATTTCAAAGGAAAAAAAGTCATTTAAACTACTCGCGGCTATTGCATTGCCGACAATACACATAGAAGTTCATTGATAAAAACGGCATGGGAATTCCCCACAGGGGAACCCCGAACCAAAATTAAAAAAAAAAAATGATGTGGGAGTCCCCCTAAATTCCATTCCAGGCCCTTCAGGTCTGGTATGGATATTAAGGGGAACCCCGGCCAAAATTATTTTAAAAAATGACGTGGGGTTCCCCAAAAAATTCCATACCAGACCTGAAGGGTCTGGTATGGATTTTAAGGGGAACCCCGCGCCAAAAAAAGAAAAAAATACGGACCAGACCCTTATATGAGCACGCAACCTGGCAGGCCACAGGAAAAGAGGGGGGGACGAGAGTGCGGCCCCCCTCCTGAACCGTACCAGGCCACATGCCCTCAACATTGGGAGGGTGCTTTGGGGTAGCCCCCCAAAACACCTTGTCCCCATGTTGATGGTTGATGAGGACAATGGCCTCATCCCCACAACCCTGGCCGGTGGTTGTGGGGGTCTGCGGGCGGGGGGCTTATCGGAATCTGGAAGCCCCCTTTAACAAGGGGACCCCCAGATCCCGGCCCCCCCGTGTGAAATGGTAAGGGGGTACTTACCCCTACCATTTCACTGAAAAACTGTCAAAAATGTTAAAAATGACAAGAGACAGTTTTTGACAATTCCTTTATTTAAATGCTTCTTCTACCTTTCTTCATCTTCTTCTTCTTCTGGTTCCTCTGGTTCTTCCTCCAGCGTTTTCATCCAGCATCTCCTCTGCGGCGTCTTCTATCTTCTTCTCCTCGGGCCGCTCCGCACCCATGGCATGGGGGGAGGCTCCCGCTCTTCTCCTCTTCTTTTCTTCTCTTCTTCTCTTGTTCATTTTCTTCCCCGGGCCGCTCCGCACCCATGCTGGCATGGAGGGAGGCTTCCGCTGTGTGACGCGTGGATTTTTTATGTGATATATGTATAGTACATTTTCAGTGTGTACACCTATTCATATATTTGGTTATTTCATACATTATTCACATGTGTTCTTAGATCTATATTGTCTTAGCTATATCACATGATTTAGGTACGCAGTATATGCACATTGCACTTTGTGATTCAATGCACACGGCACCTTGTTGTACGTGGTTATAGAGTTTGTTTTATACAGAAAGTGATTTTAGATCCATATTTTCTGTAAATTGCACTTTACTTTATTATTATTTTGATTCACATGTTATCACTAAGGAGCATAGATATTTAGATATATCCCTAGGCGCAACGCATTCTTTGTTTAGAAGAAGCATTTAAATAAAGGAATTGTCAAAAACTGTCTCTTGTCATTTTTAATATTTTTGACAGTTTTTTAGTGAAATGGTAGGGGTAAGTACCCCCTTACCATTTCACACGGGGGGGGCTGGCGGGATCTGGGGGTCCCCTTGTTAAAGGTGGCTTCCAGATTCCGATAAGCCCCCCGCCCGCAGACCCCCACAACCACCGGCCAGGGTTGTGGGGATGAAGCCCTTGTCCTCATCAACATGGGGACAAGGTGTTTTGGGGGGCTACCCCAAAGCACCCTCCCAATGTTGAGGGCATGTGGCCTGGTACGGTTCAGGAGGGGGGGGCGCACTCTCGTCCCCCCTCTTTTCCTGCGGCCTGCCAGGTTGCGTGCTCGGATAAGGGTCTGGTATGGAATTTAGGGGGAACCCCACGTCATTTTTTTTTTACATTTTGGCCGGGGTTCCCCTTAATATCCATACCAGACCTGAAGGGCCTGGTATGGAATTTAGGGGGACTCCCACGTCATTTTTTTTTTTTAAATTTTGGTTCGGGGTTCCCCTGTGAGGAATTCCCATGCCGTTTTTATCCATGAACTTCTATGTGTATTGTCGGCAATGCAATAGCCGCGAGTAGTTTTAAATGGGTTTTTTCCTTCGAAATGTCTTTTTGCTGTCAGACTGTTCTAAACACGGGAAACATGCGCCCCTTTACAGGCATACTATAGACACCCCCCAGCTACGAAATTTAAAGGGATATTACACTTTTATTGTTTGACTTTAAGCATTATTAAAATCACTGCTCCTAAAAAAACGGCCGTTTTTAAAACTTTTTTTTGAATTGATCCATGTCCCCTGGGGCAGGACCCAGGTCCCCAAACACTTTTTATGACAATAACTTGCCTATAAGCCTTTAAAATGAGCACTTTTGATTATTCATGTTCGTGTCCCATAGACTTTAACGGTGTTCGCGTGTTCGAACAAACTTTTTTCCTGTTCGCATGTTCTAGTGCGAACCGAACAGGGGGGTGTTCGGCTCATCCCTAATCCTGAGTAATTATCCTCTTCCTCCTCAATGATCACGCTGATAGCTTGTAAGAACATTTTTGGTCCTGGGCGCCGCCACCAGTGCCTAAGGCCCAATTTTTCAGCCCCTGTTTAACAGGGGCGTGTAATTACAATTTTTGATGCAATACTTTGCAGCAGGGCTCGTTCCTGCATTCCAACTAAAGTATCTGTGAGGGGTTGCAGTGTTGTGGCACCAGCACCAGTGCCTAAGGCCTAATTTTTCAGCCCCTGTTTAACAGGGGCATGTAATTACAATTTTTGATGCAATACTTTGCAGCAGGGCTCGTTCCTGTGCTCCAACTAGAGTATCTGTGAGGGGTTGCAGTGTTGTGGCACCAGCACCAGTGCCTAAGGCCCAATTTTTCAGCCCCTGTTCAACAGGGGCATGTAATTACAATTCTTGATCTAATATTTCACAGAAGGGCCGGTTTCTGCGCCCACCAAGAGCGAGTGAGGACTTACAGTGTGGTGGCACCAGCACCACCACCACCACCAAAGGCCCAATTTTTCTGCCCCTGTTCAACAGGGGCATGTAATTACAATTCTGTTTGGGGACCTGTTGTCCTGCCCCAGTAGACATGTATCAATGCAAAAAAAAGTTTTAAAAACGTCCATTTTTTCGGGAGCAGTGATTTTAATAATGCTTAAAGTGAAACAATAAAAATGAAATATTCCTTTAAATATCGTGCCTGGGGGTGTCCTTAGTATGCCTGTAAAGTAGCCCATCTTTCCCATGTTTATAACAGTGCCACAGCAAAATGACATTTCTAAAGGAAAAAATTTAATTCAAAACTGCTTGCGACTGTAATGTATTGTCGGATCCCGCAAAATAGATAAAAATACCAAAAAAAAAGGTGTGGATGTCCCCCCCAAAATCCATACCAGGCCCTTCAAGTCTGGTATGGATATTCAGGGGAACCCCGTACCCAAATATTTAAAAAAATGGCGTGGGGGTCCTCCAGGCACTATTTACTCTGAACAGCAGCATATATACTATACAGCCTGCCCTATATACTCTGCAAAAAATTGGGCCTGAGGCATTGGTGGTACCAAAACACTGTAAGCCCTCACAGTTACTCTTGGTGGGCGCTGGAATGGGCCCTGCTGTGAAATATTAGATCAAAAATTGTAATCACATGCCCCTGTTAAATAGGGACAGAAAAATTGGTCCTTAGGCAGTAGTGGTGGTGCCCTAAACCAAAAATATTGTTGGAAGCTAGCATCATCAAGATTGAGGCAGTATAGGCAGTCTTCAAGGGATCTCACATCCATAGCAAATTCAATCAGTTACATCAGCATCAGGTGCTTGATAGCTGCTGATCCAAGACTGATTCATTTTTATGAATGTGAGCCTATCAATGGAGTCTATGGACAGGCACACTCTTTGACCTGTTACAAACCCTCCAGCAGCACTGAATGTGCGTTCAGAAAGCATGCTGGATGCAGGACAATCCAGTAGCTCAATTGCATATTTTTTTTTTTTAATTTGATAATTTTTATTCATAATTATACAAAAAATGTCACATTTCACAGTATACAAAGTTCCAAGCAATAAAACACATCCTAATACCCTACAAAATGCATAAATCCATCCTACAAGGAGTGCTCTTCTAATTTTCTCCCACTTTAACTCCCATTACTGCAGTACATAAACCCAATATCAAGCCCTCACTTTATCATAGATCTTACACACACACTTCTACTCTTATCTTAGTGCCTACACATTTCCCTATCCTCCTCTTTTTCTTTCTTCCTTTCCCCCTTTCTTTCCCTTTTACACTGTACTCAATATAGGGTGGTCCAGCTTCGCCAACCAGGGATTCCAGATTTTTTAAAATTCCTTTATATTCCCTCCCCTTACATAAACTAACTTCTCTTTCCCTATTGTTTCTGACACTGTTCTAAACCAGTCGTCTACAGAAGGGGGTTTCTCAGCCTGCCATCTCTTGGCTATTCCCTTTCTTGCCTGGTAGAGGCATCTCCGCACCGCTTTTATTTTATTCCTCCCGTTGCCCAGGTTCCCTCCCACCCCCAAGATACACAATTTCGGGTTTAATTTGAGGCTTAAATTGAAAATCTTATTTATGGTCTCAACTGCATATTTTGAGCAAGTTCTGGCCAGTGGTGCCATCCTCAAGACCCAGTAACCCAGTGGATGCTCTGTTGGAAAGGTCTCCAAATCTGCTCTTGCCCCTAGATATTCCTGCACCATGTAATGCAGATGCTGGCGATGGTTGCTTGAACCGATCAGACCTTGGCGCTGAGGACTGAAAAATTGTTTAAAGGCATCGGTTAGTCAGCCACCTTCTCCACAGCTCTTCCTCTGACTAAACAAAGCCTTAGCATAATGTTGTCCAGCACCAGGAAATGGTGACCTCCCAGGGTCTGGAAATGCTTTGCACAAACCTTTCTTCAAGGCCTCCTGAAGATGTTTCATCCTCTGCTCCCTCTGCGAAGGCAGCATGAGTTCTCCAACCTTACCCTTGTAACGTGGATCAAGAAGGGTTGCCAGCCAGTAATGATCCCTCTCCTTGATACCACAAATACTAGGGTCCTTTCGCAGACTTTGCAGAATCAGGAAGGCCATGCAGCGTGAGTTTGCAGAGGCATTTGATTCTAAATCCTCTGGGTCACTAAGGATCTGGGTAACTATCTCCTTCCAGCCACGTACAACTCCTTGGGTTTCTGGGGACTGAAAACCATCTCTTAAAGACTGCTGCTGAGTGTTATCCTCTACATCCATGCAGACACAATCATCCTCCTCCTCCTCCTCTTCTTCCTGTGTGTTTGGCGGGCCTGCAGGAATCCTATCTGGATAAAGGGTGCCTTGAGAGGTAAGGAAGTCCTCCTCTTTCTCCCGTTGTTCTGCCTCAAGTGCCCTGTCCACATAGCATATGCTCCAGCAGGAAGACTAGAGGGACAGTGATTCATGCATTGTCACTGCTCTCCATTCTTGTGGCCTCCTCAAATGGTGACAGGACAGTGCATGCATCCTTGATCAGTAGCCACTGGCGTGGCGAAAAGAAGCCAAGCTCCCCTGACCCTATCCTGGTGCCATACTCGCACAGGTACTCATTGATGGCCCTCTGCTGTGTGTGCAGCCGCTGCAGCATTGCCAACATTGAGTTCCACCTGATGGGCATGTCACAAATGAGGCAGTTGGTGAGCAGGTTGCATCCCTTTTGAATGTCAGCCAACCGAGCACTGGCATTGTATGACCGGCGGAAATGCCACAGACTTTTCTGGCCTGCCTCAAGAGATCCTGTAAGCCTGGTACTTGCTCAAGAACCGCTGCACCATCAAATTCAGGATGTGTGCCAAACATGGAACATGGGTCAAGTGTCCCTGTTGGAGGGTGGAGAGAAGGTTGGTGCCATCGCACCGTTGGTTCAGAGGACAAATCTGCAGAAGAACCCTGTCTTGCATCCTTCCCAGCTGCCAGCAGAGTTACCCAGTGCACCATGAAGGAAAGGTCCAACAAGGCCAAAACATTTCCTTCCACATGCCGTTAGAGAGCCGGAATGGCCTTCCATACAAAGAAATGGTGTTTTGGAACCTGCCACTGAGGTACAGCACATTCCACAAATTCATGAAAGGGAGCAGAGTCTACCAGCCGAAAATGCAGCAGTTGCAGTGCTAGCAATTTTGCCAAGCTAGCATTTAGACGCTGAGCATGTGGATGGCTGGGACCAAATTTCTTTTTACGGTTCAGCAACTGAGGTAGGGAAATTTGCCTGCTAAAATCAGATGGTGGTGTACTGCTGGCAGATTGGCTGCAAGTACTTGGGACATTTATTGCTATACCTTCATTCCTCTCAGTGCAGGTTTTTGAGAGGACTGGAGGTTTAGTAGGGTTGGAGATCCCAGATGAGGAGCAAGGAGAAGTCTGCCTTTTTCTTTAATGTGGTTCTTTCAAGTGCTGTTGCCAACGGACTGCATGGCAGGTCGTCATATGTCTGGTCAAGCATGTGGTGCCCAAGTGGCTGCTGTTCTGGCCAAGCTTGACCTGCTTCAGACATGGGTCGAAACAGCAACGGTGCGATCTGCTGCACACATGTCGAAAAGGCCCACACCAAGGAACCTTTAAAAGTCAGCGGGAAGTCAGCAGCGCCCTGTACCTGCGGAGCTCTGCGGTGTGATGCAATAGGGTGGCTGTATTTAAGCTGCCCCCTAGAGAACATCCTGCCTTGTTTAAGTTGTGCCTCCTCCTCCCTCTTCTTCCTCCTCCCCCCTCCTCCATCAGTGACCTCATCATCCCCTCCCTCCTCGTCACTGGAGCAAACATGGCAGTATGCTGCAGCTGGGGAAACATGACTGCCAGTTTCTGGTCCTTCTGTGGCACCCCCTCTCTAGGCTCACGTTACTCCCTTCCTCAACCTGGGAACCAACATCGGAGCCTTCAAATCACTGCGCATCCTCCAGCAGCATGTACCCAACACTGTGGTCGAATAATTCTGGGGACTCCTCCATGCATGATGGTGGGGCTACGGAAGGAGTGGCTATGGACAAGGAGTCGGTGGAATAGGTCGCTTTGGCAGCTGCATTGGAAAGCAAAATACTCTGAGCCTGGGTGACAGAGGATGAGGAGGATGAGGACGGCTTTGTTATCTACTCCACCAACTCTTCTGCATCTTGTAGCTCAATAACACGACCAGCAGCAGAAAAAAAGGACAAGCGTGCCCCACGGCCACCTTCAGAGAATGCACAATGTCCACGACTACCACTGTTGACTGTAGACACAGAGGCTGCTTGCCCTCTTTTAGTGGCCTGTGAGCGTCTGCCTCTCCTTGGTGGTCTTCCGTACATGATAAACTGTTTTTGTTTTGCAACACCACACTACACTGTATTAGATACCGTGTACACCTCCTGAAGTGTATTAGAAACTGTACACACTGTATTAGATACTGTGTACACCGCCTGCACTGTATTAGCAACTGTACTGCACTGTATTTTATACTGTGTGTACACCACCAGAAGTGTAGTTGAAACTGTACACACTGTATTAGATACTGTGTACACTGCCTGAAGTGTATTAGAAACAGTACACCACCGAATGCACTGTAGATATAGGATACACTGGATGCAGAGTGTGTGTATATGTGTATAGGGGTTTGCACAGGCTGGGATTGCATTGGCAACTATCATCTTGGATAAAGTATTCATATTGGATTAAGGATTACACTTCCGCTCAGCACTATCTAATACAACCCTTCTCTACCCTTCCTACAGGTATGTGTCAGCTCAACCACATCTTCTACTTTTAATTGAAACTGGGACCTGCTATCTAATTCTGTGTATGTGTCAGCTCAACCACATCTTCCACCTTTAATTGAAACTGGGACCTGCTTGCTAATTCTGTGTATGTGTCAGCTCAACCATATCTTCCACCTTTATGTGTGTAGCGCTGGTAGATTTCTAATCTACCGCTTATAGGTAAATTTAATGGATCATCTGTGCTATACATTGTTCAGGTTTAATCTAAGGTTAGTTTAGCCTCTGTTCCAGCTTGGCTGTGTTGTGTGCAGTTCTACATTGCGCCTGTGGGTGTCGTTGTCATCGTGGGTCAATGTTGGAAAGCAACAAGCTGAAGTGTATGAGTGGTCTTCTGCCCCGGAGATAACTCGGCGGAGGTGGTCCTTCGAGTTGCATTCTGGGAGAGGGTATTTATGGGGCAGAAGCCATGTTTCGGGGAGCTTTTTGCCTCATGGCCCTCCTGGCCTAGAGGTATGTGTCAGTGAGCGCTATCTCGTAGCCCTCCGGCTTGGAGGGTTACGCCGCTGCAGCTGGGCTGGTAGGCCCAGAAGTCTGTCTGGGGCCTGCTACTGCTGGGATGGTCCTGTGCTGTCTGTCCTGTGGGAAGAAGCCGGACAATTGAGAAGAATCCAGGGGAGGACCCGTCCTGGAAGGGACTATGCGGAGCGCTGGTCTGGAGAGGGGCCTGGTGACTCAATTGGAGGACGCATCCTAAATTACCCTACCACACAAGTACTTCCGGGTTGGCTTAAAGGTTCTGGTACTGTGTTTGCTGTTCATCGAAAACTACTACATCCTGTGGCAGAGGATCGTATGAGTTTGTCCCACCAAAGTCTGTGGCAGAGACTTTTTGTTCGTGCTGCGTTCCGGTTGCTAGGTCACTGAGAGAAACCTATCCGGGCGGGCAAAGATTTAATCCTAAGCTGAGGATGCATTCATCCAAAAGATTTAAATTCCTTGACGCTATGCCAAGAAAAGGTATTTGAACACCCCTGCAACTCTCCTTCTACCTCTTTCCTGATACTTCTTCTAGTTATCCCCATTAAAGCATTGAAAAAGTACTTAAGTGACTGGTGCCTACATTGCCTCGCAGTTAGCTCAACGGAGACCCCTAGATCTGATGTTGGTGAAATTACAGGTAACAAGGTGACGGTAACAGCCCGCTTTAAATTAGCAGCTCCACCGTGAGTTAGTGCTACATGTGCTTTAGGTGATCTATGCTGTCTTCAAATTCTTTACCTCTGTCCATATCACAGTGATGTTTATTTTACTTTCTTATTGTCTATACCTAAATTATGAGCTGTTCCTATCTTTACGGCTCTGACCTTTCTGCTCTCTTGCTGTGTCTTGTAGTGAGCCTTGGTGTGAGAAGTTCATTCTGTTAGCCATGTTTTCCTCCTGTGCAATCCTGACTAATTGGCAATACCCCCACCCAAACTCAGTATAAATTTAGGCCTTACCTAGTGGATGCACAGGCAAGGGTTTGCACAGGCTAAGATTGCATTGGCAACTATCATCTTGGATAAAGTATTCATATTGGATTAAGTATTACACTTCCGCTCAGCACTTCAGCGAATGCACAAAGCGAAAATACACAACAGACTTCTGCAGAACACTAAACAGACTACAGGTGACCTGGTTCTCCATCAAACTTTTTCATCTCTCATTCAGGCTTCCTCTCTATTTCACCACTGTGTATCATGCAATCCCAAACTTTTCCTTCTCACAGTTGCATCCTCTCTCTTTAAAATCGCACTCCTTCACCCATCTTCTCCACCCCACAGCTTAAATATATCACCCTTACTCCTGTCTTCACCTTATTACTGCACATATCAGCTCCTGCTAATTCTGAACCCATATACCAATAAATCCTGCAGGCCACTGGGACGTGTCCCCCCACATAAGTCACACTCCCATATCACCTTTCTCACCCTTCTGCTTCTCCTAACTTCTGGAGATATTTCCCCAAATCCTGGACCTCCATCATTTACCTTCAGCCAATATACCCAGCACCCCCCATCCTCTGATAACAGCTGCAATCCACACAATCTCATTTCTATTCTTCTTCAGTCTCCACTTCTCCTGTGCCCTTTGGAATGCTCGCTCTGTTTGTAACAAACTCACCACCTTCCACGACCTATTTATCACAAACTCCCTGAACCTACCTGCAATTACTGAGACCTGGATTCAAGAATCTGACCTTCCTTCTCCTGCTTCTCTCTCCAATGGTGGCCCCCTGTGGACTCACTTTCTCAGGCCTAGTGGACAGAAAGGAGGTGGTGTTGGAATCCTCCTATCCCCTCAAAGCACTTTTCAGGTTCTTCATCCACCCCCCTTTCTGTCCCTCTCCTCATTTGAAGCTCACTGTATTCGTCTATTTTCTCCAGTTTCATTGAGAATTGCTGTGATCTATCGGCCCCCTGGACCGGTATCAAACTTCCTTGACGACTTCTCTGCCTGGCTACCCTACTTTCTCTCTTCTGGAATTCCAACAATCATTCTTGGTGACCCCCTGTTAATCTTAACACTCCCGCTACTTCTAAGTTGCTGAGCCTAACCTCCTCTTTTGACCTAAATCAATGGACAAGCGCTTCTACTCACTCTGTTGGCAAATGCCTTGACCTCATATTCTCCTACCTATGCACTCTGCACAACCTCTCCAATATTCCTTTTCCTCTCTCTGATCACCACCTTATTAGTTTCACTCTCTCCTTGTTTTCCTCCTCCTTGCCTTCCAACTACTAAACTATTACACGTAGAAATCTTCACCATCTTAACTTCTCTTCTTTTTTCTGCTACAGATTGTCTCTACGACAAAATTTCATCCTTGTCCTGCCCCAACTTGTCCACTTCTGTCTACAACAGTTCACTGTCATCCACCCTGGATACCTTTGCCCCCCTCACTACGCACAGAATCAGGCCCCGACTGCTACAACCCAGGCAGACAGACAATACCAGAAGCCTCAAAAAACATAGCCGCGCTCTTGAGCATCTGTGGCATAAAACTAAGTCACAGCAAGATTTCAGCCAATATAAATCTGCCCTCCAAAAATACCATTCCTGCCTGCATACTGCCAAACAGACCTACTTTATCACTCTCATTAACACCCTCTCACGCAGTCCCCGTCAACTCTTTTTTACCTTTACCACTCTACTTCGTCCTCCATTACCTCCACCCACTAACTTACTCACTGCTCAGGAGATTGCTAATCACTTCAAAAATAAGATTGAGACAATTCGTCTCGAGATCTCCACTCTACAGATATCTCCCTCACTTTACACTCCTTGTCCTCCTGCACAATCAATACTTCCCTCTTTTAACCCAGCTACTATAGAGGAAGTCACTAAACTTTTTTCTACCTAACCTCCTGCCCCCTGGACCCTGTTCCTTCTCAAATACTACAATCTGACTCAATCCTACACTCCTTAACTCATCTTCAACCTCTCACTCTCTACTGGCATCTTCCCCAACCCTCTAAAACATGCGCTAGTCACACCCATACCAAAAAAGGCCTCAGACCCCACCAATCTTAACAACCTAAGACCCACCTCTTTACTCCCTTTTGCCTCCATACTCCTTAAACGTTTAGTCTACAACCGACTGAGCGACCACCTCATTGAGAATAACCTTCTAGATTCTCTTCAGTCTGGATTTCGCCCACAGCACTCCACAGAAACTGCCCTCCTAAAACTTACAAACAACTTACTAACAGCCAAAACCAATGGTCATTATTCCATACTCTTACTCTTGGACCTTTCTGCTGCCTTTGATACAGTTGACCCCCCCTCCACCTCAAAAAACTCAATTTGCTTGGTTTCCATGGCTGCACTCTCTGTTGGTTCGAATCTTACCTATCTCTTCGCACCTTCAGTGTCACTTACAACTCCACTTCCTCTTCTCCAACTCCTCTTACCGTTGGGGTCCCCCAGGGTTCTGTCCTTGGACCTCTACTATTCTCGATCTACATGTCCTCCCTGGGTCAGCTGATAGCTTCCCATGGCTTTCACTACCATTTATATGCTGATGACACCCAAATCTATCTCTCTGCCCCTCAGCTCACCCCATCAATCTCCTCACGCATCACTGATCTACTAACAGACATATCAGTCTGGATGTCAAACCACTTCCTCAAACTGAATCTATCTAAAACTGAGCTATCAATATTTCCTCCCCCATGTGCCCCCTCCCCTGACTTCTCTGTCAAGATCAATGGCACATCTATCAGTCCGTCCCCACATGCCAGGGTGCTAGGGGTAACCTTAGACTCTGAACTGTCCTTTCAGGCCCACATACCATCCCTGTCCACATCATGCCACCCTAGCCTCTGCAACATTTCCAGAATGCACCCCTTTTTAACTAATGACACCACCAAGCTTCTAATTCACTACCTGGTTATCTCTCGCCTCGACTACTGCAACTCCCTCCTCATTGAATTACCTCTACATAGACTATAACCCTTCAGTCGATAATGAATGCCGCTGCAAGACTCATCCACCTTACCAACCATTCAGTGTCCTCCACCCCTCTCTGTCAATCCCTCCACTGGCGTCCACTCACCCAAGGAATAAAATTCAAAGTACTAATAATAAATTACTAGAGCTAATCTCCATGAAAAGATATCATAAAATATTTACAAAAATGTGAGGGGTGTACTCACTTTTGTGAGATACTGTGTGTATATATACAGTATCTCACAAAAGTGAGTACACCCCTCACATTTTTGTAAAAATTTTATTATATCTTTTCATGTGACAACACTGAAGAAATGACACTTTGCTACAATGTAAAGTAGTGAGTGTACAGCTTGTATAACAGTGTACATTTTCTGTCCCCTCAAAATAACTCAACACACAGCCATTCATGTCTAAACTACTGGCAACAAGGATGAGTACACCCCTTAGTGAAAATGTCCAAATTGGGCCCAAAGTGTCAATATTTTTTGTGGCCACCATTATTTTCCAATACTGCCTTAACCCTCCTGGGCATGGAGTTCACCAGAGCTTCACAGGTTGCCACTTGAGTCCTCTTCCACTCCTCCATGATGACATCACAGACCTGGTGGATGTTAGAAACCTTGCACTGCTCCATATTCCATTTGAGGATGCCCCACAGATGCTTAATAGGGTTTACATCTGGAGACATGCTTGGCCAGTCCATCACCTTTACCCTCAGCTTCTTTAGCAAGGCAGTGGTCATCTTGGAGGTGTTTTAGTTCGTTATCATGTTCGAATACTACCGTGCGGCCCAGTCTCTGAAGGGACGGGATCATGCTCTGCTTCAGTATGTCACAGTACATGTTGGCATTCATGGTTCCCTCAATGAACTGTAGCTCACCAGTGTCGGCAGTACTTATGCAGCCACAGACCATGACACTCCCAACACCATGTTTGACTGTAGGCAAGACACACTTGTCTTTGTACTCCTCACCTGGTTGCCACCACACACGCTTGACACCATCTAAACCAAATAAATTTATCTTGGTCTCATCGGACCACAGGATATGGTTCCAGTAATCCGTGTCTTTAGTCTGCTTGTCTTCAGCAAACTATTTGCGGGCTTTCTTGTGCATCATCTTTAGAAGAGGCTTCCTTCTGGGATGAAAGCCATGCAGACCAATTTGATGCAGTATGCGGTGTATGGTCTGAGCACTGACAGGCTGACCCCCCAACCCCTTCAACCTCTGCAGCAATGCTGGCAGCACTCATACGTCTATTCCACAAAGACAACCTCTGGATATGACGCTGAGCTCGTGCAACTTCTTTGGTCGACCATGGCAAGGCCTGTTCTGAGTGGAACCTGTCCTGTTAAACTGCTGTATGGTCTTGGTCACCATGCTGTAGCTCAGTTTCAGGGTCTTGGCAATCTTCTTATAGATTAGGTCATCTTTATGTAGAGCAACAATTCTTTTTTTCAGATCCTCAGAGAGTTCTTCTCATGAGGTGCCATGTTGAACTTCCATTGACCAGTGTGAGAGCAATAACACCAAATTTAACACACCTGCTCCCCATTCACACCTGAGATCTTGTAACACTAACGAGTCACATGACACCGGGGAGAAAAAATAGCTGATTGGGCCCAATTTGGACATTTTCACTTAGGGTGTACTCACTTTTGTTGCCAGTGGTTTAGACGTTAATGACTGTGTGTTGAGTTGTATACTCACCACTTTACATTGTAG
This sequence comes from Lithobates clamitans, assembly GCA_037952925.1. NCBI lineage: Eukaryota > Metazoa > Chordata > Amphibia > Anura > Ranidae > Lithobates > Lithobates clamitans. The sequence goes on from JBBGZY010001695.1 coordinate 195,088, forward strand.
TAAAGTGTATTTTCTTTAGTCATGAAAAGATATAACAAAAATGTGAGGGGTGTACTCACTTTTGTGAGATACTGTGTGTATATATATATATATATATATATATATATATATATATAAAATATATATTAATACACTGCCTGCACTGACTGAATATCGAATGAACACTGAATATATAGTCTATGCTAAATGCAGAGTATGTGTATGTGTATATATATATATATATATATATATACATATATATACATACATATATATATATACATACATACATATATAGTATATATATATATATATATATATATATATATATATACATATATACTAGACCGACTCTGTGTATATGTACCGTATTTGTGTGTGTATATGTATATCAAATACACTGCCACTAACTGAATAACCTGCCTGCTTAATCTAAATAAGCCTATCTCTCTGTCCACGCCAACAACACTACACACGGCCGCTGTGTAAGCAGCCTTATATAGTGTGGGGCGTGGACTTGTCCCCCTGAGCCATGATTGCATCAGGTGCATGCTTTGGCCAATCATAATACAGCAATGCACTGCGATTTCGCAATGCATTATGGGGCATTTCAAATTTTCCGCAAACACAATATCTAATAGGGTCCCCCCCCATTGAAGTGTCTACAGTCCCCCTTCACATCACTCCCATAGTGTCCTCTTCCCCCCTTACCCCCCATAACAAGTTTCCTGTGCCCCCGCAAAGCAGTGTCCTCTGTCCCCTCCACCCCACTGTAGTGTTCTCTGACCCATAGTGTCCTAAGTCCTCTGCCCCCATAGTGTTCTCTGCCCCCATAGTATCCTCTGCCCCCATAGTATGCTCTGCCCCCATAGTGTCCTCTGTCCCCTGCACCCCACGGACACACACACTGTGCATGTTGAACTTTCCTACCATACACAGGTGTAGAGCAGAGTGTCTGGTATCACAGGCTGGATGGGGAAAGGAACTGCTGAAGTTAACTTTTTAAATTTTTTACATTAACAGGCTGGTGACTGGTTGCTAGGATCGCCTGGCAACCGATCACCTGCTGTTTAAAATAAAAGGTTAACTTCAGTGGTTCCCACCCCCATCCAGCCCTGTGATTTCAGACGCTCACTGCTGTCCAATAAAGAGGACAGCAGCGAACGTGTCCATGGGCCAATTAATTATGGGCACTGACAGGCTGGACAATTAGCAGTTGCCGGCCAGGTGCGGCCCGAGGCCCGCGGGTTGCCGACCCCTGCTGTACAACATCTACAAGAATAAAAAAAAGTAGATCTTCTTTGTGGATCACTAATGTGCATGTACAAGCAGTGCTTGTATACAGCATGTGCTGCAACAGCTGAATGATGGTGAACACATTTGTTGTACATGCATAATTATGCAGACCCACCACTTGTGCCTACTTGCAGAAATAATTTTGTTCACTTTTGTTTTATTAAATCATGCCCAGTCAATTTTGGAAAATAAAGTACGAAGAAATTAATAGAAGTCCTCCCTAGTTTCATCTTCTATCCGGTAAATAATTATTGCTTTTGAGTGTTTATGAAATGGTAAGGTTTTTATAGCTTATGTAACGTAACAATATTCAGTACAGTAGTTCTATTTTAACTAAAAACAAGAGGTATATGATTTGTTGACAACTACATAAATCATGGAAGGTGACTATACCTATATTGTTCTACTTCTACTTGCTAACAGTACTAGCATCTCAGTTACCAATGAAATCAACACTGCTGATAACAATTACTTAGATCAACACCTGTGCTGATAACAGCATAAGCTTAGACCTCTAATGTTTCTTTCCTGCTTACTGATTCCTCTGCACTCTTGCAAATACTCTACATTTGTGCTTATTTCCCATACACCACACCAGGAAAAATATAGGAAGAGCAAGGCTAACTTTCTAAAGTCTTCTATTTTATTTTTGCAGGTTGTTCAGAAGTGCGTGGCCTTATTAAAAGAAATCACTGCACTTCTAAGCTTTATAATGCATTTAGATATTGTGCCTAGATTACCTACCTATTTTTTTTTTTGTGTGAGGGTTTTAATGGCAGTTTAATTGTTTAAAATCTTAAACAGACCTTTAAGGAAATTCATTGGATTCATACCTTACCATTTATGGCCACACACAGTGTAATCGCTGTGATTAATAGAAGCACAGTGAAGTCAGTCTGAATTTGGAATACCAAGTGCACTGCTCTACTCTTTCATGGGATAGATTGCTTTTTTTCCGGGATGTGAGTAGAAAGTGACAATTGTATAAGACAAAAGGAAGGAATTACTTCATACTGTAAGTATACCTTCATTAAATTATGCATATATTATTAACTTTTTAACAAGAACTATAAATGTAATACTTGTGTTTACTAAAGTATTTTGTGTGCAAAAAATGTTGAAGTTCAAAAAATATTCAATGCAGTCATTTCTGCTCCGTGTTACAAAACATATAGAGTTGTTTAATGAGGCAGCTCAATGTGCAGTGATAATCTATAGCCATAACATTTCAGTTTGATGTTGGAAGATGAATAAAAGGTGGTTACTGTAAGTATCTTGCACATTGTTGTTTGCTTTATAGTTGATCTTCAATCTGTTTTCAATTATTACTAAAAATGTTATGAGATAAGGTATGTTAATGGATTTATTCAGCTAGGGCCTTCCACCGCTTTATGGAAAGACCCCTTACTTGGAAACACCAAGTACAAAATATTCCATATACTTGATTTGTTTTTGTATTTGTGCCATATAGCACTCAGCATAAAGATTACAAATAATATGCCACATGTCGAGTAATAAAAAAAATCTCATAAAAGAAGCACAATATAATTTCAGTAGATAAAAATATAATAATTCTAATACAAAACTAATTGTAAGTATTATTATAATGCATGTATTCATTAGTTGTACTAGAAACACTGTCATGATCTCATGCAATGCAACTCAAGAACATATATTTGAAAGTTTGCATGTTTTATGGTACTTTAGAATCACTGACTGTAAGGTGAACTGATAGAACATTTAACCATTATAGCAAAAATACTTTTAATAGTCACATATTTTACACATTAAGTTCCCTTGCTCTTACAAACTATGTTTGAGCATAGTGAATATGGTGAATTCTAATAGACGTAACCAAGCAGGTTAGAGTCTACCAAGCAGGGGCGTTGCTAGGTCTACAAAAGATCTGGGGCTGTAGCCCAAAGCAGTGTAGTAAAGAAAGTCTTATGCTTGGACGGGCATACACATGTATATATGTGTGTGTGAGTGTATATATCCCTAGAGAGCCCCCCCACTTACATTAGTGTTCCCAGAGAGCCCCCCACTTACATCAGGGTCCCCAGAGCGCCTCCCCATAAATCAGGGTCCCCAGAGTGCCTCCCCTTAAATCAGGGTCCCCAGAGAGCCCCCCACTTACATCAGGGTCCCCAGAGCACCTCCCCACAAATCAAGGTCCCCAGAGCGCCTCCCCCTTAAATCAGGGTCCTCAGAGAGCCTCCCCCCTGCATCAGGGTCCCCAGAGAGCCCCCCACTTACTTCAGGGTCCCCAGATAGCTTCCCCTCCCCTTGGGGACCCCTGCAGAGACTTGGGGCTATTGTCCCCAGATTCAGAGCTATAGCCCAAAAGCCACCCCCTCGCGAAGCCACTGCTACCAAGTTTAGGTAAATCATATCAAAATCAATTTTAAAAATGAATGGATTAATTAAATGGATAAATTAGTTGTCTTTTTAAAAAGTAAATCTGTTACCAGACTGCACACTAAAGAGTTTCCATATTCTAAAAAGAAAAATTAATTCTCAGGCTGGATTCACACCATTGTGAATTGGATGCAGTTTTCTGCATCCAATTCGCAATAGCAGGAGATTTTGACTGGCTCTCTATGGAGCCAGTTCACATTTCTCCGCAGCAGGCCCTGTGCGTTTTGCACAAAAAAACGCTGTGTCAGTTGGGACACACAGTGACTGCACTCACACAGCTGCTGATCCCAATTTAATATCCATGTGGGTGTGCTGCCCCAAACACAGACTCTGGGCCGTGCACCTGCACAGAGGTCAAATTGGGAGCAGTGGCTGTGTCTGTGCAAACGCTGTGTCCCTATTGACAGGAATAGGATTGCCTGCATGGGGATCTACAGAACACCTGTGCAGCTCTTGTATGGGTGTATATTGTAGTAAGCCCCGTGAGAATGGGGCCTAAATGTCAGAGGAGTTATCTAGGAGGTATAAACAACATTTATGCTTCACTGATCACTTTTTTTCTGCAATTAGATGTTCGTGCTTTAACCACTTGCCTACCAGGCCCTTTTAGCCCCTTCCTGCCCAGGCTAATTTTCAGCTTTCAGTGCTGTCACACTTTGAATGACAATTCTGTGGTCATGCAACGCTGTACCCAAACCCAAAATATTTCTTTCGTTTTTTTTTTTCTTTTTCACACAAAAGAGCTTTTTTTGGTGGTATTTATTCACCACTGGGATTTTATTTTATTTTTTGCTAAATAAACGAATAAAGACAGAAAATTAAAAAAAAAAAAAAACTTTGAGGCTGGGTTTACACTATTGCGAATTGGATGCGGGTTCACCACAACCAATTCGCAATAGCAGGCGATTTTAACCAATGAAATGAATAAATTACAGCGCTCGCAGTGATGCTAATAATATATCACTAAATACAGTGAAAACAATTCATAAGTAGGTGAATGTCCATATATTAGTGAATGATGCGCTCCAATTTATAAAGTGCAATCGTGTTCCAAAACTTGAAGTGCGCCACACTCCCTCCTGTGTCCCCACTCACTGGATTGAATGGACCCCCAGCTTTGCAGTCTAGGGGTCGTTCAGGCTTAGAGTGTTGGCCAGTGATGGCAAATTCACATCAGGATACAAGGAAATCTCCCATGCTCATGACAGTCATGCATGGATCATGGTGCCCAAAACGAAATAAAGTAAGGGGACTATAGTGAAGTACTGTTTGGTAAAGGTGATTATTGTGCAGATAAAAAAAGGTACTTACAAGATGTAGGTTAAAATAAGCATGAACTAGCAAAGGATTGCAATGGGAAGCGCCGCGAGTATATATATTTAGAATATGCTCCTTTCACAGGAGATTTTGACCAGCTCTCTATGGAGCTGGTTCATATATCTCTGCTGCGGCTCCAGTGCAAATTTGCACAGGAGCCCTGTGCACCATTTGGTCCATTTCTGGTCTTATTTCAGCCAAAAATTTGGGCTGAAATCGGACCTGAAACGGTGAACGGGGACGCACCGGACTCCTGCTGTGAGCCGCATGCGAAAATAGTGTGAAGCCAGCCTCATGGTTTTTTATAAAATTTTGCTAACAGCTTATTTTTCTTCTTCACTTATGTGCACTAATGAGGCAGCACTCATAGGTGACACTGGCAGCACTTGTGGGCACAGATTGGCGGCACTGTTGGGACTGCAGTGATAATCAGGACACTGATAATCAGTGCCTTGATTATCAGTGTAGATGTTCCTTTTAGAGAAGCTGGTTATCGCTGCCAGCATGAGGAAAGGAGTGCCGATAACCGGCTTCTGTTGACATCCGTGATGAGCTGTGATTGGACACAGTTGATCACATAGTAAAGAGCTGCTGATTGGCTGTAATCAGCAGTGTCGCCCCCTCCCCCCCCAATATGACAGCCTCCCAGAACTAGCAGGCCATGCTGTAGCCATCATTCGGCTATAGCGAGATCGCAAATTGGTTAAAGCAGGTTTAGATGCATTTACATCAATTTGGCATCAAATGGTTCAGCTTCGCAAAACCAACACTAAACTGGTGGTGTATGCAAATTTTTATTGATTTAGCAAACATTCAAACATTGAGCATGTAAATGCTTCTTAATATCTAGTGAACAAATATACATAGTATGCATTCCTATGGGAACCTGGACATTTCGGTTTTGATGCAAGTGTGCATGAGGTCTGTTAGAAACCCAACAAATCTGACTCTAGAATCTATTTTGTGATCTTCTTTAAGACACATAATCACACACATAGGTTGGACTTGATGGACTTGTGTCTTTTTTCAACCTCACCTACTATGTAACTATATACTATATAATATTAGTTACTTCACAGTACAGGCAGCTAGAGAGGTCAATGATGCCTGGTTTAAAGCTGGGTTCACACCATTGCAAATTGGATGTGATTGGTTTCCCGCATCCAAATCGCAATAGCAGGAGATTTTGACCGGCTCTCTATGGAGCCGGTTCACATATCTCTGCAGCGGGTGCGGTGTGTTTTGTGCATCTTTTGGTCCGTTTCAGGTCTGAATTCAGCCTAAAATTTGGGCTGAAATCGGACCTGAAACAGTGAACCAGGACGCATCAGACCCCTGCTGTGAGCCGCATGCATATGTAAATCTAGCCTAAAACTTTTTAACTGCTTGTTGACGTAAGTATTGATATTCATATTTTTATCAATAATTCAATGTTAATTTGGTAAATATGTGCGCCTAGACTAACATAAAAGGTGTCAGGTTCACAGGTTGGTACACACTATAATGCCGCGTACACACGATTGGAATTTCCGACAACAAATGTTCGATGTGAGCTTGTTGTCCGACCGTGTGTAGGCTCCATCGGACATTTCCAGTTGGAATTTCTGACAACAGATATTTGAGAGCTGGATCTCAAATTTTCCGACAACAAAATCCATTGTCGTAAATTCCGAGCTTGTGTAGACAATTCCGACGCAACAAATTCCACGCATGCTCTGAATCAAGTACGAGACAGAAGCGTTTGTAATGGAGATAGCACATTCGTCACGCTGCACATTTTTACATTTTTTAAAGCAGCGCATTCTCTTCATCTTCTTTAGAATGCTAGAATAATGAAGTTGTTTTGCTGCTGATATTCACACAGTGTTCTGACAAACTGATTTCTTTATTATTTCTCGTGATCTCCTGAATAATCTTTATTTTTATTTTTGCCAGATCTCCAGAATAATGTTTCTATTTTTTTTTATAGTGATCTCTTTTTTTTTGTTTTGTTTTGTTTTTTTTTTTTTTTATCAAGATCTCCTTATTTTTGTTTTTTGTTTTTTTTATAGTGATCTCCATAATATTTTTTGTCATTTTGTGTGTCAAGTTACCACAACACCATTATTATCTTATATTTTTTAACCTCAAGGAGATTGGTTGGTGTTGGTGTCCCTTGTTAATTTGACATTGTCTTTTTGAAATGTACCTGCCTACTCACAAACAAACTGTCCTTTTTGAACTAAAACACATAGCCAAGTATTTGTGAAAAAAAACTATACTTTTTTTGGGTCATAACAAAATAAAGAGGAAGGCAATGCTGGATAAACTGTTGAAATTGTCGAAGCCTTTGTACCCCAGGGCAGACATCAGTTATTTGACAGGCAAAATTGGTAGCCTGATGAGTCCATTTAATAGGGAGCACAATACGGTCCAGGACTCCGAGAGGTCGGGAGCAGAAGCAGATGACATGTATGTCCTGAGGCTGTGGTCTTACCACAGCCTGCGTCTTTTGCCAGACCAGACTGAACCCAGGCCATCACACTCTTGTCTTCCTTCCACGCTCCCTTCCAGGCTGTGGCTGTGGTGTTGGAGTTGTGGCAGGAGGTGGAGGAGGAGTATGGTTCAACTCACATACGTGAATTTTTTAGTGAGTTTGCCCATCACCCCCTTATTTAGGGCCTGGCATAGGTCTCTTGAAGATTGGGGGTGGTTCTGAGGGCCGCAGTAGCCTGCCGAATCAAAGAAAGCGCTGACTCCTCCATTTTACTCCCCTTCCTGGGCCTTTTTGTTGGAAGGCAGGGGGGAAAAACCTGCGATTCAGTCAGGCTACTGGGCACGGCCCTTCCTAGCTGCCACTTTCCACGGCCACCTCCTAGCTGCCACTTTCCATGGCTTCCTCCTGGCTGAGACTTTCCACGCCCTCCTCCTGGCTGAGACTTTCCTGTGTATGAAAATTGGACATAGTTTTAGGTTTTTGGTCCTCAATCACACACATGTGAAAACAATGGTGACAGCGCTAGCGGAATGATGATATATAATGGTGTGTATATACACTAAAAACAAAGTACTAGGTGCTTATAAGTAATCAAATAACACTTGATATTAATGTGATGACATATAGCACACACTACAAATTAAAGTGCTAAGTGATAAAGTGAGTACTCTCAAAACAAAAAATAATATAAAAGATATAAAGTGCTATAGCCACAATGTAATACAATGTGACACAAACTCAAAAATTCAATGAAACGCTAAATAATAAAGATAATAGTCAATAATAGTGGAACGATGCTTCCAAACAGATTATACCCCCTCTTGTGGCTCTACTCACAAAAATTAATGAACCCTCGATTTGGCAGTCCTGGGGTCAATACAGGCAAAATTGATTGGAGAAGTATGGAAGATCATCAAATTTTCAAAGGTGATGGCTCTCAACACGATCCAGGGTGTTTGATAACATAACAAGGTATAAAAGAGAGAAGGGAACTACATGTGAAGTACCGCCAGTCAAAGAATACACTGCGCTCTACTGAGTATCACTCACGAGACATCAGGCAAGGCAAGCATCAGTGTGTTTCCGGGTTCGCACGTCGTGCGTTCCACGGGGACCGGAAGTAGCGTCACTGGTTCTTTATACCGGAAATTACGTTGGCGCGTTTCACGCCTCCTCCAGGGCGTGAGTGATACTCAGTAGAGTGCAGTGTATTCTTCTTTGACTGGGGGGACTTCACATGTAGTTCCCTTCTCTCTTTTATGCCTCTGAAAATTTGATGATCTTCCATACCTCCCCAATCAATTTAGCCTGTATTGACCCCAGGACTGCCAAGTCGAGGGTTCATCAATTTTGCCTATATTGACCTCAGGACTTCCAAATCAAGGGTTCATTAATTTTGGTAAGTGGGGCCACAAGAGGGGGTACAATCTGTTTGGAAGCATCGTTCCACTATTATTGACCATTATCCTTATTATTTAGCGTTTCATTGAATTTTTGAGTTTGTGTTACATTGTATTACATTGTGGCTATAGCACAATAGCACTTTATATCTTTTATATTATTTTTTGTTTTGAGAGTACTCACTTTATCACTTAGCACTTTAATTTGTAGTGTGTGCTATATGTCATCACATTAATACCAAATAGTGTTATTTGGTTACTTATAAGCACCTAGTACTTTGTTTTTAGTGTATATACATACCATTATATATCATCATTCCGCTAGCAGTGTCACCATTGTTTTCACATTTTTCTAAGGTTTTTGCACCTTTGCAACAGCAGCTGCGGTTTTATACACAATACATTTTTTCCATCAAGCGTGAGTTATTATTTATGGTTTAATCAATCACACACAATTTCGAGTTAATGACTGTTGCAAATTGAATGTTAACAAACAGAAAAGACTATACTTCTGACCCCAGCATTTGTCATTCTTGTCCCAATAATTTTTGGCTACTACTGTCTATTGATATGTAAACCACTTTGTTAATTCTGAAATTAGTGATGAATAATAACATCTAGTTAACATCATTAATTTTTGGCAAGAAATATGTTGAACAATGCTATACCTGGCTCATGCTGGGCTCCTCCACATCTTCCTGGGTGGAAGGCCCAGGTTGGACTTCTAAAGCCTCATCTGAGGTGGAAGGAAGAGTGGACAGAAGAGTGGAAGGAAGGATTGAAAAGGATGGCCTGATTTCAGTCTGGTCTGACAAAAACCGCAGTCTATCGTAGTACCACAGCCTGGGGACATAAACGTCATCTGCTGCTACTCCTGATCTTATGGAATCCTAGACCTTCTTGTGCTCCCTATTATATGTGCTCCTCAGGCCACCAATTTTGCACTTCAAATAGGGGATGGTTGCTGGGGGAATCACCCGCTTCACCAATTCCAGCAATTGATCCAACGCTGCCTTCCTCTTTATTTTATTATTATAAAAAGAGTGTTTCACCTGTCACAGACAGGGCGGCTCCCTGTATTTATCAATGAAGATAGGGAGGAAGTCATGATCGTTGAATCTATTCATTTTCTCTGCAAGACACAACACAAGACAAACCCTAATGTCGGGCTAAACTCTCCTAATCTTGTCCCAATATAGGCCTCAATCTTTAAGCAGAATAGGCCACTGATGCCCCAAGTTAAAATGTTACCTTCGTTAGCACAATCGGCGCTTACGCTACTCCGTCCTCCGCTCACAGATCACACGTACAATGCACGCGTGTTACGCTTTATATACACTGCGCATGCGTGAAACGCTGCCCGTCCCTAACCTTCTTTCTAGTATATTCCCTGCCCCTTCTCTTTCGGCCCAGTGGGAGAGCACATGGTGGAGACAGAGCAGGTGCATGCAGAGGAGAGCAGCAACGAGGAGGAAGACGAAAGCCCGGAGCCACAAACGTCACGATCCAGGAGATTTAAGGCATGAAATATGTCCTTTGGTGAGATGGTGGAGATGGTGGACATCTTGAAGAGGGCCTACTATGATGGGAAATATGGACCGTACAGCAACCCAAATGTGAGAAAGGACAAAATCATGACTAAAGTTGTCTGCAGAAGAATTTTGGGGTACGGCGATCCAAGGATCAACTGAGGAAACAATGGTCAGACCTCAAATTGAGGGAGCAGGATCAGTACAGAAGAATCAAGAGAGTGCTGCAAAAAAGTAAGTATTTTGTCGTGTGTTCCTATTATTATTATTATTATTATTATTATTATTACCTTAGTGCTGCTCCATGTGCTTTTCTTTACTGTTGTACAGTTTAAAATGGCATTTAAAATGGCAAGTTTCAGGTTCTTGGGCACAGTAATTGTTCGTAGTAAACATTGTTCGTTCGACCACTAATACAATGTTTTTTGCAGGTACAGGTTAACTACATTTGTTCAGGCCTATTTGTATTAAAAGGCGTTTATTGTCTAGATGGGTTTGTAACTAGAATGAAATGCAAACTTGATTCAGTGTAAGGAGAGAAAACTCAGCAGCTGTTTACACATATGGATGGAGGAGCACTAGTGTGGGACACAAGAACACCCTTTTTAGGGTGTCCCACCCAGGTGCTCCAGTGGATACTAGGGGTGTCTCCATGTGGGCAACTTTACCAAAAAGGTAAGAATTCCAGCTTGAAGAAAGGGAAAAAAGAATGTCTTCAGCTTGGAACTCTGCCAAAACAGACAATTGTACATCACTTCCAAGCAATGTTTCATATTCCTATTTCTCGCCTCAAATATCTGTGTGCTAAGTATACCCTTTTTTTTTTATTCACATAGGGGAGAAAAGACTCGGGACATCAGAGGACACCAGGGACCCCCAACCTCCTAAAGAAGGGGAAGTCACCACACCACAACCTGAAGATGTAGAGGGAGGAGAGGTTCATGATGCGGTTGAAATAGTGACCACAACAGGTGAGTGTCTGAGACCACTGCTTCAGGTAATAGATGTATGCCTGCATATTTATAATACATGGTGTGTTTTTTTTATTTTAGGTGATGTGGATGTTGTGGAAGAAGAAACTCATTTCACAAGTGCAAGTGCACACCTCCTCATCAGGGAGATCATGGTGTGCAATCTTGATTTAGAAAAGATAAAGGAAAACATCAATGATGTTCAACAAAAATGAAGATGCACACAGTGTGTCAACATGTGCTATCTGCCATCACGGGATATCAAGGTACGCGTTTTGGGGTTGCAACCCCTTCCTCGCAACTAAAGTAGATGAGAGGAAGGGGTTGCACCCCTGAAACACATCCATTGATCCCCCATGATGGGAGCTAGCACATGTTGACATTAGGCATTAGATCAGGAGGGAAATCCACATTTTGACTCCCAATTTGTGTGCATCTTCAAAATTTAGCTTTTACAGGGGCATCACCCCATCTGATGAAGGCAATATCAACACAGTTTTGACATACTAATGTCTGATATTGCCTTCACTTTTTCAAAGTTGAACATTGTAAGTTCATGAGTTGTGTATGTTATGGTTTGAAACATGCCTGTTTAACCAAAAAAAATTATATTTCTAATGTCAAACATAAAAACAAAGATGTTGGTTTGTTCAAAAACCCTTTTCTAATGCAAATGTGAATGTGCTTTGAGTAAAATGTTTTCTACTCAACAATGTGCCGCTTCTTCTTTCAATGCTCAATACCAGTTTTTGGAGTAAGTTGGTGTTTACAGTGACAATGGGGGTTATTTACTAAAGGCAAATCGACTTTGCACAACGAGTGCACATTCAGTACAGCTTCAGTGCACTTTCAAGTGCACTTGCAGTGCACTTGTAGTGCAAAGTGGATTTGCTTTTAGTAAATAACCCATCCAATGCTCTAAAATTGGCCCCAATCAGGCCATTTTAGGCACTCAAAACAGTTAATTCATGGTGCCGAAAAGGATGATTATTTTTAACATTAATGCATTACATAAATTAACAACAAAAACAATGTGTGTGTAGCAGACCCACAACAGAATAGTTAGCTGAAGAAGAGATTGTCACCTCATGTATCAAATAAATTACGTTTGCACTATTTAAGAAAATGTCCAAAAAGAAAAGCCCATTGGAGAACCTAGGAGACAGCTAAAATAAAAACAAGCAGTAAATCAAATTAAATATTGTTTCAGGGGGGGGCGTGGTCTGGACATGGCCGACTAGAGACGTGTTCTCCCTGAGTTCCCGGCCTCTCTATCCCCATTTCAGCTTATATTGCTCTATTTTTTCGTTATGCTCTCCTCCAAGAAGCGGACATACCGAAGGAATAAGAAGAAGAACAGTCCAGCTGCTAACACACCCGCTTTAGGTAACATTCAGAGACTTTTTGGGAGATCCGGCTCCGGCTCCCCTGACCTTAAGATGGCGGAGCCACGTGCCTCTGGCTCATGCACACCGGAACGAACAGCAGACTCTGACCCCTCGGAGGGCTCCCGGAGCCCGGTTCTTTATCCCGGTTTCCCCGCGGCTACAGCCTCGAGCCAGAGACCTTCCCCACACCTGCCGATCACTTATGGTGTGGATGCGGAGCTTAAGGCTATTCTACAGGCCCTACCAACGAGGGCAGATATTGAGGCCTTAGTGGGAAGAGTCGAGGCTGCACACAAGAAGGAGATCCATGCAGTCAAACAAGACGTGCAATCCCTCTCTACCCGACTGTCATCTGGTGAATCATCTTTGACGTCCTTGGAACAGAGAGTCTCGTCGTTAGAGACCCAACAAAAAGCCCAATCTGTGTCCGCGGTCGAGCTCCAGCTCCGCATGGAGGAAATAGAAGACCGGAGCCGAAGAAACAACGTACGGCTCCACAGGCCCTACAGATTTACTGGCCACAGCTACGGACATTTTCAGAAGAATTGCGGGCGCACACCTACCTGAACAGATTGAGGTTGATCGGATACACAGAGCCCTAGGTCCCTGCTCTGCAGATCCAGCCAGGCCCCGTGACATAATATGCAGACTCCATCACTATATCCATAAGGAGGCTATAGCGCGTGGTGCATTGGAATCTGGGGAAATTGAATTCGACAGTGCATCTGTGAAGGTCCTCCCGGACATCTCCAAACCGACCCTGCTCCGGCGCGCCATGTTGAAACCCCTGCTTGATCTAGCTCGGTGATGCAACGCAACATACCGATGGGGCTTTCCCCTCTCGGTCACCTTCCATAAGGAACAGCGCTCTTTCCTTCTGCGCTCCCCGGAGAATCTGCCTGCATTATTTGAATTCCTGGACACGGAACCTATCCCCATTCCCAACTGGCTGGACTATTTACCTCGGGCCCCGGGGAGCCTCCACGGGATGAGAGACCAGGTCCCTAGACCTCAACGTTTGCAGAGGAGTGGACGCCGACCTCGCTCTGTATCTCATGATGAGCCGCGGGAACTGTGAGTAATACATACTATCCTCTCCATCATTGATATCCCCTCCTGCTTCCTGACCCCCCGTTCACTCATGATAACTTGAAATTACTGCGTCTAATACCGTTGGGGTTCCCCCCAGTCTTTACTCCCTAGTATCACCAATGTCACCTGGATCCAACTCCGTCCTCCCCACCCCCCCTACTTAAATTCTGAGAACCCAATCCACCTGGCTTTATTACACCATGACTTTATCCCCCCTAAGCCCCCTGGTCTGGCCCCCTCTTCTGTATACTAGATGTACAGTCCAACCCTCAAATCCTCACCGATATGCTGATTGGGACTCTAAAGGACACTAAGTTTTTTTGTTTTTTTTTTTGCTCCCCAGCAAACTGACTCTAACACCCTCTCCCGGAGTCTAATGACCTAGCTGGACAGCACAGGAACCGCTTCTCAGTAGCCAAGTACCTCTCAGAGACTGTATGTGGAATATGCACCGCTTCATATTTATGGACTAAGGGGCTCCTTCACCCTGTTCTATTGGGGTCAGCACCTGCCTCTGAAGGTATCATAGAGAGTGAACTGCTAAACACACGGGCAGCTTGTGGTCCGAAGGAGATATGGTGTCCCCTTTACACTAGGCCATTGTGGCACAGTTGGGGAATTATGGCTTGTCTGATGTGGGGTGGGGGAGGGCTCGGTAGCCTACTTTTCCCACTTACGGGACAGGGGGATGGTTTTGTTGTGCAGCAGAGGGAACCTTGAACCCATGTATTATCTCCCCTACCTCTCCTGGGACTTGAAATCAAAGTGGCACAATTTGGAATAGTCGTGCCCTTGCTTTTCCTCACAGGGGAGCCAGGGTCCAGAGGACTCTCCGTTAACCTTGTGTGAGCTGACCACTTCCTGTACCTAGAAACAGGTCTGCCACTGCAGATCTTGCAGGGCGGAACAGGTCACTGCACCGGGTACTACACGAGGAGGGAAATGTTGTGTATATAACCCAGTGTTTCTCAACTCCAGTCCTCAAGGCGCACCAACAGGTCATGTTTTCAGGATTCCCCTCAGATGAAATGGCTGTGGTAAATACTAAGGCAGTGAAAACTGATCAAATCACCTGTGCAAAATAGTGGAAACCCTGAAAACATGACCTGTTGGTGCGCCTTGAGGACTGGAGTTGAGAAACACTGATATAACCCACAGGTTCCTCTGTTATTCCTGGTGTTATTTGATTATGGTAATTCACCTTCTTCTTCCCTTACCTTTTTTTTTTTGTTCTTTGTTTTTTGTTTTTCTTGTTGTTTCATTAATGCTTCTAATGTTTGAATTGAGATGGGTGGGAGAGCCAGGACCTCACCAAAGGTTATTGTTTGCCTACGCCCCACTTAGGCCTGAGTTTACCTCCGGGTTTCCGGCTTGGTGTACTCCCTAGTTTTACAAAACTTACCCACCTAGTTTTGACCCGATAGAGACGGGAAGTGTGTTACTTCTTGATTCCCATCTCCATTTTTCTTCTTCTTTTCCCCACTTCCTCCCCTTCCTCCGCCCTTACTTCTACCTGAACCCTTTCCATCTCCTTCCCCTTCCCTGTGTGAGACATGGTGACCTCCCTGAACACGAGAGGATTGAATACCCCGGAGAAGAGGCGTATTCTCCTCCACGATCTAAAAAAATCACACACTGACGTCGCCTTTATACAGGAGACACATTTTAAAACTGACAAATCTCCTGTACTCAAGAATAGATTTTTTCCCCAAGTGTACCACTCGACAAACAACAACTCAAAATCCAAGGGGGTTTCTATTCTAATTTCTAGCAGACTACCTTGGCAACTCCAGGACATGTTAGCAGACCCTGAGGGCCGCTATTTGTTTCTCAAAGGCCGGATTGGGAAAGTCCAACTCACCTTTGCAACACTCTATGTTCCTAATACTCACCAGGATGGGTTCCTTAGAAAAACCTTAGACAGATTGATGGAATTTTGGGAGGTGACTTTAATGTGCCACTATCCCCCTCAGTAGACACCTCTTCTGGTACTTCCTCCTACCCCCCCAAAAACAGGAAACATATAGCTCAGACACTACACAAGACGCAACTGATTGACGCATGGCGCCCTCAACATTCTGGAGAGCGTGATTATTCCTTTTATTCCTCTCCACACAAGGTTTACTCCAGAATTGACTTTTTTCTGATACCTCATGATCAGTTACTTTTAGTGGGATCTACCTCAATAGGCCAGATCACTTGGTCTGATCACGCTCCAGTCTTCCTGTCTTATACCCTTACTGAGAGATCATCACCTAGATCCACTTTCTGGTGCCTCAATGAGAGCCTGTTACAAATCCCAGAGGTCCTAGAGGATGTAACCAAAGAGCTAGACCTATACTTTAGAGAAAACGATACGCAGGACTGCGACCCAGGCATATTGTGGGAGGCTCATAAATGTGTTCTCCGAGGAGTCCTTATTAAGCATGGTGCATCCATTAAAAAGAGGAGAAACGAACAGCTTACCAGACTGCTAGCGGACTTGGCCAAAGTTGAAGCACAGCATAAACATTCCCCCACTCAGGAGCTCGAGACAAAGTTGGGGACTCTGAGATCTCAAGTCACAGATATACTACAATATAAAGCAAAAGCTGCTTTGCAGTTCTCTCGCAGATTGTCCTATGAATCAGGTGACAAGTGCGGGAAACTTTTGGCCAGGTCCGTTCAGGAAGTCAAATCAGCCGCTTACATCCCCCAGATAACCAACCCTGATGGACAGAAAGCTACCCTCCCGACGCAAATTGCAAAAGGCTTCTCGGACTTCTACACGGGTCTATATAACTTGTGAAAAAGGTGTACTTACAGGCCCAAAAATACACCCCTCAGCGCCAGGGACCCTAGCAATTCCAAAGCAGTAATAACTAAATGAAAAAAAGAGAACATATATAAAGATGACACCGATTTGTTAAAAAGGTGACAAAAAGTCTCAAATAAGGCTAAACAGAAAAGCAGCCGTTTAAAATTGCAGAGAAATCATCATAAATAGTGGCATAACATATTCAGCAAAATGATCATTATAACACACTAAAAACAGCGCTAGTGTTGAGCTAAACGGATAATGTGGCCAACTTCACATGCAAAAAAAGTCCTTAAAGAGAGAAGAGCAGTAAGCACAATGGTTCAGAAAGTGTTCATAGGTGATCAGAGTATAGAAGTTCAGCGTGCACCTTCCATCGATCCATCCACCTCCCTGTGAGAACACACTCCCCTCAGGGGGTTAACTCACCAAAGCCTAATAATCATAAGCATCCAAGAAAGGAGAAATCCAAGCCACCAGCCACTGTCAGCAACCCTCCGGAGGAATCCAAGACGGTCAGGGCTCATAAATCACCAGACAACAAAAGAAAAGCGCACATAGCGTAATCACAGCGTAAGCTGGTGGCTTGGATTTCTCCTTTCTTGGATGCTTATGATTATTAGGCTTTGGTGAGTTTAACCCCCTGAGGGGAGTGTGTTCTCACAGGGTGGAAGTGGATGGATCGATGGAAGGTGCACGCTGAACTTCTATACTCTAATCACCTATGAACACTTTCTGAACCATTGTGCTTACTGCTCTTCTCTCTCTAAGGACTTTTTTTGCACGTGAAGTTGGCCACATTATCCGTTTAGCTCAACACTAGCGCTGTTTTTAGTGTGTTATAATGATCATTTTGCTGAATATGTTATGCCACTATTTATGATGGGGTCTATATAACTTACCTGACTCCTCCCCTACTCAAGACGCTATTGACCAATATATTACAAATTCTCATCTTCCTTCTCTCCCTCTAGAATCCCAGACTCTACTAGATGAACCAAGATAGCGGTCAATTCCATGAAGGTAGGAAAAGCCCCAGGCCCAGACGGGTTTACCGCCCAGTATTATAAGACCCTGCTACCAATTTTAGGCCCACGAATGGTGACTTTTTTCAACGCCCTAGGAGCAAATTCAGGCTTCCCCGGGGAAACCCTCAAGGCCCATATCTCATTAATTCACAAAGAGGGGAAGGATCCAGGTTCTTGTGGTAGCTACAGACCCATTTCCCTCTTAAATTTGGACCTCAAATTATTTTCCAAAATAATAGCGACCAGATTAGCTCAACATCTTCAATCCCTTATTCACCTGGACAAAGTTGGTTTTATACCCTCTAGAGAGGCGAGGGATAATACCATTAAGGTACTCAATCTACTGCAAATAGCAACCTCTGAGAAAATCCCCTGTATACTGGTGAGCACAGACGCCGAAAAGGCTTTTGACAGGGTGAACTGGAGCTACATGCTCTCTGTGCTCCGCCATATTGGCTTGGGCAACAGGATGCTACGTTGGATTAGTAATATCTACTCCAACCCCTCAGCACAAGTGAAAGTTAATGGAGTGCTATCGAGTCCCTTCCCCATAAGAAATGGAACGAGGCAAGGTTGCCCACTGTCCCCCCTTCTCTTCGCCTTATCCATAGAGCCCTTTTTATGCACAATTAGATTGAACCCGGACATCTCTGGCCTACAGATTGGTAACTCGCAGTGTAAAATATCAGCATATGCTGACGATTTGCTTTTCTCTTTAACGAACCCTAGAACTTCTCTCCCGAACCTTATGCGAGAATTCAATGTTTACGGCTCATTATCAAATCTAAAGATAAACTTTTCAAAATCTGAGGCAATGTGTATCGCGGTCCCACCCCACATATCACAACAACTAGCATCCAACTTTCGATTCAAATGGACTGAGACCGACATAAAATACTTAGGAACTAGGATTCCTTCCGACATAACACGGACATTTGACTTGAATTTCCCCCCTTTACTAATAAAGACTAGAGTACTTTTAGAGAAGTGGCACTCGGGATTCCACTCATGGTTTGGGAGGTGTAATCTGCTTAAGATGAGTATACTGCCAAAATGTATCTATCTTATCCAAGCTCTACCCATACACATCTCCCCCTCCTTTTTCCAGAAGATCCATTCACTTTTTACTAGATTTGTATGGGCACATAAAAAACCCTGTTTACGTCGCTCACTGATGATACTCCCTAAACATCTAGGCGGATTAGCTTTACCCGACATTAAACTATATTACTTAGCCTCACACCTAGGACGCATTTTGGATTGGAGGAGAAATAGGTTGTCTAAGTTATGGGTTCAGATTGAACAAGCTCAATTTCTTATTCCCCTAAAAGGGGCAATGTGGTGCTACGACAACCTACCTTCTAGTCTAAAATCTCACCCATTAATCAGTACCACCTTGCGACATAGGCACCAAACAGCTCTTCGGTTTCTGCTTACGACAAAAAAGTCGCCACTATACCCCGTGTTAGGCAACCCAAATTTTGACCCGGGTCTGTTCTCTCAGGAATTCTCGCATCCAGCTTTATCTCGGAAGGGAAATGGCTTTCTATCTCAGATCTGTCCAATCCTGCAGGTCCATACCACCTCCCTTACATCCTTTGAGGAGTTATGTACTGTGAAGGTCCGCTAGCACATATTCTCTCACAAACATATTCGATGCTAACTACGTCAAGTATACCACCACAGTTGTCCTACTTGAGCAGTTGGGAAAGAGATTTACACCTCACCTTCTCAGCGGCCCAAAGACAGCGTATTATTACCCTTTCCCTGAAAACTTCGTTATGCACCAAAGTACAGGAGACCAATTTCAAATTGCTTACACGCTGGTACCTGACCCCTTCCAGACTTCAGAAATGTTTCCCATCCTCCTCAGGGTGGTGCTGGCGCTGCTCAGGGGAGGAGGGAACCCTGATTCATATCTTTTGGTCATGCCCTCAGTTGAGAAACTTCTGGGAGGAAGTCAGGCAAATTACTCAGAGGTTCACCGACTATGTCATCCCTGACGAGGCTACATTCTTCCTCCTACATTTATCTACGATCCCCATCAAAGCTTATAGGAAATCTTTAGTACGGCACTTACTAAACGCAGCAAAAGGGTGTATCCCTCTCCTCTGGAAACAAAGTCGCCCCCCATCCATATCATTGTGGATGCGCAAAGTCGAGGAGGTCAAGAAAATGGAAGACCTGATTCTCTCTGCGCAACATAAACAAGAGACACATAAACAGATTTGGGATATCTGGAATATCTTCATCTATTCAGATGAAGGCCAACAACTGCTTGGAAGTTAACCCTCTCCTCTCTCCTTGGACTTCTTAGAGATCCAGTCCTATATAATTTGGTGATGATGCCTCCGCCGTGTCTCCCAGGCCCCCTCCCCTCCTCTTTCACCGCCTCCTCTTCTCTGTCCTTGCTAATTCCCCCTTGATTCTTATGTCTTTCTCTTTCTTATGTTTATCTGGTTGAAAAGCGGAAAAAGCAGGCGAGGAATACCCTGACTGGGTTACCTGAAATAGAATTTGGGCTGATCAGGTGTAAGTAGAGTTAAGAGATGAATATATGTGCCAATAACCACACTCTCACATGTAATTGTACTTACCATTTATTTGTCTAAGCTTTGTGGAATTTGATGTGGCCTAATCTGTATTTGCACTTGGTTGTATGCTCTGGGGTCCTCGCCCCAGTTTGGAGCTGAATAAACTTTATATTTGAAAAAAAAATATTGTTTCAGTTTAAAATAAAAAATGTATTTAAAAAATGTTTCTCAAACATTTGCTGAAGAAGAGATTGTCACCTCATGTATCAAATAAATTACGTTTGCACTATTTAAGAAAATGTCCAAAAAGAAAAGCCCATTGGAGAACCTAGGAGACAGCTAAAATAAAAACAAGCAGTAAATCAAATTAAATATTGTTTCAGTTTAAAATAAAAAATGTATTTAAAAAATGTTTCTCAAACATTTGCTGGCATATCAATGGCCCCCCTACCCGCAAAGTATTCCAGATATTTTTGTCTGACTTTGCGGGCACCTTGGGGGGGGGGGGCAAGCCAGGACAGCCAGATTCAAGTGCCGTCAGGGTTGACTGATCTGGAAATCTGGCCTCAGGCCCAACTGAGGCCACATAGTTCGAAGCATTTCTCCTTAGAAAGTTGTGCATAATGCAGCATGCAAGTACTATATGGTTTAGTTTATATTCTGCCATGTGAATTGGCATCAGGAATAGGCGGGACCAGCTGGCCATTATGCCGAAAGCATTCTCCACCACTCTTTTGGCTCTGGCCAGCCGGTAGTTATAAACCCTCTGGTCTGGGGTGAGGGTCCTTATGGGGAATGGCCGCATCAGGTGTTCACCAAGCCCAAATGCTTCATCAGTGAAAAAGACGAACGGTAGACCAGCCATGTTGTCTTCCACAGGTGGCAATCCCAAGCCACCACTCTGGAACTGTCTGTAGAACTCGGTCTGGGTGATGACTCTACCATCCGGCCATTCTTCCCCACGTCCACATACAAAAACTCGAATGTCGCAGACACCGCCGCCAACATTGCTATACTATTAAACTCCTTGTAATTATAATAGTATGACCCCCAGTTGGGGGGTGGGACGATGTGGACGTGTTTCCCATCGATTGCCCCTCCGCAGTTGGAAAAGTCCCACCGCTGGGCAAAATGGGATGCCACAGTCTGCCATTCCTGTGGGGTTGAAGGAAACTGTGGAGTCAAACAAGAAAAAAAATTGTACTTTTGCACATAAACATTGCCAGCAGATTAGACACAAACATTCTTGGCCAACATAAGTATAACATTTATTTTAAGAAGTATTTAACCACTTGACCACTGGGCACTTAAACCCCCTTAATAACCAGACCAATTTTCAGCTTTTGGTGCTCTCACATTTTGAATGACAATTACTCAGTCATGCAACACTGTATCTATATGAATTTTTTGTCCTTTTTTTCACACAAATAGAGCTTTCTTTTGGTGGTATTTAATCACCGCTGGGTTCTTTATTTTTTGCGCTATAAAAGAAAAAAGACCGAAAAATCTGTAAAAAAATAAATTTTTCTTCGTTTCTGTTATAAAATTTTGAAAATTAGTAATTTTTCTTCATATATTTTGGCCAAAATTTATACTGCTACATATCATTGGTAAAAATAACCCAAATTAGTGTATATTATTTGGTCTTTGTGAAAGTTATAGCGTCCACAAGCTATGGTACCAATATCTGAAAATTGATCACACCTGAAGTACTGACGGCCTATCTCATTTCTTGAGACCCTAACATGCCAGAAAAGTACAAATACCCCCCAAATTACCCCTTTTGGGAAAGAAGACATTCCAAGGTATTTAGAAAGATGCATGATGAGCTTTTTGAAGTTGTCATTTTTCCCCACAATTCTTTGCAAAATCAAGTTTTTTTTTTTTTTCTTTTCTTTTTTTTTCACAAAATTGTCCTATTAGCAGGTTATTTCTCACACACAGCATTTGCATACCACAAATTACACCCCAAAACACATTCTGCTATTACTCCTGAGTATGGCGATACCACATGTGTGAGACTTTTACACACCGTGGCCACATACAGAGGCCCAACATGCAGGGGAGCACCTTCAGGCGTTCTTGAGCACCCAGGCCAATTCTGACATTTCTCTCCTACATGTAAAAATCATCATTTATTTGCTAGAAAATTACATAGAACCCCAAAACATTATATATGTTTTTTTTAGCAAAGACCCTAGAGAATACAAAAGCGGTCATTGCAGCTTTTTATCTCGCACGATATTTGTGCAGCAATTTTTCGAACGCGTTTTTTTTGGAAAAAAAACAGTTTTTTGCTTTAAAAAAAAACAAAACAGTAAGGTTAGCCCAATGTTTTTGCATAATATGAAAGATGAAGTTACGCCGAGTTAATAGATACCTAACATGTCACCTTTCAAAATTGCACACGCTTGTGGAATGGCGCCAAACTTCGCCACTTAAAAATCCCCATAGGCGACGCTTTAAAATTTTTTACTGGTTACAAATTTTGAGTTACAGAGGAGGTCTAGGGCCAAAATTATTGCTCTCGCTCTACCGATCGCAGCGATACCTCACATGTGTGGTTTGAACACCGTTTTCATATGTGGGCGGGACTTACGTATGCGTTCGCTTCTGCATGCGAGCACACGGACAGGGGCGCTTTAAAAAATTTTTATTTTTTTTTATTGTTCATTTTACTTTATTTATTTTAGTTTGACACTTTTTTCCAAAAAAAAACATTTTTTGATCACTTTTATTTCTATTACAAGGAATGTAAACATCCCTTGTAATAGGAATATGGCATGACAGGTCCTCTTTACAGTGAGATATAGGGTCAATAAGACCCCACATCTCATCTCTAGGCTGTTCCTGAAAAAAAAAAAAAAAAAAAGATCCTGGCTTCGATCGTAGCGGTGAGTCGGTAGAAGCACCGGAGGGCGGCGGGAGGCGTCCCCTCTCGCCTCCCGTAAGAACGATCAAGCAGTGGAACAACCGCTATGATCATTCTTATGGTGTAGGGAATCGCCGGCTGAAAAAGATGATATCTGAATGATGCCTGTAGCTGTACCCATCATTCAGATATCCCCGCACAAAGTCAAGGACGTTGTATGACAGAAGGCGGGAAGTGGTTAAAATGCTTTTTTTTTTAACACAAAGTTGTCCATTTATACAATATTTCTAACACATAGCATGTACATATCAAAAATGACACCCCAAAATAGATTCTCCTACTCCTCCTGAGTACGGCGATACCACATGTGTGAGACTTCCACAGCCTGGCCACATACAGAGACTGGGTATGGCTGAGCATGGCTGGGTATTGCAGAGTATCGCCGAGTATGACTGGGTATGGCAGAGTATGGCTGGGTATCACCAAGTATTGCAGAGTATCGCCAAGTATGGCTGGGTATGGCAGAGTATGGCTGGGTATCACCGAGTATTGCAGAGTATGGCTGGGTATCACCGAGTATTGCAGAGTATGGCTGGGTATTGCGGGGTATTGCAGAGTATGGCTGGGTATGGCAGAGTATTGCGGGTTATGGCACAGTATTGCAGATTTTTGCGGGGTATTGCAGAGCATGGCTGGGTATGGCAGAGTATGGCAGAGTATGGCTGGGTATCACTGAGTATTGCAGAGTATGGCTGGGTATTGCGGGATATTTCAGGGTATTTCAGGGTATTCCAGGGTATGGCAGAGTATTGCGGGGTATTGCAGGGTATGGCAGAGTATTGAGGGGTATTCCAGGGTATGGCAGAGTATTGCGGGGTATTCCAGGGTATGGCAGAGTATTGCGGGGTATTGCAGAGTATTGCGGGGTATTGCAGGGTATGGCAGAGTATTGCGGGGTATTCCAGGGTATGGCAGAGTATTGCAGGGTATGGCAGAGTATTGCGGGGTATGGCAAAGTATTGCGGGGTATGGCAGAGTATTGCGGGGTATTTCAGGGTATTGCAGGGTATGGCAGAGTATTGTGGGGTATTTTGGGGTATGGCAGAGTATTGCGGGGTATTTTGGGGTATGGCAGAGTATTGCGGGGTATTGCAGGGTATGGCAGAGTATTGCGGGGTATTGCAGGGTATGGCAGAGTATTGCGGGGTATTGCAGGGTATGGCAGAGTATTGCGGGGTATTTTGGGGTATGGCAGAGTATTGCGGGGTATTCCAGGGTATTGCGGGGTATTGCAGGGTATGGCAGAGTATTGCGGGGTATTGCAGGGTATGGCAGAGATTGCGGGGTATTGCAGAGTATGGCAGGGTATTGCAGGGTATGGCAGAGTATTGTGGGGTATTCCAGGGTATGGCAGAGTATTGCAGAGGTATTGCAGAGTATTGTGGGGCATTGCAGAGTATTGCACAGCATTGCAGGGCATGCAGAGTAGTATGGATGGCTGAGCATGGATGGATGGATGGATGGCTGGATGTCTCTGTGCAGCGCTGTGGGCACTACAGATGCAGCCCACAACGCTGCAGCCATCCATCCATCCGCCTCTCCGGTCACTGTGTACCGATAGGTACACAGGAGGGGAGGAGAGGGGGAGGAGAGGAACCGGCGTCATCAGATGACGCCGGTTTGTTTACATGTGATCGCTCCGTCATTTGACGGAGCGATCACATGGTAAACGGCCGCGATCAGCGGCCATTTACCGGGATCTGTGATGCGCCGGGTCCTCTGGACCCGGCGGTCACGGATGCTCTCGAGTGCGCGCCCTAGGGGGCGCGCAAGAGCAGAATTCTGGGAGGACGTCCCTGGACGCCCTCCCAGAGTTAAACAACCGCCCTGTAGCCGTCATTTGGCTATGGGCCGGTTGTTAAGTGGTTAAAGACAAAAGTATAAGGTACACTTATCAGATTCCTCCTCTCCTCTGATGGCCCAGTGGAAAAATTTTATGTTGGGGGGGGGGTGGCGGGGGATGTTTTGGACAGGTAACCATCTTCACTTCATTGAGAGCTTAATACATACATAATGTGTGTTACTTTGGCCAGCCCCTCCTTACTTACACTATTGGCAGCCTACTGGACAGGTAAGAAGTGTCATAATACAAAAATAAGAATACACACTGTCCAAATTGAAGCACAATTTTACATTCTACAATTACATATCTAGATACAGGGGGTCCCCGGGTTACAAACAAGATAGGGACTTTAGGTTTGTTCTTAAGTTGAATCTGTTTGTAAGTCGGAACAGGTAAATTTTTTTAAGTGTAGCTCCAGCCAAAAAATCTATTTTTAAGTTTTGTAGATAGCATAGGGAAGGGTTATCACCCCTGTAACATGTGTTTTGCTGTCTGTGCCCCTGTTCAGAAGATTTCACCTCACTTTCTGTCCCAATGACAATTGGATTTTGAAAATTTGGGGTTATTAGGGAAATAAGGATAGGTGATGAAGCATCAGTGGAGACACATTTTTCCCATATTAACTCTTACAGGAGTGAATTTCCCTTCCTAGGGGTAGATTTCCTCTCACTTCCTGTTGTCTCCCTCCGTTTGTAAGTAGGAGTCGTTTGTAAGTCGGATGTTTGTAAGTAGGGGACCCCCTGTAATAGGAGAACAAAAGTATAAACAGTACCATTTGAAAGTATTTAGGCAGGCTCTTGCACTACATGATTTGGTGAATTCATCCATAAATCTGACCACAAAAGAGGTAGGTATGGTTTTGGCAAAGTCAGCAAATAGAGGATTGGTATCGTTTGACTTAGCGGTTGGGGGGGAGGGAGGGTTCCAAATGAGTTTGGGCCCCCCAAAAAAATAGCCTCTTGCACTATGCATGCATTTAAGGACAAAAATAACATTTGTACACATTTTAGGGGGTGTTTAGGGTAAAGCACTACAATGGAGCTGACAAAATACATTGTTAAGTGACTAGACTAGGTGTGCATGGACCCAGGATAGCATGCTGGGGAGGTTAGTGAAGGCAAATATGCATGAAGGACAAAAAAGCTGCATTAAAAGCTTCCAGCATGCATGAGGACAAAGAGGACATTCACAGCATATTACAATCATGGTAATTACGGAATGATGAAATAAATCCAATAGATTAGCAAACATTAAATACATAGAATGTGATGTTAAAGGATAAAACTTACCTTAATATAGTCCTTCTGCAGGACCTGAATGATGGCAGAACAGGTCTCTGGAATAATGATCCCCAGAGCCTGGGGGGAGATGCCTGTCGAGAACTTGATGTCCTGCAGACTTCTCCCCGTCGCCAAGTACCGCAAGGTGGTGTCTAGCCTTTGTTCTGAAGTGATGACTTGCCGCATGCAAGTGTCCTGCTTGGTAATATAGGGGGACAGCAAAGCCAACAAATGGTGAAAAACGGGGTCCGTCATCCGGAGATAATTCCTGAAATCATCAGGATTATTCTCCTGGATCTCCAGCAACAAAGGCATGTGCAAGAATTGGTCACGCTGGAGCAACCAATTTTGGTCCATGTACTCCTCTTCCCTCTCTTCATGGACCTGGCTTGGGTCAAAGTAAGAACCACAACACCAAGCCCTTGCATAGCACGAACTCTATGATGAGTACATAAATGCATCATGGCTTCGTTTGGTCAGTACGAACTAACAGAACGCACTGAAGAAGAGCGAGCTGAAAATCAGAAACGAGCGGACAAGAACACAAACAGATACAAACTGTCTACACACACTGAAAAACAGATACAAACCCACAAGCACAAACTGAAGAGCAGTAATGAACTGAAAAGCACGAGGCTGAAAAGCACAAATCATCTCTCACCAAACTTCTACTCAGGGCCGCTGATAAGCCAGTACAACTGGCCCTGTTGTACTGGGCCCAGCCAGCAGAGGGGCCCAGCAATCAGAGAATAAAAGAATGAATGCAGAATAAAAAAAAGTCTTTCTCCAGCCAGCATCCCCCCCTGCCCGCTCTGACTTATCTGAGGTTTTTTCTTCTTTCTGGATACCTCCATATTCATGTTCTTGTGGATGTGAGGAAGGGACTATTTTTTCTATTTCGGGCGCATGTCATTTCCGCGGCCGCTCCGCTTGCTGGCTCAAGTCCCGGCCTGCATATTCCCTTCCCAGGCGGAGTTATTCATCTCCCTCTGCTCATGGCAGGGGCAGACATATAGGGGTCATAGAAGTCACCATTGAGACTGGGCCCCATGCTGCAGGGGGCCTGTGTGGGCCCCCCCATGCCTGAATTGTTAGAGAGGTGGCTGCCTGATCCTCAGCCGATGTGTAAATCGGCAATGCAGGAACTCGATCTCACTGTTTACAGTTACACTGAAAGTGAAAGCAAAGGGAGTGATGTCTTGCAGTGTGTGCTGTGCTCTCTGACTCCCCCTACAGCGCAGTAGCCGACATGGAGAGTGAAGGTACAGTGCTGCTGCTGCCAATTTTAAAAAAAGCAATTTGTATATGTTTGTATGCATGTGTGTGTGCTCAAAATCAGAGGACAGGGAAGAGGCATATAACTGACTATAGTAGATGGTAAATTCCCACAGTAGCCCCTCAGGAGAGGAGACCATAGACCCTTCAAATGCACGGGTTTTGGATATATAGTAGAAGTGAGGGGCCTATTCTGTTCAGAAAGCATGGCCAGAAATCTGTCATTTTTGTCCCCCTGTCCCAAAAAAAAAGTTGCCTGCTGCTATGTAAATCTAGCCTTAATGACCTCTGCCATGTGTAACTGCAGGCCCTCCTTAGCAGACAGCTACCGTTTCAGAGATGTGTCTGTGTGTGTGCATTTATGTGTGTGTATATTTACGTGTGTGTGTATTTATATGTGTATGTATATCTATGTGTATGTGTATGTGTGTGTATTTATATGTGTGTGTATGTTTACGTGTGTGTGTATTTATATTTATATGTGTGTGTATGTTTACGTGTGTGTGTGTATTTATATGTGTGTTTAGAGGCGTGTGTGTATACACACACTACTTTTAAACCTGACGCCCTTTTTCTATACGATCTTGGAGCAGTTCATAATACTATGCATTAAGGTGAAAAAACTTCTGACTCTGACCAGCCCCCCAGCCCCCCTGTTCTCACCGGAGACGTTCATTCCCTCAGGGGAGACGCGCTCACCTTCTCTGCTCGGGGTTCTCGGCTCTTCATTGGATTGATTGATAGCAGCGCAGGCGCCAGGGGGTGGGGCTGAGTCTAGCATTCTGTGTCTATGCACACAAATGCTGGACTTGGGAGCATGCCCGCAAGGAAACCCCCAGGGAGAGTGCTTCTCCCAGGGGGTTTACCGATGAGAGGAGGAGCTGTGAGCGCCACCGGGGGACCCCAGAAAATGACGGGGTTTGGGGGCCACACTGTGCAAAACAAACTGCACAGTGGAGGTAAGTAAGATATGTTTGTTATTAAAAAAACAAAAAAACAAATGGTTTACAATCATTGTACAGTTAGAGTGTAATGTCTTTGACAGGTATCCTGTTCCCACTTCCAGGAGCCTCAGCTGTGGATATTGACATCACGGCTTGGCTCCCTCCTCTTCCCCCTGTCGCCCGGCCAGTAAAAAAGAGGAACGAAGCTTTGTAAGGCTACACTGCCGGGTTCCCTTACCTGTAATGGTGGCAGCACCCGACAGCTGATGGAAACATTAGCTGCAGTGCTGACATCGCTGGACTCCAGGACAGGTAAGTGTCCTATTTAGGGATGAGCTTCGAGTTTGAGTCGAACCCATGTTCGACTCGAACATCGCATGTTCGACCGTTATGGGCTGTTCGCGACAAATTCGAGTGGTGCGTCATGGCCCATAATTCACGGTGGCATTGCAGTGCATTGCTGGCTGATGATTGGCCAAGCATGCACTATGACCCGCATGCTTGGCCAATCACAACGCTGTCTGTACAGATAGCCGTAATTAGCCAAAGTCAGGGTGGCTTCGGCCAATTATGGCTCAGGGGGTTTAGTACACTCCCCACACTATATAAGGCCGCCTGCTTGGCGGTCTTGTGTAGTGTGTTGCGGCGGCGGCAGAGAGAGACAGAGAGACAGTGTCATTTGATTTAAGTTAGAGTAGGCAGGCAAGTCAGTTAGCTGTGCACTTACACTGTATCGTGTATATATATATATATATATATTTATATATATATATATATATATATATATATATATATATATATATATATATATATATTGTATTCAGTTTAGCTAGATCCGTTCCTGTTATTCTCTTCCTACTGACAGGCAGGCAGGTGTTTTTACAGTATTTACAGCTTCCTGAAGAAAATTGCTGGTGTTCTTCTGATCCTATTAGCTACAGTATTTACAGTTAGTGTAGTGCGTCCTCTGCACAGTGTACACCTAAAGCTACCTGAAGAAAATTGGTAGTGTTCTTCTGATCCTGTTAGTACCGCAGGCAGCTGCAGTATTTACAGTTAGTGTAGTGCGTCCTCTGCACAGTGTGCAACTAAAGCTACCTGAAGAAAATTGGTGGTGTTCTTCTGATCGTATTAGTACCACAGGCAGGCAGCTACAGTATTTACAGTTAGTGTACTGCGTCTTCTGCACAGTGTGCACCTAAAGCTACCTGAAGAAAATCGGTGGTGTTCTTCTGATCCTATTAGTACCACAGACAGGCAGCTACAGTATTTACAGTTAGTGTACTGTGTCCTCTGCACAGTGTGCACCTAAACATCACCCGCTTGGGCACCACATGCTTGACCACACATATGCCGACCTGCCATGTAGTTTGTTGGCAAGCGTACCTAAAAGACCAACACCAAAGAACAAATCGGACCTCTCCTTGCTCCTTAGCTGGGATCTCCAACCCCGCTATACCTTCAGTCCTCTCTGAAACCTGCACTGAGAGGAATGAAGAAGTAGAATTGGGTGTGTCACAGCCAAGTACTTGCGGGCAATCTGCTATCGGTACACCGACATCAGATTGTACCAGGCAAATTTCCCTGCCCCAGCTGCTGCACCGCCGAAAGAAGTTTGCTCCCAGCCATCCACATGCTCAGCGGTTGACTGCTAGCTTTGCTAAATTGCTAGCACTTCAACTGCTGCCTTTTCAGTTGGTAGACTCTGCCCCCTTCCGTGAGTTTGTGGAATGTGCAGTTCCTCAGTGGCAGGCTCCCAAACGCCACTTTTTCTCACGGAAGGCGAATCCGGCTCTCTACCAGCATGTGGAAGGCAATGTCTTGGCCTCGCTGGACAGGGCGGTCAGCGGCAAGGTGCATATTACCGCTGACTCATGGTCCAGCAGGCATGGACAGGGACGTTACCTATCTTTCACTGCGCACTGGGTGACTCTTTTGGCAGCTGGGAAGGATGCAGGACAGGGTGCAGTAGTGTTGGAGGTTGTTCCGCCACCACGCCTCCAAAATTCTACTAGTGGTGATTCTGCCACACCTCTCTCCTTCACCCCCTCCTCTTCTTCTTCCTCCATGGCCTCTTCCTGTGCTGATTTGTCCTTGGAACCAGCAGTGCTCTGTAGGGGTTCAAGGGGCTACGCAAGCACGCAGACAAAAAGATGCCATGCGGTGCCTGAGCTGGTGTGCATGGGGGACAGGAGCCACACTGGGGCAGAGATTCTGTCAGCTCTGCAGGAGCAGGTTCAGAGGTGGTTGACGCCACGTCAGCTTAAGGCAGGTATGGTGGTTTGCGACAATGACACCAACCTCCTCTCCACCCTCCGACAGGGACAACTGACCCATGTGCCCTGTTTGGCTCACGTCCTTAACTTGGTGGTGCAGTGGTTCTTGGTCAGGTACCTGGGCTTACAGGATGTCCTGAGGCAGGCCAGGAAAGTCTGTGTGCATTTCCGCAGGTCATATAATGCCAGTGCTCGGCTGGCTGACCTCTAAAAGGAATTTAACCTGGCCAAGAACCGCCTAATCTGTGACATGCCCACCAGGTGGAACTCAACGTTGGCCATGCTGCAGCAGCTGCACCCACAGCAGAAGGCCATCAATGAGTACCTATACAACTATGGCACCAGGACAGGGTCAGAGGACCTTGGTTTTTTTTCCCCACGCCAGTGGGCTATGATCAGGGATGCATGCACTGTCCTGTCACCATTTGAGGAGGCCACGAGGATGGTGAGTAATGATAGTGCATGCATCAGTGACACTGTTCCTCTTGTCCACCTGTTGGAGCACACGCTGCGTGGAATAATGGACAGGGCACTTAAGGCAGAACAGAGGGAGGAAGAGGAAGACTTCCGTACCTCTCAAGGCCCCCTTTATCCAGACAGTGTTCTTACAGGAAGAGGACGAGGAGGAGGAGGAGGGGGAGGAGGATTGTGTCAGCATGGAGGTGGAGCCTGGCACTCAGCATCAGCAGCAGTCTTCAAGGCATCATTTACAGTCCGAAGAAACCCATGGACTTGTACCTGGCTGGGAGGAGGTGGCTGCGGATCATGTCGTCCTTAGTGACCCAGAGGACTCTGGACCGAATACCTCAGCAAACCTACGCTCCATGGCCTCACTGATCCTGCAAAGCCTGCGGAAGGATCCTCGTATTCGTAAAATCAAGGGGAGGGATGATTACTGGCTGGCAACCCTCCTTGATCCACGTTACAAGGGTAAGGTTGCAGACCTTATCTTGCCATCGCAGAGGGAGCAGAGGATAAAACATCTCCGGGAGGCCTTGCAGAAAGGTTTGTTCAACGCGTTTCCAGAGCCCGGGAGGTTACAATTTCCTGGTCCTCCTGGACAACATGTTGTTGAGGCTTTGGTCAGTCACAGAAGGAGCGGTGGAAAAGGTGGCCGTCTGACCGATGCGTTCAGACAATTTTTTAGTCCACAGCCCCAAGGTCTGATCAGTTACAGCAACCAGCGTCTGATTCACATGGTGTAGGATTACCTAGGGGCAAGATCAGACTTGGACACCTTTCCCACCGAAAATCCTCTGGGTTACTGGGTCTTGAGGATGGATCACTGGCCAGAGCTTGCACAGTATGCAGTTGAGCTACTGGCCTGTCCTGCATCCAGCGTTCTTTCGGAATGCACATTCAGTGCTGCTGGAGGCTTTGTAACCGATCACAGGGTGCGCCTGTCCACCGAATCGGTCGATTGGCTGACCTTCGTAAAAATGAATCAGTCTTGGATCATTAGTTACCAAGCACCTGATGCTGATGTAACTGATTGATTTTTTTTTTTTTTTTAAATGTGAGATCCCTTCAAGACTGCCTATGCTGATGCTGAGTGACTATACTGTTATGCTGAGTTGCAATCCTCTTCCTCCTCAATTTTCATGCTGATAGCTTGTAAGAACATTTTTGGTTCTGGGCACCGCCACCAGTGGCCAAGGCCCAATTTTTCTGCCCCTATTTAACAGGGGCGTATAATTACAATACTTTGCAGCAGGGCTCATTCCTGAGCTCCAACTATAGCATCTGTGAGGGGTTGCAGTGTTGTGGCAATATTTCTGCCCCTGTTTAACAGGGGTGTGTAATTACAATTTTTGATGCAATACTTTGCAGCAGGGCTCATTTCTGCACTCCAACTAGAGTATCTGTGAGGGGTTGCAGTGTTGTGGCACCAGCACCAGTGCCCAAGGCCCAATTTTTCAGCCCCTGTTTAACAGGGGCGTAAAATTACAATTTTTGATGCAATACTTTGCAGCAGGGCTCATTCCTGCACTCCAACTATAACATCTGTGAGGGGTTGCAGTGTTGTGGCACCAGTGCCTAAGGCCCAGTGTTTCTGCCCCTGTTCAACAGAGACATGTAATTACAATTCTTGATCTAATATTTCACAGCAGGGCCCGTTCCAGCGCCCACCAAGAGTAACTGTGAGGACTTACAGTGTTGTGGCACCACCACCACCAAAGGCCAAAATTTTCTACCACTGTTCTTACAATGGCATGTAATTACAATTCTTGATCTAATATTTCACAGCAGGGCCCGTTCCTGCACCCACCAAGAGTGTGTGAGGGCTTACAGTGTTGTGGCAACCTAAGGCACCAATTTCTGCAGAGTATATAGGGCAGGCCCCTACTTTCAAACATCCAACTTACAAACGACTCCTACTTGCAAACAGAAGGAGACAACAGGAAGTGAGATGAAATCTACCCCTAGGAAGGGAAATTCTCTCCTGTAAGAGTTAATATGTCTCCTCTTCACTGATGCTTTATCACCAATCCTTGTTTCACTAAAAACCCCACATTTTCAAAAAACATTTGTCATTGGAACAGAAAGTGAGGTGAAATCTTCTGAAGAGGTGCACAGACAGCAAAACAAATGTTAAAGGGGTGATAACCCTTCCCTAGGTTTTCCAAAAAGCTTCAAAGTAGATTTTTTGGCTGGAGCTACACTTTAAAAATGTACCAGTTCAAAACTACAAACAGATTCTACTTAACAGCAAACCTACAGTCCCTGTCTTGTTTGCACCACCTGTATACTGCTGTTCAGACTATATAGGCCCTGGGGGACCCACGCCTTTCCTTTTTTTAATTTGGGTGCGGGGTTCCCCTTAATATCCATACAAGACCCAAAGCGCCTGGTAATGGACTGGGGTGGGGGGTTACCCATGCCGTTTGTCGAACTGATTTTCATCCATATTGCCGGGACCCGACATTACATTAAAGCCGCAAGCAGTTTTAAATGACTTTTATTCCTTTAAAAATGTCATTTTGTGCAGGGACTGTTCTAAGCACAGGAAACATGCTCCACTTTACAGGCATACTATAGACACCCCCCAGGTACGATATTTAAAGGAGAATTTCACTTTTTTTTTACTTTAAGCATCAGTAAAATCACTGCTCCCGAAAAAACTTTTTTTGCATTGATACATGTCCCCTGGGGTAGGACCCGGGTCCCCAATCCCTTTTTAGGACAATACCATGCATATTAGCACTTTTGATTTCGAACATTCGAGTCCCATGGACTTTAATGGGGTTCTAAAGTTCGTGCAAACTTTCGGTCCGTTCGCAGGTTCTGGTGCGAACCGAACCGGGAGAGGGATGTTCGGCTCATCCCTATGCGCTACTAAAACCACAGGTAATCTTTTGTTTATCCTTTGCTCAGCATAATGTGTTTTGGGGTGTAATTCTTGGTATGTGCATGCCGGTGTTCCTTGCATGTTGGATCTCTGTATGTAGCCAGGCTGTGTAAAGGTCTCACACATGTGGTATTGCCATACTCAGGAGTGACAGAATATATTTTGGGGTGTCACTTTTGCTATCTAAATGATATGTGTTGGAAATATCTTATAAACAGACAACTTTGTGTAAAAAAAAAAAATGCGTTTTCATTTTCTTCCACATTTTCCAAAAACTTCTGGAAAAAAAATGAACTGTTTAAAAGACTCATTATGCCTCATAGATTATATGTTGGGGTGTTAGCTTTCCAAAATGGGGTCATTTTGTGGGTGTTTCCATTGTCCTGGTGCTCTAGGGCCTTCAAAATTGTAATAGGTAGTCAACAAGTTAGATGGGTAATTTATGCTGCTTGAATGCCTGATGGTGCTCCCTGCATTTTGGGCCTCCGTATATGGCCAGGTAGTGAAAAAGTCCCATACATGTGGTATCATAATACTCAGGAGGAGTAGCTAAATGTATTTTGGGGTGTCATTTGTGGTATGCACATTCCATGTGAGAGAAATAAGCTATTACAATGACAATTTTCTAAAAAAAATTTTAAAAATAAAATAAAATCTTAATTTGCAAAGAATTGTGGGAAAAAATGACAACTTCAAATAACTCACCATGCCTCTTACTAAATACCCTGGAATGTCTTCTTTCCAAAAAGGGGTCATTTGGGGGGCATTTGTACTTTCCCGGCTTGTTAGGGTCTCAAGAAATAAGATGGGCCTCAGTATATCAGATGTGATAATTTTTTTTATGATTTGCACCATAGCTTGTAGACTCAATACATTTCACACAGACCACATAATATCCACTAATTTGGATAATTTTTACCAAGTATATGTAGCAGTATAAATTGTGGCCAACATTTATGAAGAAAAATTCTAATTTGCTAAATTTTAACACAGAAACGAAGAGAAATGCATTTTTTTTCAAAATTTTCGGTCTTTTTTCATTTATAGCGCAAAAAAAAACCCCAGAGATGATCAAATACCACCAAATGAAAGCTCTATTTGTATGAAAAAAAGGACAAAAAATCATTTGGGTACAGTGTTGCATGACTGAGTAATTGCCATTCAAAGTGTGAGAGCACTGAAAGCTGAAAATTGGTCTGGACAGGAGAGGGGGTTACTGTAAATGCCGAGTAAGCAAGTGGTTAAGATAAAAAAAACCTTCTGTCTTTTCAACCACTTTAAATGAATGTGACAAACAACTACACTTAAAAAGCAGCAAGATGCCTAAAAAGATTGCATTATTATCATGACTGGTTTATAGCTGATGTCCCGTGTGCTGCACCTACACCATAATACCGCCAACTACTTGCCTTACTTTACTTATTAAAATAAAACACACCACACCTTCTGCATTAAATGACCATCCGGCCCCTTTATTAACGAATACCAAATTTATAAACATAAACTCCATTTAAATGAGATTTTATATATATATATATATATATATATATATATATATATATATATATATATATATATATATATATATATATATATATATATATATAAAATCACCTATATAAACCCAACTTTTAAACTACTGTTTTAAGGTTCAAGAAGGAAGGTATATCTACCGCATCGGCTGCACCACCACCATCTCAGCATCCTGGCCCCTAGCCGTGATCCTACTAGCACAGGGACGAACTCTTGGCACCTTCTTGCCACTGCAGCCCGATGACCGGTAGCCCATTATTTCCATCTAGGGAAGATACCCATACCGAGATGGGTCCAACCCATCCCCACACCATATCTTGTTTACCTTCCACCATTCCAATTTTCCCGAACCAGATACCCATGCCACAGACTCCCACCAGTGACCACCTCACGCGTGAGATGCCCGCCACAGCCGCCAGGCCTGCTGCAGCCCATCCTGGAGTCCCAGGAACCACATGTCAATCCCTACGGCTGACAAATGTACACCATCGGCCCTTAAATACAGGCCGATATCCCGCTCCAACTCGCAATGACGGACCACCAGTCCCCCATTGCGAACCACAAACTTAGCCACTGCCTTGTGGACCTTTATCCTGGTCTTGTTGATCCGCTCAACCGACCTGGCCCCTCTCCAAGTTTTCCTGCCAACAATGTCTGACCATACCACCACCGTCTCTGGAAATGCCAACCTTAACCGCAGAAAGTCCCACTTTACATCTCTAATCAGATCCTTCGATGCCCTGATACTTAGGTCATTACACCCTACATGGAAAGCAAAAATAAAAATTAAGTACAGTGCTACGTTTAGAAAGAAAGTGAAAAGCAGCCAACACAACTATAGACTCAAGGCAGAAAAAAAACAAAAGAAACAAAAGTGTGGCGCAGATGACGGCTCCTTAGCTGAAACATGTCGGGTGGACCCCTCGCGATCGCCGCTATTTGATATTTGAGCTCTGTTTCGTTCTTCCAAATGTGAGTTTGTTTTTTATTATTTTAATAAACTAGTGTTTTAAAACGTTATTATGCTATGTGAGTTTTGTTTGCTCCTTGCATGGCATATGAAACTACACGTTTGGCTTATGCTGGATTACCTATGGGAGAGGAAGCCGTGCGGACACCCCCCTTTTTCTTTCCACCATCTGTTGATGACATCTGACAAGACGCATTTCCCAGAACCAGTGGTTATTATGCTTTTTTGACTTGTCTGGCGTACGCCATTCCAGATCAATTTTTTCCGGTAAGCCTCCTCTACTCCTGGTGTTGGCCCCGGCACTGATGTACAATCTATGCACACTTGTGGTTTCCCTTCTGCCCACTCGCCAGATTTGGTTCAAATTTGGTGCGACTTCTGCCCACTCGCCAGATTTGGTGCGACTAAAATTCTGTGAATACCATCTGGCCATGCATCACCCCCTTTGAACTCTGTTGATGTTTTCTTCACTATTTTTCTACACATTTTTTATGGACTTTTAAAGTTTTATGTTTTTTATGTTTGGTATCTGGCTCATGGAACCAGCACGGGTTTCTACTAATCACTGGCACATCTGATGATTAAGCATTATTGTGTATTTACTTCATATGTGATCAACACTGATTAATTATTTGACACTATCCATTTTATGATCATACATTTTTTGGTAGTATTCACTATTTTTATATGTCTTTATTGTAATACACATGGCTGTGGATGTGATATATAGCGCCATACTTTTGTTTCTTTTATTACACCCTACATGCAACAACAGCACGTCCGGAGGCCTATCCAGCCTAGCATAACGCTGAACTTCAGGAAGGACGCAGGCCCATAACATGCCCGGAATCCTAATCCAATGTACTGAAGCCTCCTCCCTTGGGAAACCCAGCTGCCTGCCCTCCCTTCTAACCAGGGCCCTTTTTTCTCCCCAATGGACATACGAGTGCCCCAGGATCCACATCAGGCACACCAGGCCTGAAAGACAGAAAAATACAGAGGGAAACAGAGACATAAAATCACACACTTTACACCACCCAGTACATAACACAATTCTTTTTTTTTTTTTGTAATTTAAACCAGAAACCCCACATAAAAACTTCACAAACCAAATCAAACAGGACCCGACTACCCGGGCACTACCATACCCCCCAGACCAGTCCTCCAACTCCTCACAGTAAATAAGGGCGAATGTAGAGACGGAACCGTTGAGATTCCCAGCGAACAATCCGTTGAAGAATCTGGTCACTGACCCCCCCACCTTGCCGCCTCTGTAGCCGCCCCAATTCTAAATGAATGAGAGGAATAGTCACGAAGTGAGAAACCCCCTGCCGCCAAACTTTTCTTAAAAATGAACACAAATTGTTACCAAGACAATGGCGAACCATTATCATGTACCAAGAGGGAAACCCCACCGGAAGGCTATATTCCCAGCCACTCCTGGATAACCGATACAGGGCATAACTCCAGCCCTGCTACCACACCTAACACCACCTTAGCCCCTTTTTCCAGCTGATCCGTTTTTGATCTACGAATGACCAGCGTGACCGAATCGTCCATCATTGACACGTCCGAAAGCGCCAAACTCCCAACCGCTAACTTTGAGGGGCTAACCAATTTCCCCACTTGCAACGCCCCAAAAAAACCTACCACGAACGCTGTCCTGAACAACATTGCTTCAAATGGAGAAAAACTCACCAACATGGTTAACATCACCAAAGACACTGGCCTCCGGGAATCCGGCTTCCTTCCCCCCTTTTGGTAACCCCCCAAAGCCTTTCGCACTATAAACGACTTAGTAACGTCCTCCCACCCATTGAGCTGGAACATAAACGCTAGGCCTGACATCTTCCTGTGATGTGCACAGCAGACACACAAATATTTAGCCGTAAACACAATAACACCAGATGACGCAGTAGGCGCATTACCGGCAAAGAAGACGCTGACAGGAAATTGATGGCCTGTACTATCCCCAAATTGTCACAATGGAAACAAACCATCCGGTTCATAACTTCCGTGCCCCACAGTTCCAGCACTATTGGAAACAGCTCCAACAGCATAAGGTCACGAACGATGGCGGATTCCACTAACTCCTCCGGCCACCTGCCCGCACTCCAACGCCCACTGAAATAGGCCGCATAGCCCACCGACCCCGCTGCGTCCGTGAATAACTCCAGCTCAGCTGCCTGAACCGCCGGCCCCAACTAAAAGGCCCTTCCATTATACTGCTCCAGAAAAGAATCCCACACCTGCAAATCTGCCCGATGATCCTGACTTAGGCGAACAAAATGATGCGGCGCCTTAACTCCCGCAGTCGCAGCAGCCAGGCGCCTGCAAAAAATCATCCCCATTGGCATAATTCTGCACGCAAAATTCAGCTTTCCCAACAAAGACTGCAACTCCTTAAGCTGAACCTTAGGGCGCCGAGCGGCCGCAGCCACGGTCGCCCGAAGGTTCTCCAGTTTGTCACTAGGTAACCTGCACTCAATTATGATACCCAGAAATTTCAAAACTGTGGTCGGGCCCTCCGTTTTCTCCCTAGCCAGGGGGACCCCAAAGACCTGAAATATCTGTTGTAAAGTGGCCAACAGAATGGAACAGGTCCGTTCCCCTGGCGGACCTATCACCAACAAATCGTCCAGATAATGCACAACTGAACCAAGGCCGGACAAGTCCTTTTTTCACCCATTCCAAGAAGGAACTGAACAATTCAAAGTACGAACAAGAGATAGCACAACCCATCGGAAGGCACCTGTCCACAAAAAACTGACCCTCCCAGCAACAGCCCAACAAGCGCACACTATCCGGATGCACTAGCGATAGGCGAAAAAGCCGACTCAATGTCAGTCTTGGCCATGAGCGCCCCCTGCCCGAACCTCTGTACCCACCGCACCGCTTCATCAAATGAGGCGTAAGATATAGTGCAGAGCGCCGGATCTATCGCATAGTTCACTGACCCCCCCCTTTGGATAAGACAGATGATGGATCAGCCGGAATTGATTCGGTTCCCTATTGGGCACCACGCCCAAAGGGGAAACCACCAAATCCGCCTCGGCAGCCCCTCAGATGGGCCTGCCATCCTACCCAAAGCAACCTCCTTACCCAACTTACTACCCACCACCTCCAGATGCTCGTACGCTGATCTAAGATTAACCGACACGTGGGGGACCCTGTCCAAGTTGCTCGGAATGGGGAAGCCATCCTGGAAGCCCAACCACAAAGTCCGGGCTGCCCCCCTGTTAGGGTACCTACTTGGGTACGGAGCCATTTTTCCACCCTCACTGGCATCTTCCCTTTTTCCAGCGTCGGGCGGTTTCTTACCATTTCTGAAGCATTTTGATCAAGGGTGGGCACTTCCGCAACCCGAACACTCATGTCGGAAACAGCAGGCTCCCCCGAATTTGCAAGTCCCCTAATTAAACTGCCAGCAGAACCCCTTGCGCTTTGTGGCCCATGGTGGCGAGGTGCTGGCACCTCCGGCCCCTCCATGAAAGGGGGGCGGAACTGCTCTGGCTTGCGTCATGAGCTTCATCCACAATCCAATATCTTTTTGATCCCACTGCAATGATGGCCGATAAGCCTTCCATTGCCGGAACTGCTCGTCGTACCTGAGCCACCCCCCATAAACTCTTTGGGCCTCATTGATTGAATCCAAGTAGCAGAACAACCCCAAACAATTGTCTGGAGCCTTCTCCCCAATGACACTCACTAAAATGTGAAATGCCTGCAACCAGTTCGCAAACGTTCTTGGGATAAGCCGATACCTACGTTTTTCTTCCTCCTCCTTTTTACTCTCATCCGGCTTGACCTTGTCCAGATTAAACTTTTCTAACGGAAGGAGCGAGAAGATCTCCACGTACTCCCCTTTCCAGATCCTTTCCCTAACCTCCGCCTTCAGATGGGAACCAAGGGGGCCCTCGTAGCAAAAGTATACCTCACAACATGCCGCATCCGCCAGCTGCACCCCATCCACCACTGACCCCCCTGGTGTACCCGCACTTGTACTCACCTGTGAAGGTCCCGCCACCATCACAGGAACCCTAGCCGCCGGCGTTGCCTCGGCTACCAGCAACGGAGTTGTCACTACTGCATGTGCCAGCGGAACAGCCCCGCCGCAGGTGGCGGCGCGAGCACTCCCACCCCCGGCGATGGCGAGGCTGCCTCCCCCGCTCCGCGGCAGCAACGCCCCCCCACTGGACGCCACTGCACCCACCCGCACATCCCCCCCACCTGTCCAAGCTGGTACCGGGGAGACCAAAGAACTGGGGGTGACCCCACCGGGACCCCTAAACGCCACAAGTGCAGCCAGCAAATGCACCAGCATTTCACCGGCACCAATGCCCCATATACCCGCTTGTGGAGACCCGCTACCCCCCACGGGATCGACGCCAGGGCCGTACCACCCCCCACCAACATCCCAATGGGGGAACTAACAGGGGGAGGGGTTTGGGGGGACACAGACATAACAGGCACATTGACAGGAGAAGACAAGGACTTACCAGGCTGACCAGGGGAAACCGACCGACCTGCTCCAGATCTCTACAGAGGTCCCGCCCAAACTGGCGCCTCACCAGGCACGTCTGACTTGGAGTCTGAGAGTTCACCGCCAGGGGACGCTGTGGACATAGAGGGCCCCAGTTGCGCATCCATGACGTCATCAGCTTGCAACCTGGGGGCACCACGGCCGACTCCTATACCTCTCCCTCGATGAGCGCCTTGTCGGCAGACAGACGCTGCTCCGCCATCACCGGCATCCCCGCCATCCCCAGTGGAATCTCCGCTTCCTCCACAGATAGCCGCGGATGCCCGGTGGGAGGTGCTTGCGCCAGAAGCCGCATGTCTTCCACGCCAAGCAGTCACAGGGGAAGGCCCTGCACGGTGCGCAGCTATGTCTCGATCCCGTGTAGAAGGAGGCCTGGAGAAAGATGCCGATGGCGCCCTCCCGGCCGGGTCCCACCAACATGGGGGATTCCTCCCAGCCCCCGCAGTCAACGGCCGGACGCTTATCGCTGGGGGCTAGAGGGTCTATACCCGGGCTCCCAGAGCGGCGGCTCACCCGAGGGGTCTCCATGGTCCTAAAGCATGCCGGAGGCCGCAACTTCCTTGCACGTGGTGGCATAGGAGCGGGCGGAACAGAGCCCTGCCCAAACCCCTGTAGCAGTGCAGTGAGCTGGGAGTTCAGCCACTGCGCTCCATTTACTTCAGCAGCCGTTCTCAGCTGCTCAATGAGGCCATCAAATGTCTCCATCTCTGCCAAAAAACCCTACCTATCTTCTCCCTTTCTCTGCTGCTCCTGAAAGAATTAAAACCCCTCCCCCTGCAGGGGTCAAAATTAACTCCGACCTCTCCTCCCCCTGACCAATGATCAGCACTCCCCCTCCCTTTTTCCTACCTCACTTCCCATTGTAACACCTGGTGCTCACCCCACAGCTGTCCCCAGTCATGCTAATTCTTCACCCAAGGTTCCCTTTAGCTACGGGCCTGTTCTTTCATAAAGCACGGTACAGTATTACCATACAGTATCTAAAACTGCAGTGATGCCCAGTAAAAAACAATACTAATATCTGTAATAATTCAGAATGATGCAAATTTTACAAGTATCACAGCATCAGGAATAAAGATGTTCCTTAGCCTGATGATTCTAGACCTGATTCTGTATAACTACCCCTGAAGAGCGGAAGGGCAAACCATTTTAAAAAGCCAGATGAGAAGTGTCCTTCCTTATACTGAGAGCTATCATGGCCATCTGATGGAGGGCAGATTGCTTCAAATAATCCGATATAATATAATAATGGGCGATCTTTACCACTTGCCGCAGTGCCTGTTTATTTGCAGCAGCGCAATTACCAATTACCATAGCTTACCCGCGGTAAAGTGGCTCGCATCACACACCTTGAAAATGAGATTATGACTCCCTTTATTGTGTAAGCTCAATGAGTAGGGCCCTCCTATTTCTTCTGTATTGTAATTATACTGTTTCTCTTTATATTGTAAAGCCCTGCTCAAACTGTTGGCGTTATATAAATCCTATATAATATTATTAATAATAGTAAAACGTACCAAGGTCGTTTCTTCTGTGACTGCTGTCTGATTACTGTTACCAGTAATCGGTAACTGGGTTATCATGTAATCGCTATGATTGGGCATAGCAATCACATGATAACAATGTAAGAAACCTGTCATGAATGGCTTTCCATTTATGAACAACTTGCTTATTGTTGTGATCTGTGATTAGACCAAAGCAATCACAGGTACCTGGCTATCTGTACCATGTGATGAGCTTAGCCAATCACAGATCACAACCAAAAGCAAGCTGTTCATGAATGGTTAACCCATTCATGACAGCTAAAACTATTGCTTGTACAGTGATCATCACTGTATAAGCAATAAAAATGATTTTCTTTCTTTCTACATTCTGCCACCAGTCAGTATCCCCGATCACCAGTCCTACGGTGATGCTGCACTGTACTGGTGACATTATGTAAAAAAAAAATTGTGAAAAATTGCGTTCCACAGACTGCTGCTATGGGCACATTACTGGGCAACCAAATGGTATAAAGGGTATGAGGTGTACGAAGATGGTGCCTCTCCTGATGACGTCTGCATGATGAAATGTAGGGTGAAGCTTACAGCATCACTGCGCCAATTCGGGTTTTGGAGTTTCTGGTCTGTGGAACACAAGGCGTCCCAGATGATTTTGTTGTAAATCGCATACTACCTTTTGGCACTAATGACAGTTCTTTTTACTAAACTTTTATGCAATAAACTTATTTACAGATTTACACGATGGGATACAATTTTTTCTTATCCATCTATATGTGAGTGCATGTCAAAGAGGGAATGCAGGACAAAGAGTTGACTCCATTGTGAGGCCTTTTACCCCTGCAGGGGTACATCCCTTTGTGTGGACCTGAGGGGGGAGCGCATGTCATGAGTCACCAAATTTGTCGCTTAAAATTATTTTTTCACTTTACCACTATTTTTTATGAACATTAAAATTGAATGCATTCTATATGTTGATGTTCTTTTGCTGATCTATGCACTTTGGATTCACTAAAGAATTGAACACTTGTTGGACACATACTCATTGATCAGTTTTTTTTAACACTTTATTAAGTGTGTTTGCACATTTAACACATTTGCACCTGATGTCTTAAAATGACAGTACACTTTTTTTTTCATTTAATCTTCCAAGGATTTTTATTACCATACTTATTCACATAAGTATATGCCATAGTTTGTAGACTCTTTAACTTTAACACACATTAACTAATATACACTTATCTGGAGTTGTTTTTTACCCAAAGACATGTAGCAGAATACATGTTGGCCTAAATTTATGAAATTTTATCTTATTGGGTAGATTTTAAAACAGAAATTAGATTTTTTTTTTTTTTTTCGGTAATTTTTTAAAATATAATTATAGGAAAAAAAAAGAAA
This sequence comes from Lithobates clamitans, assembly GCA_037952925.1. Taxonomy (NCBI): domain Eukaryota; kingdom Metazoa; phylum Chordata; class Amphibia; order Anura; family Ranidae; genus Lithobates; species Lithobates clamitans. The sequence goes on from JBBGZY010001695.1 coordinate 239,155, forward strand.
AACATGGTAATTACCCCCAAAAGAAAGCTCTATTTGTGTGAAAAAATTATATAAATGTTTGTGTATAATGTTGCATAACTGCACAATTGCCAGTTAAAATAGTGCAGTGCTGAATAGCAAAAAATGCTGTGGTCATGAAGGGGGTAAAACCTTCCTGAGGGTCAAGTGGGTAATTTAGACTTTAGCCACTAATATTTTTTTCTTTTTTTTTTTTTTAATATAGGCTGCTGGTTGGAAGATAAACAGTGAGGACCTTGAGTGGAGAGTGAACAAGTTTTGCTTTTTGACGGCTGGTTATTGCTGGGTTGCATTTTTAGGACCTTTTTTGGGGCTTTTCCTTGTAGCTTTTTAACAACTTTTTCTGACACTTTATAAAAATCTTTTTTTTTCTTTGCTTCCTTCAGCCTACTAATTAAGGGGAGTGGTTAATTGGTCACAGGTGCCTGAGGCCTATATAACCTTGTGTAGAACTCATTGTGAGCCTGCTCATCTTTGAGCTTGCTGGAACTCTGTCCAAGTGGAACTGGACTAAGTGGTGAGTTAAAAACCAGAGTTAGTGGAACTGGACTAAGTGGTGAGTTCAAAACCAGAGTTAGTGGAATTGGACTAAGTGATGAGGTAAAAAACAGAGTTAAAAACAGGAGGTTAAAACAGGGGTCATAGTACCTGTGTAGTGTGAGTACCTGAGTGTTTGAGTAGTGTGTGTGGATCTTGTGTATTTTGTACTGTGTACTTTTGTATTGCGAGTGCACGTAGGTCTGCAAGTGCACGTGGGTCTGGGGGTGCACGTAGGTCTGGGGGTGCACGTGGGTCTGCGGGTGCACGTAGGTCTGCGAGTACCTGTGTATTGTCTTGTTCAGTACCTATGTATTGTCTTGTTGAGTATTAGTGCCAGGAAGCTAGTTGTTAGGTCATTTGGACAGGGTATAATCCTCAATCCTCATTAAATTAATAGGTAGGATGTCCGGTGGGTGTGGAGAGGCGACTCGTTGTACGTCTTGCGACATGTATGCGTTCTTTGATCATCCGATCGAGGGTGAATACTGCTGTGCAAAATGTAAGCACATTGTTTCCCTGGAAGCCCAGGTTCTGAATCTGGGGAAGCAACTGTCAGCACTGAGAAGTTCTTCCATACTAAAGGAGAGCCAGGAATGTACACGGCAGGTGGCGGCAGGTGCCGGCAGGGACCAGCACAGAGGCGGGTGGAGACAAAGAGGTGCAGGCACTAGGAAAGAGCAGATGGGTGACAGTCAGGAAGGGTAGAGGGGGAAGTGCCAGGGAGGCTGATGCCCGGCTGGAGCATCCCAATAAGTACGCTCCATTGAGTGACATTGGTGAAACCAGTGAGGGACCAGCACTGCTGGAGCTGAGGGACTCTCCTAGCTGCCAGGGGAAGAACTCCTCCAGTGAGAGTGGGGGGGGGAGTGAAGGGAAAGGAAAGACAGATTCTGGTGGTAGGGGACTCAGTTCTTAGAAGGACAGAAAGGGCAATCTGTAACAAAGACCTGAAGTGCCGAACTGCATGTTGTCTACCGGGTGCTTGGGTTCGGCACATCACGGATCTTGTGGACAGATTACTGGGAGGGGCTGTGGAAGACCTGGCTGTCATGGTGCACGTTGGCACCAATGCAAAGTCAGAGGCAGATGGAGTGTCCTAAAGAACGATTTTAGGGACTTGAGAGCTAAATTGAGGAAAAGGACCTTCCAGGTAGTATTCTCAGGAATACTACTGGTACATCGAGCCACACCAGAAAGGCAGAGGGAGATTAGGGAAGTAAACAAGTTGCTGAAGAGCTGGTGTAGTAAGAAGGGGTTTGGGTTCCTGGAGGACTGGGCCGACTTCTCAGTCGATAACCAGTACTATAGAAGGGATAGACTGCACCTAAATGAGGAGGGTGCAGATCAGCTGGAAATGAAGATGGCCAAAAAGTTAGCGGGGTTTTTAAACTAGGCAACAGGGGGGAGGGTCCAGAGGTAGAGATAGTCAGGGTGGAACATATTCCAGAGGGTAGTATTGGGGGCATTAGTGATAGGTTGACCAAAGCACATAAACCCAAGGTAAGTATAGTAGCAAGTCCTAGTTGCAATCTCGGAACACCCAATAAGAGGATAATATAGGACTGGTCTAAACTACGTGGCATGTTCACCAATGCCAGGAGCCTGGCGGACAAGATGGGTTAACTAGAGATACTGTTGTACGAGGAGGATTTGGATTTTGTGGGGATTTCAGAGACCTGGTTCAACAGCTCTCATGATTGGCTGGCAACCATTCAAGGGTATACCCTTTATCGCAAGGATAGAGAGGGTGAAAAAAGGGGGAGAGGTATGCCTATATATCAAGAATAATGTACAAATGAATGTGAGAGATGACATTACTAAGGGAGTTAGGGAGGAGGTGGAATCCCTATGGGTAGAGCTCCAAAGAGATGAAGCTAAGGAAAATAATAATGGGAGTATGCTATAGGTCCCCTAACCTGAGGAAAGAAGGGGAGACAGATCTCCTATCACAAATTGGAATAGCAGCAAGGATGGGAAGTGTTGTCATAATGGGGAATTTTAATTATACAGACATAGACTGGGCGGAGGGAACCACGCATTCATCCAAGGCTCGCCAGTTCCTAAATGTCTTGCAGGACAATTTTATGGGTCAGATGGTAGACGCACCAACTAGAAATAAAGCGTTACTGGATCTACTGATTACCAACAATACAAACCTGATCGCAGATGTGGAAATACAGGGCAATTTAGGTAATAATAATAACAGCGAGCACAGGTCAATTGCCTTCAGTATAAATCACACAAATAGGAAACATAAGGGGAATACAAAGACACAATTTCAAAAGAGTCAACTGCCTTAAACTACAAACCTTGCTAGAAGGCATAAATTGGGATAAAATCTTAGGAACAAAGAACACAGAGGAGAGATGGGTTTGCTTTAAAACCATATTAAATAAGGGCATTAGCCAATGCATCCCATTGGGTAATAATTTATTTATTTATTTTTTTAAAGAACATGTTTATTCGTAAGTAAATCATACATATATGGTGCATATTGTACAACAGCGTAAAAAAACAAAAGGGGATATACATTTTCCGTAAATAGATATATCTTCCATAATTTACATCAAGGTATATAATCTGTTATAACCTTCAATGATGTGATATATTAATTGCCACACTAGGCTCCTTTCCCTATCACAAGGATTCCCATCAGCGAGCTCAACATATTGTATGGTGTGGCGAAATTATGCATCTTACGGTGACTCTTTCCCCCCCCCGTGTAGAGACAGACGCTTCTAATTATTCTGCACAAGTGTCAATGTTATCAAGCCACCTATCCCAAATCTTGTTGTACTTGGCCGGACATCCCCTATGTCGGTATAACATCTACTTGTATGGTAAGGTCATATTTATTTCTCCAATCCAGGCCTGGATTGTAGGAGAGATGGCCCTCATCCAATGTTTAGCAACTACCTTCCTGGCGCAAAAAAGAGTTTCGCCAAGGAAGGTAGCTAGAAACTTGTCAATGGTGACATCTGGGAGCAACCCCAATATACATGGTCTGGGGTCAAGCTGTACAGGCGAACCCATGTGATCATGTAAAAATTTTATAATTTGTGCCCAATAGTTTTGAATATCTGGGCACGACCACATTAGGTGAAGAGATGAACACAGGCTGCCCGAGCATCTTGGACACTTTGGGTTCTGGTTCGGAGAGAATTTAGCTAATCTTGACGGTGTGAGATAGAATTTATGTATTACATACAGCTGAGTCAGGCGCTCGGATAGTCTAGGTGATGCCTTTTTGACGTTTTCTAGTATTTCATCCCAGTCAGAGTCATCTATTGGGCCTATGTCCTCCTCCCATCAAATTTTAGCTGTGTCTATGATTCTTGCCAGTGAGCGTGTACATAGTATACTATAAAGAGTGGATATTAGTTTGTCTGGGTCCGCGCCTATAATTACATCCACCAGTGGTATCATTTGTGGGTCAGGGAATCCGTCAACGAATTGAGTTCGAAGTGCATGGCTCAACTGCATATAACTAAATAGCATGTGGGAGGGAAGTTCAAATTCTTCTCTGAGTGATTGGAAATTTCTCACACCCATCGGGGTAATTACCTGGTAAAGAAACAAAACCCCCTTGGCGGCCCATAGGGTAACACCCGGTAGAGACAACAGCTCCCTCAGCTGGGGGTTGTGCCATAGGGGTGTGTGTGAGTAGAAGAAGTCGGCACCAGTCAATGTGAGCGCAATTTCCCAAACGCGTTTATGTTGAAATAGCAGCAGGTTCCAGCCGTCCCTTCCCCTCCCACCACCCACACCCCTAAAGAGTACTTGTAAAGGGGAATGAGTATCGTTGTTCGGCTTTCTACATGTTAAAGTTTGGTATCTGGTTTTATCTGTTTTGTGGATGTAATAAAAGTGTGAGAGCTTTGCAGCTATATAATATGCGTGGAGGTCTGGGAGGGCGGCCCCCCTGAGGAGGTAGGGTTTTTAAGAGTATTCCAAGCAATCTTATGTCTATTTGGTCCCCATATAAAAGGGTTGATAATTTTGTCAATTGTTTTGAAGATTTTTAGGGGAATGAGTACCGGTGAATTCCAAAGTATATAGAGGAACTTTGGAAGTAGGATCATTTTAAAAAGGTTGATCCTCCCCATTACTCCCAAGGGGAGTCTTGCCCAGGATTGTGTACGGGTTTTTAAATATGTTAAAAAATTGGGTTACTTGTGTTTGGGATTTTAAATATGTAAAAAGCGATTCAATATTGTTAACAATATATTCTAGGGGCTCTCTTGTAATTTGTACACCTAAGTACTTAATAGATGCAACCCTTTGCTGGGGGAGGGAGGCCGAGCTGCGTGTGGGGGGTGATAGGTCAAGGGGCAGAATTTGCGATTTGGACCAGTTTATGCTCAGTCCTGAATGTTTACCAAAATCCTCAATGGTCTGAAGGGCAGCCTGGAGAGACGGCCAGTATCTTCCAAGTAAAGGAGCATATTGTCTGCATAAAGGCTCACCGTCTCTACCAGGGTCCCTATACGGAGTCCACGTACATTTGGGTTCATCCTAAGGGAGATGGCAAGGGGTTCAACTGCCAGGGCATATAGGAGAGGGGACAGCGGGCAACCCTGACAAGTTCCACACCCCAGTGGGAGGGAGTCCGATCAGGGCCGGTGCTACCACTAGGCAAACTAGGCAGCCGCCTAGGGCGCACTGCTTCCTAGGGGCGCCCGGCTGCTGATTTCCCTCTGTCCCTCTTTGTCTGCATGCTCTACAGGCTGAAGCATGTAACTAACTCAGTGACAAGCAGCTGCTTTGTCTGGCCGGTAGTGTAAATAGAGGCGCAGCACTGGAGCCAGTGTTAGAGGAAGCAGAGCCGATGCTTCCTGTATAGCGCCGCCTCCTGTCACATGGGCAGGGCAAAGGGGGTGGAGTCAGGGGTGGGGCCAATGGGGCGGCAAAATGAGGTTTCGCCTAGGGCTTCAAAAATCCTTGTACCAGCCCTGAGTCCGATATCCATCCGTTCACCACCACCCTGGCCACTGGGGAAAAGTATAGCAAATGTACCCATTTAATGAAACTGCGACCAAACCAGAACCCTTTTAGACATTCCCATAAGTATCCCCATTCCACCGAATCGAACGCCTTAGCGGCGTCTAGCGCCACTACTGCTCTGTCCCCTATATTCTCATTGCCTGCTTGGATGTTCATGTGTAGACGGCATAGATTCATGGCTGTATTTTTCCCAGGCATGAACCCCGTCTGATCAGGGTGGATGAGGGAGAGAATAGTGTGATTGAGGCGGATGGCTAATACTTTTGCCAGTATTTTTATGTCCGCCTGGAGTAACGAAATTGGGCAGTATGAGTCCGGGTATTGGGGATTTTTGCCTGCTTTGGGGAGTACTATGATTACTGCTTAACAGAGGGATTCAGGAAGGGATTCGGATTCAAAGATATGGTTATATAATTTCAATAATTCAGGGACTAGTGTCTCCAAGTAGGCTGCGTAAAAATCCAATGGTATACCGTCACTACCGGGGGCTTTTGCTGGTGCAAGGGATGCTATTGCCACCGCAATCTCATCTGTAGTGAGGGGGGCCTCTAGATCATTCATCCGAGATCCTGAAATTTGAGGGAAGGGGATGTTCTGAAGGAAGGCCTGAGTTTCTTGTGTAGTGACCTTTACCTTGGAGGAGTAAAGATCAGCAGTATCTCTGGAATGCCTCTGCCACCGGCGGTGGATCTGATAATAGAACGTTTTGTGAGTCTACCAGGGAGACCACTACTGGAGGGCTATTATCCTGACGGGCCAAATACGCTAAGTTTTCCCACGCGCTCTCCCTGTTCAAACACCCGTTGTCTCGAGAAAAAAAGCTTATGTTTAGCCTTTTCAAAATGTAAATGGTCTAATACACGAGTTTGAAGCTTAAGTTCAGCTGCTTTGGCCAGCGTAGTGTCTATCTTAAATTCATTTGTTACTAATTCTAGTTTTTCAGAGGCTTGTTGAAGTGCTATTTTCAAAGAGGCTTTTAATCTATTTACACGCGAGGAAAGAGTGGTACGAACATGTAGTTTAAATGCCTCCCATACCATTCCCACTGAGGCCGTATCCCTGTTAATATTGAAATAGAATTGCCATTCCCTTTGTATGTTGTCCTGATCATTTAAAGCAGGCAACCAAAAGGGGTGGAGACGCCATGTGTGGGGTCCTGTATACGGGGCAAGGTGCAAAGTGGCCCAACATGGGGCGTGATCAGAGAGGGACCTAGTGTGATAACCGGAGTCTGATAACAAGGGAAGTAGCACGTCTGAGACTAGAATGAAATCTATATGGGTCATGGTGGAGTGTGTCGCCGAAAAACAGGAGTATACCTGAGTATTTGGTGTTTGTAACGCCATGTATCAGTTAGCGAGAATTCTTTCAATGTACATCCATAACGAGTGGTACTAGGGAGGTGGGTGCTCTGACTCAGCTGTAGTCTGTCCATTATTGGGTTTAATACCACATTAAAGTCCCCTAACCAAATGGCAGGGATTGTGGGGTGTTGTGCCATGTATAAAAATCCCTCGGTGATTAGAGTGGACTTGTATGGTGGAGGAATAAAAAAGGCCATAATTAGATATTGTGAGCCACATAAAGTACAGTGCAAAAAATGAATCTGCCCTGAGGGTCCATCTGCACCGAGATAATTCCAAATGGGGTAATTTTGGCAATTAAAATGGACACACCTCGAGAATATGGAGTGTGTGTGGCATGGTGTGCCCATCCTATCCATGGGCGCTTCAACGCAATTTGAAGTTGACCTGTAACATGTGTCTCAACCAAAACGGTTATATCTGCTCGGTATGACTTGAGGCATCCAAAAATTGCTGTGTGCTTAAGCTTGTCTCGGAGCCCCCTGACATTCCAGGTAAGAAATTTTATGTTAGCAATGCTTACCGGGTAAATAATTTCGGGGAAGTGGTTGCAGAACATTTCCCAGGGCAGGGTCCTCCACACTCCATATTAATGCATGTATAACTTTATATCTCAACACCCGTATGACACCACATATGATTACTTCCACTACTTCTCGGTAGGTTACAAATCATGTTCTTTAAACAAAACTTGAAGTTTTCCCTTTCCCCCCTCCCTACCCTCAGCCTCCCAAACTTGGCCGGGGCATAAATCCCAAAACTTGTGCGACTACAACTCAGCAACTGTCAGAGAATCTAATTGACCAGACTGTGTGGACTGCACAGAGGAAACCCAAAACACATATAAGTGAAATAATGGTGTTTAATAAATAAGTGACAAATAAAGAAATATAAACAGTGCAAAACCAACACAACAAACCCACTACAAACAACAATATATACAAGGAAATGGAGATACCGTAATCGTAAACAAAGCCAGGCCAAGGTCATACACAGGGAGATCAAACCAGCAGGACAGGAAGGGGGTGGATGGATGGGATACAGGGCAGGGATCCAAGGTAACCAGGAACGGAGGGGATAGGCTCAGGATAGGGATGGGATCAGATCAGGTCAGGTCAGGTCAGGTCAGGTCAGGACAAGGCAGATGCAGGCTCAAGGTCAAAGTAACAGGCAGCAAGGTTAGCGTGCAGGGAGAGAGATACCAAGGCAAGCCTATGAGGGCTTGCCGGGTATTTATAAGGCTGGTAATTGACCTCATGTCACAGCTGAGCGCAGTGTGTGTTGTCTGCTCCATACTGCCGGGATCCATCCGCTGGTGGACATCAGTACTGCGGCCAAAAGATGACATGACACCAGCAGGGAAATATTCTCCTGACAGTTCAACACTGCCAGGAGACACCTGCTGGTGGACCCCAGTACTGCATGCCAAATGATATATCTTACCAGCGGATGGACCCTTTCCTGACAGCAACATATTAATCGAACAGATATAAGTAGTACGCACTAATCATACTGTCACCAGCAGAAGCCTATTGAGCAGTGCCGGTGCCAGCGTAATAGTCTCCTGGTGGGGGCGAGCAGACGCTGGTTGTGAACCCAGCAATGAAATATACGGTCCTTATAACTTACCAACGTTTGTTAGCTATATAAACCCGACCACTTGCCCCGCTGTGGTAAGTAGTATTTAGAAACATCTTATGGAAATAATGAGAACAAATACCAATGGCAACCAGCATAGAGAACCCCCCCTCCCTTTTTCCCTCCCCCCTTTGGCCGTGTCCACACTCATGGTATATTGCAATGAGGAAAAAGAAAAGAATGGCAATGAACATCTCATAGGTAAACATATCCTCCAGTCAAATGAGCTTGGCAATGAGATGAACTTTATTGGGTCAATTCGATCCATCTGTTAGAACCCATGTGGTAAGTCCTGTTTGGGAAGTTCAAATGGTCACTGCTCAAATTGTAGAGGGGTATACGGTAAAGAACACCTGGCTCCATAAATGTAAGTCCTGACAGTTTCTCAACTGCAGTGCAGAAACGGCATCATTTATTCTACACTATGGGAGCAAGGTAAAGGTGCTAATTGTGAGGCTGTTGGAACTCTGTGTAAGTGGAACTGGTCTAAGTGGTGAGTTAAAACCAGAGTTAGAGTGAACAAGTCTTGCTTTTTGTTTGCTGGGTTGCATCTTTGGGGCTTTTCCTTTTAGTTTTTCAATCACCTTTTTCTGTCACTTTTTAAATAGCTTTTTTTTTCTCTTCTTTGGTTCCTTCAGGCTATCAATTAAGGGGAGTGGTTAATTGCTCACAGGTGCTTGCGGTCTATATAACTGTGTGTAGGACTCATACTGAGCCTGCTCATTGTGAGGCTGTTGCAACTCAGTCCAAGTGGAACTGGTCTAAGTGGTGAGTTAAAACCAGAGTTGAAAACAGGAGGTTATAACAGGGGTCATAGTACCTGTGTAGTGTGAGTACCTGAGTGTTGTCTGAGTAGTGTGTGTGGATCGTTAGTACTTGAGTATTGTGAGTGCACGTAGGTCTGCGACTGTTCTGCGATTGCACGTAGGTCTGTGAGTACCTGTGTATTGTCTTGTTGTGTACCTGTGTATTGTCTTGAGTATTAGTGCCAGGAAGCTAGCTGTTAGGTAATTTGGACAGGGTAAACTCCCCAATCCTCACTAAATTTAATAGGTACGATGCCCAGCGGGAGTGGAGAGGCGACTCTTTGTACATCTTGCTGCATGTATGCGTTCCTTGATCATCCGATCGAGGGCGAATACTGCTGTGCAAAATGTAAGCACATTGTTTCCCTGGAAGCCCAGGTTCTGAATCTGGGGAAGCAACTGTCAGCACTGAGAAGTCCCTCCATACTAAAGGAGAGCCAGGAACGTACACGGCAGGTGCCGGCAGGGGCCAGCACAGAGGCAGGTGGAGACAAAGAGGTGCAGGCACTAGCAAAGAGTAGATGGGTGACAGTCAGGAGGGGTAGAGGGGGAAGTGCCAGGGAGGCCGATCCAGGACTGGAGCATCCCAATAACTACGCTCCATTGAGTGACATTGGTGAAACCAGTCAGGGACCAACTCTGCTGGAGCTGAGGGACTCTCCTAGCTGCCGGGGGAAGAACTCCTCTAGTGAGAGTGGGGGGGCAGCAAAGGGAAAGGAAAGACAGATTCTGGTGGTAGGGGACTCAATTCTTAGAAGGACAGAGAGGGCAATCTGTAACCAAGACTTGAAGCACCAAACAGTATGTTGTCTACCGGGCGCTCGGGTTCGGCACATCATGGATCTTGTGGACAGATTACTGGGAGCGGCTGGGGAAGACCCGGCTGTCATGGTGCACGTTGGCACCAATGACAAAGTCAGAGGCAGATGGAGTGTCCTAAAGAACGATTTTAGGGAATTAGAAGCTAAATAGCCAGAGCGGAAGATATTCCAGAGGGTAGTATTGGGGGCATTAGTGGTAGGTTAACCAAAGCACAAAAACACAAGGTGAGTATAGTAGCAAGTCCTAGTTGCAATCTCGAAACACTCAATACGAGGACAATATGCGACCGGTCTAAACTATGTGGCATGTTCACCAATGCCAGGAGCATGGCGGACAAGATGGGTGAACTAGAGATACTGTTGTACGAGGAGGATTTGGATTTTGTGGGAGTTTCAGAGACCTGGTTCAACAGCTCTCATGATTGGCTGGCAAACATTCAAGGGTATACCCTATACCGCAAGGATAGAGAAGGTAAAAAAGGGGGAGGGGTATGCCTATATATGAAGAATAATGTACAAGTGAATGTGAGAGATGACATCACTTAGGGAGCTAGAGAGGAGGTGGAATCCTTATGGGTAGAGCTCCAAAGGGATGAAGCTAAGGGGAAAATAATACTGGGAGTATGCTAAAGGCCCCCTAACCTGAGGGAGGAAGTGGAGAGAGATCTCCTATCACAAATTGGATTAGCAGCAAGGATGGGAAGTGTTATCATAATGGCGGATTTTAATTATCCAGACATAGACTGGGCGGAGGGAACCGCGCATTCATTTAAGGCTCGCCAGTTACTTAATGTGTTGCAGGACAATTTTATGGGTCAGATGGTAGACGCACCAACTAGAAATAAAACATTACTGGATCTACTGATTACCAACAATACAGACCTGATCACGGATGTGGAAATACGGGGCAATTTAGGTAACAGCGATCACAGGTCAATTATTTTCAGTATAAATCACACAAATAGGAAACATAAAGGGAATACAAAGACACTGAATTTCAAAAGAGCCAACTTTCCTAAACTACAAACCTTGCTAAAAGGCATAAATTAGGATAAAATATTAGGAACAAAGAATACGGAGGAGAGATGGGTTTGCTTTAAGAGCATATTAAATAAAGACATTAGCCAATGTATCCCATTGGGTAATAAATTTAAAAGAGTGAACAAAAGTCCTGGATGGCTTAACTCCAATGTAAAAATGCATATAAAAGCAAGGGAGAAGGCCTTTAAAAATACAAGGTTGAGGGATCATCCTCAGCATTCAGACTTTATAAAGAATGCAACAAGAAAGGACATCTGGTTACAAAGGATGGGGAGATGGCGAAGGTATTGAATTTATTCTTCTCCTCAGTCTTCACGAGTGAATCGGGGGCTTCAGTAACCAAAACTGCAGTGTTTATCCTCATGACACAACACAGGACGCACCTCCATGGTTAACAGATGACAGAATTAAAATTAGACTTGAGAAACTTAACATTAATAAATCACGGGACCAGATGGCTTGCATCCGAGGGTACTTGGGGAACTCAGTCAAGTGATTGCCAGACCGTTGTTCCTAATTTTTACAGACAGTCTACTGACTGGAATGGCAGCAGCTGATTGGAGAAAAGCCAATGTAGCACCAATATTTAAAAAGGGCCCAAAATACATCCCTGGGAATTATAGACCAGTTAGTCTAACATCAATAGTATGTAAACTCTTGGAGGGGATGATAAGGGACTATATAGAAGATTTTAGTAATGAGAACAGTATCATTAGCAGCAATCAGCAGTAATGCAGTGTGGATTCATGAAGAATCGTTTTTGCCAAACCAATCTATTAACCTTCTATGAGGAGGTGAATTGCCATCTAGATAAAGGAAGGCCTGTAGACGTGGTATATCTCGATTTTGCAAAAGCATTTGACACAGTTCCCCATAAACGTTTACTGTACACAATAAGGTCCATTGGCATGGACCATAGGGTGAGTATATGGATTGAAAACTGGCTACAAGGGCGAGTTCAGAGGGTGGTGATAAATGGGGAGTACTCGGAATGGTCAGGGGTAGGTAGTGGGGTCCCCCCAGGGTTCTGTGCTGGGACCAATCCGGTTTAATTTGTTCATAAATGACCTGGAGGATGGGGTAAACAGTTTAATCTCCTGTATTTGCAGACAATACTAAGCTAAGCAGGGCAATAACTTTTCCACAGGATGTGGAAACCTTGCAAAAAGATCTGAACAAATTAATGGGGTGGGCAACTACATGGCAAGTGAGGTTCAATGTAGAAAAATGTAAAATAATGTATTTGGGTGGCAAAAATATGAATGCAATCTATACGCTAGGGGGAGAGCCTCTGGGGGAATCTAGGATGGAAAAGGACCTGGGGGTCCTAGTAGATGATAGGCTCAGAAATAGCATGCAATGCCAAGCTGCTGCTAACAAAGCAAACAGAATATCGGCATGCATTAAAAAGAGGATTAATTCCAGAGATAAAATGATAATTCTCCTGCTATACCGGCCGCACCTAGAGTATGCTGTCCAGTTCTGGGCACCAGTCCTCGAGAAGGATGTACTGGAAATGGAGCGAGTACAAAGAAGGGCAACAGAGCTAATAAAGGGTCTGGAGGATATTGGTTATGGGGAAAGGTTGCGAGCACTGGAGAAGAGACACTTGAGAGGGGATATGATTTCAATTTACAAATACCATACTGGTGACCCCACAATAGGGATAAAACTTTTTTGCAAAAGGGAGTTTAACAAGTCTCGTGGCCACTCATTAAAATTAGAAGAAAAGAGGTTTAACCTTAAACTACGTAGAGGTTTCTTTACTGTAAGAACGGCAAGGATGTGGAATTCCCTTCCACAGGCGGTGGTCTCAGCAGGGGGCATCAATAGTTTCAAAAAACTATTAGATAAGCACCTGAACGACCACAACAAACAGGGATATACAAGGTAATACTGACATATAATCACACACATAGGTTGGACTTGATGGACTTGTGTCTTTTTCGACCTCACCTACTATGTAATATAAATTTTTTTTTTTTCATTTTTATTAGCTTCTCTTAAAAATGTACTATTCTGCAATGGTGTGTGTCAGGTTATTTTTAGTGCTATAGTGGGACGAGTCATTGAATAACATGCACAGTAACACTATAGATAAACACATTTTTTTTTCTTTCTGGTTACATATAGTGCATCTGGAATGTATTTGCAGCGCTTCACTTTTTCAGCATTTTGTTATGTTACAGCCTCATTCCAAAATTAATTAAATTCACTATTTTCCTCAAAATTCTACAAACCATACCCCATAATAACATGAAAGAAGTTTGTATGAAACCTTTGCAAATTTCTATAAAATAAAAAAGGAAAAAAAATCACATGTACATAAGTATTACCTAATTAGCCTTTGCTCAGTACTTTGAAGCACCTTTGGCACCAATTACAGCCTCAAGTCTTTGAGTATGATGCTACAAACTTGGCACACCTATTTTGTGGCCAGTTTCTCCCATTCTTCTTTGCAGGACCTCTCAAGCTCCATCAGGTTGGACAGGGAGTGCAGGTGCACAGCCATTTTCAGATCTCTCCAGAGATGTTCAATCGGGTTCAAGTCTGGGCTCTGGCTGGGCCACTCAAGGACATTCAGAGTTTTCCCGTAGCCACTCCTTTGTTATCTTGGTGTACCTAGAGTCATTGTCCTGTTGGAAGATGAACCTTCGCCCCAGTCTGAGGTCCAGAGCGCTCTGGAGCATGATTTCATTAAGGATGTCTCTGTACATTGCTGCATTCATCTTTGCCTTTTGCTTTTTTTTTTTTTTTTTTTTATAAATTTGCAAGGATTTGCAAATAAACTTCTTTCATGTTGTAATTATGGGGCATTGTTTGTAGAGTTTTGAGGGAAAAATGAATTTAATCCATTTTGGAATAAGGCTGTAACATAACAAAATGTGGAAAAGGTGAAGTACTGTGAATACTTTCTAGATGCACTGTATTTTGTCTTTAGATTGCATAGAAAATTAACCACTTAACAGCCGGCCCATAGCCAAATGCTACAGGGCGGTTGCCTAACTCTGGGAGGGCATACAGTGACGTCCTCCCAGAACTCCGCTCTCGCTGAGTCCTCCCTGGGGCGCGCACTCGAGAACATCCATGACCGCCGGGTAGAGAGGACCCGGCGCATCACTGATCACGATAAACCGCCGCTGATCGCGGCCGTTTACTATGTGATCGCTCCGTCAAATGACGGAGCAATCACATGTAAACAAACCGGCATCATGTCATGCCGCCGGTTCCTCTCTCCCCTCTCTGTACCGATCGGTACAGTGGGGGAAAGATCGGATGGCAGCAGCACTGTGGGATGCATCTGTAGTGCCCACAACGCTCCTCTATGACACAGAGCCACAATCCATCCATCCATGCTCAGCCATCCCTCCATGCTCAGAAATACCCTGCAATACCCTGTGCAATACTCTGCAATACCCTGTGCAATACCCTGTGCAATACTCTGCAATATCCTGTGCAATACCCTGTGCAATACTCTGTGCAATACTCTGCAATACTCTGTGCAATACTCTGCAACACCCTGTGCAATACTCTGCAATATCCTGTGCAATACTCTGTGCAATACTCTGCAATACTCTGCAATACCCTGTGCAATACCCTGCAATACACTGCAATACCCCGCAGTACCCTGCAATGTTCTGCAATACCCCGCAATACTCTGCAATACCCCGCAATACCCTGCAATACCCCGCAATACTGTGCAATACCCCGCAATACTCTGCAATACCCCGCAATACTCTGAAATACCCTGCAATACTCTGCAATACCCCGCAATACCCAGCCATACTCAGCCATACTCTGCCATACCCAGTCATACTCGGCGATACCCTGCAATACTTCGCAATACCCTGCCATACTCAGCCATACCCAGCCATGCTCAGCCATGCTCAGCCATACTCTGCCATACTCTGCCATGCTCAGCCATGCTCAGCCATACTCGGCTGTACTCGGCCTCTGTATGTGGCCAGGCTGTGGAAGTCTCACACATGTGGCATCGCCGTACTCAGGAGTAGGAGAATCTATTTTGTGGTATCATTTTTGGTATGTACATGCTATGTATTAGAAATATTGTATAAATGGACAACTTTGTGTTAAAAAAAAAAAAAAAGAAGCTTTTTAACCACTTATCGCCCGCCGTCATATGACTTCCTTGACTTTGTGCGGGAATACCTGAATGATGCCTGCAGCTACAGGCATCATTCAGATATCAGCTTTTTCAGCCGGCAATTTTCTACACCATAAGAATGATCATAGCGGCTGTTCCACTGCTTGATCGTTCTTACGGGAGGCGAGAGGGGACGTCCCCCCCCCCTCCCGCCACCCTCCGGTGCTTCTACCGACTCACCGCTACGATCAAAGCCAGGTCGCCTGATTGCGGCCGTTTACTATGTGATCGTTCCATCAAATGACGAAGCGATCACATGTAAACAAACTGGCATCATGTCGGTTCCTCGCTCCCCTCTCTGTACCGATCGGTACAGTGGGGGAGAGATCGGATGGCAGCAGCGCTGTGGGCTGCATCTGTAGTGCCCACAATGCTCCTCTGTGACACAGAGCCACAATCCATCCATCTATGCTTAGAAATACCCTGCAATACCCTGTGCAATACCCTGCAATACACTGTGCAATACCCTGTGCAATACTCTGCAATATCCTGTGCAATACTCTGTGCAATACTCTGCAATACCCTGTGGAATACTCTGCAATACCCTGTGCAATACTCTGTGCAATACTCTGCAATCACCTGTGCAATACTCTGCAATACCCTGTGCAATACTCTGCAATACCCTGTGCAATACTCTGCAATATCCTGTGCAATACTCTGCAATACTCTGTGCAATATTCTGCAATACCCTGTACAATACCCTGTGCAATACTCTGCAATACCCTGTGCAATACCCTGTGCAATACCCTGCAATGCTCTGCAATGCCCCGCAATGTTCTGCAATACCCCGCAATACCCCGCAATGCTCTGCAATACCCCGCAATGCTCTGCAATACCCCGCAATGCTCTGCAATACTCTGCAATACTCTGCAAAACCCCGCAATACCCTGCAATACCCCGCAATACTCTGCCATAATCTGCAATACTCTGCAATACCCCGCAATACCCAGCCATACTCAGCCATACTCAGCCATACTCAGATATACCCGTCATACTCGGCGATACCCTGCAATACTTTGCAATACCCTGCCATACTCAGCCATACCCAGCCATGCTCAGCCATACTCTGCCATACTCTGCCATGCTCAGCCATACTCGGCTGTACTCGGCCTCTGTATGTGGCCAGGCTGTGGAAGTCTCACACATGTGGTATCGCCGTACTCAGGAGGAGTAGGTGAATCTATTTTTTTGGTAGGTAAATGCTATGTGTTAGAAATATTGTATAAATGGACAACTTTGTACTAAAAAAAAAAAAAAAAAAAAAAAAAAGCTTTTTAACCACTTCCCGCCCACCGTCATATGACATCCTTGACTTTGTGTGGGGATATCTGAATGATGCCTGCAGCTACAGGCATCATTCAGATATCAGCTTTTTCAGCCGGCAATTTTCTACACCATAAGAATGATCATAGCGGCTGTTCTACTGTTAGATCATTCTTACGGGAAGCGAGAGGGGACGTCCCCCCCCCGCCACCCTCCGGTGCTTCTACCGACTCACTGCTACAATCAAAGCCAGAATCGTTTTTTTTAATTATTATTTTAGGCTTCCCAGCCAAGAGGTGAGATGTAGGTTCTTATTGACCCCATATCTCACTTTAAAGAGGACCTGTCATGCCATATTCCTATTACAAGGGATGTTTATATTCCTTGTAATGGGAATAAAAGTAATCAAAAAATTTATTTTTTGGAAAAAAGTGTCAAACTAAAATAAATATAGTAAAATGAACAATAAAAAAAAAAAAACAAAATTAAAAACGCCCCTGTCCCCGTGTGCTCGCATGCAGAAGCGAACGCATACATAAGTCCCACCCACATATGAAAACGGTGTTCAAACCACACATGTGAGGTATCGATGCGAACATTAGAGTGAGAGCAGTAATTTTGGCCCTAGACCTCCTCTGTAACTCAAAACATGTAACCAGTAAAAAATTATAAAGCGTCACCTATGGGGATTTTTAAGTAGCGAAGTTTGGCG
Source organism: Lithobates clamitans (assembly GCA_037952925.1). NCBI lineage: Eukaryota > Metazoa > Chordata > Amphibia > Anura > Ranidae > Lithobates > Lithobates clamitans. The sequence goes on from JBBGZY010001695.1 coordinate 256,527, forward strand.
CCATTCCACAAGCGTGTGCAATTTTGAAGGGTGACATGTTAGTTATCTACTCGGCGTAACTTCATCTTTCACATTATGCAAAAACATTGGACTAACTTTACTGTTTTGTTTTTTTTTTGAAAACACAAAACTGTTTTTTTTTCCAAAAAAAGCGTTTGAAAAATTGCTGCGCAAATACCGTGCGAGATAAAAAGTTTCAACGACCGCCATTGTATTTTCTAGGGTCTTTACTAAAAAAACATATATAATGTTTTGGGGTTCTATGTAATTTTCTAGCAAATAAGTGATGATTTTTACATGTAGGAGACAAATGTCAGAATTGGCCTGGGTGCTCCAGAATGCCTGAAGGTGCTCCCTGCATGTTGGGCCTCTGTATGTGGCCACGCTGTGTAAAAGTCTCACACATGTGGTATTGCCGTACTCGGGAGTAATAGCAGAATGTGTTTTGGGGTGTAATTTGTTGTATGCATATGTGGTGTTGGAACTATACTCACCGAGGCCAAGATGCCGAGAGCGGCTCGCCCTTACGACCACGCGCACCCGAACCCCTGGAAGTGATACAGGGAATTTGGGGCACGCGGAGGCACGGGCTTCCGGTGGTGGCTGGATTCCTGTCGAGCCCGAAGGAGGTCCGTGTAGCCATTGGGCACTGGAGAAGCTGCAAGGCAAGTGGTTAACTGGAACTGGGGTATCAGGCAGGACAAGTCCGTTATACAAGCAGAGGTCAGAACCGGGATATCAAGCCGAGCAAGTCTGTATAATCAAGCAGGGTTCAGAGGTATCAGGCCAGCAAGCGTAATCCGTTAAACAGGCAGAGGTCAGGGTATCAGGCAAGCAAGGGTAATCCGTTTAACAGGCAGAGGTCAGGGTATCAGGCAAGCAAGAGTAATCCGGTTAACAGGCAGAGGTCAGGGTATCAGGCAAGCAAGAGTAATCCGTTTAACAGGCAGAGGTCAGGGTATCAGGCAAGCAAGAGTAATCCGTTTAACAGGCAGAGGTCAGGGTATCAGGCAAGCAAGGGTAATCCGTTTAACAGGCAGAGTTCAGCACCGGAAACACTGTAGACAAGGAAATAGCAGGGACAGGGGACAGGGCACAGCTGACGACAAACCAGCAACCCGACTGGGTGCTGGAGCCGTCAGATGTAGCCCTCCGGCGAGCGCGTCAGCGTGACGCGCTGCCAGGCACCCGCACGGCCACGGCGCGCACACGGGGACCACCGTGCACCCGCGCGCGCCGCACCATTGGGCCGCGAACGGGTGTACGGCGCAGCGTGAGTCCTCCGCGCATGCGCCCTGGAGCCCGGCGGACGGAGGCGGCTTGTGCCTCCTGACAGTGCCCCCCTCCTAAGGGCGGACACTGGACGCCCAGACTGGACATCACCTCCGGATGGTCTCGGTGGAAAGCTTGAATTAAGCGTGGTGCATGTAGGTTCTTTGCGGGTTCCCAAGAGTTGTCCTCAGGTGGATATCCCTTCCACTGGATCAGATATTGCAGTTGTCTGCCCTTCTTCCTACAGTTAAGGATGGACTCCACCTAAAACACATTCTCTCCATCCACCCTAACTGGTGGCGGAGGAAGTTCCCCTCTTTCCGGAAAAGTGCTGTCCACCACGGGCTTCAATAAGGACACGTGGAAGACAGGATGGATTCTGTAAGTCTTTGGTAATGCTAGCTCCATAGCCACAGGGTTGATAATCCTTTTGATGGGGAAAGGACCAATGAACTTGGGCCCCAATTTCCGAGAAGGCACGGATAGTTTAAGGTTGGTAGTAGATAGCCAGACCTCCTCTCCTAATTTAAAGGTTGGATTTTCCCTCCTGCCCCGGTCATACTGTTCCTTGTAATCCGTTTGAGCCCTTTGCAACATGTCTTGAATCCTCTGGAAATTCGCTTGTAAAGAGGTTATTCTGTCATGCACTGCCGGGACTGCTATCTCAGGAACATCGTTGGACAGAAAGGTGGGATGGAATCCGCAATTCGCCCAGAAAGGCGTTTGGTTGGTAGCAGCGTGAACGGAATTGTTATACGCGAACTCTGCGTATGGGAGAAGGCTTGCCCAATCATCTTGAGATCCTGAGCAGAAACACCGCAGATATTGCTCTAGAGTCTGGTTCGTCCTCTCCGTTTGGCCGTTACTCTGAGGGTGGTAAGCTGATGAGAGGCAGACTTTGATATTTAAGGCTTTGCAGAGCTCCCTCCAAAATTTGGACGTAAATTGTACACCCCTGTCTGATACAATGTTCTTTGGTACGCCATGGAGCCTGATGATTTCCTTCAGAAAAATATTGGCAGTCTCTAAGGCCGAAGGAGTGCCCTTCATGGGCAAAAAATGGGCCATCTTGGAGAGACGGTCAACCACGACAAAAATAGTGGTAAAACCCCCCGAGGCTGGCAAGTCCACTATGAAATCCATGGAGACGTCAGACCATGGCCGTTCGGGGATAGGTAGAGGTCTTAGTAAACCCCAAGACTTGGTGTTTCGACCCTTGTTGCGCTGACACAGAGGGCAGGATGCCACATATTCCTTGCAATCCCGTCTCCACCCAGGCCACCAAAAGGAACGAGAGACCAGCTTGGATGTCTTCCTTACTCCAAAGTGCCCTGCGAGTTTATGGTCATGGCACATCTTAAGGGTTAGCGACCGTGTCTCCCGAGGTACAAAAATTTTCCCACGGATCCAAAAAAAATTACCATTTCTTTTCAAGGATTGCACCTCTGGTTCCATGCAAGAGTTGGATGATGATTTGATGGACGACATCAAATCCACTTGTGCCACCCCAAGGAAGTTTTGAGAAGAGAGGATTGTACCAGGTTCTGGAGTTTGGGACTCTGCAGAGAACATCCGTGAGAGTGCGTCTGCCTTTCCATTCTTTGAGCCAGGTCTGTAGGATATGTGGAAGTTGAAGCGAGAGAAAAAGAGAGCCCAGCGGGCTTGTCTGGGTTTTAGTCGTTTTGCTGTCCGTAAGTATTCGAGGTTTTTATGATCTGTAAAGATCATCACTGGATGTAATGCGCCTTCGAGCAGATACCTCCATTCTTCTAGAGCGAATTTTATGGCCAGCAGCTCCCTGTCACCCACGTCGTAGTTTAACTCTGGCGGGCTGAGTCTCCGGGAAGCGAATGCAACGGGGTGAAGGATGGCTTTGGGCCCTTGTCTTTGGGAGAGAATTGCTCCTGTTGCAATTTCCGAGGCGTCCACCTCCAGAACAAATGGCTGAGAAGGATCGGGGTGGCGAAGAATTGGAGCCGAACTAAACAGGTTTTTTAATTTCAGAAAGGCCTCTTGTGCGGCCTCACTCCACCGGAAGGAACTGTGCTGACGGGTTAGCTGGGTGATGGGTGCTACAATGGTTGAGAATCCGATAATAAATTTCCGATAAAAGTTAGCGAATCCTATGAATCGTTGGACCCCTTTTTTATCGGATGGAGCTGGCCAAACTTGGATGGCTTGTATCTTTTGGGGATCCATTGCGATCCCGTCGGCCGATATGATGAACCCCAGGAATTGTACCACTGACCTCTCGAATTCGCACTTCTCCACTTTCAAATAAAGCTTGTGCTGTTTTAATATAGTGAGGACCCTTTTGACATGCCCCTTGTGTAGCTCAATCGTGGAAGAGAAAATGAGTATGTCATCTAGATAGACAACAAGGAAGTCATCCAGGTATTCTCGGAATATATCGTTAACTAGGTGCTGAAAGGTGGCTGGAGCATTGCATAGCCCGAATGGCATCACCAGGTACTCGAAGTGTCCAAACCTGGACCTGAACGCTGTCTTCCATTCATCCCCGGCTCTGATTCTAACAAGGTTATAGGCACCCCGCAGGTCTAATTTGGAAAAGACCTTGGCAGATCGGAATCGTTGGAATAGCTCCGGGATGAGTGGTAGTGGGTACCTGTTCTTGATGGTGATATTATTAAGCTGCCGGTAGTCCACACAAGGTCTAAGGGACCCATTCTTTTTTCCGACAAAGAATATCCCTGCTCCAGCAGGTGAGGATGAGGGACGAATAAAACCCTTTTCCAGGTTCTCATTGATGTACTGTCTGAGCGCCTCCAGTTCAGTCTCGGAGAGAGGGAATATACGACCGAACGAAATCACTGATCCCGGCAACAGGTCGATCGGACAGTCATAAGGCCGATGAGGTGGTAGGCGGTCGGCCATTTGTTTATTAAAGACCTCTTGGAACTCCAGATATTCAGAGGGAATCTGCTGAAGTTTGTCTGGCGGAGTGGTAACCGTAGCACAAACCTTCGGGGTTAAAGGGAGACAATGCTCAGAGCAATATGGGGAGGAGAAGGACACCACCTTGGTGCTCCATTGGATCTGCGGATCATGAGCTTGTAGCCAGGGCAGACCGAGGATGACTGGAAAGATGGGAGAATGGATGAGGTCAAGCCGTAGGAGCTCCTGATGCCCGGAGTCGGTGGTTACTAGGATAGGCTGGGTCTCCTGGGTGATTGGACCCGAACTAGGAAGAGACCCGTCAGCTAGATGCACTTGTAGACCTTGAGCTTTTGTTTGCAAGGGAATACGGAGGCTGCGGGCCAAGGCTGCATCCATGAAGCAGCTACAAGCCCCCGAATCAATGATGGCGGGTAGGCGAGACTCCCCTTCCGGTAGCTGCAAGGAAACAGACAACATCACATAAGACTTTGGAGCATTATTATCTTGGTAATTCATCAATTTTGGCTGTAGGAACTTACTGGGCCTTATTGGACAATTGCGCAGGAAGTGTCCAGCTCCCCCGCAGTACAGACACAGATTGGACTGCCGTCTGCGTTGCCTCTCTTCCAAAGTTAGCGGGGCCCTGACCAGGCCTAGCTGCATGGGTTCAGCTTCAGGAGGTGTAGTAGGAGATGGTGACGGCATAGGTGGGGCTCTGAATGGCGTCCACGTAGGGCGTGGACCCTGAAACCGCTCCGAGCGGCGTTCTCGCAGGCGCCTGTCCAGTTTCGTGGCTGCCTGAATGAGCTCTTCCAAGGAATCAGGAGTCTCCATTCTGGCTAGCTCATCTTTGAGGAGTTCAGACAAGCCTTGACGGTACAGGTAGCGAAGAGCCGGCTCGCTCCAATTCGTGTCGGCCGCCCATTTACGGAATTCCATAGTCTTCAATAGGTCTCCTCCCTTGAGACAAGTGGTGTAAGATGGCTTCAGCTGTAGCTTTCCGTTGAGGGTCGTCATAGAGTTTGGACATACCCTCGAAGAAGGTGTCTATGGAATTTAATGCAGGACTTCCCTGTTCCATTAAGCCGTGGGCCCAAGCCTGAGGTTCTTCTGACAGCAGCGAGATAGCAAAACCCACCTTGACGATCTCTGATGCGAATGTCCGGGGCTGGAGGGCAAAGTAAAGAGAACAGGCGTTCTTGAAGGCTCTGAATTTTTTACGGTCCCCTGAGAACCGTTCGGGTGTAGGGACCCTAGGCTCAGGAAGCGCCATGACAACTGTAGGGTTGGTGGTGGCCTGGGGAAGCGGACCTTCATTGCTGGGTGCCGGAACTGCAGCAGCAGGGGGAAGTACCCCAGTAATCTGTTGGAGGCGGTTGTCAATCTGGGTATACCCCTCCTGTAGCTTCTGGACTGAGTCGGCCAAAGTGGAGACCTGTTGACACAGGATCTCCAAAGGAGAGCGCGCTCTGTCGGCCTCGGACATCTGGCTGGTTTGTACTGTCGGAACTATACTCACCGAGGCCAAGATGCCGAGAGCGGCTCGCCCTTACGACCACGTGCACCCGAACCCCTGGAAGTGATACAGGGAATTGGGGGCACGCGGAGGCACGGGCTTCCGGTGGTGGCTGGATTCCTGACGAGCCCGAAGGAGGTCCGTGTAGCCGTTGGGCACTGGAGAAGCTGCAAGGCAAGTGGTTAACTGGAACTGGGGTATCAGGCAGGACAAGTCCGTTATACAAGCAGAGGTCAGAACCGGGACATCAAGCCGAGCAAGTCCGTATAATCAAGCAGGGTTCAGAGGTATCAGGCCAGCAAGCGTAATCCGTTAAACAGGCAGAGGTCAGGGTATCAGGCAAGCAAGGGTAATCCGTTTAACAGGCAGAGGTCAGGGTATCAGGCAAGCAAGAGTAATACGGTTAACAGGCAGAGGTCAGGGTATCAGGCAAGCAAGAGTAATCCGTTTAACAGGCAGAGGTCAGGGTATCAGGCAAGCAAGGGTAATCCGTTTAACAGGCAGAGTTCAGCACCGGAAACACTGTAGACAAGGAAATAGCAGGGACAGGGCACAGCTGACGACAAACCAGCAACCCGACTGGGTGCTGGAGCCGTCAGATGTAGCCCTCCGGCGAGCGCGTCAGCGTGACGCGCTGCCGGGCACCCGCACGGCCACGGCGCGCCGTGCACCCGCGCGCGCCGCACCATTGGGCCGCAAACGGGTGTACGGCGCAGCGTAAGTCCTCCGCGCATGCGCCCTGGAGCCCGGCGGACGGAGGCGGCTTGTGCCTCCTGACATGCGGTGTGTGAGAAATAACCTGCTAATATGACAATTTTGTTAAAAGAAAAAAAGAAAAAAAAAATCTTGATTTTGCAAAGAATTGTGGGAAAAAATGACAACTTCAAAAAACTAACCATGCATCTTTCTAAATACCTTGGAATGTCTTCTTTCCAAAAAAGGGTCATTTGGGGGGTATTTGTACTTTTCTGGCTTGTTAGGGTCTCAAGATAGACCATCAGTAATTTAGGTGTGATCAATTTCAAAAAGACCAAATAATATACACCAATTTGTACTTATTTTTACCAAAGATATGTAGCAGTATAAATTTTGGCAAAAATGTATGAAGAAAAATGAATAATTTGCTAAATTTTATAACAGAAACAAAGAAAAATTCATTTTTTTTTTACAGAATTTTCAGTCTTTTTTTCTTTTATAGCGCAAAAAATAAAAACCCAGCGGTGATTAAATACCACCAAAAGAAAGCTCTATTTGTGTGAAAAAAAGGACAAACATTTCATATAGGTCCAGTGTTGCATGACTGAGTAATTGTCATTCAAAATATGAGAGCACTGAAAGCTGAAAATTGGTCTGGTTATAAAGGGGATTTAAGTGCCCAGTGGTCAAGTGGTTAAATAATTTTCGAAAACAATATATTTCAAAAGAAATTAAATAGAGTCAAGATGAGTGCTTCTCCTCCATTTAAAAGAGAATGAATACAAGGCTTCCCCTGAATGGCTGAGGTGAAAAACATGATGTCATCCACCTATCTCTCCACCTTGACCAATCAGAGGAAGCCTTGTATTCAGTGATAAAAAATGCAAATCTTCCCCTGAATAGCAAAGAAGCACTCAAGCTGAGTGCTAGTTAAATACAGCAGCAGACAGGAAGTTGCCTGTACTGCTGTTGGAACACAGCACTTCTTACTGTATGTCAGCTGCACAATGAACTATGTAAAGTAAACTGAAAAGTGGTATTCTACTTTAACTACGGTATTCATTCTTTTGTAATAGTATGTTTTTCTTGATTTTTTTTTATTATTATGTTGGGTTTTAGGTACATTTTGAACATGTCCTTGTTTGGTTCGTTTTTGGACCAGGAGGTGCTAGATTGTCCCTGTTAGCATTTACTATTACATTTTTTTTGCCTAATGTGTATTTTGGATATTTACATTGGTTTGCTTTGCCATTGACTGCACTGTTTGGGTGGAATCTGAACAGTCCCCAAGGCCCTGAGGCATAACATTATGCTATATTCTATATGCTATAGTCTATTGTTCCACCCCACCTCTTATGATTGGTTCTAGTGGAAGCATGTACAGTGTAGCTAAGAGGCGTGTCTAATGATGCACTTCCTTCTGGGCTCTGATGCAGTTCCTAGGCCTTATCAAGGAAGGGGAGTTACCATGACGATGGATACAAAGTCCAATTCTATTTGAGCTTTATACAATGATGCATTTAGTGCTGTGATGGTGCCGTTGCTCCAGGTAGCTTATGTAATGTGTTTTTAGTGTAATGGTTGTTTAGCACCTTTATATGATGCACTGATTGCTTCATATGCACATTAGGTGGGATTGTGGGCTGTCTTTGGGTGTTTCTGTAGGTGGGTGGATTGTGATTGGGTAATGGGTATTGATGCTTTCTGTTGGTGACATTAAAATGTTCTGTCTATCCAAACATAGTATGTTGGTAGATTAGACCAGTGTTTCTCAACTCCAGTCCTCAAGGCGCACCAACAGGTCATGTTTTCAGGATTTCCACTATTTTGCACAGGTGATTTGATCAGTTTCATTGCCTTAGTAATTACCACAGCTGTTTCATCTGAGGGAAATCCTGAAAACATGACCTGTTGGTGCGCCTTGAGGACTGGAGTTGAGAAACACTGGATTAGACTTATGCTTTGATGGCACCATCTGCCATTTTACCACGTCACCCTCCATGACAGGGATTTCTTGCTGTATGGAGTACACTGGACTCTTTGTGAATGCTGGAATTAAAAGTTCTATGTATATTGGTACATTTACTTTGGCATTCATCCAAAAACAAAGTCAATTTTACAACACACCTATATAAAAATGCCTTTTTATTTATACATCAATGTATTTAAAATCATGTCTACATGACCCATATGTCATAGAGCTCTCTCAGAGCCATTAAAACAAATGGGCATATATTGCAAATGGTATGCACAATACAATCAAATCATTTACAATCTGGGTCTAAGCAGTTTGCAGCAAGCTGGCCACTTCTTCAGGTCCCCCACAATCAAATGGTATACAGTATACACTATATTACCAAAAGTATTGTGACGCCTGCCTTTACACGCACATGAACTTTAATGGCATCCTCGTCTTAGTCTGTAGGGTTCAATATTGAGTTGGCCCACCCCCAGCTATAACAGCTTCAACTCTTCTGGGAGGGCTGTCCACAAGGTTTAGGAGTGTGTCTACGGGAATGTTTGACCATTCTTCCAGAAGCGCATTTGTGAGGTCAGGAACTGATGTTGAGTGAGAAGGCCTAGCTCGCAGTCTCGGCTCTAATTCAGCCCAAAGGTGTTCTATTGGGTTGAGGTCAGGACTCTGTGCAGGCTAGTCAAGTTCCTCCACCCCAAACTTGCTCATCCATGTCTTTATTTAAATACCTTTTGTTTCATAAATCCACCATGATTCCTGTTTGCTCAACTCTCTCACAAAATTGCCCCCTCTCCAGTGTTTACTGACCTTTTCTATTGCCCAGAACTGCAATTGTTCATCATGTTTAACCACTTTAAATATTATATGTTACCACGCTAGGTGATTTTTTTTTTTTTTATACAATCTAATTACAAATGAGAAGAAAGCAGTGGCTCAAAGTGAAATACACACCAAAGTAATAGGAAAAAGAAGATGAAGCCGCGCTAATAAGTGAAATACATAAATTAATTAACAATAAGTAAATGAACCAAGAATTCAATGAAACTCAATTAAGGATTATACATTATAAAGTCCATCAACCACAAGTGAATGTGCACATCCTGTGTATTGAGACTCGTTGAAACAGCACCCCAAATACAGCTACAGACTTGTGAACCTCCACCAAAGGCTGACGTCAGCTTGTGACAAAACGCGCGTCGGGAGGAGTGGCGTGCTGACGTCATCTCGCCGAGTTCCCGAGAGGACGGGTGTTCGCTAGCCAGTCGGCTATTTACAATTGATGCTATGATTTTATGCCTTTTATGCAATTTTTACTTTAAATAAACCTGTGTGTTACATATTGCACTATAGTGAGTTCTTTTCCTTTTGGGGTAAAACTGCCTTGTCTATGGCGACTGGATAACAGAGTCGCCCTAGCCCTGATTGGTGGGTGTTTTGTCTACTACATATCAAGATTCTATTGTGTGCCAGTATTTTACATCCCCTGGATAAAGGCCCTGGCTGGGTTGATAGCCGCAAGCACGACAAGCTTGCCCTCTGCTAAGCACTTTAGGTGGTGGAGGTTCACAAGTCTGTAGCGGTGTTTGGGGTGCTGTTTTAACCAGTCTCAATACACAGGATATGCACATTCACTTACGGTTAAAGAGGAAATAAACCCTCTGGAAAAAAAAAAGTAAACACCCTGCAAGACAAAGGCATAATGAGCTAGTATGCATAGCATACTAGTGCATTATAAATTACTTACCTGAGATCGAAGCCCCCAAAGCGGTCCTCATTCCCCTCCTCTGTCACCGCCATATCTCCCGGAGTGACTTCCGGGTATCACGGCTCCGGTGCTGTGACTGGCCAGAGCCGCGATGACGTCACTCCTGCGCATGCACGTGGGAGCAGCCACTAACGGCATGCTCACCCTTCGAAACGGCATGCTCAGTACATGCGCCGTAGACATCGGTGCCTGTCTTTTGCAAATATCTCCTAAACCATGTAGGTTTGGGAGATATTTCTTCCAACACAAATAGAGCTTTCTTTTGGTGGTATTTGTTCACCTCTGCGGTTTTTAATTTTTCTGCTATAAACAAAGACCGACCAATTTTTGGGCGGCACAGTGGTGTAGCGGGTAGCACGCTCACCTAGCAGTAAAAAGGGTCGCTGGTTCAAATCCCAACCATGACACTACCTGCCTGGAGTTTGCATGTTCTCCCTGTGCATGCGTGGGTTTCCTCTGCGTACTCTGGTTTCCTCCCACACTCCAAAGACATGCTGGTAGGTTAATTGGCTTCTGTCCAAAATTGGCCCTAGTATATGAATGTGAGTTGGGGACCTTGGATTGTGGGCTCCTTGAGGGTAGGGAGTGATGTGATTGTGCGATGTATGTGTGTAGCACTGCGTAAATTGACGGCACTATATGGGTACCTTAAATAAATAGGGATAATTGTGTGGACAGGCACCCACACTCACTCAGGTTGAACTGGATGGACTGGTGTCTTTATTCAACTTTACTAACTATGTAACTATGTAATTTTGAAAAAAAACAATGTAAAGTAGAAAGTGTACAGCTTGTATAACAGTGTAAATTTGCCGTCCCTTCAAAATAACTCAACACACAGCCATTAATGTCTAAACCGCTGGCAACAAAAGTGAGTACACCCCTAAGTGAAAATGTCCAAATTGGGCCCAAAGTGTCAATATTATGTGTGGCAGCCGTTGTTTTCCTCTTGGGCATGGAGTTCACCAGAGCTTCACAGGTTGCCGCTGGAGTCCTCTTCCACTCCTCCATGTCGACATCACGAAGTTGGTGGATGTTAGAGACCTTGCGCTCCTCCACCTTCCATTTGAGGATGCCCCACAGATGCCCAATAGGGTTTACGTGTGGAGACATGTTTGGCTTGTCCTTCACCTTTACCCTCAGCTTCTTTAGCAAGGCAGTGGTCGTCTTGGAGGTGTGTTTGGGGTCAATATGTTGAAATACTGCGATGTGGCCCAGTCTCCGAAGGGAGGGGATCATGTTCTGCTTCAGTATATCCCAGTACATGTTGGCATTCATGATTCCCACAATGAACTGTAGCTCCCCAGTGCCGGCAGCACTCATGCAGCCCCAGACCATGACACTCCCACCACCATGCTTGACTGTACACTTGTCTTTGTACTACTCACCTGGTTGCTGCCACACGTGCTTGACACTATCTGAAGCAAATAAGTTTTATCTTGGTCTCATCAGACAACAGGACATGGTTCCAGTAATCCATGTCTTTAGTCTGCTTGTCTTCAGCAAACTGTTTGTGGCTTTCTTGTGCATCATCTTTAGAAGGTTTTCTTCTGGGACAACAGCTATGCAGACCAATTTGATGCAGTGTGCGACGTATGGTCTGAGCACTGACAGGCTGACCCCCACTCCTTGGACCTCTGCAGAAATGCTGGCAGCACTCAAACGTCTATTTCTGACAGACAACCTCTGGATATGCCGCTGAGCACGTGCACTCATATTCTTTGGTCGACCATGGCGAGGCCTGTTCTGAGTGGAACCTGTCCTGTTAAACCGCTATATGGTCTTAACCACCTTGCTGCAGCACAGTTTCAGGGTCTTGGCAATCTTCAAATAGCCTAGGCCAGTGGTTCTCAACCCTATCCTTGAGTACCCCCAACAGGCCATGTTTGTAGGTTTTCCTTTATCTTGCACAGGTGCTTTAAATCAGTCAATGGCTTGGTATTTTGGACAGCTATTTTATCTAAGAGAAATTCCCAACACTGATGCCTCATGTACAAGGCCAAGTAGTAAAGGGGGGTGACAGCAATGTCTCCTTAGATCAAGCCTTAGACAGGACCAATGTACATAAACCTATCCTGAAACATACTCCCAAACAGGGAGTTAAACTGGCCCGGACCCTACATTCCTATGATCTCATAGACACTTGGAGGGATTTCCATCCCACTACCAGAGACTATACCCATTATTCTCAGGTCCAAAAAACGTATTCGCGCATAGAGCATTTATTAACACAATCTTCACTTTTACCCTCAATCGAATCAGTCAAAATAGTACCTAGCTCATGGTCAGATCACTCATTAGTGCTAATGGCATTAACTGATTTATGGAAAAGACCAAAACCCTCAATGTGGCGACTTAACGCATCACTACTCAATGACCCCATTATCTACACTGAGATTGAGAAGGCTATACAACAATACTTTACAATTAACCGAGCTGATGACACGTCCCCAAGTATCAATTGGGCGGCACATAAAGTCACCATTCGTGGCAAACTGATTCAAGTGGCCTCTAAGAAAAAAAGGGAAGATGCACAAAAAATCCAACAACAGGAAGACGAACTACATACAATAGTTCGGGAACAAAAATCTAATCCTCATCTTGATCTGCGACATAAAATAGACACAGCTAGAATGGCACTAAATCTTAGTCTAACAACTAAAGCAGAGAAATTTCTACGCTGGTCTAGACATCGTTATTATACTAAGGGAGACAAACCTACCACACTTATAGCTAGAAAACTAACCCCGCGTCCATTTAACCCTGCAATGCCTAGACTGCGTACTCGAGATGGGAAAATTACTCAAAACCCCCAAGAGATACTTCAAGAATTCTCAAAGTTCTTCACTGATCTATATAATAAACCAACCCCATTTCCCAAGAACCGAGCAGATGAATTTTTCAATGACATTTCCCTACCAACATTAGAACAGGAACACACAGAATTAATGGAAGCAAACTTCACTGAAGGAGAAATATTGGCAGCCATTAAGTGTTTGAACCCCACAAAAGCACATGGCTCAGACGGTTTTACAGGCCATTGTTATAGAAAATTTGCATCCATACTGACTCCTCATTTGTGTTCTTTTTTTAATGCGATACGGAAAGGCAACCTATCTTTACATGAAAATGAGGCCCTCATCCAAGTAATCCCTAAACCAGGAAAGGATCAAGGGGATCCTGCAAATTACCGCCCGATATCGCTTATTAATGTAGACCTCAAATTAATGACCAAAGTTTTGGCAACCAGAATGAATTCTTTTCTTGCCAAATATATCCACCCTGACCAAGTGGGATTTGGTCCCAAGAGGCAGGCCCCGGACCAAACCCGACGAGCGATAGATATCATTGCAGCACTTAACTCAAACTGGGACAATTTAGGTTCGCAGAAGGGTATGATATTGTCGTTAGACCTTTGTAAGGCGTTCGATTCGGTAACGTGGGAGTATATATACTACCCATTGAGAAGATATGGCTTTGGGCCTCATTTTCTGAATGTATTACAAGTACTATACAACACACCCACGGCCAAAATCCAGATAAAAGGCTACAAATCTCACCCAATAAATATACACAGGGGAACGAGACAAGGGTGCCCCCTATCTCCCATTTTATTTATATTAGCACTAGAATCCCTAGCAATAAAACTTAGAAATCACCAAGATATAAAAGGCATATGCTGCGGAGACGGGGAGCAGAAATGCTCTCTGTTCGCCGATGATATTCTAATGTTCCTTTCCTCTCCGATCACGTCCCTTCCCAATTTATACCGAGTCTTGAAGAGCTTCACCGCGTTTTCAGGTCTCACGATAAATCATTCCAAATCTGAAGCCCTAAATTTAACTTTAGAACCGCAGACTGTACAACTTCTCCAAAAATCGTTTCAGTTTAAATGGCAACAAAAGAAACTCCCATACTTGGGAATTTTTCTAACCTGCAATCTACAGACTCTGTACCAGGCCAATTACCCCCCTCTTTATAAGAAGCTATCAGCAGATCTATTGTCATGGGCTAAAAGCCCCCCGTCGTGGTTTGGCAGACTGTATTCCATTAAAATTAATCTCTTACCAAGACTGTTGTATCTGTTCAGAACCCTTCCAATAGCAATCAATAGGCCTGATCTTAAGGTTTTTCAGAAAAAGATAATGAAGTTTATATGGGGAGATACAAGACCCAGGGTGAATCAGCGAACCCTTTACACCCCCAAACTTAAAGGGGGGTTGGGAGTACCAAATTTGGCCAAATATTTTGAGGCAGCCCAATTGGCCCAACTAATTCGCGACCACTCTGAACTGCCTCAACCCTCTTGGATGAAACTGAAATCATCCCCGTACCCCACAAAACCGATTAGCCATTTGTTGTGGCTCCATATGAAAGACAGACCGACCATTTTGTGCCCCACATTATCTTTCTCATTAAGCTTGTGGGATAGATTACAAAAACCTTTTACCTTCCGCTCACCTCATGCTCCCTTAGCTCCATTAACGGGCAACCCAGACTTCACCCCGGGCCTTAATCCTCAAAGATTATCATGGTGGACCAACAAGGGCTTGATTCGTATAGCTGACTTATGTGACCATAGTATATCATCAAAGCAATCTCTTATAGAAAAACACCAATTACCTAATATAGAATTTTATCACTACCTCCAGATAGTACACTTTCTGAAAACCCTACAGCGCAAATCCGATATCATGACGTTCACTCCAATGGAATATTTATGCAGGTCCTTTGATAAACATAAAGGTCACATATCCAAAATCTATGGTATTTTGTCCTTTAAGACAGAAAAACTATTTTACATGCAAAAGTGGGAACAAGATATGGAGATAACGATGGAAACGGACACATGGTTCACTACGGTTCAATTAGCCTCAAAAGGTTATATAAATACCTCCCTAATAGAGGCGAATTATAAAGTCTTATTACGGTGATATATGGTCCCGGCGAGGATTGCTATATACATCCCCGGCGCATCCCCACTATGTTTTAGGGGGTGTGGAGGGGAGGGTACAATATATCATACTTGGTGGACCTGCCCTAAAGTTAGACGGTTTTGGATACGTATCGTCAACTTTATCTACTCACTGACCCAGGTTAACCTAATCAAATCCCCACAACAGGCACTACTAGGAGGTCCAGTGGAAGGAGTGCCTCGGCACACGAAAAAACGTATATCCTTTGTCTTCACAGCATCTAGAATTGCGATTGCTAGATCCTGGAGAAAGCCTCTGATCCCATTTGAACTGGTAAAAGCTAAACTGACATGGATCCTGATTAATGAACGCCTGTCGGCGATCCTTTCGGATAAACAGCAGGCTTTCGACAGGATTTGGGAACCATGGTGGACATACCTATCTGCAGGCTTTGATAACTAATGGATCTTAGAGAAGATCCCTAGGGGTGCACTCAACCCCAATTCTCCCCCCACCCCTTCTTTTCCTTTTCTTTCTTTCCCTTGCTCTTTACCTCTCCCCTCTTTTATTTTGTTAGTCTACGCAGGTTTTCCTGCCTTGAGTTATTGCCCTCGCAATATTGCAAAGAGTCAAGAAGTGATAGTAGTATTGCTGCTTATAAGTCGGGGGGGGGGGCCGGGGGCCTCCCGTCCACAGAGTAGATCCCACAGGGGGTGGACGGGTGGGCGCCCGGCGCCACACCCTCTAGACAAGGAATACATAAGTGATATGGTAATGATTCTGGGGCAACTAAGGTATAAGGACAGACAGATGTAGAGATGTTATACACAGCCAGTAAAACTGTTACATTTTGCTACATATAATGTGTGCAGGCCATGTTGGCCAAGTCCTGTTCTTTTAATGTCTTCTACATTGTCATTCATATTTAAGAAATATGTATTGTATATTTTCCATATGCTATATTCAATAAAAATATTGGAAAAGAAATTCCCAAAACATGGCCTGTTGGGGGTACTTGAGGACAAGGTTGAGAACCACTGGCATAGGCCATCCTTATGTAGAGCAACAATTCTTTTTTTCAGATCCTCAGAGAGTTCTTTGTCATGAGGTGCCATGTTGAAACTCCAGTGACCAGTAAGAGAGTGAGGGCGATAACACCAAATTCATAGTTGCCAACATTGTAAAAAAATGGCCCAGATCCTACACCACAATAGAAATATGTGTATTTCAGGGTGATTGAAGCGCATTATTATTACATTGTAATGTACATTATTACATTGTAAAATTAAATAGTTCAACTCACCATAATGCAGAACCAGTGGGAACCCCGAGTGTGACACTTGTCACGTCGCCTGCTACCAGATGCCATCAGGTGTCCCCAATAGAGTCCCTCCTTACATCTCAGGTGTCCCCAGCGGAGTGCTTTCTTACATCTCAGTGTCCCCAGCAGAGTGCCTCCTTACATCTCAGGTCGGCCTCTGGGACCCCTACACTCCACACTGACCTACCCCCAGTCATAGGGGGACCCCTACAATCCACACTAACCTACCCCCTGTCATAGAGGGACCCCCACACTCCACACTGACATATCCTCTGTCATAGAGGGACCCCTACACTCCACAACTGACCTACCCCCAGTCATAGAGGGACCCCGACCCTCTGGGACCCCTACACTCCACACTGACCTACCCCCAGTCATAGAGGGACCTCAACCCTCTGGGACCCCTACACTCCACACTGACCTACCCCCAGTCATAGAGGGACCCCTACACTCCACACTGACCTACCCCCTGTCATAGAGAGACCCCTACACTCCACACTGACCTACCCCCTGTCATAGAGCCTCTATGACAGGGGGTAGGTCAAGACACATCCGAACTGGTGCACTCACTCACAGGGCTGCTGTTAGAAATTATCGGGGCTCCCTACAGCCTGAGGAGGGAAGGGGGGGCAGCTGACAGAGAGGAGAGGGGGGAGCGGCTGACAGAGAGGAGAGGGGGGAGCAGCTGACAGAGAGGAAAGGGGGGGCGGCTGACAGAGAGGAGAGGGGGGGCAGCTGACAGAAAGAAGAGAGGCGGCGGCTGACAGAGAGGAGAGGGGTGGCGGCTGACAGAGAAGAGAGGGGCGGCGGCTGACAGAGAGGAGAGGGGCGGCGGCTGACAGAGAGGAGAGGGGCGGAAGCTGACAGAGAGGAAGGGGCGGCGGCTGACAGAGAGGAAGTGGGGGTGGCTGACAGAGAGGAAGGGGGGGCGGCTGACAGAGCAGATGACAGAGACGCACAGCATGAGTATAGGACACTCCAGGAGCATGCAGGGCTGGCGCGATTACCCACAGACACAGTCCAGCCCTGCATCCACATGTGACCAGCTCCTCCAGGCGAATCGTGTCCTCCGTCCGTCCCGCACATGACCTGTTTGGCCAATCACAGGACACCCACCACTGCCCATTGCTGAGCTCGGCTCAAACACAGAGCGCATGGATGTTCTGGTCTTCTGGAAAATGGCGTCCAGCGGAGACATTATCTCCGCCAGCTGGGGGCCTCTACCGAAAAAAAAAATAGTGGAAAAAGGGATTTCCCGGGAAACACTAAAATCGGGAAAAGGGTCTAAATCCCGGCAATGTCCCGGGAAATTCTGGACTATTGGCATCTATGCAAATTTAACACACCTGCTCCCCATTTACACCTGAGACCTTGTAACATTAACGAGTCAGATGACACCGGGGAGGGAGAATGGCTAATTGGGCCCAATTTGGACATTTTCACTTAGGGGTGTACTCACTTTTATTGCCAGCGGTTTAGACATGGCTGTGTGTTGAGTTATTTTGAGGGGACAGCAAATTTACACTGTTATACAAGTTGTACACTCACTACTTTACATTGTAGCAAAGTGTCATTTCTTCAGTGTTGTCAAATGAAAAGATATATGGTAATAAAATATTTACAAAAATGTGAGAGGTGTACTCACTTTTGTGAGTTACTGTTAGCACTGTCACTGTACTAATGACACTGGTTGGGAAGGGTTTAACATCAGGGGCAATCAAAGGTTTAACTGTGTGCCTAAGCAGTGTTTTATATACTGTGTGAGGCAGTGGCGTCACTACGGTTGGTGTCACCCAGTTCGGAAAAAATTGATGTCACCCCCCCACCTCCACCAACAATAGTCCCCCTTCAGCACAGACCCCCCTTCATCAGTATAGACCACTCAGTGCAGACCCTCCTCCTCCATCAGTGCAGACCACCTCCCGCTATCAGTGCAGACCCCACCTCCATCAGTGCAGACCCCCCCTTCCATTAGTGCAGACACCCCCTTCCATCATTGCAGACCCTTCCCTCCCAAAGCGCCACCCAGCACATGTCCATTTGTGGGATAGGCACAGCAGTGTATCCCATGGACTCCCTCCTCCTGTATAGATGT
Source organism: Lithobates clamitans (assembly GCA_037952925.1). Classification (NCBI taxonomy): domain Eukaryota; kingdom Metazoa; phylum Chordata; class Amphibia; order Anura; family Ranidae; genus Lithobates; species Lithobates clamitans. The sequence goes on from JBBGZY010001695.1 coordinate 274,981, forward strand.
GGGAGGCAGCTTCGCTCTGCTCCGCTGTGTGAGACAGGGAGACAGCCAGAGAGATGCGAGAGACCAGGGTAGGGGGTGAGGACCATGCGGCATTAGAGGTGCCTCTACCCACGCCCCCATGGTGGGTGTCACCCGGTGCAGGCCACACACCCCCTAAGGGTGCCACTGGTGTGAGGTGCTTTTACTAAGGTAAGAGATGGAATTTATTTCCAGCTTTTCTGGGACACAAATTCAATCCCTTTCCACCTGTCAGAACAGCGATCTGCCTTGTTTAAAGAGGCAGATTGCCGTTCTGTGTCTCTAATGATTGGCAGGTGCCAGTGGATATCGGGCACCCTGCACTAGCCGATTGGCTTCCGCTGTGTGTAGTCACACAGCAAAAGCAAACGCACCACCTACCCGCAAGAGTCAGATCACGTGTGTGTATATATACGTGATTCGGTGCAGAGGTGCTGCCCTGTAGCAGTAAAACTGCTATATATAGGACCTTAAAGCAGAGCTCCACCTTAAACAAAAATATTAAAAGCCAGCAGCTACAAATACTGCAGCTGCTGACTTTTAATAAATGGACACTTACCTGTCCCAGGGTCCAGCGATGTCGGCAGCCGATCGATCGCTCGGTCAGGGAATCAGGAAGTGAATCGTTGCGGCTTCACTGCCTGGTTCCCTACTGCGCATGCGCGAGTCGTGCTGCGCGTCTACACTGGTCCCCGTTGTGTTGTGGGAACTGTGTGTTTCCCAGAACACAACAGGGGGGGGGGCGGGCATTTGCGGCTAGCTGCGGCTAGCTATTTCCGGAAGTGGGTGCAGATCCCTGTATTATACAGGGATCTGCACCCCCTCCCCCCTGAAAGGTGCCAATTGAGGCACCGGAGGGGGGGGGGAATCCGATGAGCGGAAGTTCCACTTTAGGGTGGAACTCCGCTTTAAAGGAGAAGTCGAGCCTGAGCTTTTTAGGCTGGGCTTCTCCTCTGGGCCACAGGAGTGAAATTCGTCATGCACTCCTGTGACTCGTTTTTAGCGGAGAGTGGACGTCACTGCCATCAGTCAAGGCAGCTCGTCATCCCGACTTCCCAAGTCTGAATCTGCCAGCTGCCTTGATTGATGGCAGTCTCAGCGAGCCGCTGAGAAGGCCGCTCCCCGCCCCTCCACAGCTTATTGCTCCAATGAGCGTGGAGGATCAGAGCAGGAGAGATGCCGACTGTCAGTCAGCATCTCTCCGCTCGAGGAGGAGTGAGAGCCAAGCCATCGGCGATGTTCGGTGGCTCAGTTCTCAGTACAGAGACGCCGGGGGACAGCTGCAGTATGAATAAAAAAAAACCATAAACCCATACTTCTGTTTTAAATGTTTAGTTTTGAGATATTTAGACACACTATGGGTTAATTTACTAAAACTGGAGAGTGCAAAATCTGCTGCAGCTGTACATGGTAGCCGATCAGCTTCAAACTTCAGCTTGTTCAATTAGGCTTTGATAATAAAAACCTGGAAGCTGGTTTGGTTTCTATGCAGAACTGCACCAGATTCAGCACTCTCCAGTTTTAGTGAATCAACCCCTATGCTTTATATATCCTTTTTTGATGTTATACATATGTTCCCTTCTTCTAATAGTTTGAGTCCTAGAGGTCCGTCCACATACTGAAATATGCAAGGACATTGCAAAATTGCAAAATATAAATGTCCGCTTCAGTAGTACAAGAAACAAAACTTTTAAATATATATTTTTTTATCTGTAACAGTAGCAACTAGAAAAGGTACAATTTCTGGGGAAATTGTGTGAAGTGTTCTTACCTCCACCAGTAGTCTACAACTGGAGTGGGTGGAGTAACTGGGATGAGTAGCTTGAGTAACTGTTGTGTGGCTGGAGTAACTGTGAAAAGAAAAAGAAATAACCGCGCTAAAATATATATGAATAAGATATGTGAAATATTCTTATATCGATGTCCCAAAAACCTCTGTTAGAAAATTCATGTATGTATGTGAAACATTGCAATAATCAGAAAAATATATATAAGTCCACACATATAACTGTGAATCAAAAGGTGATGTCTATATGTGGTAGATGGAAATCTTTATATATGATAATTGACCAGATTCAGTCCCAGAGAGAAGCCCATGAATGGACACAACCAGACTTGGTGGTAAAGATGAAAGAGACACCACACTCAGTGATCCACCACCACACAAATATTGCGCTTACCACAAGGCAAGCAAAAAACAGCCTGTGTTCCGTCCTGGTATGGGAAAATCCAGCTGGTGTGACTTGACTGCATACAGCGTGGCTAAGAGGATGTAGCAAGGACCCCAAACTCTCGTCTCACAGGCATGTGAATGAAAAGAAACTGACCATAGTGTAATACTGGCAGGACAGTTTAATAAAAAAAGGTAGAAGACTTACATAAGTAGATTAAAAACAGCAAATAGCCGGCCGGCATAGCGAGCACCCGTCCACACTAGGATGGCGATGACGTCAGAGCCTCAACCTCCCGACGTACGTTTCACCACAAATGGCGTCGTCTGGGGAACCGTTCCCCAGACAATGCCATTTGTGGTGAAACGTACGTCGGGAGGTTGACGCTCTGACGTCATCGCCATCCTAGTGTGGACGGGTGCTCGCTATGCCGGCCGGCTATTTGCTGTTTTTAATCTACTTATGTAAGTCTTCTACCTTTTTTTTATTAAACTGTCCTGCCAGTATTACACTATGGTCAGTTTCTTTTCATTCACATGCCTGTGAGACGAGAGTTTGGGGTCCTTGCTACATCCTCTTAGCCACGTTGTATGCAGTCAAGTCACACCAGCTGGATTTTTCCATACTAGGACGGAACACAGGCTGTTTTTTGCTTGCCTTGTGGTAAGCGCAATATTTGTGTGGTGGCGGATCACTGAGTGTGGTGTCTCTTTCATCTTTACCACCAAGTCTGGTTGTGTCCATTCATGGGCTTCTCTCTGGGACTGATTCTGGTCAATTATCATATATAAAGATTTCCATCTACCACATATGGACATCACCTTTTGATTCACAGTTATATGTATGGACTTATATATATTTTTCTGATTATTGCAATGTTTCACATACATACATGAATTTTCTAACAGAGGTTTTTGGGACATCGATATAATAATATTTCACATATCTTATTCATATATATTTTAGCGCGGTTATTTCTTTTTCTTTTGTCATTTTGGTGCACATCTCACTGTTTAACTGCTGCTTTTTGGGGGGTTTATCGATTTAGTGGTAGTGGAGTAACTGTGGAAAGGTTGGACTGGGCAGAGTAAGTTTATGGAGTGGGCAGAGTAACTGTGTGGAGTGTTTGGAGTGAGTAAAGATAGTAAACATTACACTAACCAATTGATTGATCAAATTTAAAAAGTGCACATGACAAGCTTGATAGAGTGAGAAATCTTTCATGAAGTATTCACATTTTGCCATAAAGATATTTGCCACGCTGGAGGCAAACTTTGCCCCATGGCAAGACCAGTCAATTATTGATAATATTGGGAATCATGCCGAAAGTAATTGCGACTCAACCCAAACAAACAGTATTCGATAATAAATTCTTATGTTTGTTCGAGAGATCAGCCCAAAGCCCATCTTACAGCTTCAATTGCATCTTTGTGGTCAATGAGGGTATAGAGTGAATTAACATCTGCTGTAATAATTTTACACTCTTCTCTACAACTTAGGAGCTTTTCTGAAGGACACCAAGTATGTTTTGCAAACTTTTTTTTCAACAAGGGGCTGTAGAGAAAGTGGAAAGTATGCACAGCGCTTCACTTTTTCCACATTTTATGTTACAGCCTTGGATTCAATTATAAAGACCAGTTAGGTTATTTAGTAAATTGAGCCTATTTTTAAGTGTAAATGATAATCATAAGTTTGTAACTATTGTCTTTTAACTGAGGTTAAGGTATTTTTATTGTCTTGATAATTTCTACAGCAGGAATTTACTGATTAACTATATTTTATTATTGTTCAATTGTGGTTCTTTAATAATTTCTCATTCAAAATGACTAAGTATTTATCATGTTGGAATGCTCAGTGCCGGTTCACACAACCTGTCGGGTGACAAGTCTCGCTCTGTTCAGTACAATGAAACCGTTCTAATAGGAATGACTTAAGTCACTCTGACTTAGAAAAAGGTTCCTGTACTACTAGGGGGCGACCTCGGAGCATTGACATCTATACAGAAGTAGTTTTGCAGGCCACGCTGAAGTCACGCTGTACGGGGCGGCTTCAGAGCTGGACGGGAATCGGGCCACTTTGAAGCTGCCCCTGTGTGAACCGGCATATAGAGACGATTTTGTATAATAGAGCTATATACAGAATAGCGCATGGAAAATAATTCCCTATATTTAAATATATCAGCAATGGCAATGGTTGATTTTGAAAATGTCATTCCTCAAATAAAATACTCATTGGAGTAACTCAAATATTTTATACACACACACACAAACACACCACAAAATTAATAATTTAACTATGTAATTTTCTGCAGTTAGGGAACAACTTTCAAAACACATGTACTAATATTAGCAGAATCCCGATTTTGTTTTTTTTTTTTTGTTTTTTATTGTATAGGGCAGTGCTGACAAGTGATATCTACCTCTGTTTAACTTTGTGATGTTTTAATTCTCAAACATAACCTATACATTGTGATATCTTTACTTACAGCCATATAGAAAACACCATTTCACCAGATGAAATAATTATCGTTTGCATTCCATAAATGAATTTACGATGGGAAAGAAACTTTTTATGGCTCAAAAGCGAGGAGAGACACGAGCAATATGCTTGGGCATTGGAATGATTATATGTTCGGTAATGATGTTTTTTCTGTTGGGAGTCACCATTCTACCTAAGTATATAAAAAGGTACATTAAATTTATTGTTAAAATATTTAAAATGAGCTTCTTTTATTTGCTGTCCATCCTGTCAGAAATCTAGTCCTATTCACTGTCCTGCCCATTCTGTTGTGTTATCTCAATCTCATTAGAATGTTTATTAAGACTACAGGACTCCATCATCCCAGTTATACTGAGAAATGAAAGAAGGTGTTCTTAAAGCTGGCCATATACGGGTAGAATTTCAACCAAAATAATCCAATATGTTTGTTTTTGTAGTCATTAGTGGATCAAATCCATGGTCTTTTTTTACTACGATAATGAGAAAATTTGAAGGAGCAGAATGGAAATTTTTCTTGAATTAATTTCTAATGCCCTGTACACACGGTCGGATTTTCCGATGGAAAATGTGTGATAGGACCTTGTTGTCGGAAATTCTGACCATGTGTAGGCTCCATCACACATTTTCCATCTGATTTTCCGACACACAAAGTTTGAGAGCAGGCTATAAAATTTTCCGACAACAAAATCCGTTGTCGGAAATTCCGATCGTGTGTACACAAATCCGACGGACAAAGTGCCACGCATGCTCAGAATAAATAAAGAGATGAAAGCTATTGGCCACTGCCCCGTTTATAGTCCCGACGTACGTGTTTTACGTCACCGTGTTTAGAACGATCGGATTTTCCGACAACTTTGTGTGACCTTGTGTATGCAAGACAAGTTTGAGCCAACATCCGTCGGAAAAAAATCCTAGGATTTTGTTGTCGGAATGTCCGAACAAAGTCCGACCGTGTGTACGGGGCATAACAGTGTATGTGGTTTTCGTTCAGTAAAGTCCATTCATTTTAAAATCAAATGTTAAAAACAAACAATATTTTGAATGACATTACAATTTTCTGAGAATTTTCGTATGAATTTTTCTAACACTTCTTAATAATTTTCATTTGAAATTCTATCCATTGTGAGATTGGGGTGAATAAACTCGAGTAGCAGGTGCATTTACAATGAGCTGCGCCAGTCCAAACTGCAGTTTTAGGGCGTGGCAGCCCACTTTTATTGAGTTAAGGAAAAGTTCACTTATACATCAGTTGCCCACGCAGGGGTTTCTTCCACATAACATGAATTACCGAAAATACCAAGCCACCTGGCTTATGTGTTGGCAGCATGGCTGCTCCTCTTACCAGTCCTTTGAATGTGTCATTCAGCTCTCTCAGAACACTTGGCTCTCTAGCCTTAAGTCGCAGTGCCCTGCTGCGTGGCCTACCTCTGGCCTAAGGATTCTCCTGACACCCCTGATAGGAGCTGACTTACATAGTTGCCAACAGTCCCAATGTTCCCAGGACAATCCCGATTTTGGGCCCCTCGTCCCGATTGGAGGCTGTCCCGAATCGGGATTTGCCCAGGGAAAATCGGGAATGTTTGCAATTTACAGTTTTTTGGAAGCTGGCTTCAGGAAAATGGCCGCCGGTGCTGCCACTAGATCACTCCCCCTTGTGTTCAGTAGAGAGGGGAAGGGGGCTTGATCCATGCAGCCAATGAATCGGCTTCTCCTCTTGCACGGATCGGCCCCTCCCCTCTCCACTGAACACACGGCGCCGGCGGCCACTGTATGTGCTCACTGCTGGGGCATGGGGGGCGTTATGGGAGGGGAGGGTCTGCACTGATGGAGGGGGGTCTGCTGAGGGCGTCTGCACTGAGGGGGGTCTGCTCTGAGGGGGTCTGGACTGATGGAGGGGGGTCTGCTGAGGGGGTCTGCACTGAGGGGCCTGCTCTGAGGGGGTCTGCACTGATTGAGGGGGGGTCTGCACTGAGGGGGGTCTGCACTGATGGAGGGGTCTGCTGAGGGGGTCTGCACTGAGGGGGGTCTGCACTGATGGAGGGGGGTCTGCTGAGAGTGTCTGCACTGAGGGGGGTCTGCACTGATGGAGGGGGGTCTGCACTGAGGGGGGTCTGCACTGATGGAGGGGGTCTGCTGAGGGGGTCTGCACTGAGGGGGGCTGCACTGATGGAAGGGGGTCTGCTGAGAGTGTCTGCACTGAGGGGGGTCTGCACTGATGGAGGGGGGTCTGCTGAGGGGGTCTGCACTGATGGAGGGGGGTCTGCTGAGGGGGGTCTGCACTGAGGGGGGTCTGCTCTGAGGGGTCTGCACTGATGGAGGGGGTCTGCTTTGAGGGGGTCTGCACTGATGGAGGGGGGTCGGCTCTGAGGGGGTCTGCACTGATGAAGGGGGGTCTGCTCTGAGGGGGTCTGCTCTAAGGGGTCTGCACTGATGGAAGGGGGTCTGCTCTGAGGGGGTCTGCACTGATGAAGGGGGGTCTGCACTGAGCGGGGTCTGCATTGATGGAGGGGGGGTCTGCACTGATGGAGGGGGTCTGCTCTGAGGGGGTCTGCATTGATGGAGAGGGGTCTGCACTGATGGAGGGGGGTCTGTACTGAGGGGGGTCTGCACTGAGGGGGTCTGCACTGATGGAGGGGGGTCTGCACTGGGGGGGTCTATACTGACTCTGCTGGGGGCACCTGATGCAAGGACGGACTCTGCTGGGGGCACCTGATGCAAGGAGGGACTCTGCCGGGGGCACCTGATACGAGGACAGATTCTGCTGGGGACACCTGATGCAAGGACGGACTCTGCTGGGGGCACCTGATGCAAGGACAGACTCTGCTGGGGGCACCTGATGCAAGGACAGACTCTGCTGGGGGCACCTGATGCAAGGATGGACTCTGCTGGGGGCACCTGATGCAAGGATGGACTCTGCTGGTGGCAGGCGACATGGCAGGTGACACGCTCAGGGATCCCACCGATTTGGCATTATGGTGAGTTGAATGATTGAATTTTTTTTTTTTTTCACGTTTAAATAAAGTTTATTGAAATATTGAGAAAATACATCAAGCATGAGAAAGAAAAAAGAGCAAAACGCTCATCGTATACATAGCGTATTAGTAGAACAGCAATTATCAAGAATGACTACATCATATTTTCATTTGCCTTTATCTGAAAACATAAAGAAACCAGTCGCTATGGACTCAGGAGTTCCCAACACCAGAGCCCCTTCTGGGAACTCACTGCTCTGGTGAACTGGGAATCTCCAAGCCCACCTCGCTACCCAATGTGGTAAAATGCTTAGAGTAGAGAGACTAACCAAAAGAAAAAGAAAATTAAAAAAAAATGATTTGTATCTATATGATATTTGAATACTACGTTGATAACATACTTAAACGAACAATAATTAGTCAAAAAGGCGATCTGGTAGGTCGAACTCTCAAGGCAGATTGAACCTTAATCAGTTGTTCCGGACTGCAACATACTATGCTTAAGGGTCAGGAGAAAACAATATCTGAGAACCTGCCCCGAGAACCGCCCTGAGGCTAATAACCTAATTAATATAGAGTACCGAGAGCCTGAGGAGACAGTTTTGAAAGTAGAAAAAGCTGTAGGGTGATAAAAGAAAAGAAAGAAGGGAAGAGGGACAGAAGAGGTAGGGGGGGACAAAGGGAGTGGCGAGCCGTAAAGGATAAGGGGAAGGAAGTGCACAGGCGACCACCAGGATAGGGAGACCGGAGGCCCTCCAAGGGAGGGACCGCCCTCATGAGCTATCGATTACACATACAGGGGATGCCCAATGAGGGTTGCCCAAGGTTCCCAAATAATCTTGAATTTGTCTAGGGTATCTAGAATAGTATTGGATATCTTTTCTTGCAACATAATCCAAGAAATGTTTTGTTTAGCTAACCGAATGGACACTTTCGGTGACTTCCAGGCCCGGGTGATGGTCATTTTGGCCCCCACCAGAATAAACTGGATCAGCTTCTGGGTATGTCTGGATATTTTAGGGATGGGGCTATTAAGTAAAGCAATAGTTGGATCCTGTTCCAGTGTACAACCACATGTTCTGCGGATCAGGGAGAAGATCTTGTTCCAAAACATTCTGATTTTAGGGCATTCCCATAGTATGTGCAAAAGAGTGCCCATATGATTGCAACCTCTGAAACAAAGAGGTGACGTTTGCGGGTAGAATTTGGCCAGTCTGGAAGGTACCAGATACCAGCGTGTGAGAATTTTCAGCCCCGCTTCATTTATAGAAGTGTTCACCATACCTTTGAAGGAACTGGCAAAGTTAGAGTGCCATGCATCCAGATCCCAGCTGAAGTCAAGGTCCCGCTCCCAGCTCGTCATGTAGGCCGCTTTCTCTGTGGGTTCCGCTAGGGATGAATAAATGAGAGAGATACCTCCTCTATTGTCTGAGGCCGAAGCGCACCATTGTTCATAGGGCGTTACTGAAAGATGGTTCTCCCCACTTTTCCATAACCGGTTCAAGAAATGCGAAAGTTGAAAAAAACCTAAATTTTTCGGTTGAGGGCATTTCAAGTTTAGAAGTACAGTATGTTAGAGTGAGGGGACCATTAGAGTTGAAGAATTGACCAATTCTGTAGAGGCCCTTGTCTAGCCACCATTTGAAGGCTCGGATATCTAAGCCAGGGGGGAAGTTGTGGTTCCTGAAGATATGTGCAAGAGGGTGCCAAATAGAAATGAGGGGTTTAAGCTTATGTAGGGAGTCACATAACTTCATTGAATGAGATAATGTGGGAGCTAGTATAGGGGGGCGTTTTTTGGGGATATTCCAAAGTAAAAATCTAAAGTGAAACTAGGGACCGCCTCTCGTTCCATGTTCACCCAATCTGGTTTGGATCCCTTCATGTAAATTGTGGAAAATTGGCTCAACTGCGCTGCCTGATAATACCACTATAGATTAGGTACCCCTAGGCCTCCCTTCTTTCTGGGTCTAAATAGCAATTCTTTAGAGAACCTGTGACCTTTTTTATCCCAAATAAAGCGAATTATGGCAGATTGTAAGCGTTGAATGTGCGATTTGGGGACCGGAATGGGTAAGGAACGAAAAAGATATAAAATCCTAGGTAGAAGTGTCATCTTGACCACATTCACTTTGCCTAACCACGAAAGGTTATAAAGTGACCACTGGGTCAGGTCGTCAGTGAGCTTTTTGAACATGGGAAGAAAATTATGTTTAAACATTAGGTCAATGCTGGACGTGAGGTTGATGCCGAGATAAGGGATGGAGGTAGAATTCCACGAAAATGGAAAGTTACTCCTTAGGGTATTAACAATGTCCTGAGAAGTGGATACATTGAGAGTGACCGATTTGGAGACATTAACCTTAAGTGCGGAAGCTAGTTCAAAGTCATGTAAAAGTTGGATTATGTTGGGGATGGAAACTAAGAGGGATGTGATGAACAGGAGGACATCATCCGCAAATAAAGCGCATTTGTGGTCAGATTGCCCGCAGCGGACTCCATAAATGTCCGGGTGTTGTCTTATCGCGATGGCTAAGGATTCAATAGCCATCGCGAAAAGAAGGGGGGAGAGGGGACAACCCTGCCTCGTTCCCTTCTCTATGGGAAATTTATCTGAGAGGTGTCCTTGTATTCTAACCTGTGCCTTAGGTTGATGATAGAGAGTTTCCAAGACATTAATAAAGTTTGGGCCAAAACCCCATTTACGTAGAATTGTGAAAAGGTAGGGCCAAGCCACCGTGTCAAACGTTTTTTGGAGATCGATGGAGAGGAGGAGACCCTCCTGAGGGGGTCCCCCGTCCCACCCAGACTTCATTAAGGAAATTGCATTTATTGCTCTCCGTATCTGGTCCGGACCCTGTCTCCCCGGTATGAACCCCACTTGGTCCTTATGTATGTAAGAGCCTATAAAAGAGGCGAGTCTGTTGGATAATATTTTTGTTATAATTTTTAAATCAATATTTATTAATGAAATAGGTCTGTAGTTGCTCACTTCACTGGGGTCTTTACCTGGTTTGGGGATGACCGAGATGAAGGCCAAATTGGCATCAGGATCTAGCGGGGATGATTTACTTAAGGAGTTGAAGAGACGAACCAGATACGGAGAAAGGGTATCTATAAGGGTTTTGTAGTAGTAATTTGAAAATCCATCCGGGCCTGGGGCAGAATCTTTTTTAAGATCTTTAATGACTGCTCGGATCTCAGATTCTTGAAATGGGGATTCTAAAATGGAGCGATGAGATTCTGAAATTTGGGGTAGTAGGATTTTCTCGAGAAATGCATCTAATTTTTGTTGAGAAATTGGGTAATCGTCGGAGTATAGGTTGGCATAAAATGATTGAAATGTTGTTAGGATTTTACCGGGATTCTGGGTGAGTGAACCGGACTGGGATTTTATTTTGGGTAGGGCTAAAGACCTATGTTTCGGTGTTAGTTTGGCCGCTAACTGGGGGCCAAACTTGTTCGCGTGCAAATAGAAACTGCCACTAAGTCAATGGAGGTGCTTATCTGCATTGGAGGTCAAGGCTGAATTAAGGGACAGTCTAATAGTATCAAGTTAAGAGAGAGTGGAGGGATTAGGGTTCTGTTTATGAGATATACTGAGATCTTTGAATTCTTTCTCTAGCTTCAGGATGTCTACTTGCCGTTCTCGCTTTAATTTGGCAGAGAATTGTATCAGTTTCCCTCTAATTACCGCTTTGTGAGCGTTCCAGAGAGTACTAGGAGAGATATCCTCAGTGTCATTAATCAGGAAATACTCTTTAATATCCTTCTCTAATATGGTACGGTGGACAGGGTTAGATAGGATTTTTTCATTTAGTCGCCAAAGACCGGAGCCAAGGGGAGACATCGAGTTGGATAATTTTAAGGTTACTAGGGAGTGATCAGACCACGGAACATCTTGGATAGAGGCATGATTAGCATTGTGTATATCAGAGTTTGACATAAAAACATGGTCAATTCTAGCATAGGTTTTGTGGGGGGCTGAGTAGTGTGTGTAATCCCTTGTGGAGGGGTTGAGTTCCCTCCATGTATCAATGAGGCCTACTGAGTGAAAGTGTCTGGCAATCTGAAGGCTCTGCTTGGGGGATTTTTTAAGGTGAGGGATCCCCTGAGCTGCTTTATCTAGAATCTGATCGAATGTGATGTTGGAGTCCCCACCCATAATCACCCTGCCCTCAAAGTGGGGTGAGAGTGTGGCCAGTAAGGAGGAGAAGAACTTAGCTTGGCCTTTGTTAGGAGCATAATATGAGATGATGGTGTAGAGGTTACCCTCAATTGAACCCTTGACTAATATATATCTCCCATCATTATCTTTGATAGTCAAAGCATGTGAAAAAGGGGTCTGTTTAGAGATTAGGATGGCAACCCCTCTTTTTTCTCGCCAGCATTTGCAAGGAAAAAAGTGGGGTATTTGTTGTGTAGAAAAGAAGGTGAATAATTTGAGGGAAAATAGGTTTCTTGAAGGAGAACAATATCTAGTCCTCTAGAATTATAGCTTTGGAATGCTTTACGTCTTTTGACGGGTGAGTTGAGCCCTTGGGTGTTATGGGAAGCAACCTTGAGTGCCCTCTGTAAAGGAGGGGGATCAGCCATAGTCACAGGAGGAGTAAAACTGGTGCATTTGGTGCGAACCTACCCGGATCCTAGTTGATGCTGTTCTGAGTCTCAGCGGAGGGATCTGGATATTGATGGTCCCCTGTGCACGTTCCTGAAATAAATGAAAGAAGGAAGAAAAAGAAGAAGGAAAGAGGGGGGTGAGAAGAGTATGAGAAAAGAAAGGAAGAATAATTAATTAGAGCAATCTAATAAATTAAAAAAAGTCCAGGCGTAAGAGCCTAGTAAACCAAGGAACTAGACTAAAGAGTTCAGTTCAAGTCTAAGACCCGAAAACAAAGGGTCTCAGAAAAACAAGAACAACCTCAGCCGAGGTTGTTTGTCTGATGTAACCAGAGGGAAGGTCTCCCCTGATCACAACAGAAGGAGTGGCAATGCTAGCCCAGCCGAGCCGCCGGGCCCCCAGCTATAGGGGTGATATGGAACCAAAAAAAAAAAAGTGGGGATTAGAATATCTTATATATATATATATATATATATATATATATATATATATATATATATATATATATATATATATATATATATATATATATATATACCCAAATAAAAAACAAAAATAAAGATTTGAACATACCCTCTAAGAGGAACATTAGCAAGTTACTACATTACATAAAAATGACCGAACAAGGCATACCGTAGGTATCAACCTACAAGCAATCGGGGAGGGGGAGGGAAGGCAGGGAGAGGGGAATGGAAGGGAAGGGAAGGGAAGGGGGGGATAGAGAGCTGGGGTATGAATCTACGCCCCGGGGTCACCAGGGCTCAGTAAAACATCTAGTGCGGTCCGTCATGAAAACATGGGGGACTTTTCAAAAAATAAAAAAAAGTCAAACAACTCGGGTTCATCTCCTTTCATCTTCGCCGCGAGGAGCTAAGTGAAGAGGGTTCAGATAAATACTGCTATTATCATGGATGGATATGGAGATTCAGATAGAGTGTACACAGTGTACACAGATACCCCTCAGTCGGGGGGAAGAACCTGAAGGGGAAAGGATATCAACACAGCCCTTGCAGGGCCAAGCAAAGGCGAAGTCATCTGGGTGGGATGGAGTCACGGTGGCGCTTCGTTTGCTGTTTGTTCCAAATAGGAGTGATGGGGCTGCATGGCGGAGGTCTCTTAGAGGAACTTGGCTTGGACGGAGGTTCCTGGGGGGAGGCTTCTTGAGAGATAAATCCTAGTCTCAGGAGTAGATGTTCACCCTCTTGGAATGAAGAGAAGCCATATGATCTTTCTTTGTGTTGAAACAGAAGGCGGAAAGGGAAGGTCCAACGGTATTTAATTGATCTCTGTGCGAGAATTTCAAGAAGAGGTTTTAAAGCTCTCCTTTTGAGAATTGTAGTCTTGGAAATGTCTGCAAAGACTTGAATCTTGTTTCCTTGGAAGGATAAGTTATCTAGATTCCGAGATCTTTTCATAATTTCCTCTTTGGTTTCGTAATAGTGGGGTTTAACCACTATATCCCTCGGGAGCCCGTCCTGTCTGGGTGGTTGCAGCGCTCTGTGGGCCCTGTCAATCTCTAGTTTGTGGTTAGAGATGTCTGGGATAAGTTCTTTCATGAAAAGCTTCACTGTGTCATGAATATTAGTTACAGCCTCAGGGATGCCTCGAATGCGGAAGTTACCTCTCCGGTTACGATTTTCTAAATCGTCGATCTTCCCTAGCGCAATATCGAGTTGGTCCTGCAGCAATTGAATGCAGTCAGTATTCTGGTTGGTGCGTGCAGCAGTATGGTCTACTGCTTGTTCGATCATATCAATGCGGGCCCCCAAGCTCTGTAAGTCCGCCTTAATAGATGTGGTGATCTGCGTGGCATTCTGGGCCAGGCCTGCAGCCAGCATATCTGAGAAAAAGTTCAGTAGTTGGGCCATGTCTGTCTGGTGGGGAGAGTTCAGAAGTGCAGCCTGCTGTGTGGCTGGGGATGGGGTGGGAGCGTGCATTGAGGGGATATGAAGCATATCCGATAGGGCTCTGTTAAAGAGAGAATCTGTGCTGGCAGGGTAGACAGTCTTGGGAGAGATAGTACTCACAGAGGACTCCGATGTAGGGGTGGCAAGCTGATCATCTGCAGGGATGTCAGCAATGGAGTCTCCTTCTCCTGTGTCTCCACGTGAGGAGGCCGCGGCCGCCATCTTGGAAGTAGTGGGGGCGAGCAGGCCGAAGGTAAGTTGTCGACTAACCGCTGGTTTCTGTGAGCGGCTCTGCATATGTAAGTATGCCCACGATCCTCCTCTACCAGTGGGTAGCTAGCAGGGACGGTTCCGCTAATGATAGCAGCGTCTGGGGACCGCGGAAGGCTCGGCTGTGACGGAGCTCCCGTTCAGAACGTCTTCCCGGAAGTCCCGCGCATGCGCACTTGAATGATTGAATTTTATATTACAATCTAATAATAGAAATAATGCGCTTCAATCATCCTGACACCATAACAATCATGGTGCCGGGATGATTGAAGCGCTAACACCAGGTGTTTGGAGTATCTTTATCTGCTGATTGTTAAACTTTCTAGAATACACATATTTCTATTGTTGTGTAGGATCTGGGGCTGCTGTCCCTTCATTCCTCTCTCCCCCTTTCCGTCTCCATCCCTTATTCATCTCAGACTATAATCACACCCCCTTTGAGCCACGCCCATTTAAGCCACTCCCACTATTGCACATAAAACACGCCCATTTTTCACCGCAGTGCATGAAACGCACCACAGTTTTCTTTTTATTGCTAAGCCACGCCTACAAACGCATGCCCCACCCCCTAATTATTATACGGCCAAAAAAGTGTCCCTCGTATTTTTTTGCAATGTTGGCAACTATGGACTTAAATCCTGGAGACCTGATGGCTTGTAGCTGGGTCCTCTGTCCCCTTGATGAGACCTCTGTCCCATGGCTCCTGGTTGGGCCCCCCTTACCCTGGGTGAGATCTTTCGTCTCCCACACTGGGAGCGGTCTTCAAACTGGAAGCTGTCCCCAAAAATGAGAGCTTTGAGCAATTCTCAGACCTGACTATGTAATGACCCTGCACACCTGTGTAGTGAGCCAGGTTGCAGGCGTCTAGCAATACCTGCACCCAGGATTCAATGTTCTGATCCAGAACTACCAAATCTGGAGAGATGCTAGTTCTTAACCTTGCATTAACCCTTAATGAGACTCCTGGGTCACGTTTTCCTATAAACTTATAGGGACAGAGCCTCTCTCTCTCTGTCACACCATCTATGGCTAGCTTCATTCATAACATGCTTCTTGTCCTAGGATGACAACTCCAGTTCCTTCATAGAAACAGTAAAGTAAGTGAGCTTTGATACCATAGGAAAGAGTGTGTTACTGACTGGGTCACCAGGGCAAAACTGTGCAAAAAGCCTGAAAAAAAACTACTTTAGTGACCACATCTAAGGACTGGTAAACTGCAAAACATAATTTTTTTCGGTTTAGAAGCACTTTAATTTTTAGTGCCTGTTTTACTAACCTTAAAACTTTGCCTTGCTTAAAGGAAAATGCAGTGATAAAAAAACACCAATAAGCCTACATAATTTCAGTAGCAGCATATAAATAAACAGGAGAGTAATTATGAATCACAGAACCCCACAGCAAAATGTTGATGCTTCTCCAATGGTACCCTCCTTTTCCAGTTGAATCTCTAATGCCGCGTACACATGACCATACTTTCCAGCAGAAAAAGACAGATGGAATCATTCCATCAGACATTCCGATCGTGTGTGGGCTTCATCTGACTTTTTCTTTCTAAAATTTTGACGGACCTAGAAATAGAACATGTTTCAAATCTTTCCGACGGACTCAATGCCCGACCGTTTGTCTGTATGCTAGTCCGATGGACCAAAAACTACGCAAGGGCAGCTATTGGCTACTGGCTATTTGAACTTCCTTTTTCTAGTCCCGTTGTACGTCATCGCGTTCTAAACGAACGGACTTTGGTGTGATTGTGTGTAGGCAAGTCCGTTTCAGCGGAACTCCGTCGGAAAGACTGTCAGAGTCTACTCTGACGGAAAGTCCGGTCGTGTGCACGCGGCATAAGACATCAACTAGTATTTCTCAACCGTAATAACAGTTGGCAGCATATATAGGTGTGCGCTGGCTACCAGTGGTAATGGAGCCTTACCACTGCTAACAAGCTACCTGTACTGAACGCCAATATATAACTTCAACTTACAGGTACTCTGTGGTACCCTATGCAAACTCCCTACTAGTTTCTTCTCTTTTACTTTGATTGCCAATGTACAGCCCCCTATTTAAGTATGCTGATGGCTAGTGTAAAGGGCAAGAGCCCCTAATAAAACCCCTTTACATCATTGGTTGGTGTAAATGCCCCAGTATGTGGCAGTCAGTGGTGTATTGCCCCCTTACATTGTTAGTCAGTGGAGAGAGGCCCAATCTTTATTAGTAGTTAGAAATACTTTGCTATATTGGTAGTCAATATTATGTACCCATTACCTTCGTAGTAAGTGAAGTGTACCCTTACTTTGTTGGTCAGTGTATAATTTCCCCATTATGTTTGTACTTTATTTGGCGCCCGACTGCACTGGTGCTCATTTAAAATGCACCCCATTATATTGTTGTTAATGGTCATTGACGCATCCTGTTATATTAATGGTTAGTGAATGGTATCCATTACTTTGGTGATCAGGGGAAAACTTGTCCAAGGCCTTGGTAGTCAGAGGAGAAGAGTCTCTTACACTGGTGGTCAGTAGAAAATGTCCTCGTGTTGGTGGCCAGTGGGAGTGGTCAGGGGGGGTACAAATGCCTCCTTACAATAAAGCTCAGTGGGAATTAAAATATTTCACTCTGACAATGGTAGTTAGAGGAAAAAGACTAAGGACCAGTTCACACCACAAAAATGCACTCCAGATCCGTTCTGGATGCATTTCTGCATGTGCGTCTTTAACCCGTTTTCGAAGCATTCCGTTGCGTTTTTGGTGCGTTTTTGACACGTTTCCGGAAGCATTCCAGGTGCTTTTTTCCTTTTTTTTTTCTTTTTATCTTTTTCACTATACTAGGGTCCAGTGCATTTTTGATGCATTCCAGTGCATTTTTGTTGCTTTTTACTGAATTCCAGTACAGTCCAGTGCAGGAAAAAGCGCACGTTCTACTTTTTTTTCTGGAACTGAAAAGCCCTTGAACTGACTGCACTGGTGTGAACTATGCTATTTGAAACCATAGAACCCACTTTCCATGCGTTTTTTATGCAGAACAAAAATGCACTGGACTGCATGTGGTGAGAACTGGCCCTAAAATAAAGTTTTAGTGTCAGTGTGGTTGCATACATGACAGCAATAGAGAAGAGATGCTTCTTTGCTTTTATTGCTGCTGAATAACATCTCAAATGGAACTAGGAGACCACCACTGGGTGGGAAAGCAAGCCACCCTGAAACTCTCTGAACTATGGATGCCAGTCAGGTCCTGGGAATTAATGGACAGGTAAAGAGAGCACTGCAGGCTTCTGCCACCCAATTCTCTTTTCCCTGGCCCCTCCCCAAATATTATTTTATTTATAAACAACGGAAAAAGGCAGATTCATTATCATAAATGGTATCAGTAATGGAAATCCAGAGAAAAATTGTTATATCCCTGATATGGCCCAAATATTTCAAATTTTGACTCCTCAATCCAGAGCACCTGCTGCCATTTTTCTGCACCCCCCCTGTTCATATGTTGTGCATAGTTGAGTCGCTTAGCCCGGTTTCATAGTTGAGTCACTTAGCCCAAACTTCTCCGGGCAGTAGATGGGTGTACCTGGGTCCCACTGCTTTCTGCAGTTCTGTGCTGATGGCACTCCTGGACATCGAAGAGAAGTAAGCATAATGTGCCTTTCATCTGCTGCATTAAGTTTCCTTGGCTGACCACTATATCTATGGTCCTCAGCATTGTGCATTTCTTTGTGCTTCTTCAAAGAGCTTAAACAGCACTTCTGCTTTGAAATCATTGCCAGGGAAATACCTTGCTGATGCAGTATAACTACCTTGTATCTTGTTGCTGTTCTCATTCTTACCAAGGTGTATTACCTGTAACTAGGGATGGGCGAATGGTTCGGCCTGAGCATAAGTTCAGGCCGAACTTTGGTTGTTCGGCCGTTTGGCGAACACCGAACAATATGCGGTGTTCGGGCAAATTTGAAAGCCGCGGAACACCGTTAAAGTCTATGGGACGCTAACATGAAAAATCAAAAGTGCTAATTTTAAAGGCTTATATGCAAGTTATTGCCATAAAAAGTGTATGGGGACCCGGGTCCTGCCCCAAGGGACATGTATCAATGCAAAAAAAAGTTTTAAAAATGTCCGTTTTTCCGGGAGCAGTGATTTTAATGATGCTTAAAGTGAAACAATAAAAATTAAATATTCCTTTAAATATCGTTACATAGTTACATACTAGTCGAGGTTGAAAAAAAGACACAATTCCATCAAGTCCAACCTATGTGTGAGATTGTTATGTCAGCATTACATTATATATCCCTGTAAGTTGTGGTCGTTCAGGAGAGAATAAGTTCTGTGCTCGTAACCTTTCCTCATAACTAATGTCCTCTAGTCCTTTTATTAGTTTTGTTGCCCTTCTCTGGACTCTCTCCAGTTCCAGCACATCCTTCCTGAGGACTGGTGCCCAGAACTGGAAGGCATACTCCAGGTACGGCTGGACCAGAGTGTTGTAGAGTAGGAGAATTATAGTTTTATCTCCCCTTTAATCCCCTTTTTAATGCATGCCAATATTCTGTTTGCTTTGCTTGCAGCAGCTTGGCATTGCATGCCATTGCTGGGCCTATCATCTACTAGGACCCCCAGGTTCTTTTCCATCCTAGATTCCTCCAGAGGTTCTCCCCCCCAGTGATTAGACTGCATTCATATGTTTGCCAACCAAATGCATTATTTTACATTTTTCTACATTAACCCTCATTTGCCATGTAGTAGAGATTGAGCTGTTTATCCTATCCTCCAGGTCATTTATAGATAAATTAAATAGGATTGGTCCCAGGACAGAACCCGGAGGTACCCTACTTTCCACCCTAACTATTCCGAGTACTCCCCATTTATCACTACCCTCTGAACGCGCCCCTGTAGCCAGTTTTCAATCCATGTACTCACCCTATGGTCCATGCTAATGGACCTTACTTTGTACAGTAAACGTTTATGGGGAATCGTATCAAATGCTTTTGCAAAATCCAGATACACCACGTCTACGGCCTTTTTTTATCTAGATGGCAGTTCACCTCCTCATAAAAGGTTAATACGTTGGTATGGCAAGAATGATTGTTCATGAATCCATACTGATTACTGGTAATGATACTGTTGTCATTACTAAAATCTTCTATATAGTCCCTTATCATCCCCTCCAAGAGCTTGCATACAATTGATGTTAGGCTAACTGGTCTGTAATTCCCAGGGATGTATCTTGGACCTTTTTAAAATATTGGTGCTAAATTGGCTTTTCTCCAATCAGCTGGTACCATTCCAGTCAGTAGACTGTTCGTACAAATTAGGAACAATGGTCTGGCAATTACTTGACTGAGATCCTTAAGGACCCTTGGATGCAAGCCATCTGGTCCCAGTGACTTATTAATTGTTATGTTTTTCAAGTCTGTTTCTAATTCTGTCCTCTGTTAGCCATGAGGGTGCTTCCTGTGACGTGTCATAAGGATAAACATTGCAGTTTTGGTTACTGAAGCCCCCCTGATTCCTTCGTGAAGACCGAGGAGAAGAATAAATTCAATATCTTCGACATCTCTCCATCCTTGGTAACCAGATTCCCTTCATCATTCTTTATGGGACCAATATGATCTGACCTCCCTTTCTTAATATTTATATACTTAAAGAATTTATTGGGATTTTTTTTTTACTCTCCTCCGCTATGTGTCTTTCATGTTCTATCTTAGCTGCCCTGATTGCACCCTTACATTTCTTGTTGCATTCTTTGTAAAGCTGGAATGCTGATGATGATCCCTCGACCTTGTATTTTTTGAAGGCCTTCTCCTTTATATGCATTCTTATGTTGGAGTTAAGCCACCCAGGAATTTTATTAGCTCTTTTATATTTATTTCCCATTGGGATGCACTGGCTATTACCATTATTTAATAAGCTCTCAAAGCATACCCATTTTTCCTCCGTGTTCTTTGTTCCTAAGATTTTATCACATTTAGTATCTTCTAGCAAGGATTGTAGTTTAGGGAAGTTGGCTCTTTTGAAATTCAGTGTCTTTGTATTCCCCTTATGTTTCCTATTTATGCGATTTATACTGAAACGAATTGACCTGTGATCACGGTTTCCTAAATTGCCCCGTATTTCCACATCCGTGATCAGGTCTGTATTATTCATAATCAGTAGGTCTAGTAACACTTTGTCTCTAGTTGGTGCATTTACCATCTGATCCATGAAATTGTCCTGCAAGACATTTAGGAACTGGCGAGCCTTAGATGAATGCACGGTTCCTTCCACCCAGTCTGTCTGGATAATTAAAATCCCCCATTATAATGACACTTCCCATCCTTGCTGCTAATCCAAATTGTGATAGGAGGTCCGCCTCCTCCCTCTGTTTAGGGGGCCTATAGCATACTACCAGTATTACTTTCCCCTTAGTTTCCTCCCTTTGTAGCTCTACCCGTCAAGGATTCCACCTCCTCCCTTGCTCCCTTAGTGATGTCGTCTCTCAAATTTACTTATACATCATTTTTGATATACAGGCATACCCCTCCCCTGTTTTTACCCTCTTTATCCCTGCGATATAGGGAATACCCTTGAACCAAGTCTCTGAAATTCCTACAAAATCTAAATCCTCCTTGTACAACAGTAGCTCTAGTTCTCCCATCTTGTCCACCAGACTTCTGGCATTGGTGGACATGCCACGTAGTTTAGACCGGTCGCATGCTATCTCCTTATTGGGTGTTCTGAATTTGCAAATAGGACTTGTTACTGTACTTACCTCGGGTTGGGGTGCTTTAGTCAACCTACCACTAATGCCCCAATACTACCCTCTGGAATTTTTTCCGTGATGACTATCTCTACCTCTGGACCCCCCCCGTCGCCTAGTTTAAAAGTCCCTCTAACAGTTTCGAGGTGTCAATTGCATTCTCTGCCTGGAGCTCCTGCAGAGTGGATTGTTGTGTGCAGAGGCCAGTAGCGTTCTGCCCGGTTAGCGCTTCAGTGCTCACATCATCCACTCCGGATAACTGTTGGGGAGGGAAGACAGTTTCCTCAACTGTGGCTGACTGTTGGGGAGGGAAGCCAACAAACCTTCTCTCCCTTCTCAACCTGGATCCTGATCTGCTGCTCAGGAGCGACCGTCACCTCCTCACCCTGGGCCTCCAGAACTGCTGCAGGTGTGAGGCAGAGGTCTTGGACCCTCTGTCCGGTTACCAGTGCTTCAGCTGGAGAAGTTTCTTGTAACTCCACAGATGCTGCTGACAAGAAATCCCATGTCCCTGTCAGTGGTGTGGGAGGAAGGCCAGCTGCCCCTTTTCTCAGGAAGGCTGAAGTTGATGTTGGTGCAGGGCAGAGCTCAGTGTTGTTCTGCCCTGATGCCAGCTCTTCTGTTGGGTTGGTGTCATCATTCTGGGGTGCCGTCTATTGCTTGGACGCCCTTTCTCTGGTACTGTCTCCCAGGTGCATGAATCCTTGTTGGGGAGGGCGAAAGGCTGCTTCCCCTCCCTGCATCTTTGAAATCCACTGGGGAAGAAGAACCACCACCCTTTCACCTCAGGCCTCCAAAACTGCCGTGGGTGTGGGGCAGGGGTCTGCAGTACTCTGTCCTTCTGCCAGCACTGCTGCTGGAGGTTCGCTAGGTAGTTCCTCCTCTACAGAAAAGTCTATTAAATCCCCAGTCTCTGGAATTGCTTAAAGTTCAGGGCATGGGCTGGTGACCCTTGGGCCCAGTGCCAACACTTTGGCAGGTGACTCATCATCCATAAATTAAAAGCAAAAAGTGTAACCGCGCTAAAGCTTCAAAATAATATAAGCTCAAAGCTGCACGGATAAAACACCAATATCAGTGTAAAAAACAATCAAATAAACAAAAACGTGCGCTAAGAATAGTATATGCAAACAACAAATCGCATTTAAAGCAATCCTCATCAATGTCAATCATATGTTGAAATAACCATTGACCAAAACAGCTGAAATTGATAATAAAGTGCAAAATGTGCTATATTGTTAACATACATAAATATATAGAGCAATTTGTATAAAGTGCAAGGTATACTAGAGAGTGGCCAAACATTAACAAACAAGCAGTTTAAATAATTCCACATTCATTACAGGGTAGCCCCTGAACAGTCTTGTGAAGAATAAACCACCTCAGCAGTGAGAGGAAAAAAAAATTTAGTCCATAATAGAATATCAGAAGGAAGAGAGAGGAAAGTTCCATAAACAATGCACCACTTCCAAAGGACAACCAAAAATTCCAAGGTCCGTCAGATCACACAGCCCACAAGGTGCATGTAGAGGCAGAAGATGTTTATATGAGAGTTTCCCCGTGCTCCAAGTAAGTAACAGATGGACTCTTACCCGAACTGATGGACCTCCCTTCGGGCAAGGTCGTACTGGCAGGCAGACTTAGCCCTCTGCAGGGACTGTGGATGGCTCCGAGTCCTTCGGTGTATCTTCCGTCTACAACCTGGAACGAACCAATACTTCCTCCTGCGGGGGGGTGACAGACCCACTCAACCCGGAGGGGAGTGAGTAAAAATGGAGAAAGGGCTCCGATAGTGTAGTATTATAAAATTTATTGGGATATTACAAATAGCATAGCCGCAACACATGGGCTCTGTGACAATTTAAAAAAACAAGTGTAAAATTCGCCGGCATAAAAAACTATAATACTACACTATCGGAGCCCTTTCTCCATTTTTACTCACTCCCCTCCGGGTTGAGTGGGTCTGTCACCCCCCCCGCAGGAGGAAGTATTGGTTCGTTCCAGGTTGTAGACGGAAGATACACCGAAGGACTCGGAGCCATCCACAGTCCCTGCAGAGGGCTAAGTCTGCCTGCCAGTACGACCTTGCCCGAAGGGAGGTCCATCAGTTCGGGTAAGAGTCCATCTGTTACTTGGAGCACAGGGAAACTCTCATATAAACATCTTCTGCCTCTACATGCACCTTGTGGGCTGTGTGATCTGACGGACCGTGGAATTTTTGGTTGTCCTTTGGAAGTGGTGCATTGTTTATGGAACTTTCCTCTCTCTTCCTTCTGATATTCTATTATGGACTAAATTTTTTTTTCCTCTCACTGCTGAGGTGGTTTATTCTTCACAAGACTGTTCAGGGGCTACCCTGTAATGAATGTGGAATTATTTAAACTGCTTGTTTGTTAATGTTTGGCCACTCTCTAGTATACCTTGCACTTTATATAAATTGCTCTATATATTTATGTATGTTAACACTATAGCACATTTTGCACTTTATTATCAATTTCAGCTGTTTTGGTCAATGGTTATTTCAACATATGATTGACATTGATGAGGATTGCTTTAAATGCGATTTGTTTTTTGCATATACTATTCTTAGCGCACGTTTTTGTTTATTTGACTCATCATCCATAACATGCTCCTATCAAAAGTCAAGTAAATCCATGCTTTCTGTGATCCATGTCTGAGAAATGAGGACAGCTTCCTCTTCTCCTGAGCCCTTGAACTGCCGTTGGACAGACTCTTGACACTTCAGCCGAGATTTCAGGACTGTCGGCTGGTATATTCTGGCTATTCCCAGGCAAAGGGAGCTCTGGCACTAAGCAGAGTCTAGCAGTCACCTGTAGGCGATCTCCAGCTCACCTTTCTGAACGGCCAGAAACTCTATCTTCCAGTGCTCAGTGCACTTCCAAGACATTCAGTATCTCTTCTCTGAAAACTATGATTTCATCCAACCGCCACTCTAAATGGCTCCCAAAGTTAGGTTCCCCTGACAGCTTCACATACAACAGTCCCAGGCTGCAGTAGCCAAAGCCTTACTTTGGGTTGTCATCCACTATCCAAGGGCATGCTTGGGATACATGCCACTGGAGGGGCTCTATAGCTCTCATCCATCCGCATCTCTGCCCGGACCAGCCTGATAAACCTAGCCGTCTGCTCCTTGTGCAGTTTTTCTCCCAAAAACAGCACCTGCAATCCATACTGTGACCAGTACCTTTCCTGGATGCAGGGGAGAATTTTTCCCTGATGGTGCTGCTCATGGGATAGCGTTTCCTTCCAGAGTTCGCAGTGGATAGAATCATACCATCCCAGCAGGACCTGCTCTGATACTGGTCCTCTGTGCTGTATCTGCATCTCTCGCAACCTCCTTCCGAATTCCTCTTCCATGGCGGCTGTGTAGCTCTCCTCTTCTGCTATCTGGACCTTTGATCCCAATGGAGGTTTGGATGTCCCAGGCTGCAGGAAGCATCCCACCGCTTGCCAACACTGTAACGGAACCGCTTCCCACACTCCACTGAGTGCTTCCGTCAGTACACTGCTTTCTCCAGTCTGGACCTTTAGATATCAGATATTACAGCCACAGGTCGTAACCAAGAACCAGGCGAGACTAGCTCAGTTACAAACTGGAACATGGAATGTTTATTTGAACAAACTCACACAAGCTATATACACCAG
The DNA here is from genome assembly GCA_037952925.1 of Lithobates clamitans. Classification (NCBI taxonomy): domain Eukaryota; kingdom Metazoa; phylum Chordata; class Amphibia; order Anura; family Ranidae; genus Lithobates; species Lithobates clamitans. The sequence goes on from JBBGZY010001695.1 coordinate 299,822, forward strand.
GAGGACATCCCTCCCTCCTGATCATATTACCCTAACAATACAACTATACCAGAAACATAATTAACTAGTCATTTAAACCAGCCTAGGTGACTAGACTATTCGGCCCCTACAACCGTGAATACAACGGACACCTTATTACAAGTATAAACACATCCCACAAGGGTTTTCTAGGAGAGACAAAAGGTGTTCCAATTACCACAATTACCAATACAAACAGTAATCTCCCCCCTCCTCAGCCTAGTAGGCAAAAGACTAAAGCAGGAGACCTCAATAGCAGACTGTTCGGCACCTACATCGAAGAGATCAATATGGCCAGTTCTTTCCATGAACATGTATAGTTCAGAATCAAACAAACCAGGAATATATATTTCCTGGGATATATTGTGGATAAAAATTACTGTCCCATCTGAAGTAATCCAAACCACATTCTCAGTTTCCATTAAGTGGTGGTCCATAATTAGAGAATGATCTGCTTTTTTTTTTCACATCTTTTACATACTGTCACCAGTGCAGTACAGCGTCATCATATAACTGCTGTGGGGGTGACCAGGGACACTGACTGGTGACAATATGCAGTTGAAAAAAAAAGTTAATTTTTTTTTTTTAAATTAGGTTTTCTTTTTTCCTTCATTTTTTTTTTTACATTCTGTGACCAGAGCAATGCAGTGTTACCATAGTAACACTACCACTCTGGGGAGTTGATTAGGATATTTTTTTTTACATACTATGTTTGGTTATAGCAGTGAATCTCACTGCTATAAGCAAATATTTTTAAAGAATGACAGTGTGTAGACACTGTATTTTGTTGCGATTAGCTGTGATTGGTCACAGCTAATCACATGGTACAAATGGGCTGTGATTGGCCCTGTTTGCACCATGTGATCACTGTGACCAATCACAGCTAGCAACACAATTGTATTCAATGAATGGCATGAAAGGAAGCCATTCATGGTTTACAACTGTCACGTGGTCTGCTGTGATTGCTCACAGCGATCACATGACACTGGCTGGTATAGTGATCGGTCATCCGCTGTGTCCAGAGGATGCAGTGGATGACAGATTGCGCTGGAGTGTGGCCCCGAGCAGCCACGCAAAGTGTGTTCTCAGGACAACGTTGTCCAAGAGCAATAGGAGTTCTGCCAGTCCGTCATTTTACGACGCATGTGGGAAGCAGTTAAAGGTAACCTCTACCTTTGCATTTTACATCTCTTCTCAAATTGCATTACCCTGGAATGGGACAGTATCAGAGGGATATTCTTGCAAATAGCAATGTTATGTTTGTATATAAAGCGAAAGTTCTTTTTATTACAATATAAAAAAAATAAAAATGTCCAGCTATGTAAATCCATGCTGCCCGACGGACCGAAAAAGAAAAGAAAAAAGCTGCAACAGTTCCGCCTCCATGGGAGGCTCCCGCTGAGTGACGCTTCTTCTCGATGACAGCTGTTATATAGCTGAGGGCGGGGCCACCCGGTGACTTAAACGGTTGACCCCGCCCCCTCTGACGCCACGGGGGGCTTCCGTCAGGCGGCGTAGATTTACATCGCTGGACATTTTTATTTTTTAATAAAGGACTTGTCCCAAGCTGTCTTGTCTTTTTTAAACTTTTTTTGTGAAATGGTAGGGGTACAATGTACCCCTTTACCAATTCACATGGGGGGGCTGGGATCTGGGGGTCCCCTTGTTAAAGGGTGCTTCCAGATTCCGATAAGCCCCCGCCCGCAGACCACCACAACCACAGGGCAAGGGTTGTGGGGATCAGGCCCTTGTCCCCATCAACATGGGGACAAGGTGCTTTGGGGTCAGGCCCCAAAGCACCCTCCCCATGTTGAGGGCATGTGGCATGGTACGGTTTAGGAGGGGGGGCGCTCTCTCGTCCCCAGTCTTTTCCTGCGGCCTGCCAGGTTGCATGCTCGGATAAGGGTCTGGTAAGGATTTTGGGGGGGACCCCATGCCATTTTTTTTTATTTTGACGCAGGGTTCCCCTCAAAATCCATATCAGACCCTTTGGTCTGGTATGAATTTTGGGGGGACCCCATGCCATTCTTTTAAATTAGGCACAGGGGTCCCCTTAATTTCCATATCAGACCTGAAAGGTCTGGTATGGATTTGGGGGGGACCCCCACGCATGGGGGTGGGACCCATGCCGTTTTTTTCAATGAGTTTTATCTATATTGCCGAGACCTGGCAATTCATTACAGCCACGATCAGTTTTAAATTACTTTTTTCCTTTACAAATGTCATTTTGCTATGGTACTGTTCTAAACACAGGAAAACTGCGCCACTTTACGGGCATACTTTAGACACCCCCCAGGCACAATATTTAAAGGAATATTTAAAGGAATATTTAATCTTTTATTGTTTCACTATAAGCATTATTAAAATCACTGCTCCCGAAAAAAGGGCCGTTTTTTTGCTTTGATACATGTCCCCTGGGGCAGGACCCCAGGTCCCCAAACACTTTTTATGACAATAACTTGCATATAAGCCTTTAAAATTAGCACTTTTGATTTTTCATGTTCGTGTCACATAGACTTTATCGGTGTTCTTGTGTTCTTCCAAATTTTTTGCCTGTTCGGATGTTCTGGTGCAAATCGAACTGGGGGTTGTTCGGCTTATCCCTACCTGTAACATGAAATGGTCTTCCACAACATCACCTTAGTAGATAGAGTTTGACTGTTTCTCATCCAGTTTTAAGCCTCCTACACAGCCTTTTCTGTTTCAGTTAATGACTGTTTCAACCCACATATCAAATTGATATTCATTAGCACTAGGGATGAGCCGAACACCCCCCGGTTCGGTTCGCGACAGAACATGCGAACAGGCCAAAAATTTGTGCGAACCCCGTTAAAGTCTATGGGACTCGAACGTGAAAAATCAAAGTGCGAATTTTAAAGGCTAATATGCAAGTTATTGTCCTAAAAAGTGTTTGGGGACCCAGGTCCTGCCCCAGGGATCATGCATCAATGCAAAAAAAAAGTTTTAAAAACAGCCGTTTTTTCGGGAGCAGTGATTTTAATAATGCTTAAAGTGAAAAAAAAAAGTGAAATATTCCTTTAAATATCGTACCTGGGGGGTATAGTATGGTCTATAGTATAGTCTATAGTATGCCCGTAAAGTGACGCTTGTTTCCCGTGTTTAGAACAGTCCCTGCACAAAATGACATTTCTAAAGGTAAAAAATCATTGAAAACTGCTTGCGGCTGTAATGTAATGTTGCGCCTCCCCCCCAGCCCATTAATGGGCCCTTTGGGTCTGGTATGGATATTAAGGGAAACCCCGCATCCAAATAAAAAAAAGGCTTGGGGCCCCCAGGCTCTATATACTCTGAACAGCAGTCGGTCCCCGGGTTACAAACAAGATAGGGACTGTGGGTTGGTGTTAAGTGAATCTGTTTGTAATTTGGAACAGGTACATTTTTTAAGTGTAGCTCCAGCCCCAAAATCTATGTTTAAGCTTTTTGGATAATATAGGGCAGGGTTATCACCCCTGTAACATTTTTTTTGCTGTCTGTGCCCTTGTTCGAAAGATTTCACCTCACTTTCTGTCCCAATGCCAATTGGATTTTGAAAATTTGGGGTTATTAGGGGAAGACGGATAAAAAAAAGGCTTGGGGCCCCCAGGCTCTATATAACCTGAACAGCAGTCGGTCCCCGGGTTACAAACAAGATAGGGACTGTGGGTTTGTTGTTAAGTGAATCTGTTTGTAATTTGGAACAGGTACATTTTTTAAGTGTAGCTTCAGCCCCAAAATCTATGTTTAAGCTTTTTGGATAATATAGGGCAGGGTTATCACCCCTGTAACATTTTTTTTGCTGTCTGTGCCCTTGTTCGAAAGATTTCCCCTCACTTTCTGTCCCAATGCCAATTGGATTTTGAAAATTTGGGGTTATTAGGGGAAGACGGATTGGTGATAAAGCATCGGTGGAGACACCTTTTTCCTATATTAACTCTTACAGGAGAGAATTTCCCTTCCAAGGGTTAGATTTCCTCTCACTTCCTGTTGTCTCCCTCCATTTGTAAGTAGGAGTCATTTGTAAGTCGGATGTTTGTAAATAGAGGACCGCCTGTATATACTATACAGCCTGCCCTATACACTCTGCGTAAAATTGGGCCTTAGGTGTTTGGATCAAAACACCTAAGACCCTATCAGAAAATATTAGATCAAAAATTGTAATTACACGCCCCTGTTAAACAGGGGCAGAAAAATTGGGTCTTAGGTGGTGGTGGTGGTGGCACAACACTGTAACCCCTCACAGATACTCTTGTTGGGCGCAGGAATGGGCCCTACTGTGAAATATTAAATCAAAAATTGTAATTATAATACAGTGCAGCTTTAGTGCAGTTGCTACTACTTTTCAGGTGGTGTACACAATACAGTGTTGTGCGGTGTTGCAAATCAATATATACATCATGTCCAGAAGGCCACCAAGGAGAGGCAGACGCTCACAGCAGGCCACTAAAAGAGGGCAAGCAGGCTCTGTGTCTACAGTCAACAGTGCTGGTCATGGACATGGTGCATCCTCTGCCAGTGGCCGTGGGGCACACTTGTCCTTTTTTTCTGCTGCTGGCCGTGTTATTGAGCCATAACACGCAGAAGAGTTGGTGGAGTGGATAACAAAGCTGTCCTCCTCATCCTCTGTCACCCAGGCTCAGAGTAGTTTTCCTTCCTATGCAGCTGTCAAAGCCGCCTATTCCACCGGCTCCTTGTCTAGAGTCACTCCTTCCGTAGCCCAACCATCATGCACGGAGGAGTCCCCCGAACTATTCGAACACAGTGTCGGGTACATGCTGCTGGAGGATGCGCAATGATTTGAAGGCTCTGATGTTGATTCCCAGGTTGAGGAAGGGAATAACTTGAGCCTAGAGAGAGGGGGTGCCCAAGAAGGACAAGAAACTGGCAGTCATGTTCCCCCAGCTGCAGCATAGTGCCAAGTTTGCTCCAGTGACGAGGAGGGAGGGGATGATGAGGTCACTGACTCTAATTGGGTGCCTGATGGAATAGAGGAGGAGGCACAACTCCAACAAGGCAGGATGTCCTCTAGGGGGCCGCTTAAGGGCAGCCACCCTACTGCATCGCACCGCAGAGCTCCACAGGTGCAGGGCGCTGCTGACTCCCCGCTGATTTTGAAAAGTTCTTTGGTGTGGGCCTTTTTGGACACGTGTGCAGCAGGTTGCACCGTTGCTGTTTGCAACCTATTTCTGAAGCGGATCAAGCGTGGCCACAACAGCAGCCGCATGGGCACCACATGCTTGACCAGACATATGACAACCTCCCATGCAGTCTTTTTCCCGTATACTATATTTGAGATTTAATATCTCTCAGATATGATTTGGGTTAAATGAGAGTTCTTTGACCATGAGTGAAAGCTTTAACACAATAACAACATTTATTGGTGAGTAGTTGAAAGTCTATCTAAAACACAACCATCTATCTATAGTCTACAGCAAGGAAGAAAATATTAGGTTAAAATAAGAGAATTACATGAAGGAATACAGAGTATATTCCTGAAAACATTAATCTGCAAACATATTTAGTTACTTACAAGTAAAATGCAGACCTTTCCCATAATTACCCTTTGCACCAAGGTTCCATCCATTCTGATGGTTGCTCTCCCATAAAAGTGTGTGTTTCCCTCCCATCTAGTCTGTGTATATCATTACATGCTGATGTCTCATTGGTTGGCATAGCATGGCTCTGATTGGTGAACTTCCCTATTCCTGGTTAAGGACCATACTTTGCATAAGTCAGCCCCCTTTAATGCAAATCCTTGTGACTATTCTGAGCTTAACTTGAATTTCCCTGGGAAATTAAGTATTGATTACGAGTTGGTCTTCATTGCATATCCCAGCATGGGATCCTTTGAAGTGAGGTTTGGATCCTATTGTTTGTATACACAAGCCTAGGCACCGACTTGTCTGGTCTACCAGAGATTTCGGTGAATATAATATGTTCCGCCCTACATAGCTACAAGCTAAATTAAATATATTCATTAAATATAAATTAAATATATTAAATATAAATACATTAACTATAAATTAAATAAAATATTTAATATAAATTAAATATAAATTACATATATTCATAATTACAATATCCTACGGCAACAGCACTTCAAAAGACACACATCAAAGAAAAATGCAGACTTCTCCTTGCTCCTCATTTGGGGTCTCCAACCCTACTCCAGTCCTCTGGGAAAACCTGCACTGAGAGGAATGAAGGTCTAGCAATAGGTGCTTGCAGCCAATCTGCTAGCAGTACACCACCATCTGATTTTAGCAGGGAAGTTCCCTACCCCAGTTACTAAACATTAAAAAGAAATTTAGTCCCAGCCATCCACATGCTCACCTTCTGAATGCTAGCTTGAATGCCAGCTTGGCCAAATTGCTAGCACTGCAACTACTGCCTTTTCAGCTGGTAGACTCTGCCCCCTTTCGTGAATTTGTGGAATGTGCTGTACCTCAGTTGCAAGTACCAAAACACACTTTCTTTTCACGGAAGGCCATTCCAGCTCTATACCGGCATGTGGAAGGCAATGTTTTTTGTCTTGTTGGACAGGGCGGTCAGCAGTAAGGTGTATATTACCGCAGACTCATGGTCTAGCAGGCATGGGCAGGATGTTACCTTTCCTTCACGGCGCACTGGGTAACTCTGCTGGCAGCTGGGAAGGATGCAGGACAGGGTTCAGAATTTTTGGAGCTTGTTAAGCCACCACGCCTCTAAAATGCTAGCGGTGATTCTGCCACAGCTCTCTCCTCCACCCCCTCCTCTTCTTCTTCCTCTATGGCCTCTTCTGCAGATTTGTTCTCTGAACCAGCGGTGCTCTGTAAGCGTTCAAGGGGCTACACAAGCACTCAGGCATAAAGATGTCATGCGGTGCATGAGTTGCATAGTAGGTGAGGTTGAAAAAGAACAAGTCCATCAAGTCCAACCTATGTGTGTGATTATATGTCAGTATTACATTGTATACCGTATATACTCGAGTATAAGTCGTTCCGAGTATAAGTCGAGGCCCTAATTTACCACAAAAAAATGGGAAAAACTTATTGACCCGAGTATAAGACGAGGGTGAGAAATGCACAGCTACTGTAAGTGGAAAAGAGGGTCAACAATGCCCACTTGCAGCATCACTGTGCCCATTCGCATGCCTTACTGTGCCCATTTGCAGCCATAGGTCCCCTGAACTTCAAACTCGGTAGTTAAGGGTTCCTAGATGCCCCCAGCTGCAGCCAAAATTTGGGGTCTCTGAACCCAAAGGGTCCCGAAATGACAGTGCTGCAGATGGACACAGTTGACCGAATTTGGGGCCCCGTATCTCAGGGCCACTTAGTGCTAGGAACCCCAAATTTGGTGTGCAAACCCAGTGGAACTAGCACCATAAAATTTCCAAAGCTGGGGTTAGTAGCACCAAGTGGCCTGGAGATACAGGGCCCCAAATATCAGTTTAGAAAATGTCAAGCACTTTTCTGCAGCAGAGAATGACATTTTCTGAACCGATTTTGGGGCCCCGTATCTTGGGGTCACTTAGTGCTAGGAACTTCAGCTTTGGATATGTTGTGGTACCAGTTCTACTGGGTTTGCACACCAATTTTGGGGTTCCTGGCACCAAGTGGCCCTGAGATACGGGTCCCAAAGTCGATTCGGAAAATGACATTTTTTGCTGCAGAAAAGTGCTTGACTCCAGTATAAGTCGAGGGGGGCACTTTCAACACAAAAAAATGTGCTGAAAAATTCGACTTATACTCGAGTATATACGGTATATGTTGCAGTTGTTCAGGTGCTTATCTAATATTTTCTTGAAACTATCGATGCCCCCTGCTGAGAGTGACCACCGCCTGTGGAAGGGAATTCCACATCGTTGCTGCTCTTACAGTAAAGAACCCTCTACGTAGTTTAAGGTTAAACCACTGCTTAGGGGACAGGAGCCACACTGGGGCAGAGATGTCGGCTCTGTAAGGGCAGGCTCAGAGGTGGTTGACGCCATGCCAGCTTCAGCCAGGAATGGTTGTATGTGACAATGGCACTGTGACGGGAGGGCCCGTGGAACTCAGAATACATCTTATGTCTGAGTCACCCTGTGCTATCCTGGCGCAGGGTGAGTGAGAAAATATATCTTGGACTACTTAAAATGGGACAGTAATATCTGTCCACAATATCTCCCAGGATGTATGTAGGGACTATTATTGGTTTGGTTGATTCTGAACTCAACCTGTTAATTGAGTGAGCTGATCACATTAGCCTTCAGGACTGGCTAGGAGACGAACTGTTGATGACTAGGCTGAGGAGGGGGGAGATTGTTGTTTGTATTGTTAATTGTAATTAGCTCCAGCTATTGTGTTTATACTACTGTGTGAAGCTCGGTGCCCACAAGTCTGTCATCTGGTCTGGGTAAATTTTTTAGTAAATTAGCTCATGTTAATTAGGTTAGCTTTGAGTCAGCCTGCTGTATAAATGTGTGTGAGATCTCAAATAAAGAGTTAGTCCTGATGTACTCCAAGACTGGTGTTGTCTAGTTCTTGGGGGTTCCTATAGCCAGATCCATTGGACTCGTGTTCCAGAACTTAGGAAGCGGTATACTGTCGGAAGCACTCAAGCGGAGTGTGGGACATTCCGTGACAGGCACCAACCTTCTCTCTGCCCTCTGACAGGGACACTTGACCCATGTTCCATGTTTGGCACACATCCTGAATTTGGTGGTGCAGCAGTTCTTGAGGAGGTACCCAGGCTTACAAGATCTGAGGCAGGCCAGAAAAGTCTGCGGACATTTCCAACAGTCATACAATGCCAGTGCTCGGCTGGCTGACATTGAAAGGAAATGCAACCTGCCCACCAACCACCTAATTTGTGACATGTCCACCAGGTGGAAGTCAACACTGGCAATGCTGCAGCGGCTGTAGATACAGCAAAGGGCCATCAATGAGTACCTGTGTGAGTATGGCACCAGGACAGGGTCAGGGGAGCTTGGCTTCTATTCGCCACGCCAGTGGCTACTGATCAAGGATGCATGCACTGTCTTGTCACCATTTGATGAGGCCACGAGGATGGTGACCACACTGAGCAGCGACAATGCATGCATCAGTGATGCTGTCCCTCTTGTCTTCCTGTTGGAGCGCACGCTTCATGGAATAATGGACAAGGCACTTTAGGCAGAACAGTGTGAGGAAGAGGAGGACTTCCCTACCTCTCAAGGCCCCCTTTATCCAGATATTATTCCTGCAGGCCCACCAAACACACAGGAAGAAGAGGAGGAGGAGGATTGTGTCAGCATGGACGTGGAGGATAACACTCGGCAGCAGTCTTCAAGGGATGGTTTTCCCCAGAAACCCAAGGAGTTGTACGTGGCTGGGAGGAGGTTGTTAAGGATCATGTGATCCTTAGTGACCCAGAGGACTCAAAATCGAATGCCTCTGGAAACTTTTGCAGGCTTGGCAGAATCAGGGAGGCCATGCAGCATAAGGACCCTAGGATTCATGGTATCAAAAAGAAGGAATCATTACTGGCTGGCAACCCTTCTTGATCCACGTTACAAGTGTAAGGTTGCATAACTCATCCTGCCTTCGCCGAGGGAGCAGAGGATGAAACATCTTCAGGAGGCCTTGAAGAAAGGTTTGTGCAATGCATTTCCAGACCCTGCGAGGTTACAATTTCCTGGTGCTGGACAACGTGTTGCTGAGGCTTCTGTCTGGTCACCTGAGGCCAGGTGACAGATGCACACCGTTGGGGTCAGGAGTGCACCGCAAAGGTAGTGGACCCTAGGGCTGACTGCTGCAGATAGGAGTGTAGGAGGTTAAGGAAGGCAGGTCCGCTGGAACACCAACACAGATCCCACAGGGGCTAGAGCATAAGATTCCCCAGGGCACGGAGTCTAAAAGCCAGCAGGTATTCACCAGAGCCTCTAGTGGTGAGGATGGACTGGGCTGCAACTGGCTCCAGGTCACGACCCCCAGGGTCTCTCAGCTCATGCCCACTGTAGGCTACAGGAGGACAGAGATAGTAAGGGAATAAGCCAAAGGTCAGGATGACTAGCAGTAGCAGACAAGAATAAACATAGAACACGCCAAAGGTCAGGGTCACAAGGCAGGGATAGTCGAGAACAAGCCAAGATCGGTAACTGGAATCAGACGTGGAAGACACAGCAAGATGCACACGGAAGCTAAACACGCAAGGTTGATCGGCAAGGCAGGCTTGCAGTGCACAGGTTAATATAGAGTTCCCTGATAGGGGCTGGGGTGGAGCCATGCTTAGAGGAGAGGTTATTTAAGTAGTCAGGTGAGAGTGGCTGGCCTCTAAAAGTGAACACATGGAGGAGAGGTAACCTGACAGACAAAGATTCCTGCATAACCATGACAGCTTTGTTCAGTCAGAGGAAGTGCAGTGCAGAAGGTGGCCGGCTGACCAATGCCTTTAGACAATTTTTCAGTCCTCTGCGCCCAATTTTTCTGCCCCTGTCCCAGCAGCAGAAAAAAAGGACAAGCGTGCCCCACGGCCACCTGCAGAGGATGCACCATGACCATGTCCATGACCAGCACTGTAGACACAGAGCCTGCTTGCCCTCTTTTAGTGGCCTGGAGCGTCTGCCTCTCCTTGGTGGTCTTCCGGACATGATGGGGATTTTGTTTTGCAACACCACACTACACTGTATTGTGTAAAAAAGTATTGTGTACAGTGTACACCACCAGAAAAGTAGTAGCAACTGCACTATGGGTGCACGGTATTTTGTACACCACCAGAAGTCTAATAGCAACTATGGGTGCACTGTATGTATTGTGTACTGTGTACACCACCAGAAAAGTAGTAGCAACTGCACTAGGGGTGCACGGTACTGTGTACAAGTATATACAAAGCTATGATTAAGCACTGACTACAGTGTGAAACGCATCAGCCTTCCTGCATTTTTCTGTTGCAACATGTATTTTTAAAAAATTTCCATTTAATTAAGGAAAAACATTTTTTGAGTACGACTGTCCAGGACTTTTGCTCATTACTTCACTGTGTACAAGTATATTAGAAACCGTACACCAGGAACGGCCTGCTGTGAGATATAGCTGTATGCAGTGGACATATATAAAGCTAACTGAATCACCTGCCTGCCAAAAGTATAGTAGAAACAGTACACCACCAGGAACGGACCGCAGTGAGATCTAGCTAAACTGTATGCAGTGGATATATATTTATACTATACTGACTGTGTGTGCATATATATACATTTAGATTGAGCAGGCAGGCAGATTATTCAGTTAGCTGCAGTGTATTTCATATATATATATATATATATATATATATATATATATATATATATATATATATATATATATATATATATATATATATATATATATATATATATATGAAATACACTGCAGCTAACTGAATAATCTGCCTGCCTGCTCAATCTAAATGACACTCTCACTCCGTCCACGCCGGCAACGACACACTACACGAGGCCGACGTGCAGTCAGCCTTATATAGTGTGGGCAGGTACCCTGCCTTTGGCCAATTATGGCTCTCTTAGCTGAGGGGGCTGTGATTGGCCAAAGCATGCAGGTCATGGTGCATGCTCTGGCCAGTCATCATACAGCAATGCACTGTGCTGCCGCAATGCTTTATGGGCCGTTAAGCGCCGCTCAAATTTGGCCCATAATGTTTGGTTTTCAACGAACGGGCAAACAGCCAATGTTCAAGTCGAACTCATGTTCGACCCGAACAGAAAGCTCATCCCTAATTAGCACCTGCTCGGTATAAATGGTTAAGCATACACCTGACTCTAGTCCTACAGAATCCCTGACTTTGTGCAAGTGTGCAAAGCATGCAAGTGTAAGAATTGATGCTGGTTTAAAGCCAAAGGTTAGTCACACAAAATATTGATTTTAGATTTGTCTTCTGTTCGCTCACTTTGCAATTTGTAAAATGCTAAAAATAAGCAATTAAATATATTTTTGAAAGCATTCTTACTTTACAGCATTTGTTACACCTGCCTAAAACTTTAGCACTGTAGTTCTGAGATTTACACAACATTCACACGGCACAGCTTGTGGATAACACAACTTTTCCATTACAGTTGAAAAAATTATTTTGTTCATCTCTTTACTACCACCCTGCTGACTGAGCAGTGAAAGACCAACAACAGACTGATAACCTAATCTCCGTGATCACTCTGCTCCTGTCAGGATGCTCCCTTTGAGCACATTTGCACACGATTGGCACCCAGTGCTACCCTTTAATCGCTTGCCGACCGGCTGATATACGTCAGCATAAGGGCACGTACAGGCAGATTAACGTACCTGTACGTTGCCCTTTAAGAAGCAGTTTGCGGCCGCGACCTCCGTGAGTGTGATCGCAGGTCATGGAGAGGAAGAAGAATGTAAACAGGCATTTCCCCGTTCTACCTAGTGACTGGACACTGATCACAGCTCCCTGTAATCGGGAGTGGTGATTAGTGTCGTGTCACACATAGCCATGTCCCCCATGTTAGAATCACTCTCTAGGACACACTTAACCCCTTCACTGCCCCCTAATGGTTAACACCTTTACTGCCAGTCACATTTACACAGTAATCAATGCATATTTAATTGCACTGATCGCTGTATAAATGTGAATGGTCCCAAAATCGCATCAAAAGTGTCCGATCTGTCCGCCATAATGACACAGTCATGATGAAAATCGCTGATTGCCGCCATTACTAGTAAAAAAAATTATTAATAAAAATGCCATAAAACTATCCCCGATTTTGTAGACGCTATAACTTTTGCGCAAACCAATCAATAAATGCTTATTGCGATTTTTTTTTTTTTTTACCAAAAATATGTTGAAGAATATGTATCGGCCTAAACTGAGGAAAAAATTTTTTTTTTATATATTTTTGGGGGATATTTATTATAGCAAAAACTAAAAAATAATGGGTTTTTTTCATAATTGTCGCTATTTTTTTGTTTATAGCGCAAAAAATAAAAACCGCAGAGGTGATCAAATGCCACCAAAAAGCTCTATTTGTGAGGAAAAAAGGACGTCAATTTTGTTTGGGAGCCACATCGCACGACTGCGCAATTGTCAGTTAAATCAACGCAGTGCCAAATTGCAAAAAGTGCTCTGGTCTTTGGGCAGCCAAATGGCCTGGGGCTTAAGTGGTTGGCTAAGGTCACCTTTTTCTTTTCTTTCTTTTTTCTAAAATCCAGCTCCCCTATGTACCAATATACTAGTCATGTACATCGGTTGCAGAAAAATACAACCTTTAGCCCTTGCAATATTTCTTAGAAAGCTGCAGTGACTCCCTGGTATACAGACAGAGACCGAGAAACCAGTAAGACACAGGGAGGAGTTTACCACCTGACCTTATTAGCACACACCCTTCACCCCTCAACTAAGTTGTCAGAGTATTCCCGGCATTTCTCCATGGGTGCATTTGCCTGGCTTTCCCAGGGTACCTTCAGACGGGCTCAGGTTGCATGCTAAATCCCTGGGGCTACATGCAGCCCATGAGACACCCCTGATGTAGTGCAAGGGCCTGCCTGATTGGATACAGAGTGATTGGATAGATGGTGTGTCCTCCTATCAGGGCCGCTGATAGAAATCATGGGGCCCCTTACAGCCCACTGACGCGGCCCCCTTCAGCCCCACCCCTGGTCCTGCCCCTGGTCCCTCCTTCAGCCCCACCCCTGGCTCCTCCCCAGCGAGTCAGGACACACACAGGGATGTCTCAATACAAGGAGTTACATCTCCCCCATCCACATGACATGACAGGGGGTCACCCATTATGAGTACACTGTCCCTGCTCAGGACACACAGGCCCACCATTATATGAAGTACAGTACACCTCTGCACACATGTTCCATCACAGTACACCTCTGCACACGTGTTCCATCACAGTACACCTCTGCACACATGTTCCATCACAGTACACCTCTGTACACCTCTACACCTCACCTCTAAATATCTGCTGGAGCAAGTGTGGTAAGAGCCAGTGGCCTCTCTTGTTATTAAATCTCCAGGCTGCACATTGTATTTCCTGTGCAACCTGGACGTCAGGTGGAGGCAGGTGCAGCTCTGAGTGACAAAGCAGCAGACCAATCAGCTTCCAGCTACATTCAGGAGAATTAGCAGCCAGACATCCTGTTGGGAGGCAAAAATATGTAGATAGCAGTGTAGGAGAGGCTTCTGTGGTGCTGTTCTCCTCACTGACACAAGGGACACGAGAAGAGATGTGAGTGTAATGTGAGCAAGTCACACATGCAGGCTACTTGCCGTCGGTGCTGCTGAACTGAAGTCAACCCCTGCCCTGAGTTCTCTTACCATCCGGAAAGTGTTCTCCTCCTCCTCCCCAGGCTCTTTTTTTTCCCTTTCATTCAGATTGCCCGGGCCCCCCTGCTGACTGGGCCCGGTACAACAGGGCCGGTACAACAGGGCCAGTTGTACTGGCTTATCAGCGGCCCTGCCTCCTATTATATAGTTTTGGTAAATCTGAGCTTCTCTGGGGCGATTGTTGTGTGTAGGGCAGCCCATTGAAGTGAATGGGCTGCCCTATGTCTGACGAACGAAAAAAAAAACGCTCCAAAACAAACGAATTCGAGATTGTGAGTCTTCGCTACATGGATATGTGAATGGGGCCTGACTACTGAATGTCTCTGTCTACTCCCTCCAATGTACTTGTATAAAGATGGCCATACACTATGCAATCTGTACACTCCCTGTAAAATGTCCTTTAGCTCTATCATTGCTATGGAATAGGAGTACACACCTGAACAATCCATGCAATTTGTATCAAATTAGACAGGCCCTTGATTATAGGAGGTGGGTGGAAGGTGGTATTGTTATGAGGGAGGTGTAGTCCAAAGTGGTGAACACACCTTATTACACCCTTGTCTGTGATGCAACAAGGATGTAAAGGCTTCACGGAGATGGCCTACAAGAACTGAATGATCAGACAATCTACAGGAAGTAATGGAATCTAAAAATCATTTAAAACATTCAAATAAACTGATAAGATTTTAAACCTCCTGTGGATAAGGTAAGTGAGAGAAAAGCACATTGGAATAGCTGGGCCAGAAATGCACATTTTTTTTACTGCATTTGTCACCTGCTTTATCATGTGGCAAAATGTGTGTTCGTTTCTCTGTTTGGTGTGCCATTAACAATTACTGACACTGAAAGTGCAGCTAGGAAATTTGCTAGGAGGAAACACCATCTATCCAATCACTCTCTATTCAATCATACAAATAGTGAGTGAAGGAGACAGCGCTCGCAACAAAGGAATTAAATTAGAAGCTATCGCTGCTGTAAAAAAGTATAAACTTGAAAAAAATAAAAATATAAACAGTTACAGCGCTGATAGACGTGATTATACAATAAAGTGCTGAGTGCTAAAAATGAATAATAAACATTAAGTATTGGCTGTAATCCAAACACAACTGCTGGTCACCACAATATATATGCAATATATGAGAAACATTAGTGTTGCCCAATTGGAAAAACAACCTAAAAACAGGCTAGCAGGAACCAATAAATGGTTTAAAATAAAATAAAAGTGAACTCTGATCACAATATATGAGTGCAAAACATGAAGAATAGTCCCAAAATAAATAACTGGCACTAGCTGGGCACAGGGAACTCAGACAAACAATTTAGTGATGGCCCAGCGGCTCCTCAATCAATAATGTCAGTCCGTCTCTATGATCCAACAACAGGTGCTTCTATAGTGGATAAATAAATATTTTGGCTGATATTTCAAACAGTGGAGCCATGGATCTTGTAATTGGTCACCCAAAATAGAAAGAGGAAAAATATATGGTGAAGTACTGTGGGATGCAAGAGCCAATTGCGCTACAAACCGCTACTCACGCTTTCCCTGGTTGCAGTCAGGCATATCAGATGCTTCCGCGATCGCCGCTTGGTAGCGTGCGTTCCACGGAGCCAGGAAGATGAGAAGCGTCACTTGGTTGTGTGAAGGCCGGATGTGACGTCACATCCGGCCTTCACACAACCAAGTGACGCTTCTCATCTTCCTGGCTCCGTGGAACGCACGCTACCAAGCGTCGATCGCGGAAGCATCTGATATGCCTGATATGCCTGACTGCAACCAGGGAAAGCGTGAGTAGCGGTTTGTAGCGCAATTGGCTCTTGCATCCCACAGTACTTCACCATATATTTTTCCTCTTTCTATTTTGGGTGACCGATTACAAGATCCATGGCTCCACTGTTTGAAATATCAGCCAAAATATTTATTTATCCACTATAGAAGCACCTGTTGTTGGATCATAGAGACGGACTGACATTATTGATTGAGGAGCCGCTGGGCCATCACTAAATTGTTTGTCTGAGTTCCCTGTGCCCAGCTGGTGCCAGTTATTTATTTTGGGACTATTCTTCATGTTTTGCACTCATATATTGTGATCAGAGTTCACTTTTATTTTATTTTAAACCATTTATTGGTTCCTGCTAGCCTGTTTTTAGGTTGTTTTTCCAATTGGGCAACACTAATGTTTCTCATATATTGCATATATATTGTGGTGACCAGCAGTTGTGTTTGGATTACAGCCAATACTTAATGTTTATTATTCATTTTTAGCACTCAGCACTTTATTGTATAATCACATCTATCAGCGCTGTAACTGTTTATATTTTTATTTTTTATCCAATCATACAGACCCTTGCACTACATCATGGGTGTCCCGTGGGCTGCATGCAGCCCCAGGGATTTAAGCATGCAGCCTGGCCCGCCTGAAGGGACACTGGGGAAGCCAGCCAAATACACATGAGGAGAAATGCCAGGAATTATGTGAAAACTTAGTTCCTGGGTGAAGGGTGTGTGCTAATGAGGTCAGCTGGCAAACTCCTTTCTGTGTCCTACTGGTTTCTCTGTTTCTGTCTGTATACCGAAATATAAGAAATAGAGCAAGGGCTAAGGTATGGTCTTGTTCTCAAAATCAAAGAAAGCTTGTATTTTTCTGCAACTGAGGTACATCAATGGTATAGGGGAGCTGGATTTTAGAAAAAAAGTGAACTTGGCCTTTAAACTCCAATCCGGGTGATGCTGTACAACGGGATTCAGCAACCTGTAAATCGCGGACAGGTGACTGATAGATTGCGGTCTGGGCTTGCTGACCCACCATTCCAGAACATCAGAGTGCAATGCAGAGGGACTACGTGTAATGTTTGAGCTGTTGTCAAAAGCAAGAGCCACATACGTCGATGCCTCCTCTGTAGTGCTGGCTCCTGTCCCATGCGGAGCAATACCAACTCCACCTCTTATCCTTGCTAGCAGTCTCCAGAGTAGTGCCAGCAGGAAAGAAGAGATCTTCAGGTCAATGTGAAGCAATACACTGGGCATAATAGCAGCCTTGTGGTGTTTTCTCCCCACCTGTTTTAACCCCTTGGACCCCTTCAGAAGCATGAAGTTGTGGGGCGCTTGCAGAGTGGCCCCATTTACTTGAATGGGTCGCGAATGGGAGGCGGTTGTACCCACCAAAAGCAACAGGGGGGTTATTTCCTCCTGTGGCATGTGTACACAAAATGGGGGTAGGGATTGGAACAGGTAAAACTGGGACTCAACCACCCCCCAACTTTACGTGTCAAGGAGCCCTAAGGGTGCTGCTGCTGAATGCAACTAAGGGCTCATGTACAAGTGCAGCAGGCACTGCTCCTTCTCTGAAAAGCAACCCAAGTGTGTTTGACAGGTGGTGAGGTGGCGATATGTGGGGCAGAGCATGTGGTCAGTGGTGCAGAGGATGGGACCAGCAGGGCATAGGACGATCTCATACCTGTGACCAATGGTCAGTTGGCATGGACCATAGGGTGAGTACATGGATTGAAAACTGGCTACAAGGGTGAGTTCAGAGGGTGGTGATAAATGGGGAGTACTCGGAATGGTCAGGGGTGGGTAGTGGGGTCCCCCAGGGTTCTGTGCTGGGACCAATCCTGTTTAATTTGTTCATAAACGACCTGGAGGATGGGGTAAACAGTTCAATCCCTGTATTTGTGAACAATACTAAGCTAAGCAGGGCAATAACTTCTCTGCAGGATGTGGAAACCTTGCAAAAAGATCTGAACAAATTAATGGGGAGAGCAACTACATGGCAAATGAGGTTCAATGTAGAAAAATGTAAAATAATGCATTTGGGTGGCAAAAATATGAATGCAATCATACACTGGGGAGAGAACCTCTGGGGAAATCCAGGATGGAAAAGGACCTGGGGGTCCTGGTAGATGATAGGCTCAGCAATGGCATGCAATGCCAAGCTGCTGCTAACAAAGCAAACAGGATATTGGCATGCATTAAAAAGGGGATTCATTCCAGAGATAAAACGATAATTCTCCCTCTCTACAAGACTCTGGTCCGGCCGCACCTAGAGTATGCTGTCCAGTTCTGGGCACCAGTCCTCAGGAAGGATGTACTGGAAATGGAGCGAGTACAAAGAAGGGCAACAAAGCTAAAGCTAAAGCCACGCCCCCGACATGTTTCGTCATACAGAATCCTGTGAAGAAGTCGATATGACGAAACATGTCGGGGCGTGGCTGTAAGGCAACTTATCATTTGATTGTAACGTGTGACGTGTGACGTGTTGCGCTGTGTACGCTGTGTACCGGTCTGTTGAGACTACCTCGCGCTGCTGAGGATCTATCAAGGAGAAGGGTGAGGTTTAAATACTGCATCCCGGGTCTGCCGTGACCATAATATATTTCCACAGCCTTGTCACATGAAGCTTTCGTTTTATGCCTTAAATTATTGGAAGAGTGTGAGTACAATGATTGAAGACCTTGATTGTGTATTTCAATAAATGTTTTCTACGGTATGACACTATTGGAAGCATTATTTCTTTTCATGTGGATACATTTCTTTACGATGAGTATTGCTGCTAATTGAAGAACTTCACTGGTCTTGAATACAGTTTCATTTATCTTGGTCAGCCCCGGGGGGCTATGTTACTGCCTATTTGCTGAGCATAAGAGTGCAAGGCAATATTTTCTGGTGAGTGCGGCTCCATAAGAGTGGATCACGATCACAGACGGTGTGGTGGAAGACATTTTTATTGCATAAGAAGTTTGCTTCATTCACTCTTTGACACTTAGTACTTTGCATAGACTTTTTTTCATCATTCTTCTATTCATTATTGTACGGATTGATGTCACTATTAACTCTTATATCTAATATGGTTTCATTACATATTTTTTAAGATATTTTTATGAGTTAAATGGTTAAATGGTTTCATCATTGGAAGAGGATACTGGTTGATAATTTCACAGACCCCTAGTGGGTGATTCATTACATTCATTTATAGTTCATTTATTTCTTATTCACTGTATTTACTTTTTGACATCATCATAGTGATGTGACATATAGCGCCACTATTTCTATTTGGAATATCATTTATATATATTATTTTACACAAGTTGGCAGCTTTAGGGAATTTTTTTGATTTAGCACAGAAGCGCAGTGGTGGTTTTTCATTGCCTTGTTGCATGGCACTTGAACACCAACTTTTTAATGTAGTGTTTGTGTCTGGAAGTTTAGTTGCAGCATTTTCCCCTACTACCCTCTAGTGACAGGCAGCAAGGACACACACACACACTGCAGTGACCTCATACTATCCCATCTGCAGTCACCTTGTCCCCACCCCTCCACCCCCCAGACACAGCCCAGACGGGGATCTCCAGGCACCTGCAAGGCGCTTCTCTTGGATGTTCTTCCATAGCAGGCCTTGGTGGTGGAGATCCTTTAACATCATCATCCCGGCTCCTTCCCTAGAAGGCTTTGCATGTGAGTGTCCTGACAGGAGGAGGAGGTGAGAGGCTACAGTCGGGCAATACACTGCCCCAGTACTGCACACATCGCCCAGCTCTGTTCTGCTCTGCACATAGCCTCCCCCTAGCCAGCCTCCTTCTGGGGATTGGCACTGGACAGAGCTGAACCTCCCGACCTCCGCAGCGGAGCCCTGGGTGGGCGGAACAGAGGGAGGGGTCAGACGCTGATAATCTCAAGCGGGGATACTGGCAAAGGACTGAGCTGCCCTGCTTAGGAGCAGAGGCGGCTCTATATTAAGGTAAATTAGGCAGGGCCTAATTAAAGAGCTGCCACTGCTCTTCTGCCTGGGGGATGGCGCCGCTCCCTTGAATAATGCTGCCCAAGGCCAACACCTTGTTTGCCTCATGGTAGATATGCCCCTGCCCATGAAGATTCTGGGCATTGCCCAACAGAGAAGTATTGTGCCCCTTTTTTTTCACTGTAAGCATACTGTACCATAACAAATGTATCAGAAAAAGGTAAAGCATTCATGAATACAATACCTTAATTAAACATTAAATTAGTGATATTAACATTTGTACAATGATGTGAAGGACATTTTGATAAACAATTTTAATGTGACATTTTGCCTTTTGAAGTGTGTGGACTGCTGAATCTACGTGTACCCTTGTACGAGCAACTTTCAAAGACAAAACGAACTGTATCCATAACAGCAATACAAAACCTGAAAGTATTTTAAAATACCCATGCCTGGAGGTGGTGGTAAATCTTAATTTTTCAGAAGAACTTTTTATGCTTTATCATAATGAAGAATCTCCAGAATGGAATAACAAGGTAATGCTTATTTGCTTCATATTTTGCTTTTTGCTTTTTTGGCTAACTACTTGTCTAATTATTTGCAGAAAAGCAAGGAAACCACCCAGTAGTACATTAATGTGTGCAAATTGGAAACCTAAAAACGGGGGAGAAGGGACTTTTAGGGCACATCGATAGTAATACTATGAAAAAGTGAAAATTGTATTCTGAATTTTTTTGACTTAAAATTGCAAAATTGTACACTGTACTCTAAAAACAATACATCATATATAGAACAGCAATGTAACGAACATATCAAGTGGGTATATCCTTGCCTGTACCATCTCTAACCCTATACATAACGTGACAGTCTAACATTCAATTATAGAGAAGAGAAAAAACCTTCCCCAGTATGTAAGCGTTATGTCTGTAAAGGCGTAGATGGCTTTGAATTGCAGGTCTGGTAGTCCACTTGTTGATGATCTTTGTGTGTTTATGAACTCGTGCTCGACATGTTTCGCGTTATGACATGCTTCCTCAGGAGCTAGAGGTAGTTCTGTCAGATATACATATAAAAAATAAGATCTTTAAACAGTAGAACTATATAGGTTGTATTGCACACAGTAAATTTTTACAACTTGTGTACTTAAAACTCTTAACTCCCCGTGGTGATCCCAGGGTGTCCCCCATAAAGGAAAAAATGGTCTCCCGGGTGCCAGCGGTACAACCCAGTGATTGGGGAGACTATTCAAGTTACACAACCGAAAACCACACAACCATGTGGAACAGTTCGGGAAAAATAGTAGTAAACTGATATGGTATACGTGTGTCCTCAGGGGTTGACAATCCCCTTGTAAACAAGTCCCAAAGATAATGCCCAAAGATAATGATATAAGCAATGATAAATTGTTCTTACATATATTACCCCAATCGGGCTATAATGCAATCATTAAAGAAAAATAGGATAAGTGGTAGGATTCTTATTATGTCATATAAGTAGCTATCAGTTTAAGATGGACTGTTTAATAACCATCCTCATACCCGCTCCATCAAGGGTTATAAATAACCCTATGTTACACGTATAAATGAATAGTGTTGCATACCGCAGGGGAGGAGGGGGCAAGCTAAGAACCTGCAATTAATCATTAGGTTGTATAAGTTTAAATGTAATTTTTGCACAGGTTTTTTATGTGGGACAACTTACCATCTATACTTAAACACAGCGATTACAGGCCAACCCATACCGGACCTCATATCGTTTCTTGAACAAATACAGGTAATTTATCCATAGCCGATAAGCTGACACAACACAGAGCCACTTTTTACACTCTTACCTATCTGACTGTTTGTCATTATTTTCATATCAGAACGGCGACCGGCTATATTACCATGACTACTTATGACTATTGAATGCTTCAAGACTCGAATGGTCCGAGACCTGTGTCAGTTTCTACATATATATATATATATATACACCTCTTTGATTAGGCAATGAACTGAACATCTATGTTACCACCTACACAGGTGTAGTTGTAATCGCTGTGTTTAAGTATAGATGGTAAGTTGTCCCACATAAAAAACCTGTGCAAAAATTACATTTAAACTTATACAACCTAATGATTAATTGCAGGTTCTTAGCTTGCCCCCTCCTCCCCTGCGGTATGCAACACTATTCATTTATACGTGTAACATAGGGTTATTTATAACCCTTGATGGAGTGGGTATGAGGATGGTTATTAAACAGTCCATCTTAAACTGATAGCTACTTATATGACATAATAAGAATCCTACCACTTATCCTATTTTTCTTTAATGATTGCATTATAGCCCGATTGGGGTAATATATGTAAGAACAATTTATCATTGCTTATATCATTATCTTTGGGACATGTTTACAAGGGGATTGTCAACCCCTGAGGACACACGTATACCATATCAGTTTACTACTATTTTTCCCGAACTGTTCCACATGGTTGTGTGGTTGTCGGTTGTGTAACTTTTTTTTTTTAAATTCAATCATCTTTATTTGATTCATCATTGTATACAATTTTATCAAATATCAAATCTTTTTTAAAGAAAATACCACATTTATAGTAAGCATACAAAATAGAAGAATGAATTAAAAGGGGGGAGTTTAAAACAGGGAACCAATACAAATATACAAAAAAAGAAGTACCATATATATCACCCCTCTACCAATATCTGTTTTCTCTCTTTTTTCCTACCCCCCCACTCTTCCCCACCCACCCCCACCCCTTCTTCGTCCCACCTATCTTACCCTATATTTAACTTCTGTGATCATAAGGTCGCTGTTCTCCAAGTTCCTTACATTGGGTATCCCATTTCCTCCAACCAGGGTCTCCAAAGTTTTTTAAATTCCTTCAGGTTCCCTCTCTTTGTGTATACTACCTTTTCCTTCCACATTGTTTCAGTAACAGTTTTAATCCACTCATTCTTTAGGGGAGGGGTTCTTGCCTGCCATCTCTGTGCAATTAACTTCCTAGCTTGGAAAAGACATCTCTGAACTATTTTAATTTTAGTATTTCCTTTACCAATGCCCTCACCTATTCCCAGAATACACAGTTTCGGGTCTATTTTGAGTTCTAAGGAGAAGATCTTATTTAGAGTCTCTAATATCTCAGACCAATACCGAAATAGTTTAGGACACTTCCATATCATATGCATCAGGTCTCCCACACCCTGGCATCTGGGGCATTTAGCATCTAACCTCTGTCCAAATTCAAATAACCTTTTAGGGGTATAATAAGTCCTATGGAGTAGCATTAGATGTGAGATTTTCTGAGCAGGTGAGATCGACACCTGGTTTCCTCCCGCCAGTATCTCCCTCCACTGTCCATCTGAAAATAAGCCCAAATTCCTTTCCCATTTACTTCTACTTTTAAGTTTTTCCCGAGGTCCCTCACCTATTCCCAGAATACACAGTTTCGGGTCTATTTTGAGTTCTAAGGAGAAGATCTTATTTAGAGTCTCTAATATCTCAGACCAATACCGAAATAGTTTAGGACACTTCCATATCATATGCATCAGGTCTCCCACACCCTGGCATCTGGGGCATTTAGCATCTAACCTCTGTCCGAATTCAAATAACCTTTTAGGGGTATAATAAGTCCTATGGAGTAGCATTAGATGTGAGATTTTCTGAGCAGGTGAGATCGACACCTGGTTTCCTCCCGCCAGTATCTCCCTCCACTGTCCATCTGAAAATAAGCCCAAATTCCTTTCCCATTTACTTATACTTTTAAGTTTTTCCGGGGTCTCGATACTACTTTTACATATGATTGGGTAGATTTCAGCTATAGTCCCAGTATGGCCACCCTGGTCCCCCAGTTTTTGGAATATAGGGGAACTATTCCATAATGGTCCCTGACCCCCAAACTGCGTATTTAGGACATGTTTGATTTGTATATATCTATATACAGACCAATCCGGTATATCAAATTCCTCCTTCAGTGACAGGAATGATTTTAAGGAATTTTGACTATATAACTGGACTAGTTTATTTATTCCTTTTCTTTCCCAGACTTTTATTTTCTCTATTGCTTGTAGTTCTTGTAACATCTTATTATCCCACAGGGGGGTGCACTTAGTCAAACCACCCATTCCCTTCATGGCTTTGATAGAGCTCCAGACTTTTATTATTAATTTAACCGTGGGTGTTCTATGTACAAAAGAGTTCGCCTCCAGTACCTCTATCACTGACCTATGGGGGGCACCCATGATCATTAATCCTTCACTATTAGATCCCTTAAGGGCCGAGCTTCTCCCCAAGTGCTGTAATTAGGCCGCTAAAAAATAACTTCACAAGTGAGGTACTGCTAAGCCCCCTTCTCGCGAGGGAAGTTGTAAAGTTTGTAAACTTATCCTAGAGGACCCTCCCTTCCATATAAGGTCTCTTAATATTATGTCTATTTTATTAAACCATTTCCTACTTATCCATATTGGCGAGTTCTGCATTACGTATAATATTTGGGGGAGCCACAGCATTTTATTCAAATTACACCTCCCCACTGTCGATAATGGCAGGCCCTTCCATATTTCCGTCTTACTTTTAAATTTCATCAACAGGGGGACTAAGTTATCATTTAAATAATTCTCTGGGTCCTTTGTTATTTTAATACCCAAATATTTAGTTGTCTCTGCTATTTCCATCTGGATGTTATTTAAGGGGGCACCCTCTCCAATAGGATCCAATGGTAATAGTACTGATTTTTCCCAATTTATGGACAACCCCGAGATTTTTCCAAACCTCGAGAAGATATCCATCACTTGTCTCAAGGATCCCTCTGTATCACCCAGAAATAAGAAGACGTCGTCCGCATATAATGTTATCCTCTCCTCTCCATCCTTCCTCCGGAACCCTTCCATTATTCTATTTTGCCTTATTGTTATAGCTAGTGGCTCCATAGCTAAGGCAAAAATCATGGGAGACAACAGGCATACCTGCCTTGAGCCTCTTTCCAACTTAAACCCGGTCGAGTAATCATTATTAATTCTTACTTTTGCATTTGGTTTATTGTATAATACTTTAACCCAATTAATGAAAGAAGGTCCGAAACCAAACTCTTTTAATACCCGCCAGATATATTCCCATTCTATGCTGTCAAATGCTTTAACCACATCTAACAGCATAACTGCCCTGGAGCCCGTATTCTCTGTGGGAATTTGTAGGTTTAGAAGGACTCTCCTAATGTTCATACTAGTTGTTCTATGAGGTATGAATCCCGTCTGGTCCGGGTGAACTATTTTATGGATTACTTTCTTTATTCTAGCAGCTAAGACTTTTGCTAAGATCTTTACATCTGAACAGAGTAACGATATGGGCCTATAAGACCCAGGTTCTAGGGGATCCTTCCCCTCTTTGTGTAACACAATAATTGTGTAACTTGAATAGTCTCCCCAATCACTGGGTTCTACCGCTGGCACCCGGGAGACCGTTTTTTCCTTTATGGGGGACACCCTGGGATCACCACGGGGAGTTAAGAGTTTTAAGTACACAAGTTGTAAAAATTTACTGTGTGATATACAACCTATATAGTTCTACTGTTTAAAGATCTTATTTTTTATATGTATATCTGACAGAACTACCTCTAGCTCCTGAGGAAGCGTATCATGATGCGAAACATGTCGAGCACGAGTTCATAAACACACAAAGAACATCAACAAGTGGACTACCAGACCTGCAATTCAAAGCCATCTACGCCTTTACAGTCATAACGCTTACATACTGGGGAAGGTTTTTTCTCTTCTCTATAATTGAATGTTAGACTGTCACGTTATGTATAGGGTTAGAGATGGTACAGGCAAGGACATACCCACTTGATATGTTCGTTACATTGCTGTTCTATATATGATGTATTGTTTTTAGAGTACAGTATACAATTTAGCAATTTTAAGTCAATAAAATTTAGAATACAATTTTCACTTTTTGATAGTATTACTATCGATGTGCCCTAAAAGTCCCATCTCCCCCGTTTTTAGGTTTCCAATTTGCAGATATTTACAGGGACGTTGGCACATTATCTATTAGTACCTACAGTGTCACCCTGTTTTGAGGTACTCATTGAACTAGGAATCCCCTTCTTGCAGTACATTAATGTGGTTTTACTAATCAAGTGTACAAACTGCTTAAAATTACAGGAAAGCAATACAAGACATACAGAGTGCTAAATATAAGCATACATACAATTTAAGATACTCTAAAATTACCTTATCTTCTGTTATAGTTGGTTTATGATTTCCTAGTGGACAGGCCATTGTCTGTACTAAGTGTGCTTAATCAGAAGGTGTAATGCTATAGTTACAGCCTTTTTTATCCTAGGATTCATGATCTCATCAGTTTAGTGAAACACTCTGACTTTCAAATTCAAAGGTGATCATATGATGTAAAGCTGATTTTAATGGAGGTGCCACTGTGTATAGGCCTCTGTAATCCAGTCATTACCCTTGTTCCCTCAAGTTTCCATACTGGAAACAGTGGAGCAGGGAAAGTGCTTTCAGCAAGCCTAAGGACCCCTATTCTCAATAGTCTTCTGCTTTCTTATCAATAACTAGTGCCAGTGCGTTCTGTCTTCCTAAACCTTCTACATGGATCACTTCTCCTTTGTGATGGGGTAGGTTTCCTGGTAAAAGCATGACTTCTGCTCCAGTGTCCACTGAAGCCATCACTTGTGTGGGAGAAGACGAGTTTTCCAACAGTACAGTGACAAGTGAATATGGGCAATCTCCTGCTCTCACTGCCCTCACTGCTGTAACTGGAGACCTGCCTTCCCATCATAAATAAAAGGGAACCCCGCCCAGTTCCCCCTCCTGAGACTATATCCCCTCTCCAGGATAAAATGATTTGCGTTTCGATTCTCCTGACAGGAGGGGTCAATTTTGTTTCATCCAAATCCATGCAGGTGTTATCTTCACTAGAAGTGGTCCTAACCCTGACAGTTTCCCCCACTGTTTTCACCTCTTCAGCAATCCTACTTTAGAAATCCCATCGATTTCATATTTAGGTGCTACTGCCTTTAATGGGTCCATCCACATTTATCTCCTAGAGGTAACTAGCCTGGTGTTTTTGCACCCTCTGTCTTCTCCACTGACTTCCCATTCTTCTCTGATCTTTTTTGCTTTCTTTCCTCCTGCCAGGCTTTAACCTTACCTGCCTTATATACTGCCCTGACAGGTTTCATTTTAGACACAAATATACATTTTTTGTTTTCAAAATAACATACAAATATGAGAATAAAACCACAAGAAGATGGGGTAGAGTCTTATACATATTGCAAAAACCATAATGAGCATGTCAAACATAGCCAACAAGCATGTAAGTAAAGGCAATGCACATGCGGTCTTGAGGGATAGAAATAACCCAAAAATATGGTGGCATAGGCTGTATAAAAAAAAAAAAAGGGAGATGGGATGGAAAAGAAGGAAAAGGAGATGACCTGAGATGGCCGAGACTAGAAATAAAACAGAGCAGAA
This sequence comes from Lithobates clamitans, assembly GCA_037952925.1. NCBI lineage: Eukaryota > Metazoa > Chordata > Amphibia > Anura > Ranidae > Lithobates > Lithobates clamitans. The sequence continues at coordinate 327,339 of JBBGZY010001695.1, forward strand.
GAAGGTAAGAAGGAGAGACCGTCTTGAGCGACAAACCAAAGCCAGGAGAATAATAGAATTAATGAAAATAATAAAAATAATAACAATAAGAGAACCACAGGGGGATAAACAAGTCAGCTAGAGCAGCGGTGCTACAACCAAGAGGGCCCTGTAGGAGATCACTAGTGGGACTTTGTTGCCTCCTGATTAAAAGATTTAAGATTGCACTTATGTATGAGCATTGTGGGGCAGTAGCATTTCCTCCATACGCATTATTTCATTAAAGACCCACAAGGATAAGGAGAGGGTAACATCCGTCTTCCAATGTAGTGGTATGAGTTGTCGAGCTGCTGAAAGGAAAAAACATAATAAGCTCCATTTCTGAGAAGCTACTGATCCCGGGAGTATGGAAAGAAGTGCTATCTCTGGGTTGGGGGTCAAGGACTCAAGCATTGTTGTAAAATGCAAGAACATGTCACCAAAAGGGCCGGATCCCACCGCATATTTTATTTATTTATTTATATATATATATATATATATATATATATATATATATATATATATATATATATATATATAATAATGTTAGCCTCCGCAGAGCCACATCTCCAAAAGGTGGCAGGTGTGGGCGTAAACATCTTATGTATTGAGGCCGGGTCCCTGTACCACCACGACATGAGCTTAAAGTTCTTATGCATAACATGAGATTGTGGATTTGCCTGTAAAGTGGAATGAAGTCTGCCAATCAGCAGTTGAATGTTTTTTCCCCACGTCCGTAGACCATATCTTTCTGGAAAGTGGGAGATCGTCTTGCACTAATGCCTGAAGTAGCTTATAAAGTGAAGAGAGTAGGTGCCCGGGTGTCTCATGGAGAGAGCATAACCGTTCATACTTGGTTAGTGACTGGTGGGTTTGGATAAAGGGGAGCAATTGCCTACAGAAAGAGGATAAATGTAGTGTAGTAAGCCAATCCCCAGGTCCTCCAGGGAGAACGGGTGTTCCCGACTGGGAGTAAATAAAATGTGACACTGGCCATTTGGCCATTCATACCCTGTGGAAATGAGGGATTGTCAAATAATGAAGTGAGGGGAGATGGGTCTGAGGATATGAGTATTGCTGCCTCTCCTGTACCATAAATGAAGGGCAGCAAGCGTCAGTGATGAGGAAAATTGGAGTTGGGGATTATCATGTTTATACCCCCCAAAGAAGGGCTTGCAGGTCGACAGGGGATAGATCTTGTTCCATTGTGGAAGCCTCAGTGAAGTTGCAGGAAAACCAGGAAAGTCAAGTGAGCGTGACAGCAGAGCAGCTTTATGGAGTTCATAGTCGGGTAAACCAAGCCAACACCTCCCTGAAGTTTCAGGAAAGTGAGCAATTTATGTCGAACCCTCGAAAAATGTTTAGAAACCACTATAGGGACAGTCTGAAATAATTGGAGTAATTTTGAAAGAGTATCCATTTTTAACCACTTAAGGACCAGCCACCGCAGTTACACTGCGGCAGGTTGGCTCCCCTGGGCAAATCACCGTAACTGTACATTGGTCGCTTTAAGAGCTCTAGGGGGCACGCGATCACTCCTGACAGAGACAGAACAGAGATCTGTCAATGTAAAATGACAGAAAAAAAAAAAAGGGGGGGGGGGGGGTATTGTTGCGCTACTAAGAAATTTTCTATTTTTTCAGAATAAATCAGCAGCCAGCATCACCAGTATAATAACTGTATAGTGAGTGTGAAAAAAAATATATAAATGCAGCGCTAAGTGACATTTAACATGTGTTCAGTGAATACAGAGATATATCACCTTTCATAGGTGACATGTGTACTCCTCAACAAATATATAGTGATATTTCAGAAAAACCACAGTAAAATTTTTATGACAAAATAAAATCTATAAACGAAAAGAGGCTCTTTGACGAGAACCCTATATTAGAAAGGAAAAATCTAGCATATGTTCAGTGCATACAGGTATGTGTCACCTTTCATAAATAATATGTGTCACCTTTCATAAGTGATATGTATGTTCATCAAACAGGTGTATGGTAATATATAGAATCACAGTAAACTCCTAAAGCCAAGATATAGTCCACATGTAAAAAAATCTGTGACAGCAACACTATGTTGTATATGGCAAGGAGGGAATCCAATATATGTTGCTACATCTGGTGGATAATCCTCATGCATTTAGATTTCATATAGGAGTGGAGGGGTAAATGCGCTTACCAGAAGGGATGGACACGCTCACCATGCGGCGGGGTGTCATACGAGCTTACGGATCCAACTGATCCTAAGGGTGTTCGCTGGAGACTTGCTGGAACATGCCAATAAAGGATACCGATGAATGCATCCGAAACGACTTCAGGAGCAGGATGGACCGTGAATTATCAGGTGGGTGGATGGATTCCCCTCTTGCAGTACACAGGTGGCCAAAGAGGTGTAGTTCTCACCACGTCATATAGCATCCACATAAGGAAAAAAAGGGAATATGTATGAGTGCCTGATATCCTGGCACCCGGAGTGAACAGCGGTTAAAAATATCATCTGTGAAATCTGCCTGATCAGTTCATGCAGTGAAGGGCTCGATTTCCGGGTATGGGCGGAAGCGAACACCCTTAGGATCAGTTGGATCCGTAAGCTCGTATGACACCCCTCCGTATGGTGAGAGTGTCCATCCCTTCTGGTAAGCGCATTTACCCCTCCACTCCTATATGAAATCTGAATGCATGAGGATTATCCACCAGATGTAGCAACATATATTGGATTCCCTCCTTGCCATATACAACATAGTGTTGCTGTCACAGATTTTTTCACATGTGGACTTTATCTTGGCTTTGAGTTACTGTGTTTACTGAGTTTACTGTGATTCTATATATTACTATACACCTGTTTGATGAACATACATATCACTTATGAAAGGTGACACATATTATTTATGAAAGGTGACACATACCTGTATGCACTGAACATATGCTAGATTTTTCCTTTGTAATATAGGGTTCTTGTCAAACAGCCTCTTTTCGTTTATAGATTTTATTTTGTCGTAAAAGTTTTATTGTGGTTTTTCTGAAATATCACTATATATTTGTTGAGGAGTACACATGTCACCTATGAAAGGTGATATATCTCTGTATTCACTGAACACATGTTAAATGTCACTTAGCGCTGCATTTATATATTTTTTTCAATGTAAATTGACAGATCTCCATTCTGTCAGGGGAGGAAAGACAGATATGCAGTTCCTACTGATTAGGAGCAGCGATCGGTCTCCTCCTCCAGGCAGTCCCATCCCCCCACAGTTCTAAACACTCCCTAGGTAACAAATTTAACCTCTTGATCGCTCCTAGTGTTAACCCCTTCTCTGCCAGTGACATTTATACAGTAATCAGTGGTTATTTTTAGCTTTGATCACTGTATAAGTGTCAATGATCGCAAAAAAGTGTCAAAAGTGTCCGGTCTGTCCGCCACAATGACACATTCCCGCTAAAAATCGCTGATCGCCACCATTGCTAATGCCATATATCTATCCCCTATTTTGTAGACGTGATAACTTTTGCGCAAACCAATCAATATACACTTATTGTGATTTTTTTTTTTTATCTCGAATTGTCTTCCAGGGCAGCTTCCGAGAGATAGGCTCCTCCTCCCTGAAAGAGGAAACACATTAGTCCACCATTATAAATGTGTTAGCCTTACCTGCCTCAGTTGTTTTTGTTTCCTCTGGACCCACAGGAGCTGCAAAAAACATTTATTATTTTCAAGTCTCTGTGCTTGTTGCAGGAGACTCCCTGTCCGGCATCCCATCCAGCCCAGCGGGCCTTGGGAGGGCGAGCAGGGGCAGCAATTTGAGAAAATCACTTTTCCGTGATGTTTAACCTCTAAGGAGGGGTCTGCAACCATCCCCCCCCCCCAAGCTGGAGCTCATGCATTGGCATTCTCCCCGGGATACCGCTCTCCTTGCTGGTGAAGGGACCTGTCTGCGGCTTGCATCTGATTGCCAGATGGCCGCTAATGGCAGTCGTGCTGAGTGGCTGCTGGCACAGCCTCTTTCCCGGTCCGTCCGCCCCGCCCACTTACCGCCGCGATCAGTGTCCACTGCACTCCGCAGTCTGCTCCGGCTCATCTCCCTCATGGAGGCCCCACAGGGGCCTCCAGATGGCGCCGACGCCGGAAATGTCATTTCTGGTCAAGCGCTTCCAGTCAGCGCCCATTTTCTCGAAGACTGGAAGCCTTCTAGGGAAACAATAGAGTGGGGCACTTCCAATGACGTCATTTATGGGCAGCGGTGCAAATTTTAAAGAAAAAAGAGAAAAAGGCATGTGCAGGAATGTGCAGGTATGTCCACCAACCTGCACGGGGTCAGCTGGGGGCGGGGCCAGAGCTTACACAGAAGCAGTTAAAAAGGTCCCTCTAAGCAGAGGATCCTGGTGGCTGACCATGTCTGACGCCTCTCCACCCTGCCCTGCAGATCCTGCAAGCCAGGACAACTCCAAGGTATGTCAGAGTACTCTGGAGTCACCTCTGTCTTTACCTCACTACAAATTTGTCTATTTACATGCAGTTTGGTAACCACCTACCTCACGGGACCTTTGTGCTTGATTTCAGACAAGGACCCCAGAGGAAAGGAAAGTGTAAAACAGCAACAAAGCATGCGCTTTGCGCGGCCACTGTTTTCCGCCTCATTGGAAAAAACCTTTATGCCAAAAATGCATAGACAAGATGGTGGCCAAAGAATCACAGGGTTACCCAAAAGACCTGCTCAGCTCTTTCAAAAAAGAAATAAAGAGCACCATGTCACCCCTACGCTCAGCAATTGAGAAGTTAGAGACTCCGGCAAGTGCCAGTCAAGCCTGTACCCCATCTACCAGCGGGACATGCATCCCTTCGGGTAGAAAGGAGCAGGCAGAGCGACAAGAGCAAGAGGAAGATTCTGACGAATCTGAGCAGGAATCTGAGGATGACCTATGCTCAGACTCTGAGGAGGAAGATCCAGCATCAGAGGGCAATTTATTTCCCTCAGAAGATACGGACAGCCTTCTAAAAGCTATAGCCGACACGCTGGGTGTCAAAGAGCAAAAAGTTGCAGAGCTTACCCTACATGACAAGATGTATAAATTACTGCAGCCCAGGAAACCTAGAACATTTCCTGTATACCAAACTCTTAAAGACATCATCAAAAAAGAGTGGGAAGAACCAGAGAAAAAACTCTTCATACCAGCAGCGGTCAAGGGCAGACACAAAAACCTGGGCTAAATGTCCCAAAGTGGATGCCTCTTTAGCAAGAGACACAAACAAATCCGACTTAGCTTTTGACGATGCGGGTACCTTGAGCAATCCCATGGATAAGAAGATAGAAGCCCTCCTGAAGAGGGCCTGGGAAGCAGGGGCAGCAAACCTGAATCCAGAGATAGATTCCACCTGCACAGCCCGCACCTTACTAATTTGGTTGACCCAGCTACAAAAATTACTGGAAAGTGACACACTAAGAGAAAAATTTGTAAGAATCATCCCCACACTGACCTGAGTGGCAGCTTTTCTAGCAGATTCCTTGGCTGAAACCGTGAGAATATCTTCAAGGGCCACAGCTCTAGTGAACTCAGCCCGAAGAGCCCTGTGGCTGAAGTCATGGGAAGGTGATATCCCTTCCAAGAACAGACTATGCGGAATCCCATTCACAGGAGATCTGCTATTCGTGCCTGGCCTAGAAACAGTGCTAGACAGAACCGCAGCAAAAAAACAAGGAGTTTCTCCAAACTAAAAAGAAGCAAGGGAAAGCGCCCTTTTGGCAATTCAAAAAATTCAACAAGCTGGGAGCAAAGAAGCGCTGGGGACAGCAAAACAAAAAAGGCAAGGGTGAATTCATCCTCAAGCCTCCTAACCCAAAGAACAAAAAAAAATGACGGTCTTCAGGTGGGGGGCAGACTCGCAGCTTTTGGCCACCAGTGGATGAAAGCAGCAGGGAACGAATTCATCTGCCGCACCATAGCAGAGGGCTACGCAATAGAATTTTCCGCCCGCCCCCCAACCAAGTACCTAGTAACCATCCTACCAAAGGACGAAGATCGGGCAAAGGCCTTTCTGGAGTCCCTGGAGAACCTACTAAATCAGAAAGTGATTTGCCATGTCCCTCAAAAAGAGGAACAAAGGGGTTTTATTTGCATATCTTTGCAAAGTAAAAAACGTCTGGCAAGCTATAGCTCAGTGTTTCTCAACTCCAGTCCTCAAGGCGCACCAACAGGTCGTGTTTTCAGGATTTCCCTCAGATGAAACAGCTGTGGTAATTACTAAGGCAGTGAAACTGATCAAATCACCTGTGCAAAATAATGGTGAGCCTGAAAACATGACCTGTTGGGGCACCTTGAGGACTGGAGTTGAGAAACACTGCTATAGCTAATACTGAACCTCAAGCCACTATCAGAAGAATAAATTACAAAAAATTCAGGATGGAGTCTATCTATTCAGTCAGAAATACAGTATCTCACAAAAGTGAGTACACCCCTCACATTTTTGTAAATATTTTATTATATCTTTTCATGTGACAACACTAAAGAAATGACACTTTGCTACAATGTAGTAAGTGTACAGCTTGTATAACAGTGTAAATTTGCTGTCCCCTCAAAATAACTCAACACACAGCCATTAATGTTTAAACCGCTGGTAACAAAAGTGACTACACCCCTAAGTGAAAATGTTCAAATTGGGCCCAACTAGCCATTTTCCCTCCATTTTCCCTCCCCGTGTCATGTGACTCATTAGTGTTGCCAGGAATGCAGACTCACCATTGCCATCAGTGCAGCCTGATGGATGCCCATCCATCTGCAGCCTTGGAGGGGGCGGGACAAGCGCCAAAAGATTACATACAGGAAAAACTCCTGTTTTGTAGGCGGCCTCTTTAATAGAAAGTCCCGCCTCCTAATGATGGACAGAATAGTCGTTCAATGGCAGCGCAGGAGATGGGACTTCCTATTACAGAGGCCGCCGTGTAAACAGGAAATATTCCTGTGTGTACAGCACTCATCCGGCCTCCTCCCTGTCCCCTCCAAGGCAGCCAGCATATATATCTTTTATGGCACCGGCGCTGGGTGATCATTGGGGCCACAAAAGATATATATGTCCAAATAACCAGGCGGCTATTCAAAACCGAAACGCGGCCGTGATTGGCCCACGGGCCGGTCTTTGGACATGCCTGGCTTAAGACAACAAGGCATTGGCATCATACCATACCTAGACAATCTACTGTTCTTTGCGGATTCAGCTGAGACCCTAGAGACCAACCTGTGCACAAGTATGTCCTATCTACAAAACCTGGGTTGGACTGTAAATACAGAAAAATCAGAGCTGACCCCAAGCCAGAGAGTTGTGTACTTGGGGTATGTACTGTACTCCAGACTAACCAAAACCTTCCTAACGGGGGGAAAAAAATGAAAAAAATCATACAGGCAATAGCCTCTCTAATAGGGACCAATTCCATCACGATCAGACAAGGAATGACAGTACTAGGACTGATGACGTCTTCAATCCCAGCCATCACCTGGGCGCAGATTCACATGAGACCTTTACAGAATCTTATTCTGTCCCAGTGGGATGGCAACCACTCATCCCTAGACACATCCATTTCTGTTCCGAACTCAGTCAAAAAAACAGTAGTGGCTCAACCCGCCCCAATACATTGAAGGGCGCAGATGGGCTCAATCCAACCCTGTCAGGATCACCACAGATGCCAGCGCCCTAGGTTGGGGAGCACACATGGAGGAGCTCTGCACACAGGGAAAATGGAACTCCAAATGGTCCCAAGCCTCCTCGAACATGAGGGAACTAAAAGCAGTGGAGGAAGCATTAAAAGCCTTTCAACCAGCGATACAGGGGAGAGATGTAAGGGTTCAATTTGACAATGCCATGACAGTGGCATACCTAAACAGGCAAGGGGGGACAAAATCCCAAAGCTTGATGAGGCTGATAGAAACAACTGTGTTATGGGCAAAAGCAAACATAGGATCAATATCAGGCATCCACCTGAAAGAAACGGACAATACACTGGCAGACTTCCTGAGCCGGAAGACTATAAAACAGACAGTGATCACTAAACCAAGCAACCTTCTTACAGATCACACAAACCTGGGGGCTACCCAAGGTGAATCTATTTGCTTTTAAGGCAAACACAATCACCAACATTCTTTTCACTGGATCCCACCAATGGCAACAGCGGAGTAGATGGTTTCAGCCAAAGTTGGGGACGGCAGTTGTGTTATGCATTCCCTCCAACTGTCATAATACCAAGAGTGATTCAAAAAATCAAGGCAGAGAAAGCAACAGTGATACTCGTAGCACTGCGCTGGCCCCAAAAAGCATGGTTCAGCCACTTGAACCTCAGCATCCAGCCACAACTAACACTGCCGGACCGTCCAGATCTCTTATCACAGGGACCAGTCAACCATCCGAACCACAGAATCCTGAAGCTTTCATCTTGGTTATTGAAAGGGTAAGACTACAAAACAAAGGGCTGTCAGACAGAGTGATCAACGCCATCCTAGACAGCAGGAAACCCGTGACTAGAGCAATCTACGAGAAGGTGAGGAAAAAGTTTGTCTCCTGGAATAAACACAAACAGATTCCTGACAGAGGGATAATCCGGATGATTCTGGATTTCCTACAGGAAGAAGCAGACAAGAACATCTCTCAGAGCACGCTTAAAGGGGTTGTAAAGGTAATTTTTTTTTTTTTTTTTAAATAACAAACATGTTATACTTACCTTCACTGTGCAGCTCGTTCTGCACAGAGTGGCCCCGAACCTGGTCTTCTGGGGTCCCTCGGCGGCTGTTTCAGCTCCTCCCCGCATGCATTCACCACCTTAATGCGAGCTCCCTCGCATGGTGGTGAGTGCTTGCGGGCGCGCTCCCGTGATACAGCCGGCGGCTATAGCCGCTCGCTGTATCACTCGGCCCCGCCCCCCGGTGCGCCGCGTCATCGGATGTGATTGACAGCAGCGCGAGCCAATGGCTGCGCTGCTTTCAATCCATCCACTGCAGCCAATCAGCGACCAGGCTGAGCTGCAATGAAGATGACGAGAACGAGCAGCGAAGATTCGAGGCGTCAGGTAAGTAAAACGGGGGGGCTGGGGGCGGCGGTATTGTCAAAAGTTTTTTCACCTTAATGCATAGAATGCATTAAGGTGAAAAAATGTTTACCTTTACAACCCCTTTAAGGTACAAGTGGCAGCACTCTCCTCCTTCATGGACACCAGACTTGCAGATGATCCGCTGATAAAGTGATTCCTAATGTCACTGACCAAAGCTAGACCTATAAAAATTAGCAGAACTCCAACATGGGATATGTCCACAGTACTCAGAGGGTTTCTCTCTTCCCCCATTTGAACCAATGGAAGACAGCTAAGACAAAAATCTTACTTTCTGCACTTCTAGTAGCCCTGGTATTGGCCAGAAGAGTGAGCGAAATCCAAGCGCTTTCCATGATGGAACCATACTGCCTGATACAAACAGACAAAATTATTCTCTTGCCAGACCCGGCTTTTCTACCCAAAGTCTCTTCAGCATTCCATAGGACCCGAAAAGTCATCATCCCATCGCTCCCAAAATCTATGGGCAGCAAGAAAAGAGACACTTACAATAAGCTAGATGTAAGAAATACACTCCTAACATACCTCGAGAGAACGAAGGATTGTCGAAGCACTACCTCTCTATTCGTCCTCTATGCAGGAGTCAACAAAAAAAAAACAGGCATCGAAAAACATGATCAGCAGATGGATAAGAATTTCCATAAAGACGGCCTATGAGGCAAAAAACCACACCCCTCCAAGCGGGATCACAGCACATGCAACCAGAGCCTTGGAAACCTTGGTCGCAGAGAAAGCAGGGGCAACTCCGGAGCAGATCTGCAGGGCAGCAACATGGTTGAGCTTCAGTACCTTCGCAAGGCACTATCGTATAGACCAGCTGTCCGACTAAGATCGGGCATTTGGCATTAGTTCCCACCCTAAAGCGATAATACCAGGTATAGTGGGGAAGCTTTAGCTTACTGAGAGTTCCTTCGGTGCTTTAATATAACTGAGGCACGCAGGTAAGGCTAACAAATTTATAATGGTGAACTAACGTGTTTCCTGTTTCAGGGAGGAGGAGTCTATCTCTCGGATGCTGCCCTGGAAGACTTCTTAAAAATAGAGGTACCAGGTACCTAACTCTGTTTGTTTGTTTTTTTTTTGTTTTTTGTTTTTTTTTTTTTTTTTTACTAAAAATATGTAGAAGAATACAAATTGGCCTAAACTGATGAGAAAATTTGTTTTTTTTAAAAAAAACTTGGATATGTATTATAGCAAAAAGTAAAATTTTTTTTTTCTAAATTGTCGCTCTTCTTTTTTTTTTGTTTTATCAATAAAAACCGCAGAGGTAATCAAATTCCACCAAAAGAAAGCTCTATTTGTGAAAAAAAAAGGACCTCAATTTTGTTTGGGTACAGCGCCACACGCCTGCGCAATTGTCAGTTAAAGCAACGCAGTGCCGTATCGCAAAAAATGGCCTGGTCATTAAGGGGGCAAATCCTTCCGGTCCTTAAGTGGTTAAAGTGTTAACATATATAAACATATAAAATAATACGACCAAACCACGGTAAGGAGGAGAGGCCCCTGGAGTCAAGCTTTTCTGTATACGGGATAATAACAGAGCATAATTAAGGGCATATGGGTTGGTTTAGTCGGTAGGTATTGAAATGACTAAATATGAAATACCTTTGGTTTGCCATTGAAAGGAAAAATTGGACTGCAATTGGGATATCGTATTTGCTAGTAAGGAAATGTTAAGGGTCTTTGTTTTGGACATATTTAGTTTAACATTGCTGAGTGCGTAAATTCATGTTAGAGAGGGGAGAGATGTATGTGGTTGGTGTGTGTGTGTGTGCGTGTGTATATATACTAACAAATCGTGGGCATAAAGGGAAAGTTTATGATGTAGAGAAGGGGTCTGGATAGCTATAATAGCACGTGCCATATGACAGAACGATTCTAATGCCCCGTACACACGGTCGGATTTTCCGATGGAAAATGTCCGATCGGAGCGTGTTGTCGGAAATTCCGACCATGTGTGGACTCCATCGGACATTTTCCATCGGATTTTCCGACACACAAAGTTGGACAGCAGGAGATAAAATTTTCCGACAACAAAATCCATTCGCGCCAATTCCGACCGTGTGTGGCCTGTTCCGACGCACAAGCTCATTCTGGTAAACTTAGCGTTCGCAATGGATACAGCACTTTCGTCACGCTGCAATGTTAAAAATGGTTTAATACAGCGCACTCTCTTCTTCTTTATAATGTGACAAGAATTAAGTAGTTTTGCTGCTCATATTCACACACACTTCTCACAAAGTTTTATTTGTGTTTTTTTAGTGGGATTCCCTGAATATATTGTTATTAGTTGTCACATCTGACAGTTTTATATTATTTTTTTTTTTTTGGATTTTAAGCCTTTTTTTTTCTTTAATGTTTGGATTTTTTTCAAGGCTGATCTTAGTTCAATGTTATTTTTATTTTTACTCCAGAATATTTTTGTGTGTGTTTTGTGTGTCAAGTTACCCCAACACCATTGATATCTTGTATTATTTAATCTCCAGGAGATTGTTTGTTGTTGGTGTCCCTTGTTCATTTCACATTGTATATTTGAAATGTACCTGAATCCTCACAAACCAACTGTCCTTTTTGAAGTAAAACACATAGGAGAGTATAATTCAAAACAAAAATCCTTTATTAAGGTATCAAAATCAAACAAAGAGGAAGGCAACACTGGATCAACAGGAGAAATTAGCAAAGCCTGGGACCCCCACGGCAGACATCAATTCTTGAACATCAAAATTGGTGGCCTGAGGAGTCCATATGTAAGGGAGGGCAGTCTGGTCCAGAATTCGCAGAGATTCGGATAGCAGCAGATGACATCTGTGTCCCCAGGCTGTGGTACCACAAGAGGCTGCATTTTTTGGCCGACCAGACTGAACCCAGGGCAATCACTGTCTAGTCTTCCTTCCACGCTTCCTTCCGGGCTGTGGCTGTGAAGTTGGAGATGTGGCAGGAGGAGGAGTAGGACCAGGAGGAGGAGGAGGACCTGAAGGAGGACTGGGAGGACCTGGAGGAGAGGGAGGAGGAGGAGGTGGACCTGCAGGAGGAGGAGGAGGACCATCACAAAGGTGTGTCTGAGGTGTCATTTGGCCCTTCATACCTTTCTCAAGAGCCTCCAATATGAGGGCCTCACACATGGCTTGTTGGCCCTCCTCCATCCTCTGCATTTTATATGCAATGACGGCAGCAATGTCCTCCTCCACGGTCTGTCGTGCTCCCAGGACCTCTGTAGCCCTCCAAAGGAGTCCTCCGGTAGCCTCCTCTAGGGCACTCCTCCTACTGCCACTTTCTCTTTTCAGTGGGGGTGGAGGGACCTGCAGATCAGCCAGCCGGCTCGGCCCGGCCACCTCCTGGCTGAGACTTCCCTGTGTATGAAAAAGGGACATGGTTTTAGTTGTTGCATCATCAATCACAATCCTAAATTAGTACTCCCAACTAACATCTAGTTAACATCATTGATTGGACAAGCAGAAATATTTAGAGGAATGCTATACCTGGCTCAATCTGGGCTCCTCCTTGTGTTGTTGCCTGGAAGGCCCAGGTTGGGCGTCAGAAGCCTCAGCCGGGGGGAAGGAAGCGTGGAAGGAAGACTGGAGAGGGATGACCTGGGTTCAGTCTGGCCTGCCAGAAAGTGCAGCCTGTCATAGTACCCAATCCTGGGGACATAGATGTCATCTGCTGCTCCGGATCTCTGTGAATCCAGGACTTTCTTGCGCTCCCTTAGATATGTGCTCCTCAGGCAACCAATTAATATCTTTAAATAGGTGATGTCTGCCGTGGGGATCACCTGCTTCACAATTTCACACAATTGCTCCAGTGCTGCCTTCCTCTTTGCTTGGTTCTTGAAATGGGGGTGGTTAATCTCCCACAGACATGGCAGTTCCCTTAGCATCTCTACGAATACTGACATGAAGTCATTATCTTTGAGTAGCATATCCATGTTCACTGCAAGACACAACACAAGACAAAGCCTAATGTCAGACAAAACTCTCCTAATCTTGTTACAATACAGGCCTCAATCTAGAAGCAGTATAGGCACAAGTTTGTCTCTTACCTTCGTTCTTACGATCGGCGCTTCCAATGCTCCTTCCTCCGCTCACAGATCGTACGTAATACGCACGCGTTACGCTTTATACACACTGCGCATGCGTGTAACTCCGCCCGCCCCTGAAGTTCTTTCTATTCTATTCCCCGCCCCTTTTCGTTCGGCGCAGTGGGGGAAGAGCACATGGCGGAGTCACAGCAGGTGCGTGCTAATTGCAGGAACGAGGAGGAGGAAAGCCCGGATCCGGACACGTCCCGATCCAGAAGGAGACGTTTTAAGGCCACAAATAAGGCCTTTGGGGAGATGTTGGAGATGGTCGACATCATGAGGAAGTCCGACTATGACGGGAAGTATGGGCCTTACCCCAACCCCAATATCCGAAAGGCCAAGATCATGGCGAAAGTGATCAGGAGCCTTCTGAGGAATTTCGGGGTCCGAAGATCGAAAGATCAGCTCAGGAAGCGGTGGTCGGACCTGAAATTGAGAGAGCCAGAGCAGTACCGAAAGATCCAGAGAGTGCTGCAAAAAAGTAAGTAGTTGTGCTGTGTTCCTATTCTTTCTGTCTTTATTCCATTCGTTCTGCTCCATATGCTTTTATTAATTGTAACGTTTAAAAGGGCAACTTTAATGTTCATGGGCCCATTATTCGTTCGTATCAAACATTTTTCTTTCGGCCTCTAAAACATTATTGTTTAGGCCATATGCATTTTCCCACATTTTTTTGGGGCCTACTTGGATGCCAAATATTTGTTTGTGTAGATGGGTTTGTTACTAGAATGAAATGCCAACTAGATTGTGTGTAAGGAGAGGACACTGAGCAGCTGTTTTCACATCTGGACACTGGAGCACTAGTGTGGGACCCCAGAACACCATTTTTATTAGGGGGGCCACACAGGTGCTCCAGTGCATACTATAGGGGGGGCTACATCTGTGAAGCTTGTACTAAACAGGTAAAGTATTGCAGCTTGACAAAGGGCAATAAAAAATATACATCTTGGAACTCGGCTAAAATAGACAATTGTACCCCACTTCCAAGCAATGTTTCCTATTTCTAGTTCTGCCATCAAATATCTGTGTGCTAATGATACCATTTTTGTTTTACATAGGGGAGAAAAGACTCGGGGGACACACCTCATCCGAGGAGACCACAGACCCCCCACCTATGGAAGAAGGTGAAATACCCCCAAACGAAGAAGAGCAGGAGGAAGAAGAAGATGTGGTGGAGATTGGAACCACAACAGGTGAGTGTCTGCGACCACAGACTCAGGTAAAAGAGATGGATTGTGGCAGATTTTTGATACCTGTTTTTGTTTTGTTTCTCTCTTTTTAGGTGATCGTGAGGTTGTGGATCCCGAACGCTTTACTTTAGAAAGTGCCCAGATCCTGATTGGGGAGATCATGGGGTGTAATCTCGAATTGCACAACATACAGCAAAAAATCAATGATGTTATTAAAAAAAATAAATAAATAATAATAACAGATTTAAAACTAAACTAGAGCTAGACCCTAGGGTATGTGTGCTGGGGTTGGTGGAAGATTCCATGGGTCACACTAACTCAGTCACAGCCGCGGTTAGATGCCTATACCAGGCTAGAAAGCTGATAGCACAGTCCTGGCTCTCGAGAAAACCCCCAACTATAGAGGACTGGCTTAAAACGGTGGATTCCCTGGTCTGGACAGAAAGGACAGTATATATTAGAAAAGGAAACTATAGAAAATTTATAGGTCTATGGAAACCTTGGCTGCAGGAACTGAATACCCGCCAATTACTCTGACTAGCTACCTATGAATTTCACCCGTTTAGCGGGGCGAATGTACAGGTAGCGCCGTAAAAGCCTAAGCGTTGGGACAGACCCCATTGGGGGTTAGATAGATATAACATGTTGCGACTCTTGGAGGTACTTTTTCTTTTTCTTTTTACTGTTTTTTTTTTTATTTTTTTATTTTTTTCTTCCCTCTTCCCCCTCTCCTTCTTCTCTCCCCATCACTCTCTTGCTGCGACCCTAGAATATGTGTGGTTTTCAAGACGGGGAGAGGGAAGGGGGCGGCGGGGGGGTTCAGTATACAAAGGAGGGTGGGATAAACAGGGGCTTGGAGGGGAAGGGATAATAAAAAAGGGGATAAATGGGGCACAACACAAAATATTGATTTGTACCTACAAGGGTATACTTAAAAACACTTTAGAGCACAAAAAGCACGCGAAACATGGGTTTTAATATATTGTTTGTACTAGACTGTATCACTGGTAATGCATGCACATTGAATGCACTTCGTTTTGTAAAATATGTAACCTTGTTGTTATTCCTGCTGCTATAAAAGGTAAATAAAAGCAATTTAAAAAAAAAAAAAAAATAATAATAACATCATTGATGTTTTGGGGCGAATTTAAAACCCCACAAAATATATTTTTGGGATTGTGTTCCAATTTTTAAAATCTTTTTGCAATGTTTTGAAAAGCCAAATTTGGGGGATGCACACAGTGTGTCAACATGTGCTATCTGCCATCACGGGAGATCAATGGACGCGTTTTGGGGGTCCAACCTCTTCCTCAATTATAAAGTAGCGTTGAGGAAGGGCTTGCTCCCCCAAAACACGTCCCTTGATCCCCCCTGATGGCAGATAGCACATGTTGACATTCGTAAATTGGTGTGCATCTTCCAAATTTGGCTTTTCCAGGGGTGATTTCCCCCCATCTGAACGCTATATCAAACCCAGTTCCTAAATACTGATGTCTGATATAGCCTTCAGGTTTTACCTAATGTGAACTTTGTAAGTTCAAGTTTTTTGGCTTTCTTGTTGGTTTTACACAGGCCTGTTTTATCTGAAATGGACATTTCGATTTTTGATAATGCTACTGCAAAAATTGTTATACAACAAACATGTTGGTTTGTTTTAAAAACCTTTGGTAAATGCACATGTGATTGTGCAGGTATAAAAAAGTGGCTTACTCAAGAATGTGTGGATTATTGTCTCAACACTACAACACTTTTGGGGGGATGTAATAGCTGTTTTATACAAAAATGGGGGTTATTTCCTAAGGGCAAATCCTCTTTGCACTACAAGTGCAGTTTCAGTGCAGTTGCAAGTGCACTTGTAGTGAAATGTGTTTTTGCATTTAGGAAATAACAGCCAACAGTGCTTTGTATAAGGTTACCCAATCATGACATTTTCTGCACTCAAAACATTTATGTCTGGGTTAAGCTAAAACAAACACAAGCAGTAAATGTCCACAAAGAATTTATTTATTTATTTTTTTTTATTATAAAAAGGCTCCACATATTGTCTGGCATATTGATAGCCCCCTTACCCGCAAAGAACTCCAGGTAGCGTAACCGGACATCACGGGCACTGAGGGAGGGCAAGCCAGGACGGCCACTTTCAAGTGCCGTCAGTGTGGTTTGATGTAGGATTCCGGCCTCAGGCCCAACTGAGCCAGCATAGTTGGCCGATTGTTTCCTTAAAAAATTATGGAGAACACAGCACGCCAGTATAATATGGTTCAGTTTATACTCCGCCATATGGATGGGTGTCAGAAATAGTCGGAACCGGCTGGCCAGGATTCCAAATGTGTTCTCCACCACTCTTCGGGCTCTGGCCAGCCGGTAATTAAAAACCCTCTGTTCCTGGGTGAGGGTTCTCATCGGGAATGGCCGCATCAGGTGGTCCCCCAGGGCAAACGCTTCATCAGCAACGAACACGAATGGGAGTCTTTCCACATTGTCCTCTGGAGCTGGCAAGTCCAAGCTGCCATTCTGGAGACGCCTATAGAACTCCGTCTGGGCGATGACTCCACCATCGGACATCCGGCCATTCTTCCCCACGTCCACATACAAGAAGTCGTAATTAGCCGACACCACCGCCAACATCACTATACTATTGAACCCCTTGTAATTATAATAGTACGACCCCGAGTTGGGTGGTGGGACGATGTGGACGGTTTTCCCATCAATTGCCCCTCCGCAGTTAGGAAAGTCCCACCGCTGGGCAAAGTGGGAGGCCACAGTCTGCCATTCCTGTGGCGTGGAAGGAAACTGTTGAGGAAAAAACAATAAACATTACTATTTTTTCACAGAAACATGGCAAGCAGATTATACACAAACATTATGGGTCAACCTCCAGATAGCATTTAGTAAGGGGAATTTAACAAGGCCAAAGTATAAGGTACACCTATCATATTCCCCCTCCCCCCCTCTCATGGGCCATTTCTAACATTATGGGGTGTGTGGAAATCTTGGACAGGTAACCCTCTTCACTTGATTGAGAGATGAATGCCTAAATAATGGGTATTACTTTGAACAGACCCTCCTTAGTTACACTATTGGCAGCCCACTGGACAGGCAAGAAGTGTCATAATACAAAGATATAAATACACACTGTACACATTTGAGGACATTTGGATATTCTGTTATTACCTATCAAGATAATAATAGGATACAAAAACTTTAAACAGTACCATTTGAAAGTATACAGGCAGGCCCTTGCACTACATGCTTTGGGTAATTCATCCATAAATCAGAGCACTAAAGAGATGGATATAGTGTGTATGGGTTTGGCAAAGTCAGCAGATAGATGATTGAGGATAGAGAATTGGAATCAGCTGACTTAGCAGTTGGGGGGAGGAAGGGTTACTAAAAATTATTTGGGCACACCACAAAAAAAAGCCTCTGCCACTCTGCCTGAATTTAAATCAAAAATAACATTTCCAAACATTTTAGGGGGTGTTTGGGGTAAAGCACTACTATGGAGCTGATAAAATACATTGTTAAGTGACTACATGAGGTGAATATAGGGCAGGAGACACCATGCTGGGGAGGTAAGTGAAGGGCAAATATGTATGAAGGACATAAAATAATAATTACATAAAAATCCAGCATGCATGAGGACAAAGGGGACATTCACAGCATATTCCAATCATGGTAATTAGGGAATGAGGAAAGAAATACAATATATTAGCAAACATTCAATACAATAAAATGTGATTAAAGGATAAAAATCTTACCTTCATATACTCCTTCTGCAGGACCTGAATGATGGCAGAACAGGTCTCTGGGATAATGATCCCCAGAGCCTGGGGGGAGATGCCTGTCGAGAACTTTAAGTCCTGCAGACATCTCCCTGTGGCCAAATACCGCAAGGTAGTGACCAACCTCTGCTCCGGAGTGATGGCTTGCCTCATGCAGGTATCCTGCCTGCTGATATAGGGGGTCAGCGAAGCCAACAAACGGTGAAATACGGGGTCCGTCATCCTGAGAAAGTTCCTGAAATCATCAGGATTATTCTCACGGATCTCACGGAGCAAAGGCATATGAGAGAACTGGTCACGCTGAAGCAACCAATTCTTGGTCCATGAACTCCTCCCCACCCTGTTCATGGACTGGACTTGTGTCAAGGTCAGGACCCCAACACCAAGCCCCCACACAGCACGAACTCTACGAGGAGTACGCATACAAAACATGGCTAGAAAACGTTTGGCTGCTCAGAACGAAGTAACAGAACGCACTGAAGAACAGCAAGGCCTGTGAAGAGCGACCTGAAAAACAGTAACGAACGAACAAGAATACAATGACTACCTAAAGTCACGCGGAACTTGCTTGCACGCACTGAAGAGCAGATACAAACCCACAAGCACAAACTGAACGGCAGAAAACGATCTGAAAGCCACGAGTCTGAAAAAGCGCAAATCGTCTCTCACCAAACTTTTACTAACACGAGATTAGCAAAAGGAGCCCAAAGGGTGCCGCGCTTGGTTCTGAACCGGCCTTTTCTAGTCTCGTCGTACGTGGTGTACGTGACCGCGTGGTTGGCGATCGGAAATTCCGACAACTTTGTGCGACCGTGTGTAGGCAAAACAAGTTTGAGCCAACATCCGTCGGAAAAAATCCTAGGATTTTGTTGTCGGAATGTCCGAACAAAGTCCGACCGTGTGTACGCCCTATTATGCCCCGTACAGACGGTCGGACTTTGTTCGGACATTCCGACAACAAAATCCTAGGATTTTTTCCGACGGATGTTGGCTCAAATTTGTTTTGCCTACACACGGTCGCACAAAGTTGTCGGAATTTCCGATCGCCAACAACGCGGTGACGTACACCACGTACGACGAGACTAGAAAAGGCCGGTTCAGAACCAAGCGCGGCACCCTTTGGGCTCCTTTTGCTAATCTCGTGTTAGTAAAAGTTTGGTGAGAGACGATTCGCGCTTTTTCAGACTCGTGGCTTTCAGATCGTTTTCTGACGTTCAGTTTGTGCTTGTGGGTTTGTATCTGCTCTTCAGTGCGTGCAGTCAGTTCGTATTGGAGTTTTCTGTGTGATCTTGCCTGCTCGTTGCTGTTTTTCAGGTCGCTCTTCACAGGCCTTGCTGTTCTTCAGTGCGTTCTGTTACTTCGTTCTGAGCAGCCGACCGTTTTCTAGCCATGTTTCGTATGCGTACTCCTCGTAGAGTTCGTGCTGTGCGGGGGCTTGGTGTTGGGGTCCTGACTTTGACACATGTCCAGTCCATGAACAGGGTGGGGAGGAGTTCATGGACCAAGAATTGGTTGCTTCAGCGTGACCAGTTCTCTCATATGCCTTTGCTCCGTGAGATCCGTGAGAATAATCCTGATGATTTCAGGAACTTTCTCAGGATGATGGACCCCGTGTTTCACCGTTTGTTGGCTTCGCTGACCCCCTATATCAGCAGGCAGGATACCTGCATGAGGCAAGCCATCACTCCGGAGCAGAGGTTGGTCGCTACCTTGCGGTATTTGGCCACAGGGAGAAGCCTGCAGGACCTCAAGTTCTCGACAGGCATCTCCCCCCAGGCTCTGGGGATCATTATCCCAGAGACCTGTTCTGCCATCATACAGGTCCTGCAGAAGGAGTATATGAAGGTAAGATTTTTATCCTTTTATATCACATTTTATTGTATTGAATGTTTGATAATATATTGTATTTCTTTCCTAATTCCCTAATTAACATGATTGTAATATGCTGTGAATGTCCCCTTTGTCCTCATGCATGCTGGATTTTTATATAATTATTATTTTAGGTCCTTCATACATATTTGCCCTTCAACCTCTCCAGCATGGTGTCTCCTGCCCTATATTCACCTCATGTAGTCACTTAACAATGTATTTTACCAGCTCCATAGTAGTGCTTTACCCCAAACACCCCCTAAAATGTTTGGAAATGTTATTTTTGATTTAAATTCAGGCAGAGTGCCAGAGGCTTTTTTTGTGGTGTCCCCAAATGTTTTGTAACCCTCCCTCCCCCAACTGCTAAGTCAGCTGATCCCAATTCTCTATCTATCCTCAATCATCTATCTGCTGACTTTGCCAAACCCATACACACTATACCCATCTCTTTACTGGTCAGATTTATGGATGAATTCCCCAAAGCATGTAGTGCAAGGGCCTGCCTGTATACTTTCCAATGGTAATGTTTAAAGTTCTTGTATCCTATTATGATCTTGATCGGTAATAGCAGAATGTCCAAAATGTGCTTAAATGTGTACAGTGTGTATTTATATCTTTGTATTATGACACTTCTTACCTGTCCAGTGGGCTGCCAATAGTGTAACTAAGGAGGGGCTGTTCCAAGTAATACCCTGTATTTAGGCATTCATCTCTCAATGAAGTGAAGAGGGTTACCTGTCCAAGAGTCCCCCCCCCCTATAATGTTAGAAATGGCCCATGAGAGGGGGGGGGAGGGGGAATATGATAGGTGTACCTTATACTTTGTTGTTGTAAAATTCCCCTTAATAAATGCTATCTGGAGGTTGACCCATAATGTTTGTGTCTAATATGCTTGCCATGTTTCTGTGAAAAAATAGTAATGTTTATTGTTTTTTCCTCAACAGTTTCCTTCCACGCCACAGGAATGGCAGACTGTGGCCTCCCACTTTGCCCAGCGGTGGGACTTTCCTAATTGCGGAGGGGCAATTGATGGGAAACACGTCCACATCGTCCCACCACCCAACTCGGGGTCGTACTATTATAATTACAAGGGGTTTAATAGTATAGTGATGTTGGCGGTGGTGTCGGCTGATTACGACTTCTTGTATGTGGACGTGGGGAAGAATGGCCGGATGTCCGATGGTGGAGTGATCGCCCAGACGGAGTTCTACAGGCGTCTCCAGAATGGCAGCTTGGACTTGCCACCTCCAGAGGACAATGTTGAAGGTCTCCCATTTGTGTTCGTTGCTGATGAAGCGTTTGCGCTGGGGGACCACCTGATGCGGCCATTCCCGATGAGTACCCTCACCCCGGAACAGAGGGTTTTTAATTACCGGCTGGCCAGAGCCCGAAGAGTGGTGGAGAACACATTTGGAATCCTGGCCAGCCGGTTCCGACTATTTCTGACACCCATCCATATGGCGGAGTATAAACTGAACCATATTATACTGGCGTGCTGTGTTCTCCATAATTTTTAAAGAAAACATTCAGCCAACTATGCTGGCTCAGTTGGGCCTGAGGCCGGAATCCCAAATACATTAACAATGACGGCGCTTGAAAGCGGCCGTCCTGGCTTGCCCTCCCTGAGTGCCCGTGATGTCCGGTTACGATACCTGGAGTTCTTTGCGGGTAGGGGGGCTATCAATATGCCAGACAATCTGTGACACCTTTTTCAAATAAAAAACAACCAAAAGCAATTCTTGGTGGACATTTACTGCTTGTGTTTGTTTGAGCTGACCCTGACAGAAATGTGTTGAGTGCAGAAAATGTCGTGATTGGGTAACCTTATAAAGAATAGTGTTGGCTGGTACTTCCTAAATGCAAAAACACATTTCACTCCAAGTGCACTTGCAACTGCACTGAACCTGCACTTGTAGTGCAAAGTGTATTTGCCCTTAGGAAATAACCCCCATTTTTGCATAAAACAGCAATTACATCACCCCAAAAGTGTTGTAGTGTTGAGACAATAATCCACACATTCTTGAGTAAGGCACTTTTTTATACCTGCACAATCACATGTGCATTTACCAAAGATTTTTAAAACAAAACAACATGTTTGTTGTATAACAATTTTTGGGGGGGGCATTATCAAAAATCGAAATATCCATTTCAGATAAAACAGGCCTGTGTAAAACCAACAAGAAAGCCAAAAAACTTGAACTTACAAAGTTCACATTAGGTAAAACCTGAAGGCTATATCAGACATCAGTATTTAGGAACTGGGTTTGATATAGCGTTCAGATGGGGGAAAATCACCCCTGGAAAAGCCAAATTTGGAAGATGCACACCAATTTACGAATGTCAACATGTGCTATCTGACATCAGGGGGCATCAAGGGACGTGTTTTGGGGGAGCAAGCCCTTCCTCAACGCTACTTTATAATTGAGGAAGGGGTTGCACCCCCAAAACGCGTCCATTGATCTCCCGTGATGGCAGATAGCACATGTTGGCACACTGTGTGCATCCTCCAAATTTGGCTTTTCTAAACATTGTAAAAATTTTAGTAAGATAAAACAGGTGATTTTGTGGGGTTTAAATTCGCCCCAAAACATCAATGATGTTATTATTTTTTTTAATAACATCACTGATTTGTTGCTGGATGTTTTGCAATTGGAGATTACACCCCATGATCTCCCCAATCAGTATCTGGGCACTTTCAGATGTAAAGCGTTCTGGATCCCGATCACCTAAAAAGAGATAAAGAACAAAAAAAACAGGTCTCAAAAATCTGCCACCATCCATCTCTTTTACCTGAGCCTGTGGTTGCAGACACTCACCTGTTGTGGTGCCAATCTCCACCACATCTTCTTCTTCCTCCTGCTCAGCTTCTTGTGTTGGTATTTCCCCTTCTTCCAGAGGGGGGGGGGTCTCTGGTCTCCTGGGATGAGGGGTGTCCTCCGAGTCTTTTCTCCCCTATGTAAAACAAAAATGGTATAATTAGCACACAGATATTTGATGACAGAACTAGAAATAGGAAACATTGCTTGGAAGTGGGGTACAATTTTCTATTTTAGCCGAGTTCAAAGATGTCTTTTTTTTATTGGCCTTTGTCAAGCTGCAATACTTTACCTGTTTAGTACAAGCTTCACAGATGGAGACCCCCCTATAGTATACACTGGAGCACCTGTGTGGCCCCCTAATAAAAATGGTGTTCTTGTGTCCCACACTAGTGCTCCAGTGTCCAGATGTGAAAACAGCTGCTCAGTGTCCTCTCCTTACACACAATCTAGTTTGCATTTCATTCTAGTAACAAACCCATCTACACAAACAAATATTTGGCATCCAAGTAGGCCCCAAAAAAATGTGGGAAAATGCATATGGCCTAAACAATGGTGTTCTAGAGGCCGAAAGAAAAATGTTTGATACGAACGAATAATGGGCCCATGAACATTAAAGTTGCCCTTTTTAAACGTTACAATTACTAAAAGCATATGGAGCAGAACGAACGGAATAAAGACAGAAAGAATATGAACACAGCACAACTACTTACTTTTTTGCAGCACTTTCCTGATCTTTCAGTACTGCTCTGGCTCTTTCAACTTCAGGTCCGACCACCGCTTCCTGAGCTGATCTTTAGACCTTCGTACCCCGAAATTCCGCTCAAGACTCCTGACCACTTTACCAATGATTTTGGCCTTTCTGATGTTGGGGTGTGGGTAAGGCCCATATTTTCCGTCATAGTCGGACTTCTTCATGATGTCGACCATCTCCAACATCTCCCCAAACGACATATTTGTGGCCTTAAAACGTCTCCTCCTCCTCCTCCTCGTTGTTAGAATTAGCACGCACCTGTTGTAACTCCGCCATCATGCTCTTCCCCCACTGCGCCGAACGAAAAGGGGCGGGGAATAGACTAGAAAGAACGTCAGGGGCGGGCGGAGTTACACGCATGCGCAGTGTGTATAAAGCGTAACACGCGTGCGTATTACGTACGATCTGTGAGCGGAGGAAGGAGCATTGGACGCGCCGATCATAAGAACGAAGGTAAGAGACAAACTTGGGCCTATACTGCTTCTAGATTGAGGCCTATATTGTAACAAGATTAGGAGAGTTTGGTCTGACATTAGGCTTTGTCTTGTGTTGTGTCTTGCAGTGAACATGGATATCTTAATGAGAGATACTGACTTCATGTCACTATTCATTGATATGATAAGTGAGCTGCCCTGTCTGTGGGAGATTACCCACCCCCATTTCAAAAACCAAGCAAAGAGGAAGGCAGCACTGGAGCAATTGTGTGAAATTGTGAAGCAGGTGATCCCCACGGCAGACATCACTTATTTAAAGATATTAATTGGTTGCCTGAGGAGCACATATCTGAGGGAGCACAAGAAAGTCCAGGATTCACAGAGATCCGGAGCAGCAGGTGACATCTTTGTCCCCAGGATGTTGTACTACGACAGGCTGCACTTTCTGGCAGGCCAGACTGAACCCAGGCCATCCCTCTCAAGTCTTCCTTCCACGCTTCCTTCCCCCCTGGCTGAGACTTCTGACGCCCAACCTAGGCCTTCCAGGCCATATGTGGAGGAGCCCAGATTGAGCCAGGTATAGCATTCCTCTAAATATTTCTGCTTGTACAATCAATGATGTTAACTAGATGTTAGTTGGGAGTACTAATTTAGGATTGTGATTGATGATGCAAAAACTAAAACCATGTCCCTTTTTCATACACAGGGAAGTCTCAGCCAGGAGGTGGCCGGGCCGAGCCGGCTGGCTGATATCAAGGTCCCTCCACCCCCCCTGAAAACAGAAAGTGGCAGTAGGACGAGTGCCCTAGAGGAGGCGGCTATCAGATTTTTTTGGAGGGCTACAGAGGTCCTGGGAGCACCACACACCAGGCAGGAGAACATTGCTGCATTCATTGCCTATAAAATGCAGAGGATGGAGGAGGGCCAACAAGCCATGTGTCAGGCCCTCATATCAGAGGCTCTGGAGAAAGGTGTGAGGCGCCAAATTACACCTCACACACAGCTTTGGGATGGTCCTCCTTCTCCTCCTGCAGGTCCTCCTCCTCCTCCTCCCTCTCCTCCAGGTCCTCCCAGTCCTCCTCCAGGTCCTCCCAGTCCTCCTCCTCCTCCTGCCACATCTCCAACTGCACAGCCACAGCCCGGAAGGAAGCGTGAAAGGAAGACCAGACAGTGATTGCCCTGGATCCAGTCTGGTCGGCCAAAAGATGCAGCCTCTTGTGGTACCACAGCCTGGGGACACAGATGTCATCTGCTGCTATCCGAGTCTCTGTGAATCCCGGACCAGACTGCCCTCCTTTACATATGGACTCCTCAGGCCACCAATTTTGAGGTTTAACAATTGATGTCTGCCGTGGGGTTCCCAGGCTTCACTAATTTCTGCTGTTGATCCAGTGTTGCCTTCCTCTTTGTTTGGTTCTGATACCTTAATAAAGGATTTTTGTTTGGAATTATACTCTCCTATGTGTTTTACTTCAAAAATGACAGTTTGTTTGTGAGGATTCAGGTACATTTCTATAATATAAAATGTGAAATGAACAAGGGACACCAACAACAAACAATCTCCTGGAGATTAAATAATAAAAGATATCAATGGTGTTGGGGTAATTTGACACACAAAACACACACAAAAATATTCTGGAGTAAAAATAAAAATAACATTGAACAAAGATCAGCCTTGGAAAAAATCCAAACATTAAAGAAAAAAAAAGACTTAAAATAAAAAAAAAACACATAAAAAATAAAAAACTGTCAGATGTGACAACTAATAACAATATATTCAGGGAATCCCACTAAAAAAACACAAATAAAAGTTTGTGAGAAGTGTGTGTGAATATGAGCAGCAAAACTACTTAATTCTTGTCACATTATAAAGAAGAAGAGAGTGCGCTGTATTAAACCATTTTTTACATTGCAGCGTGACGAAAGTGCTGTATCCATTGCGAACGCTAAGTTTACCAGAACGAGCTGTCCCGTGTCAGAATTTCTTCTGAGCATGCGTGGCACTTTGTGCGTCGGAACAGGCCACACACGGTCGGAATTGACGCGATTGGATTTTGTTGTCGGAAAATTTTATCTCCTGCTGTCCAACTTTGTGTGTCGGAAAATCCGATGGAAAATGTCCGATGGCGCCCACACACGGTCGGAATTTCCGACAACACGCTCCGATCGGACAATGTCCATCGGAAAATCCGACCGTGTGTACGGGGCATTAGTGTTCGATAACTATGATAAAAAGTAAGGGGGAAAGTGGGCAATCCTGTCTCTTGTTTCGTTCGCAATATCGAACAGTTTGGATGAAGAGTAATTCACTAAAACCGACGTGGACGGTTGAGAATATAGGGACATAACTTTAGTAACAAAGTTTTTCTTTAAGCCAAGCTGTTCCAGGGAAAGGCACAGAAACCACCAATTAACCCAGTCAAAAGCCTTTTTTGGCATCTAGAAGGCAAGCTTTTAAGCTATGTCATTGGATGAAGGAGATGAGGTGGATGGTCTTTGTGGTGTTGTCCCTAACCTCCCTTCCAGGAACAAACCAAGGTTCGGGGATAATAGAAATGTCGGCAGTTAGCAGTCCTTTGGAAGGTAAGTGGGAGTCATCTGTAGAGTTAAATGCCTTTGTTAGAAGTGGAGCAAGAAGCTGGGCGAATGTTTTGCAAAAGTGCAGCGAGAACCCATCCGGGTCAGGACATTTCTCCTGATTTTTGGATTAGGTTGTATAGTTGGGAATAATATTGCCAAAAAGAGGTTGAGATCCCTTGGTTGTTACACATGTGCTGTATATCAGAGCTATGTTTTAAGGCTGGCCACAGGCTAGCCTGGATTTGTAGGAGGAGTCTGAGGATCATTTCCGGGTTACGCCGACACACGTCACTTCCGGGTTTTTTGCTGAGTGACGGTCGGCTGCAACAGTGGTGTCAGTGCCTCTCTCGGTGCTCACACCGGGCACCACCGGGGAGACCGCCCGCCCACCTTCGTATCACCCCATGGTTTCTCCCCGCTTCTCCCAGTGCTCATTCCGGGGGAGCTTTGTTTGGCCGTTCGCCAGATTCTCTCTCCCTCTACAGACCCACGACGTGGCGGCCGTCCGCCTCGCTTCTCCCGGTGCTCACGCCAGGGGGGGGGGGGTGTTCGGCCACCCGCCAGCTCCTCTCTCGATACAGATCTGTGGGGGGGCGTCCACCCGCCTTTCCCGGTGCTCACGCCGGGAGGGGGGGATGACTGGCCGCCCGCTTCTCCCGGTGCCGCCTGCCCATGTTACATGCTCCATCCGGCATTTTCGGGGGGACACCCGCCTGTTTTCCCCTATGCTCACGCCGGTGGAAGGGGGGCAGGGCATCCCTTCCCCCTCTTTCTCCCTATTCATGTCAGCATCATGGGGAGGTGGTATCTCTGCATGTCGTCACCCCTCCCATACAGTATGAGAAGCGAATGGGAGAGGGCCCAAGACAACGTTTGGAGCTGGGTCTAATTTACATAATCACGCCCAGGGGCTGTACGGGGCGGGAATCGATGCATGATGTGAGCTGTACCAGTGCTAGTGTCTCCTGCTGGGGCTCCTCTGCAGCTAAGCATGTGTCCAAATACAATGTACACATAGTAATAATAGTCAACTTCTCCACACATTGTACATTTGGAATTGTATCTCCCGACTCCTCATACC
Source organism: Lithobates clamitans (assembly GCA_037952925.1). Lineage (NCBI taxonomy): Eukaryota > Metazoa > Chordata > Amphibia > Anura > Ranidae > Lithobates > Lithobates clamitans. The sequence goes on from JBBGZY010001695.1 coordinate 355,032, forward strand.
GACAGGGGCCCATATGCTTTGACTCTGGCTTTCCGATGGGGGGGCAGAGCTTCGCCCCTCCAGCCGACTGCACACCAGCACAATATCCACCATTTCACAAAATCCGGCCTGATAAAGCTGCAAGCAGCTTATCTTTTCACTCATTCACACGGCCATCCAGGGCTATACAACTCCCAGATCAGCATTTCTGTGGCCTGTACAGCCAGGTATTCATGAGCTGCAGCCAATCAGCCATACAAGCAACGACAAGCTCTGCAGCTGTGCGCATGTGACCGCTCATGGAGCAATTACCTGCTGTTAGGGTCAGATGAGCGGCCTTGACAAAGGACGGGGTATTAATACAGGGAAATACCTGTTTTGTGGTGTAAATATTGGCGCTTTTTCTGTGTTTAAAAAAAAAATTAACAACAGAATCTATTAGCTCTTCTGCCGCCCTTGCCCACGTGCGCACCCCCCCCCTTTTAAAATGCAGAGGGAGGGTTACTCGGCAGTACCAGGATAGGGGGGGCTGGTTGGTGGGTTAGCTCCACTGCCGTGGTCGGTTCATAGGATTCCTTGCCTGTGTTCCTGTCTTAACGTGTTCCTGTGTCAGCGTGTTCCTGTCAGCGTCTTTCTGTCTTAGCATGTTTAGTCACAGCATGTTTGTCAGCAGGTGGTCATAGCGGTTCTGTCAGCATGTTCAGTTTCAGTGTTTTTCAAGTCATAGTCATAGCTTTCTGTCATAGCGTATCCTGTCATAGCGGAGCTGTCATAGTGTGTCACTGTCATAGCGGGTGCTGTCTCTCATGTTCAGTTATGACGTTCCAGTCTAGCGGGTGCGTCCTAGCATTGTTGGTCAGCGCGTCCAGCTTCAGCATCTCGGTCATACCACGTTCAGTCATAGAGGTTCCTGTCATTCGTAGTATGTCAACCATTACATGTCATTCGTAGCTTTTTCATTCGTAGCATGTAATTTCGCAGCAATGAACTGTTCATTCTAACCACCCCGCCCAGCCCCACCCCCATCCCTCCTATCCTTAGTGAGACAGAGAAGGAGAACATCCTGTTTTGGTTCCTGGCTGCCTGAGAGAGACAGAGAACAGGAAAGCCTGGGGAAGCAACATCCTTACAGAGTAAGAAGCACAGGAGACATCCAATACAAAATATAGCGGCAAAGCGACCCGTTTTTCAGCATAATCGCATCACCCCGATGTGAGACGTGGGGAGCTGATCATATTACAAGCATCTACCAGAGGAAGCAACAAGGGAAACAACCCAGCATACTACATCACAGGCGTAATACCCCTGTCGGTGTTCTGGGAGCTGGTGAGTAGGCAACCAAGAGGGGGAGCACGAGAGTCACCAGGCAAATTGTTGCAGCACCAAAGTCACCATTGGGAATCTTATTTAGCTAATACACTGCCAACACATGGGACTGTTATAATATGCCCGAAATGTAATTGCTGTAATTTTTGTGCCAATATTTCTAGTTGTGTATATATGCAAGCTTTAGTCCTTACTTGACTATACATATGGCATTTGATTAGGGTGGCATAACCTGTATGTACTGTATGGTATTTACACTAGTAATATGCTATCTTTAGGTTGTATTCCAATGCTTGATATGGTCATAGATCCAATACAGGAATCATTTTACAGCATACGGTATATGGTCCAATAAATGCACTCTAGGGAATATAGCCTCTGGCTTCACTACCAGATGCTGTAGGACCACATCATCTTGTGCGACACTTGAGCGTTTGTCATATATCCGCAGCATAAATCCAGCTGCATACATTTATCTGCTGAAGTGACATCCTTAATATAAGGGGAAACTTTTCCTATATGTTCAATATCTTATAGATCTACAACCATGAATAAGGAGCCGCTAAAATTTTAGGCTGTCCCAGTTCAAAACTTAGAGGTAATGCAAGATTGAAGTCTCCTCCCACGATAAAACAAGGACCCCTGAATGACGCCAATCTGGTGAGGACTGTAGAGAGAAATTGGCCCTGGTCTTGATTAGGGGTGTATATGTTTGCCACTGCAAAAACAGAAGTTTGGTATTTCAGTTTGAGAATAAGAAAACAACCTGCAGGGTCTACTAATGAGTCCAGGAACTTCGGAGCAAACGATTTATAAAAGGCGATGGATACCCGCCTTACTGTAGATTTAGCCTGTGGATTGGTGCTATGATACCAAATGTGCTAATGGCGATTACGAAGGGTGGGGATGTTATCATAATGAAAAGGCATTTCCTGCAGGAGTATAATTTTGGATTGGGCCATATGAAAATGGTACAATACAGGGGAGGACTGACAGCCCATGGGGCCCCCCAGACAATAGGAGATCATGGGGGGCCCCCCCTGTGTCCCTGTCCACACTCAAGCCACACAAAACACCACCTACTTATTGCACTGCGCCCACATTACATACGTTCATCCCTATCCCTTTTAGCTGCAGTGGCAGCAGCTGAGGATGTACACTTGCTGCAGCAGGAATTAAACCCCTTGTTGCTTTTGGTTCAAGTGAATAGGGCCATTCAGCAAACACCCTGCAACCATGTGCAATGCATGCAGTTGCAGCATGCTAGTGTGGGATCCAAGGGGTTAAAGCAGGTGATGAGCAGGCAATACCACGCCTCCTCACTGTCTGCTTTAACCCTTTTTTTTTTTTTTTTTGCTGTACTGCACAAGGTTTCACGGCCTTTGTAGAGCAGTCCCATTCACTTGAATGGGTTATGCTTCGCAGGTGCTAAACCTGCCAAGCATGAGCGGGTATATAATGCCTGCTGCAGCTGCAACATGTGCACACCCCCAGCCACTGCAGTTAAAGGGGTGTGGTTGAGGGTGAGTAAAAACAGGGCTCAACTATGAGGTTTTACCGCCCCCAACCCCCCCAAATTGCGAATGAAAACAAGCCCTTACTGTCCTGAGCTCCCTATCACAGTTGATGTTTAGGGGACACCTGGGATGAGGACAGGGAGGGTCCCCTGGGATGAGGACCGCAGAGAAGGGGTCCTGAGATGAGAGCAGAGAGGATGCATGATCCAAAATTGTAAGGGAACCAATAGATGCAGCAAAGAGGGACTCAAGGGAAGACTGATCCATCAACAGAAAGTCTATCTGGGTGTACACATCATGAACAGCCGAACAGTAACTGTAGTCCTTCACTATGGAATGTAGCACCCTCCAGCAGTCGACCAAGTGATGGGCATGCAAGAATTTACTAAAGTGTTTTAGAAAGGCAAATGAGTGAACGGAGCGGCCTGAGTAGGTATCTAATTGCGGGTCAGGGCTTACAGTATCTCACAAAAGTGAGTACACCCCCTCACGTTTTTTAAAAAATATTTTATTATATCTTTTCATGTGACAACACTGAAGAAATGACACTTTGCTACAATTTAAAGTAGTGAGTGTACAGCCTGCATAACAGTGTAAATTTGATGTCTTCTCAAAATAACTCAACACACAGCCATCTAATGTCTAAACCGCTGTCAACAAAAGTGAGTACACCCCTTAGTGAAAATGTCCAAATTGGGCCCAAAGTGTCAATATTTATAGAGTTCACCAGAGCTTCACAGGTTGCCACTAGAGTCTTCTTCCACTCCTCCATGATGACATCATGGAGCTGGTGGATGTTAGAGACCTTGCACTCCTCCACCTTCCGTTTGAGGATGCCCCACAGATGCTCAATAGGGTTTAGGTCTGGAGACATGCTTTGCCGGTCTTACCTTTACCCTCAGCTTCTTTAGCAAGGCAGTGGTCGTCTTGGAGGTGTGTTTGGGGTCGTTATCGTTTTGGAATACTGCCCAGTCTCCAAAGGGAGGGGATCATGCTCTGCTTCAGTATGTGACAGTACATGTTGGCATTCATGGTTCCCTCAATGAACTGTAGCTCCCCAGTGCCGACAGCACTCATGCAGCCCCAGACCATGGCACTCCCACCACCATTCTTGACTGTAGGCAAGACACACTTGTCTTTGTACTCCTCACCTGGTTGCCACCACACAAGCTTGACACCATCTGAACCAAGTTTATCTTGGTCATCTCATCAGACCATAGGACATGGTTACAGTAATCCATGTCCTTAGTCTGCTTGTCTTCAGCAAACTGTATGCAAGCTTTCTTGTGTATCATCTTTAGAAGAGGCTTCCTTCTGGGATGACAGCCATGCAGACCAATTTGATGCAGTGTGCGGGGTATGGTCTTAGCACTGACAGGCTGACCCCTCCCCCCACCCCTTCAACCTCTGCAGCAATGCTGGCAGCACTCACATGTCTATTTCCCAAAGACAACCTCTGGATATGATGCATAGCACCCGCACTCAACTTCTTTGGTCGACCATGGCGAGGCCTGTTCTGTGTGGAACCTGTCCTGTTAAACCACTGTCTCCATAAACCATATCCCCTTCTGTCTCCAGGGAGAGAACCCTTGCAATTCAAGGAGTTCTGGATACCCGGGATTGTTCCATACAGGTGTAAAGGGCAATGGGCCTCTAATAGTCAAAGCCTTTTGGAATTCCTTCCATACTTTTCTAAGGAGGTCACCGGTTGGGACCGAGTATGAGACACTCAGTAGATCCATCCTCATATGGGAGGCAGCCTTTAGTGTGGGATAAGTCATAGTCACCAATTTAACTACTGGGTCCTCACCTGTATTCTGTCCCCATCCCGCTAGTTGTTGAATTTGTGCAGCCAAGAAATACATTTTGGGGTGTGGTACTGCCAGTCCTCCCCGATCCTTCCCATATTGTAAAATGGTCAAACTAATTCTAGCCTTCTTTTTCTTCCATATTAAATCTCGCATTAAAGAATTAATGAGTTTGAACCATTTGTTTGAAATCCACATAGGAGAGTTGTGAAAAATGTATAGGAGTTGCGGTGCCCATACCATTTTAATTAGGTTCACTCTGCCTACCACCGATAAGGGAAGCTTGCACCAGCTAGTACATTTGACTTTCTGTCTATTCAGTAGTGGACCCAGGTTCAGCCGCAAATAGTTGGCCGGATCTGGGGTAACCACCACCCCTAAGTATTTAAAGCCGTTTGCTATAGTAATTTGGTTCGCCCCCGTGGGTAAGGGTGCTGTCAGGGGCTCTATGGGCATTAATATTGATTTGGACCAATTTATGGTAAAGCCCGAGAACTCACCAAAGTCAGTTTTAATCCCCATCACTGTTTGCATTGAGGCAGCCGTATCTCCCAGGTAAATAAGTGTGTCATCCGCATAGAGGGATATCTTATCCTCCAGCGGACCTCTACAGAACCCCACGACCTCAGGCGCGTTGCGGATCAAAATGGCTAGAGGCTCTACCGCCAGAGTGAACAGCAATGGGGATAATGGGCATCCCTGAGGGGTGCCCCTGTGCAGAGTAAAAGATGGGGAAATATTTTCTTTATCGTGCATCACGGGACACAGAGCCACAGTAATAACTGTATGGGTTATATGGCACCTGATCTAATCTGATCCCTATCCTAAGCCCATCCTGGACTTGTCCCTCCTGTTTCCTGCTTTCCTTGGATCCCTGCTCTGCAGCCTATCCATCCATCCTCTCCCTGTCCTGTTGGTTTCCCGTCCTCTACCCATTTGCTGACCTCCCTGTGTATGACCTCGGTCTGGCTTTTGTTTACGATTCTGGTATCTCCATTTATTTGTATATACTATTTGTTGTTGGTGGGTCTGTGGTTGGTTTTGCACTGTTTATATTTACTTACTTATCACCTTCTCCACACAGTCTGGTCTACTAAATTCCCTGACATAACCCCTCCCCTTACCGGGAGTACCTCAGTTTTTTTCACCAGTGTCTTAGGCGTTGATCAGGAGTAAAGATGTGCTGTGCTGAGCTCCGCTGGAATATTCCTTACTGAGGCAAGCCATGCAACCGGATCCATTCAAAGTGTCTCTCCCAGGCCGAATTGAATTGTACCCGGGCCTCTTGTCCGAAGAAACAAGGTTTTACCTGTAACACTTCTCTTTTTAGAGAGCTGGACCCTGGGATCCAGTATTTGTTTTTTTCAGCCATATTCCTGGCGGGGTGCTTTTTACGGGCCCAGGGCTGTGGATCACCCGATTAAAAAGGGGGCCCCAGTCCCTGAAGGTTTTCTAACGAAACCCACCATCAGAGGTGAAGATTGGGTCTGTTACCACAGAACCCTGCAGCTGGATAAGGTATAAAAGATTCCTAAGGAATTTTTCTAATTCTTGTGGGTTTTCTCCTTTAAAGTAAAGGTTGCTATGCCTATAGCTGGGGGGGTTGTCAAGAGAAGGTTTTCTCATCAGATATGAGTGGTTTAGAGAAAAGATTAGTGGCTTTAATCACGTCTTCACAGAGTGGAAAAAAACGCATTAGGTCCCCTTCTACCACCCAGGTTCCTCAAACGGAGGAACTGTGGGAGGGGGAAGATGAATCCCCCTCAAGGGACCGTGAGCAGGCTGATGATTCCTCTTCCGAGGAATTAAGTGGAGAAGGACCTTCTTCAGCTTCACATGCTGAGAAGTTGCTGGTGCAATCTCTTACTGAAATGGTCCGCGTCACATTTAAGCTACCCTTAACAGAGTTGGTTGAAAAGCCCACTTCCTGTTTGGGTCTCTAAAGCCTCCACAAGCCTTGCGTGCCTTTCCTGTCCATTCATTTCTAGAACAGCTTATGTATTCTGAGTGGAATCACCCAGATAAGCACTTTGTGAATCTCTGTGAATAAAAGTTTGACTTGTCCGGTTGACAATGTGCAAATGCTTAGGGCTCTAACTGATTAAAAATTGCAATTCCTGTTAAAAAATTTTTTTCTCCCTGGCAGGTTCAATGGCTCAACCTACAGTGGCGGCAATTGGGGTATCTCAGTCCTTGAGAGACCATTTGAAACAGGTACTCAAGGTGTTCCCTGAACAGCAGGCCCAGGAATTAGCTGAGCTACCAGCAGCTTTGTGCTTTGCAATTGACGCAATCAGAGATTCTATTCTTCAAACCTCTCTTCTTACGCTTGGGTTGGCACATATGCGTAGAATCTTATGGTTAAAAAGTTGGTCAGCCGAAAGTGCCATGCAAAGAGCACCTGGCTGGTTATCCTTTTCGTGGTGACAAGCTATTTGGGGAGGATTTCGACAAATATATCCAAAAAATACCAAGTGGGAAAATACCCTTTTGCCAGTTAAGAAAAAGAGTAAATGACCCTCATTTAAACAGGCTCTTTCTCCTGTGCCAGGGGCATCAGCCTCCAGGCAGTTGAGACGGCCTCCACCGTCAGGTTCAAGAGGTAAACCTCAGGGTCAACCCCAGGGACAAAAGAAGTCCTGGGGGAGGAAACTCGCAAGACAGAACACTAAAGCCTCTTTATGGAGGGGCGCCCCTGCTCGCTCGAGTGGGGGGAAGACTTCTGCAGTTCTCAAAGGTCTGGCAGGAAGAATTTCGGGACAGATGGGTGGTCTCCACAGTAGCTCTAGGGTACAAACTAGAGTTCCGAGAATTCCCGTCACCTCGTTTCCTCAGGTAAAATGTCCCCAAATATCCAGAGAAAGAGAAGTCTCTTTTTCTAGCGTTAGACAGACTTTTGTCGCAAAAGGTGATCATGGTGGTTCCTGTGGAAGAGCAGGGGTCAGGGTTTTATTCAAACCTTTTCACGGTGCCAAAACCAAATGGGGATGTCAGACCCATTCTAGATCTCAAAGATCTAAACCGGTTCCTGAAGATTTGCACTTTTTGCATGGAATCAATCTGATCAGTAGTCTCCATCCTACAAGTGGGAGAGCTTCTGGCATCAATCGACATCAAGGATGCATACCTGCAAGTACCTATTTTCCCCTCTCACCAGAAGTATCTGCGTTTCGAAGTAGAAGGACTAAATTTTCAGTTTGTAGCCATGCCTTTCGGTCTAGCTACTGTACCTCGGGTGTTTATAAAACTTCTGGCACTTCCCCCGGCCAGATTTAAGGACTCAAGGTATAACAATAATAGCATACCTGGATGACCTGCTCTTAATAGACCGGTCGGTAGTCTGCTTGGACCAAAGCGTGGTCACCACAGTCAAGTACTTGGAATACCTAGGTTGGGTCATCAACCTAGAGAAATCTTCTTTTAAGCCAGTAAGAAGATTAGAGTACTTGGGTCTGGTCATAGATACAGCCCAGAAGAAGGGTGTTTTTACCTCAGGCAAAGATCAGTACCATAAAGGAGCTGGTCAAATGGGTCAGGGCAAAGAAGGGTCCTCCCATTCGCCTTTGTATGAGATTGTTGGGGAAGATGGTGGCTTCATTCGAAGCAGTTCCCTATGCTCAATTTCATTCAAGACTGCTGCAAAACAGTATCCTATCGGCCTGGAACAAGAAGATTCAGGCACTAGATTTTCCAATGCGTTTGTCGCCAAAAGTGCGCCAGAGCCTCAGTTGGTGGAGGATATGCGAGAATCTGCAGAAAGGGAAATCCTCCTTACCGGTTACCTGGAAGGTGGTAACAACAGATGCCAGCCTTTCAGGTTGGGGAGCAGTCCCGGAAGAAGCGTCTGTCCAACGGAAATGGTCCAGAACCGAAATCACCTTGCCCTTCAACATTCTAGAAATTTAGGCAGCGCGTCTAGCCCTAAGGGCCTGGACATTCAGGTTGCAGAATTCTCCTGTCAGGATTCAATCCGACAATGCCACAGCAGTGGCTTATATCAATCACCAAGGGGGCACCAGAAGTTAGGTAGCCCAGGGAGTGGTAAACTATATCCTAACCTAGGCAGAAAAATATGTGCCATGCATTTCGGCAATCTTCATTCCAGGCATGAGCGTCCGCAGTTAGGGGCAAGGGGGGTCAAGTGCCCCCCCAGGCAGGGCTGGTGCTACCTATACGAAAGTGCGCACAATCAGTCGGGGGGTGCCGCGCTGCATGTCCCAGGGCCGGGAGTCACCTACACAACATGGATTGTCAGGGATTGATGATGTTTGCGGCCCCTGAGCTGAGAGGAGGCAGTGTGGCCACAGGCAGGAAATACAAAGCTCTCCCAAAGCTTGCTTGTTACCTTGCACCTGATGCCTGGACAGCGTCTGTTAATGCTCAGCCTGACCAGGTCACTGATTTCTCTCCCCTCCTCCCCTCCTCTCCTCCACGGCTCGGACTGCCAGCTGTGTGTGCTCTGCCTGGACATGTGTGAGAGGCCCAGTGCTCCCTTATAGATAGGGGCCCCAAGAACACCCACTGCACGGAGCCCTAGCCTTATCTGAGCTGCTTGCCATGTACAGCTGTTGGAGCCTTTCATCTGCCTTTTCTGGGGTTAGTAATCCATTTAATTCTCGCTAATGTCACCTGAAGCTTGCAATATAGAAATTGATTGGAGGGGAGTTCTCCATACTAATGATTGTGTGTAATGTACAGGGGATGTAATGTATCCAGGTGTAATCTGTGTGTATGGGGGTGTAATGTATCTGGGTGTAGTCTGTGTGTATGGGGGTGTAATGTATCTGTGTGTAATGTATCTGGGTGTATTGTATCTGTGTGTATGGGGGTGTAATGTATTTGGGTGTATCTGTACTATGGCCACAGTCCCTGACCGTGATAATGACATTGTCGAAAAGGGGTGGAACATGGGTGACCTTAAAATGATGCCCCCCATAAAAAAAGTTCTGCGGACGCCCATGATTCCAGGGGTAGAGAACTGGCAGGCAGACTACTTAAGTCACCAGTAGTTGTTCCCGGGGGAATGGTCCCTTCCCCCCCGACGTCTTCCTGGCTATATGCCAAAGATGGGGGATCCCGGGTGTAGATCTGTTTGCATCCAGGTTCAACAACAAAGTTGACAACGTGTCAAGAACAAGCGATCCACTCGCTTGCGGGACAGATGCGTTGGTCACCCCGTAGGATCAGTTCTCACTGATTTATGCATTCCCTCGTATTCTGCTGCTACCTCGATTTCTTTGCAGCATCAAGTGGGAAAGGAAGTCGGTAGTCCTTGTGGCCCAGAAGATCTTGGTATGCAGAAATAGCAAAGATGGTGGAAGGGGCCCCTTGGACCCTACCACCACGTCCAGACCTGCTATCGCAGGGACTTGTGTTCCATCCTACTTTACAAACGCTAAATTTAACGGTTTGGCTATTGAAACCCACATTCTAAGGAATTGTGGGCTTTTAGGCTCAGTGATACCTACCTTGTTTAATGCAAGGAAGCCAGCTTCCAGAGTCATTTATTATAGAGTCTGGAAAGCATATATTTCTTTGTGTGAATCCAGGGTTTGGCAACCTAGGAAGTATGTCATAGGTAGAATTCTTGCCTTTCTGCAAATGGGGCTAGAAATTAAACTGGCCTTGAGTACTATCAAGGGCCAGGTCTCGGCCTTATCAGTATTGTTTCAGCGTCCACTTGCTTCGCATTCTTTGATCCGAAGATTTATACAGGGGTTAACGTGGCTTAATCCACCGGATAGGGCACCCCTGAAACAGCCTTTTGAGCCGTTATGACATATTCCTTTGGTCCTTTTGACAAGGAAGCTAGTTTTGCTTGTAGCCATTTCTTCTGCAAGAAGGGTATCAGAGTTGGCGGCTCTTTCTTGTAAAGAGCCATATTTAATCGTTCACAAGGATAGAGTAGTATTGCGTCCTCATCCTAGCTTTCTGCCAAAGGTGGTTTCAGGTTTTCACCTAAACCAGGATATTGTTTTACCTTCATTTTTTCCAGAACCCTCTTCTAAGTAAGGAAAGTCACTACACTCTTTGGATGTAGTGAGAGCAGTCAAGATCTATTTGAATGGGACTGCTTAGATTCGAAAGACAGATGTTTTGTTTGTGTTGCCTGAAGGTCCTAGGAAAGAACAGGCAGCATCGAAATCCACTATTGCCAAATTGATTCGGCAGGTAATCATTCAAGCTCATGGCTTGAAGAAGGTGGTTCCACTTTTTCAGGTCAAACCGCACTCCACCAGGGCTGTTAGTGCTTCGTGGGCAGTGCATCACCAAGCCTCCATGGCTCAAATCTGCAAAGCCGAAACCTGGTCTTCAGTCCATACATTCACCAGATTCTATCAAGTGGATGTAAGAATGCATGAGGAATCGCCTTTGGGCGCAGTGTGCTGCAGGCAGCAGTATAGGTCCTCAGGTCTGATTGCACCCTACTTTTGTTTGTGTCCCCTCCCCTCATGTGGCATTGCTCTGGCACATCCCATACAGTTATTACTATGGCTCTGTGTCCCATGATGTACGATAAAGAAAATAGGATTTTTATAACCGCTTACCTGTAAAATCCTTTTCTTGGAGTACATCACTGGACAAAGGTCCCTCCCCTCTTTCTGGTTACACGTGTATTGCTTTTCTACAAAACTGAGGTACTCCCAGTAAGGGGGGGGGGGGTTATATGGGGAATTGAACTTCCTGTTTAGGGTGTGTCCATCACCTGAAGGTGCCATGTAACACATACAGTTATTACTGTGGCTCTGTGTCCTGTGATGTATTCGAAGAAAAGGATTTTACAGGTAAGCTGTTATAAAAATCCTATTATTGTTAATACGGAGTCTAGCTCTGGGTTTTGAATATAGAACCTTCACCCACACTATAAAATGACTTCCCAAACCAAACCTTGCCAGGATCTCCAGCAGGTAGGGCCACTCCACGCTGTCAAAAGCCTTTGCGGCGTCCAGCGATAGAATGGCCCTCCCTCCAGGATCATCCACTGGTATCTGCAGATTCATGAACAATCGCCGTATGTTATCGGCTGTGGAACGGGTGGGAATGAACCCAGACTGGTCTTTATGAATTAGCCTACCTATCACCTTAGAAAGTCTCTGGTGGCCAGAACTTGCGCCAGTAGCTTAACGTCTGAGTTCAACAAAGAAATCGGACAGTATGAATCCGGCAGAAGTCTATCCTTACCAGGATTGGGAAGTACCACTATAATGGCCTCCTGCATACTATCAGGTAAGTAACCTGTCTCAGCAGCTTCAGATAGGGCCTACAGCAGAGGTGGAAGGACTTCACCCTAATGTGAGTACACCTCAGCCGGAAGGCCTTCGGAGCCCTGGGATTTATGGTGTGGGGCCTCCTCCAATGCTTCCGCTAGTTCCTCCAGGGTGATTGGAGAGTTCAATGTGTCCCTCTCAGCATCAGATAGTTGTGGAAAGGGACAAGCCTGTAAGAACCACATTAAATCAGATGGAGCATACCTAGCTTTAGAGGCATAGAGATCATTGTAAAACTGGTGGAAATCATTCAATATGTCAGGATTAAGAGTGTGTATTTGCCCTGTTGTAGATCCTATAGCTGTAATAATAGAGGGGTCCCATTGTTCTCTGGCCACCAGTGCCAGGACATGCCCAGTGTTTTCCCCCCCTCCTCAAAATAGCTCTGTTGGAGAAAGTATCTCCTCTCCTCTTCTCTGCTGCAGACATAACAAAGTTATACAAAGATTGAGTCTCAGTCCAAGCCTCATGATTGGACTGGGAGGGTCAGTAATCAGCGCCTGTTACCTGCTCTGCATCTCATTCTGTACTCTATCCTCCCATTCCCTGGAGCGGTTCTTAATGCCCCTGATTTCCCGAATAAGGCAGCCCCTCTAAAATGCCTTGAGTGAGTCTCTCATCACTGCTGCATGGGCAGAGTGTTTTATTAAATGTCAAGAACCCCCTCAATGTACCCAGGATGCTGTCTGAGGGCAGGAATAATGTCAGCCAAAAAGGGTTCCCTCTCCACAGTGGTCGGCCCAATGAGGCGGTTGCATCTAGCCGTACCCAGAATGGGCAGTGGCCAGACAGAAGACGTGGTTCATAAGCCAAGTCCCGCACCTGTTGCATAAGCATCCCATTATTATGGGTCAATATGAGAGAGTCCACCATGTGTGGCTGAGTAGCAGGAATAGCATTGGTCCGCAGCATGCCTCTCCCGCCACACATCATGGAGTCCCAACTCTGTAAGCAAAGAGGCAAAGGCAGTCTTACCCGCATTGGGTCTATTGGATCTGGGTGTCACGGACAACCTGTCCAGGTGTGAGTTCAGGGTGTTGTTAAATACCCCCAAGGCCAGTACCGGTAAGTCAGGGTGCAGTGCCAAAAATTGGGCTAGACTCTTGAGGGAGATCGCTGAAAAAGGCAGTGGGTAATACATTGCTGCAATAATACATTTGAACCCATTTAGCTTGCACAGTAAAAAGACAAATCTACCCTCTCTGTCAATCCGCTGTTGAATGCATTCAAATGAAAGAAACACACTGACCCATCTAGAAAAAGAAGAGTGTGTAGAGTGGAATTGTGTTGGGAATTTGCGGGAGGGCAGCAGATGGACAGAGTCAGGTTGCAGATGTGTCTCCCGGAGACACACCAGGTGGAGCTGCAGTCTGCTAAAATACTTAAATATTGCATTTCTCTTAATTTTATCCCCTATGCCTCTTATATTCCATGACAGGAGTAATAAGCCCTTAGCTACAGTATTTGACATTTTGCATAGTGTTAGATGAGGAAAAGAAGCCTGCGGACCCCCCTCCTCCATGAAATATAGGTACTACAATAAACATGGTAAACCTTAGGCAGAGGTATATGTAAAAGGTGCTTGAGCATGATAGCTGTACCAAACGGTCAGGGATAGAGTTCTTACGCCATCTATTGGATGCTTGGAGCATGACCAGCAGCGTCAGGAACAGCAAATGTCCCACCTGCGGAGAGAAAGGTTTCAAGGGGAAAGAGAGAGATTTTCGCATGGATGAAGTCTGAATTAGTGCAGTTTGTGGCCAACTGGGCACGAATAAAAACCAAGTAACACCCCAAAAACACAGAGGGAAGGGTCCGCTCAGAACCATCTTGTGGGGGCACAAAGCAGCCTTGGGGCTAGAAACCAGTTTGTGCTGTAGAACCAGAACACAGTTAGAACAATAACTTTGTGCAACTTGGGGAAGATAAGCTGCGAGAGCTGTCCCCGCTGGTTAACATCAAAAGCACCTTGAAGAAGAATGTAGGGAGCTGATGGCATCTTGGTGATGCTAAGGTGGTTGCTGTGCTAGGTGTCCCTCCTCTGTCAAGCCAGTGCAATGCGGACGCAGGATTCTCAAAGAAGTGTGAGTTGCCATTGGTGATGCATTGTGATGTGATGGTGATTGGTGACCGCAGCAGCTGATGCGAGATGTCCTGGGTCCATGCTGGGAAGGATGGCGATGCTATGCTCAGGATTGTGCAGCATAGTCAGCGGAGCTATCCCCAGCACGTCTTACTGCATGCCATGTGTAGCCACGCCCTCAGAAGCGTAGAATTAAGTTCATCCCAGTGTGCCTCCAGAGCTTCAAATAGTCCACTATAACCTATAAAGCACAACAGAAAAAAAAAGGGAAAAAATAAAGTGTCCAGGGCATTCAGGATTATAACTGGATGGTAAAAGAAAAACAGGTAAAACAGTTTTGGGAGCCGGATAGTCAGGGTCAGCTAATCTGAGGCTAAAAACCCTCAGAAGGGCAAGAAAAACCTGTCCGCAGAAGAATAGGGCAAAAAGACAGAAGCATCTTGTGCAGAAATCAATAATCGGGGGATCTCTGTGATGAAGATCTGGAATGCTTCTTCTTCCAATTTGATACAGAAACCTGAGGCAATTCAAGTGTGCTAAGAAAGTTTAGCAAGTCACCCAACGTACGAAACAGCGCAGTTTTGCCCTCGTGGTCAACTCGAAGTTGGAAAGAGAATCTCCGTTGGTGTTTGGTCCATCAGTCTTGAAGTAGTTGTGTGAGTGGTTTTAGGGCTCGTCGCATGGCCAGTGTTTGCTGTGAGAGGTCCGGTAGCAGCATTACAGGAGTCTTGCTAAAGTGTATGCCTCCTTAACCTTGTAGAAGTGCACACAGCATAGGGTATCACTGACAAATGAAGAATCCAAATTCCTCAGGCCCAAGATTTTATGTACTCTGTCTAGTTCATGAGAGGCATCCTCTGGCTGCTGAAGCGATTGGTTGAAGATAGCAGTCACCGCCGTGGCCAGGTCCTTGGCCTCGACTGTCTCTCCGGTATACCCTGTATTCTGATATTGTGGTGATTCCTATTTTCCAAATTTGTCTTGTTGGTACATACGCTGCTGCAAAAGGACTGTGTGTGTTCAGGGTCTCCTCGTGAGATTGCAGAGCATTTCACAGACCATCCGTGGTGCTCTCGATATCTTCCATGCGGACCCCCAAATCCTTCTTGCGCTCGGTGATCTCCTGTCTGTATGTCTTCTCTATGCGCTTCACACAGCGCCATCTTGGATTTTGGCCTGTGTTGTGCTGCGGCTGAGGATAGGGTGAAAAAGTGTCCCCCTCTGGCCTTCTTAGCATCCTAGAGCTGGTGCTTCCCCCATTTGCGGGGTTTAGAGGTGATAGCTGCCAGTAAAAGGACCTGTGAAACCTAAAGTACCGGGAGCTGCACAGGAACACGTCCTACAGTTCCATGCGCCAAGCCACAGCCCTCAACAGGTTTCATTTTGGTCTCCCCAATTGCTTTAAAATTGTAGCCTTATGAATTTTGCCTCCCAGCAAGAATAAAGGTGCCCTAAAATTGAACAAACAGCACAGACTTAACCACTTAAGGACCGCCTCACGCCGATGTACGTCGGCAAGGTGGCACGGGCAGGCAAAATCACGTACATGTACGTGATTTGCCTCCCGCGGGTGGGGGGTCCGATCGGACCCCCCCCGGTGCCCGAGGCGGTCCCGTTTTGTTCCCCGGCGATCGGAGAGGAGGGGGAGGCCATCCGTTCGTGGCCCCCCCCCCCCACGATCGCCGCCGGCCAATGGGAACACTCCTTTGCTGCTGTATGCTAAACAGCAGCAAAGGAAGTGATGTCATCTCTCCTCGGCTCGGTAGTTTACGTTCCGGCCCGAGGAGAGAAGACAGGTATGTGAGTGCACCAACACACACACACACACACACACAGTAGAACATGCCAGGCATACAAAACACCCCGATCGCCCCCCGATCCCCCCCCCAATCACCCCCCCCCCCCCCCCGTCACAAACTGACACCAGCAGTTTTTTTTCTCCAAGCGTCTTCCAGGACAGCCCATGAGACCTTGGGCTCCTCCTACCAGGACAGGAAACACGTCACCCCCACCAGATAAAAGGGCGGTCCTCCAGGCCCATGTCAGTTATTTGTGTTTCCTCCGGACGGGGGGTAACATGTTCATGGAACCTGCTCCCATAGGCCTTATAAGCAGGGGCTTTGTATGGCTTTTTTCTGGGGCATATCACTTACCTCTTCCTCTGCCAGAAGCAGCACACCGCTGGGGAGGTTGGCTGTGTTGCTGTTCTCTGTCCTCAATGCCTGGAGAGGGCCAGGACCGGTGTGAGGTCGTGCCCCTAGCGCAGTGCATTGCACTCTAGCTCAGCTGAGCTTCGGTTGTCCTTCCCTGCCGACAGCCTGGCTGATCTGAGCAAGGAATGGAGGAAGCCGCAGCGCTCGAGGGGGCGGAGCTATTGCGCTCCAAGCTGGCCCACAGGAAGTGCCTGGAGAGGGTTACTTCCGGGGCATATGACATCATCATCGGGCGCCGGAGACGAGGTTCCAGTCTTCATAAACGGCGCGAACAGAGAACGCTGGCTGCTGGTGTTTCTTGGTGTTAAGCAGCCAGGCTGTGGATGACCAAGAGGGGCAGAATGGATCCTCCTGCAGTACCTGCACAGGCAGCGGATGCAGTTCCCAACACCAGCACCTCACAGGTAAGCCTGGGGTGTTCTGTCACCACCTTACTATCCCTGTGAGTGTTCCCTCCCCCTCCCCCCTCTGTAGTAGTGGGTGTAAGGGGACACATTTCCTCCCTCCTGCACATGGTGTTACGGAGTGATTGTGTGGCTTTAATTACATTGTGGGTCATTTATTTTGTCTTGCAGACCAAGACTCAGGACAAGGCCCAAGCGCAGCCACTTAAAAGGAAATGTGCCGTTTGCGCAAACAAAATGAGCTCCTCATGGAGCAAAGCAGTTTGTCGCACCTGTATAGACGGCCTAGTAAAGGATGACCCGGTTGCCTCTTGCCAGAAGATGCTTACTTCTGTTAGGGATGAGCTTGCGTCCACCTTCAGTTCCTTTAGAACGCTTATTGACAAGCTCCAGACTCCAGCAGAGAGTCCGTCTTCACTGAAGGCGTCAGTAAGCACTCCGCAGCAGGCAGAGAGTGAAGACTGTGAGGCTGAGGTCAGATCTACCCGTTCTTCTCTGGAAGAATCAGGGTCAGATACAGAGCCCAGAGATAGAGAATCCACTCGAGGCTCAAGATTTAAGTTATCTGTTGAGGATGTAGATGACTTATTAAAGGCTATCTATACTACCCTTGAATTAAAAGAGGAAGAGGTTCAGTTATCCAAACATGATCTTATGTATAAAGGATTACATAAGAGAAAATCAAGAGTGTTTCCAGTTCAAAGTTCGTTGGTTGCGACTATTAAACTGGAATGGGATAATCCTGAGAGAAAACCATTCTTCTCTAGTAACCTAAAAAGGAGGTTTCCTTTTGATGAGGACACTGCGCAGCCATGGAATAAGAATCCCAAGTTAGACGCACCTCTTTCAAAAGTTTCAAAAAACTTGGATCTGGCGTTTGATGATATGGGTACGCTTAAGGATCCGATGGACAAGAGGGGGGATATCCTTCTCCACAGAGCCTGGGACTCAGCAGTTGGAAACCTGAAACCAGCTTTGGCTTCCACTTGTGTGGCCAGAAATCTGGAGGTTTGGTTGACTCAGATTCAGTCACATCTGCAGCAGGTACCTCCAGAGAGCAAATTTTAAAGTCTTTTCCTCTCCTATTTCAGGCAGTGGGTTTTTTGGCAGATTCTTCCGCTGAGTCGGTAAGAATGTCAGCCAGGACTTCGGCTCTAGTGAACTCGGCCAGGAGAAGCCTTTGGCTTAAGACCTGGTCAGGGGACTCGGCCTCCAAGTTGCGCCTTTGTGGCCTTCCTTTAACTGGCGATCATTTATTTGGCCCAGGTCTACAGGAGGCACTGGAACGCACGGCTGATAAGAAAAAGGCGTTTCCAGAGAAAAAGAGAGTTCAGACAGCCAGAAAATTTTTTCGTGGCCAAAACAGGCAACAGAGTCCTAGAGAAAAGGACAGCAGGCCGAAAAAGCATTGGACTGGGCACAAAGGCAGAGGCAAAGGGGGAGTGCTATTTAACCCTCCTCAACAGCCCGCCAAGCCGCAGTGACTTGTGTTCCCCGGTGGGAGGGAGATTGAGGGCCTTCATCCCACAGTGGGCAGCAGTCACTCTGAGCCCCTTCATCCTGGACCTAGTGACCAACGGGTACAGGCTGGAGTTTGTTCACCAACCACCAGAACGTTTGTTGGTCACATTTCCTCCACAAGATCGGGAGAAAGCGAGGGCTCTGGGTCTCCAGATCGGAGACTTATTAGATCAAAAAGTCCTGATTCCTGTTCCTCAATCAGAGCGGGGCAAGGGATTCTATTCCCATGTATTTGTGGTCAGAAAGCCGGCAGGAAAGTTTCGACTTATCCTGAATCTCCGGACCTTAAACAAGTCCATCAGATACAAGCATTTCCGTATGGAGACGGTTTTTACAATCAAAAACCTACTATACCCAAACTGCTTTATGGCCACGTTGGACTTAAGGGATGCTTATCTTCACATCCCTATCCATCCAGCCTTCCAAAAGTTTTTGAGATTGGCAGTGAAGACGGGTATGGGGACCCGACATTTTCAATTTCAGGCCCTCCCCTTCGGTCTTTCGGGGAAGTGCTGGCTCCTCTAAGATTAAAGGCAATAACGGTTATCCCTTACTTAGACGACCTCCTGATAGTGGCAAAATCATACCAAAGGCTGTTGGAAGATCTCCAGGCTGTACAGGACTTCTTACAGTCCCTAGGCTGGCTAATAAACAAAGAAAAATCGTCCTTGATTCCGGCCCAGAAAGTGACTTATCTGGGTTACGATTTTTGCTCTGTGAACCAAAGAGTTTTTCTTCCTCAGGAGAAGATTACCAAAGTGTTCCAGACTATGTCAACATTGCAGACCAACCAGTCGTTCTCTCTGAGACAGGTGTCGAGGGCAGTGGGTCTTATGACCTCATGTTTTCCCGCAGTACCATGGGCGAGACTCCGTCAGCGTCCGTTACAAAGGTTTCTTTTAAGAAACTGGGACAGGGACGTAAGGTCCCTGAAGTCAAGGATCTGGCTTCCCGACAGGATAAAAAGAAGCCTGTGGTGGTGGAGAGCTGGTCAGCACCTAGCAGGAGGTCTCCCATGGTCCTTTCCCATTTCCCGAAGGATTACCACGGATGCGAGTTCCTGGGGATGGGGGGCCCACCTCAGCAATGCAGTAGCACAAGGAGAGTGGTCCCCAGAGGAGGCAAGGGCCTCATCCAATCAAAGAGAGCCCTCCAGTCTTTTCAGATGGAGATCAGGGGTCACAACCTCCAAATCCTGTCAGACAATATAGCGACAGTTGCGTATATCAACAAGCAGGGAGGCACGAGAAGCCGGAGGCTTCAGTCCATTGCCCAGGAGATCCTTTCATGGGCAGAGGGGAATCTAGCCTCCATTTCTGCTGTACACCTGAAGGGGAAAAACAATTGCCTGGCAGATTATCTCAGCCGTCACAGGATAGACCGAGACAACTGGTCCCTTCATCCTGAAGTCTTTGCAGACCTCACCAAGAGATGGGGTTATCCGGTAGCGGATTTGTTCGCAAACCGAAACAACCGCAAGACGGAGATATTCTTTTCCATGAACCCGGCAGACCAAGCCTTGGGGATCGATGCTCTGGCAAACCCGTGGCCTCCAGGCCTATGTTATGCCTTTCTGCCAATCAGGCTGATTCCAGAAGTCCTCCGGAAGTTTCGGCTGGAAGAGACAGATCTGATTCTAATTGCCCCGTTTTGGCCCAAGAGGCCATGGTTTTCCCTGCTACAGTCTCTGGTTTCAGAGCCTCCGTGGAGTCTTCCGAAAAGGGAAGACCTATTATTGCAGGGTCCAGTATCACACCCTCAGGTGGTTTCCTTAAACTTGACAGCCTGGTATCTGAAGAAAAGATACTGAGCGCCCAAGGGTTCTCTGACAAAGTAGTCAGGACTCTCGTTAATTGCAGGAAGCCAGTTACTAGAGCCATATATTCCAAAGTTTGGAAAAGGTTTAACTCATGGTTATCTGAAAATGATAGATTAGCTCATGATATTCCGTCTATTTTGGAATTTTTCCAAGAGGGTGTCAACAAAGGTCTTTCTGTTAGTACCTTAAAGGTACAGGCGGCAGCTATTAGTGTGTTCCTCCAGTTTTCTCTCCTGGAAAATCCCACTATAGCCAGATTTTTCAAATCTATCTCTAGGGCCAGACCAGTAGTAGTGAGAAGTTGTCCAACGTGGGATCTGTCCCTAGTACTTCAAACTCTGGTAGAATTTCCGTTTGAACCTCTGGAAAGTATGTCAGATAAGTTTCTTACATTAAAAACTGTGTTCCTTATAGCTGTTACCTCAGCTCGTAGGGTAAGTGAGTTGCAGGCCCTATCAGTTAGGGAGCCCTTCCTCACGATTTTTGAGGATCGAGTTGTGTTACGAACCGATCCAGGTTTTTTGCCCAAGGTGGCAAGTACATTCCACCGATCTCAGAACATCGTATTGCCAACCTTTTTGTAGTTCGCCACAGGGCGACTTAGAAAGAAAATTTAGTTTTCTAGATGTAAGAAGGATTCTCTTGGTCTATCTTGAGGTCACGAAGACCTTTAGGAAAACTGATGCCTTGTTTGTCCTCTTTTCTGGAGTTCACAAGGGGAATAGTGCATCTAAAGCCACAATGGCTAGATGGATAAAGCAAGCCATCTTGGAAGCTTACAAAATTAGGGAGGTCCCTACACCTTTTGTTACTGCGCACTCAACTAGAGCCTTGTCTACGTCTTGGGCTGAGAGGGCTGGTGCCTCACCGGAACAAATTTGCAGGGCTGCCACTTGGTCCAGTTACTCGACCTTCATTAAACATTATCGCCTGGATCTCCTATCAGCTCAGGAGCAGGCGTTTGGTCATAAGGTCCTTCAGGCAGTTGTCCCTCCCTAGACTTGTAAGTTCTGGCTCATCGTCTCATGGGCTGTCCTGGAAGACGCTTGGAGAAAAGCTGAGTTAGACTTACCGGTAACTCCTTTTCTGAGAGTCTTTCAGGACAGCCGGATTCCCACCCGGTATTGTCTGAAGTTATGTGTATTATGCATATGTTTTGCAGGGTCCTACGGTTCTTGAGAATACTGACATGGGCCTGGAGGACCGCCCTTTTATCTGGTGGGGGTGACGTGTTTCCTGTCCTGGTAGGAGGAGCCCAAGGTCTCATGGGCTGTCCTGGAAGACTCTCAGAAAAGGAGTTACCGGTAAGTCTAACTCAGTTTTTTTTTTTTTTTCTTCTGATTACTGCTAGGTGTCAGTTTGTGACAGTTACTGTGTTAGCACAGTTACTGTTACCCCCCTGTAGGTCTAGGGTACCCCCCTAACCCCCCCTAACAAAGTTTTAACCCCTTGATCACCCCCCGTCACCAGTGTCGCTAAGCGATCATTTTTCTGATCGCTGTATTAGTGTCGCTGGTGACGCTAGTTAGTGAGGTAAATATTTAGGTTCACCGTCAGCGTTTTATAGCGTCAGGGACCCCCATATACTATCTGATAAATGTTTTAACCCCTTGATTGCCCCCTAGTTAACCCTTTCACCACTGATCACCGTATAACCGTTACGGTTGACGCTGGTTAGTTTGTTTATTTTTTATAGTGTCAGGGCACCCGCCGTTTATTACCGAATAAAGGTTTAGCCCCCTAATCGCCCGGCAGTGATATGCGTCGCCCCAGGCAGCGTCAGATTAGCGCCAGTACCGCTAACACCCACGCACGCAGCATGCGCCTCCCTTAGTGATATAGTATCTGATCGGATCAATATCTGATCCGATCAGATCTATACTAGCGTCCCCAGCAGTTTAGGGTTCCCAAAAACGCAGTGTTAGCGGGATCAGCCCAGATACCCGCTAGCACCTGTGTTTTGCGCCTCCGCCCAGCCCACCCAAGTGCAGTATCGATCGATCACTGTCACTTACAAAACACTAAACGCATAACTGCAGCGTTCGCAGAGTCAGGCCTGATCCCTGCGATTGCTAACAGTTTTTTTGGTAGCATTTTGGTGAACTGGCAAGCACCAGCCCCAGGCAGCGTCAGGTTAGCGCCAGTACCGCTAACACCCACGCACGCACCGTACACCTCCCTTAGTGGTATAGTATCTGAACGGATCAATATCTGATCCGATCAGATCTATACTAGCGTCACCAGCAGTTTAGGGTTCCCAAAAACGCAGTGTTAGCGGGATCAGCCCAGATACCTGCTAGCACCTGCGTTTTGCCCCTCCGCCCGGCCCAGCCCAGCCCACCCAAGTGCAGTATCGATCGATCACTGTCACTTACAAAACTCTAAACGCATAACTGCAGCATTCGCAGAGTCAGGCCTGATCCCTGCGATCGCTAACAGTTTTTTTGGTAGCGTTTTGGGGAACTGGCAAGCACCAGCGGCCTAGTACACCCCGGTCATAGTCAAACCAGCACTGCAGTAACACTTGGTGACGTGGCGAGTCCCATAAGTGCAGTTCAAGCTGGTGAGGTGGCAAGCACAAGTAGTGTCCCGCTGCCACCAAAAAGACAAACACAGGACCGTCGTGCCCATAATGCCCTTCCTGCTGCATCCGCCAATCCTAATTGGGAACCCACCGCTTCTGCAGCGCCCGTACTTCCCCCATTCACATCCCCAACCAAATGCAGTCGGCTGCATGAGAGGCATTTTTATGTCCTCCCGCTACCCAGCGAATCCCCCCAAAAAAGATGTTGTGTCTGCAGCAAGCGCGGATATAGGCGTGGCACCCGCTATTATTGTCCCTCCTGTCCTGACAATCCTGGTCTTTGCATTGGTGAATGTTTTGAACGCTACCATTCACTAGTTGAGTATTAGCGTAGGGTACAGCATTGCACAGACTAGGCACACATTCACAGGGTCTCCCAAGATGCCATCGCATTTTGAGAGACCCGAACCTGGAACCGGTTACAGTTTTAAAAGTTAGTTACAAAAAAAGTGTAAAAAAAAAAAAAATATATAAAATAAAAAAAAATAGTTGTCGTTTTATTGTTCTCTCTCTCTCTATTCTCTCTCTCTATTGTTCTGCTCTTTTTTACTGTATTCTATTCTGCAATGTTTTATTGTTATGTTTTATCATGTTTGCTTTTCAGGTCTGCAATTTTTTATACTTTACCGTTTACTGTGCTTTATTGTTAACCATTTTTTTGTCTTCAGGTACGCCATTCACGACTTTGAGTGGTTATACCAGAATGATGCCTGCAGGTTTAGGTATCATCTTGGTATCATTCTTTTCAGCCAGCGGTCGGCTTTCATGTAAAAGCAATCCTAGCAGCTAATTAGCCTCTAGACTGCTTTTACAAGCCGTGGGAGGGAATGCCCCCCCCACCCACCGTCTTCCGTGTTTTTCTCTGGCTCTCCTGTCTCAACAGGGAACCTGAGAATGCAGCTGGTGATTCAGCCAGCTGACCATAGAGCTGATCAGAGACCAGAGTGGCTCCAAACATCTCTATGGCCTAAGAAACCGGAAGCTACGAGCATTTCATGACTTAGATTTCGCCGGATGTAAATAGTGCCATTGAGAATTTGGGGAAGCATTTTATCACACCGATCTTGGTGTGGTCAGATGCTTTGAGGGCAGAGGAGAGATCTAGGGTCTAATAGACCCCAATTTTTTCAAAAAAGAGTACCTGTCACTACCTATTGCTATCATAGGGGATATTTACATTCCCCGAGATAACAATAAAAATGATTAAGAAAAAAAATATGAAAGGAACAGTTTAAAAATAAGATAAAAAAAGCAAAAAAATAATAAAGGAAAAAAAAAAAAAAAAAAAAAAAAAAAAAGCACCCCTGTCGCCCCCTGCTCTCGCGCTAAGGCGAACGCAAGCGGCGGTCTGTCGTCAAACGTAAACAGCAATTGCACCATGCATGTGAGGTATCACTGCGAAGGCCAGATCGAGGGCAGTAATTTTTCCAGTAGACCTCCTCTGTAAATCTAAAGTGGTAACCTGTAAAGGCTTTTAAAGGCTTTTAAACATGTATTTATTTTGTTGCCACTGCACGTTTGTGCGCAATTTTAAAGCATGTCATGTTTGGTATCCATGTACTCGGCCTAAGATCATCTTTTTTATTTCATCAAACATTTGGGCAATATAGTGTGTTTTAGTGCATTAAAATTTAAAAAAGTGTGTTTTTTCCCCAAAAAATGCGTTTGAAAAATCGCTGCGCAAATACTGTGTGAAAAAAAAAATGAAACACCCACCATTTTAATCTGTAGGGCATTTGCTTTAAAAAAAATATATAATGTTTGGGGGTTCAAAGTAATTTTTTTGCAAAAAAAAATAACTTTTCTCAAGTCATCTTCCAGGACGGCACACCTGAGAGATGAGAGGCTCCTCCCGACAGGAAACACAATCAATCAACAGCTGTTTTAAGTCCACACCCTTCCCCTTGATCCTCAGTTTTTGATTGTGTTTCTCCCTACACGGCGAAACTGTTTGTTTTTTTCCAAATGACCGAAGCCTGGGGCTGGTGGTCTCCCTCTGGGAGCCGGACCAAATGCCTGGGAAGCCTCTGGGTCTGGCAGGATATATTTATCCTTCCCGGGGGGTTCCCCTATCCTTTCCTCAGGGGGGGCAGCAGAAACTGGGAAAGCCCCCCTGAGAGCTGAAGGCCCCTGGGTACAGTGGTGTCCCCAGAACTTCAGGGGCCTTTATCCTGTCTCCCCCCCCCCCCTTACCTGTCCGGGCGTCCGTTCAGACGGGGGTGCTGGCCGTCGGTTCTTTCCAAGGGGATCGTATCCCCTGACTCCTGGGTCCCTGGTAGCTCGCGTGGGCTGCTGGAGAGGGTACCGCCTGAACGACCCGCGTTCTTACCCAGAAGGGAAGGCTGAGAGTCAGCAGGAGCAGGCGCCCACATCCTCCTTTTGAGGAGGCACCAGTTTACTATGGTGAATGTCTGCCTAAACCACCTCATGGGAATGAGGAACGTACGGCATTGCCCCCCCCCCCCCCATGTGTATATACTGACTGGACAGTGCAGGACACAGCCTAACCTTGCAGCTCCCTAAAGGGACAGCAGTTGTGGGGGGGGGGGGGCACTTTGGCGGCTATCCTCCTTGCGTGTGGACCATAAGGATGGAAAAGCAAGCCCGGTGGCTGTGGAAAAAGGGGAAGACGGCAACGGTGAGTCAAAAATCCCCAATCCCAGCCAGATGGTTTCTGGGCATTTGAGATAATCTCCCCTGGGGTCTGGATTCAAATAGCCCAGAAGCTTTTGCTAAAGACACCAGCCACAGCTCCCTCCTACATCAGAGATGCTGTATGGTGGACAAGTGGTGCAGAGGAGCGAGTGTGCCTAAACCACCTCAGATGGGAAAGAGGTAGGTAAGGCATTTTTTCCCCTTCCACCTGTATTTACTGAGT
Organism: Lithobates clamitans; assembly: GCA_037952925.1. Taxonomy (NCBI): domain Eukaryota; kingdom Metazoa; phylum Chordata; class Amphibia; order Anura; family Ranidae; genus Lithobates; species Lithobates clamitans. Next base: position 380,432 of record JBBGZY010001695.1, read on the forward strand.
GGTGCAGTGCAGGACCTGGGGTCTCCATAACAAAATAGCCCAGAAGCTACTGCTAAAAGCCACCAGCCACAGCTTCCTCTTATAGCAGAGACACTGTGGTTATCACAACAGTAGGTTGCCAGCCTCTCCCTACATACCCGGTTGTGGTACATTAGTAGGGGTGAATACAGCAAAGAGGGTGACCTGGTAGAACAAAGAGTTCCTTACTGGCCAGGTATACCACTGAACAAGTTATTAATGGTGCAATGGTTGAAGGATTCAGGAGTAAGCTCCCTTGCTCAGCAGATGCACTAGGTTATCTGGCCCTATTTGCCCAGCTGCCAGGAATCTACTTAAAGTTGCTCCAAGATGCTTAAAAGCTGACCTAACTTTCAACAATGTGGCAGGGACCAAGCTTCTGTGTGGCACAGTAGGGGTTCCCTTGTGACAGATCCTCCTTTTGGGGGTTGCTTGCTATGGGTAACTTTTCATAAGCTCCAACCTCCCACTCCACTCTTACATTGTGGTTATATTTTAATGCAGGGGGTAAGAAAAACCTTTTTGGTTTGGACTACAGTCCACTCAGTGACAGATCTAAAGGCGATTTACCATAAATCGTTTTCCTATATCCTTTGATTAAGGATTTTCTGTGCAAACATATGCAAGAGCTAGATGGCTATATGATTGCTTCTTTAAGGGCTGCAGGTGGCTATTTACCTCCAGGCTAAATTGGTAACCACCCTTTTTAGAGGTCTTATATTGGTCTCTAGGGCTGGGCTCATTGAGACTTTAGTTACTGATCAGCCCCACCCGTGTATGAGCTGCAGGGCCGGATTTCCCACAAGGCCACCGAGGCCAGGCCTCGGGGCGGCAGTGGTACAGGGGCGGCGCCGCGGCCGCCCACAGACTATTTTTTTTTTTTCTCGGAGGATGGGGCACGGCCGCAGCTGGGTGTGTTATCAGAAAGCCACTACGCTGTGGCATTCTGGGAGCTGTAGTCCTAGTCCATGCCTGCGAGCGCCCTCTGATTGGCCGAACAGGGTCATGTGAGGGCGGCCGTCATGGGCACCTTTGATTGGCCCAGGGGAGCTGGTCACTGTGGAGGCGGGGCTGGTCTGTGTGTAAACGCGACCACTTGCTGCGGGAATCCCGCCTCTCTGTCTGGCGTGCTGTATGTCTTCTGAGGTGTTTCTCTCTCTCATCTACCCGCTCACAGTCAGTGTACCCTCTCTCTATCAGCCCGTCCCTCTCTATCAGCCCGTCCCTCTCTCTATGCCCCGCCCCTCTCTCTATGCCCCGCCCCTCTCAGTCAGCCCGTCCCTCTCTGTCAGTGCCCCCCCTCTATCAGCCCACCCTTCTGTCAGCCCCTCCTCTCTGTCAGTGCCCCCCCCTCTCTGTCAGTGCCCCCCCTCTGTCAATGCCCCCCTCTCTGTCAGTGCCCTCCCCTCTCTGTCAGTGCCCCCCCTCTGTCAGTGCCCCCACCTCTCAGTGCCCACCCCCTCTCTGTCAGTGCCCCCCCCTCTCTGTCAGTGCCCCCCCTCTCTGTCAGTGCCCCCTCTCTGTCAGTGACCCCCCTCTCTGTCAGTGCCCCCCCCTCTGTCAGTGCCCCCCCCTCTGTCAGTGCCCCCCCTCTGTCAGTGCCCCCTCTCTGTCAGTGCCCTCCCCCTCTGTCAGTGCCCTCCCCCTCTGTCAGTGCCCTCCCCCTCTGTCAGTGCCCTCCCCCTCTGTCAGTGCCCAGCCCTCTCTGTCAGCCCCCCCTCTCTGTCAGTGCCCCCTCTCTCTGTCAGTACCCTCCCCCCTCTGTCAGTAACCCCCCTCTCTGTCAATGCCCCCCCCCTGTCAGTGCCCCCTCTCTGTCAGTGCCCCCTCTCTCTGTCAGTGACCCCCCTCTCTGTCAGTGACCCCCCTCTCTGTCAGTGCCCCCCCTCTGTCAGTGCCCCCCCTCTGTCAGTGACCCCCCTCTCTGTCAGTGCCCTCCCCTCTCTGTCAGTGCCCTCCCCCTCTGTCAGTGCCCAGCCCTCTCTGTCAGTGCCCTCCCCTCTCTGTCAGTGCCCCCCCTCTCTGTCAGTGCCCCCCCTCTCTGTCAGTGCCCCCCTCTGTCAGTGCCCTCCCCTCTCTGTCAGTGCCCCCCCTCTTTGTCAGTGCCCCCCCTCTTTGTCAGTGCCCCCCCTCTCTGTCAATGCCCCCCCTCTGTCAGTGCCCCCCCTCTGTCAGTGCCCCCTCTCTGTCAGTGCCCCCTCTCTGTCAGTGACCCCCCTCTCTGTCAGTGACCCCCCTCTCTGTCAGTGACCCCCCTCTCTGTCAGTGACCCCCTCTCTGTCAGTGCCCCCTCTCTGTCAGTGACCCCCCCTCTGTCAGTGACCCCCCCTCTGTCAGTGCCCTCCCCTCTGTCAGTGCCCCCCCTCTGTCAGTGCCCCCTCTCTGTCAGTGCCCTCCCCTCTCTGTCAGTGCCCTCCCCCTCTGTCAGTGCCCAGCCCTCTCTGTCAGCCCCCCCTCTCTGTCAGTGCCCCCTCTCTCTGTCAGTGCCCCCTCTCTCTGTCAGTGCCCTCCCCTCTCTGTCAGTGCCCAGCCCTCTCTGTCAGTGCCCCCCTCTCTGTCAGTGCCATCCCCTCTCTGTCAGTGCCATCCCCTCTCTGTCAGTGCCATCCCCTCTCTGTCAGTGCCCTCCCCTCTCTGTCAGTGCCCCCCCCTCTCTGTCAGTGCCCCCCCTCTCTGTCAGTGCCCCCCCTCTCTGTCAGTGCCATCCCCTCTCTGTCAGTGCCATCCCCTCTCTGTCAGTGCCATCCCCTCTCTGTCAGTGCCATCCCCTCTCTGTCAGTGCCCTCCCCTCTCTGTCAGTGCCCTCCCCTCTCTGTCAGTGCCCTCCCCTCTCTGTCAGTGCCCAGCCCTCTCTGTCAGTGCCCTCCCCTCTCTCTGTCAGTGCCCAGCCCTCTCTGTCAGTGCCCTCCCCTCTCTGTCAGTGCCCTCCCCTCTCTGTCAGTGCCCTCCCCTCTCTGTCAGAGCCCTCCCCTCTCTGTCAGTGCCCTCCCCTCTCTGTCAGTGCCCTCCCCTCTCTGTCAGTGCCCCCCTCTCTGTCAGCCGCAGCAGAGTGCACCATGCCAGCCAGCCACCCACTGACCTACAGCAGGGAGCCAGGCCAGCCTCCCGCAGCAGTGTGCACCGTGCCAGCCACCCACCCACCCACTGACCCACAGCAGAAAAACAGCCAGCCACAACAGGAGCCACCCACGGTGACCCACCCACACCAGGGAGCCAGCCAGCCAGCCACAGCAGGGTGCTGACCAGCCACCCACTGGAACCAGCCACAGAGGACGTGGGAGTCAGACACCAACAGGAGCCAGCCAGCCACCAACAGCAGCCAGCCACAGAGGACACGGGAGCCAGCCAGCCACAAAGGACACAGGAGCCAGCCAGCCTCCAAAAGGAGCCAGCTAGCCACAGAGGAACGCGGGAGCCAGCCAGCCACAGAGGAACGCGGGAGCCAGCCAGCCACGGAGGAACGCGGGAGCCAGCCAGCCACGGAGGAACGCGGGAGCCAGCCAGCCACGGAGGAACGCGGGAGCCAGCCAGCCACGGAGGAACGCGGGAGCCAGCCAGCCACGGAGGAACGCGGGAGCCAGCCAGCCACAGAGGAACGCGGGAGCCAGCCAGCCACAGAGGAAGGCGGGAGCCAGCCAGCCACAGAGGAAGGCGGGAGCCAGCCAACCACAGAGGACGCGGGAGCCAGCCAGCCACCAACAGGAGCCAGCCACAGAGGACGCGGGAGTCAGCAACATCTGCAGTACCCATAGTTGAGGTAAGAGGAGCGCTACACAGTGCCAATTTTATTTTTACTTTGTGAGAGGTTGGGGCAGGGGTGAGAGTCATGGCACAAGGAGGGTGTCCCATGAGGAACAGAGTGAATGAAGGTGTTCACTGTACACTCTGTTAGATAGAGGCCCCCTCCAGGTCCATTATACTCCTTTTCAGTCTCTATTGGGACCTGGTGGGGACTCTTTCTAACAGATTCTATAATGGACACTGAATGGGCCTCTGTTAGAGAGACCCCCCCTCCAGGTCCCATTAGACTCCTTTTGAAGTCTCCAATGGGTCCTGGAGGGGGTCTCTCTCTAACAGAGACTTTCTAATGGACACTGTTAGAGAGAGACCCCCCCTCCAGGTCCCATTAGACTCTGTTGTAGTCTCTAATGGGGCCTGGAAGGGACACTTTCTAACAGCAGGGAGCCAGGCCAGCCACCTGCAGCAGTGTGCACTGTGCCTGCCAGCCACCCACCCACTGACCCACAGCAGGGAGCCTACTGGCCGCTAGCCATGGCCTGTGCGTTCCGCTGGCCTGTGGGTCTTGCTGGCCATGGCCAGCCCCCAGCAGGATCAAGAGGCCATGACCAGCTCACAGCAGGACCCACAGTGTTGAGGGCTATTGTAGACTACTAGATGGGCACTGGCCTGGGGCAGGGTAAATAGGGTGTATGGGGGGGGTAGATGGTATGTGGGGTTCAGCTGCGGGTGTCAGAGTCTCTCACCCCAGCGATGGCAGCTGCCTGTGCCAGCTCAGCAGGTCCCTGCGCTGATGGGCACTGGTGAGGCTGCGCTGAAGGGCACTGGTGATGGTGAGCTGATTCGGTGGTTCAGTGGGCCACTTGACTGGACTTGCCCCCCAGGCATAAGGCTGCCAGCCCTGCCCTGTCGGCCGCCCCCCTCTCCGCACTAACATAGCAGCATGGCAGGTTCATGCCTTCTCTAATATCACTGCACTGCCCCCTCCCCACACTGCCTTTCTTATTCACACAAAACATGAAGTGCGGCCGCTCTAGACAAAGGGCAGGACTCCATGTCTTGTGTGAATAAGGTAGGGTTCTTTGGGGAGGAGGGAGTGCTGTGCTGTAAAGAAGTTTGATATTGAGAGAGGACTGTGATGGGGGTCAGTCTGTGATTGAAGGGGTCAGTCTGTGATTTGGGGGGTCAGTCTTTGATAGGGAGTCTGTGATGGGTCAGGACCAGTTTGTGATGGGGGTCAGTCTGTGATGGGGGGTCAGTCTATGATGGGGGCTCTGCTATGGGTCAGGTCAGTCTGTGATGGGGGGGTCAGTCTGTAATGAGGGGTCTGTGATTTGGGGGGTCAGTCTGTGATAGGAGAGGTCAGTCTGTGATGGGTCAGTCAATAATGGGGGTCTGTGAAGGGGGCCAGTCTGTAATGAGGGGTCTGTGATTTGGGGGGTCAGTCTATGATGGGGGGGTCAGCCTGTGATGGGTCAGTCTGTAATGAGGGTCTGTGACGGGGGTTTGTGATGAGGCAGGGGGGATGTGATGTAAGGGGGGGGGGCTAAGGACACTGATGTAAAAGGGGGTTGTGATGTAAAAGGGGGTATGTGATGTAAAGGGGGGACTGAGGACACTGATGCAAAAGGGGGTCTGCTGTGATGTGATGTGAAGGGGGGGGACTGAAGACACTGATGTAAAAGGGGGTCTGTGATTTCTGCACTAGCAAAACACAGGTCTCTCCAAGGGCAATAGAAAACAATTGTTTTCTATGTGTCCTGTTCACACTGCAACAGCGCCACTGCGTGCTGAGCAGTGTGGTGCAAAATGCATACTGTTTCTATGCACTGCAACTGAGCTGTGGTGCATAAAAATGAATGAAATGTATTTGCATAAAGAACTATTTACGATCATCTTTGGGTCAAGAAAGACTGAACAGTTTAGCTTCACTTGCCAGTGAGTCAGAACTTTTAAATACTTTGTCCTACGAAGATATTATCGAAGAGTTTGCCAAAAGAAAAGTTAGAACTAAAAAAATTGTAGGGAGTTTCTTACTGCTCTAATCTTTAAAAGGCATTTTATGCATTACAGAGTATTTTCAGTCTGTACAATTAAAGCAAGTTATTTTCAGTGTTCTCGTGTGTGGAGATATGTTGTTAACTGATCTATTGTAGCAGTCATCGATAAAGGACGAGAATGGTGGTGTGGGTGTGTGTGTGTGTGGGGGGGGGGGGGGGGGGGGCGGCATTGAAGGACCCAGGCCTTGGGGCGGCAAAGGGAGTAAATCCGGGCCTGATGAGCTGGCTAGCGTTTGCTCAATCTACGGAGGTAAGGTAGGACAACAGCTACTATAGTAAGGTGTCCAACCATTTTAGGATTGGTTCCTTCACTGGTGGTGAAGGATTAGTATCTACAGCCCAGGCTAGGCCTATGAAATAAATTGCTCCTGTTTGGTTATTTCATAAAGGGATACACCAGGACTCCTTCTTGGCTGCTCACCAGTAGACCTCAGTAGTGAAGGTTTGTCCTTGCTGGGGTGTTTGGCACAACTAAAGTACACATTGAGATTTGTGACCTCTCTGCTGAAGCTTGTTGGGTGTCCTTTATATCCTAAAGGTACTGCTTTGTTTGGCTACAGATCAGAAAATACAACAGGGAAGGTGGTCTGTACTTTCTGGTTTTTGTGCCGCACGCCAGAAACGCACATCATTGAGTCTGGTGATGACATTTCTGCTCATAATTGTTATATTGCTGCACATCAGACCTACACAAGATTGGGGTCTGTCTGTGGGGTTTTTGTGTCCTGTATTACTGCCTTATTGGTTGCTTATCAGAAAGGCAGCAGGAAAGATTGATGGCAGGGGTAGTACATATACTGCCTTTGGTAATCGGTACAGCACCACAAGGTGGCGTCGTGCTGATTCAGACAGTGCTATTAACGGCAATAGCTGCCGATTTTAGGCATGCGATTTGACATGTGAGTCGCATGCAAAATCGCTTCAATATGGATGTGCTATCTCTATTCAGAATTGTTAGATTGTTGCACATTAGAGATATACACGATTGAAGTTTGTCTGTGGGTCCTGTATTACTGCCTTATTGGTTGCTTATCAGAAAGGTAGCAGTGAAGATGGATGGTCCTGATTTTGTTGGAAAATACAAATTGAACCTGGGCCATGGGTAGTACACATACTGCCATTGGTAATCGGTGCAGCACCACAAAGTGACGTGCTGATTCAGACAGCGCTATTAACAGCAATGGCTGCCGATTTTAGGCATGCGACTTTGACATGTTGAGTTGCATGCCAAATCACTTCAATATGGATGTGCTATCTCTATTCAGAACTGTTATATTATTGCACATCAGACATATACAAGATTGAGGTCTGTCTGTGGGCCCTGTATTACTGCCTTATTGGTTGCTTATCAGAAAGGCAGCAGTGATGACGGATGGTCCTGATTTTGTTGCAAAATACAAAATTGAACCTGTGCCAGGGGTAGTACACATACTGCCATTGGTAATCAGTGCAGCACCACAAAGTGGCCCGGGCTGATTCAGACAGTGCGATTAACGGCAATGGCTGCCAATTTTAGGCATGCGATTTGACAGGTTGAGTCACATGCCAAATCACTTGAATATGGATGTGCTATTTCTATTCAAGATTGTTGTTGCACATCAGACACATACAAAATTGAAGGTTTACTGCCTTATTGGCTGCATATCAGAAAGGACACAACAGTGAAGGTTGTTTGTCTTTTTCTGATTTGTTTTTGCTGCTCAGCAGGGAGACACATTGAGGGTAATGACATCTCTGCTCAGTATTGGTATATGCTACACATCAGACATACACAAAGATTGAACATTGTTTGTGTCCTGTATGTCCTATATTTACTGACTTATCGTCCGTATATCAGAAAGGCACAGCAGTAAGTGGTGTTTCTCATTGATCTTCCTTGCTGTTTCTTAGGTATACACAGTAGGGGCTTGTTGGCTGCACTCCTCCAGGGAGCCACAGCATGGGGACCCCTTGTTCGACCCGAAAACTACTTTTCCTGCGACCTGTGTAATCTTGAGGTCTGTGGTTCCGTAAGCAGGGACTGCTGGATACGCTGCGACCTGGAGTCGCACAGTCACGAATGATACCCTTTGGAAGCCATAGTAGGACTTCTCATGCGTCTTGCAGTCCCAAGTGGCAGGTTGGGTCACACGGGTGTGGGAACCCTAAGCTTATCTGTCCCTTCTGGTTCAGGTTTTGCAATGCTGCAGGAATACTCATTGTGGAGTTATTGCCTTATTTTGCAGTAGACCAGAAAGATCGCAGCTGTAAAGGCTGTCTGTTGTTTCTTTTTTTTTATGTTGCTGCACAGCAGAAATACTCAACATTGAAGCTTGTTGGTGCTTTCTGTTTCATATTGCCTTACCTTATGGTACTTCAGAAAAACACAGTGCTGTAGGTTGCTTGTGTTCTTTCTCTGTTGGTTCTATGTAACTGCACTACAGAACTGCATAACAGGAAGTGTCTTATAACTGTACTTGGTGGTTCGTCATAAATACGCAGCATAGAAGTTTGGGTCTTTCTGTCTTCTCTTTATAGCCTTGTTTTGCTGTACATCAGTAAAACACCACTGTAAAAGGGGGTTCCCGGCCTTTCTGTATTTACCAGTTATGACCTAGCTAGCTGCACTTCAAAAATGCGCAGCATTTAAGGTGTGTTTGTGTCTTAATGCTTACATATTGGCCGCACATCAGAGGTTCAGATTTGGGTCTCTTCCCATATTTGATATTTTGGTTTAGCTAGTCACACTCAGATACACAACATTGATGTCTATGCTTGTGTCCTTTCTGTCTAAATCTATTGTGCTATGTCCACAATCTATGATTTTTTTATTTGTGATATTAATAATACATGTATCACCTTTTTGTATTTCAGCCTTCTCTTCCGTGAAAGGGCCTGGAGTCCAGGTGCAGATGTCACATGTCAAAAAGCCTCGACCCCTTACATTCAGGGATGCCAGAGCCATTTCCTAGGGTTGAAGCCCAGTAGAGTTATGGGTCACTGGAGGAAGGCGATAATGAATCGCCCTGTTTAATAAGAACTTAGGAAGTTCGGTTCAGAGGAGTTTTATGGCCTGAAGATGAAGTATAAACATGTATACCCGACCAAATAGGTTACAGCTCAGTGCATGGCCTTCATTTTGCCCTTCTAGCAAAACTAGATGTAGCAGTATGAGTGTTCTCCTCCTGCTACGGATGTTAATCTCCTAAGTAGGCTCTCAGGCATAAGTAAAACTATAGATTGGGCATGCCTTAAACCCAGGGGTTAAGTTTTTGTTAATCTATTTCCCTTAAGTAGGTTTCCCTTCAGTCTTTGCTGATGTAAAGATAAAAATGAACAAAAAAGGTTGTCTGTCAGGGGCCCCCCTTTTGGCAGTTTTATTTCCCTGGACAGGGTTGTGTTAAGACAGGCTCCCTTATTGATCAATGTAGTGTCCTTGTCTTACAACACAGCTCTCCGATTAATCTTTTTAGTGGTTCTAAGCAGCACCTATAGGCAGAATAGGCCATTGTTGTTAGATGTGTGACAGGCAACATTGATAACCTACAAGTTTAACATGTTTTCTGATTCCATCTTTAAGAGCCCACTCCACCTAGATCCTGCATCTGAAGCAGAGAAGGCAGGGACACCGGTGGAGTAGACCGGCAGATAATCCGCATGATCCAGCTAAGATACCTTCATCAAGCATATGGAGTGAAGGTAAAGCTCACTGCAGAACCGAGGTTCGCCAAGAGGGTCTTGCAGTGGTCCCACCCTAAAGGTAGGCCTGAGCTACTTGATTATCCTCTCAGGTGTGCCGTCCTGGAAGATGACTTGAGAAAAGTACTAGTTACTTACCGGTAACTGTCTTTCTGGGAAATCTTCCAGGACGGCAGGCCTACTTCCCACCCGTTGGAGGAGGGAAAATTTTAGAACACTAGAAGGTGAGTACCTATGAGGAATGATTTCCCTTGTGAAACAGGTTCAGGAGTTACTTCTCTACAAACTGAGGATCAAGGGGAAGGGTGTGGACTTAAAACAGCTGTTGATTGATTGTGTTTCCTGTCGGGAGGAGCCTCTCATCTCTCAGGTGTGCCGTCCTGGAAGATTTCCCAGAAAGACAGTTACCGGTAAGTAACTAGTACTTTTTCATGTAAACAATAAGTGTCAGAAAGGGCTTTGTCTTCAAGTGGTTAGAAGAGTGGGTGATGTGTGACATAAGCTTCTAAATGTTGTGCATAAAATGCCAGGACAGTTCAAAACCCCCCCAAATGACCCCATTTTGGAAAGTAGACACCCCAAGCTATTTGCTGAGAGGCATGTCGAGTCCATGGAATATTTTATATTGCGACACAAGTTGCGGGAAAGAGACAAATTTTATTTTTTTTTTTTTTTTTGCACAAAGTTGTCACTAAATGATATATTGCTCAAACATGCCATGGGAATATGTGAAATTACACCTCAAAATACATTCTGCTGCTTCTCCTGAGTACGGGGATACCACATGTGTGAGACTTTTTGGGAGCCTAGCCGCGTACGGGACCCCGAAAACCAAGCACCGCCTTCAGGCTTTCTAAGGGCATGAATTTTTGATTTCACTCTTCACTGCCTATCACAGTTTCGGAGGCCATGGAATGCCCAGGTGGCACAAAACCCCCCCAAATGACCCCATTTTGGAAAGTAGACACCCCAAGCTATTTGCTGAGAGGTATAGTGAGTATTTTGCAGACCTCACTTTTTGTCACAAAGTTTTGAAAATTGAAAAAAGAAAAAAAAATGTTTTTTCTTGTCTTTCTTCATTTTCAAAAACAAATGAGAGCTGCAAAATACTCACCATGCCTCTCAGCAAATAGCTTGGGGTGTCTACTTTCCAAAATGGGGTCATTTGGGGGGGTTTTGTGCCACCTGGGCATTCCATGGCCTCTGAAACTGTGATGGGCAGTAAAGAGTGAAATCAAAAATTTTCACCCTTAGAAATCCTGAAGGCAGTGATTGGTTTTCGGGGTCCCGTACGCGGCTAGGCTCCCAAAAAGTCCCACACATGTGGTATCCCCATACTCGGGAGAAGCAGCTGAATGTATTTTGGGGTGCAATTCCACATAGGCCCATGGCCTGTGTGAGCAATATATCATTTAGTGACAACTATTTGTAAATATTTTTATTTTTTTTTTATTTTTTATTTTTTGTCATTATTCAATCACTTGGGACAAAAAAAATAAATATTCAATGGGTTCAACATGCCTCTCAGCAATTTCCTTGGGGTGTCTACTTTCCAAAATGGGGTCATTTGGGGGGGTTTTGTACTGCCCTGCCATTTTAGCACCTCAAGAAATGACATAGGCAGTCATAAACTAAATGCTGTGTAAATTACAGAAAATGTACCCTAGTTTGTAGACGCTATAACTTTTGCGCAAACCAATAAATATACGCTTATTGACATTTTTTTTACCAAAGACATGTGGCCGAATACATTTTGGCCTAAATGTATGACTAAAATTTAGTTTATTGGATTTTTTTTTATAACAAAAAGTAGAAAATATCATTTTTTTTCAAAATTTTCGGTCTTTTTCCGTTTATAACGCAAAAAATAAAAACCGCAGAGGTGATCAAATACCATCAAAAGAAAGCTCTATTTGTGGGAAGAAAAGGACGCAAATTTTGTTTGGGTACAGCATTGCATGACCGCGCAATTAGCAGTTAAAGCGACGCAGTGCCAAATTGGAAAAAGACCTCTGGTCCTTAGGCAGCATAATGGTCCGGGGCTCAAGTGGTTAATCAGTTCAGCAGAGTGCAGAGAAGATGCAAAGGTTCCCATATCCTGACCTATTCATTCTCAGATCTTAGTCCAGTTACACAGCCCAGGCCTCTACCGGGCCTGGTGTCCACATCAGTTCAAAAGGGGGCCCGGGCACCTGGATTCTTTCCTAGGTGTACATAATATAACTGGGTACATTTATAGGTAAAGTTGATCCAGGGAATATGCGATTGCCTCTCTGGGGATCAGGAAGGAATTTTTCCCCCTGCTGTAGCAAATTGGATCTTGCTTTGCTGGGGTTTTTCGCCTTCCTCTGGATCAACTGTGGGTATAGGATTGTGTATATGGGATTGTATGATTGTGTTTTGTTTTTTGTTTTTTTATTGGTTGAGCTAGATGGACTTTTTTTCAACCTGACTAACTATGTAACTATTTGTAACTATGTCTCCCCCTCTTTCAGCCCCCTCTCTCACTAATTGCAGTGTTGGCACTTTGAAATAAATAAGTTGGTTTTGTGTTGCAGTTTGGGCACTCGGGTTCACCATCACTGGATTAGGGTGACAGGCTGCAGAGACTGGAGAGAGGATGGTGAGAGAGGATGGTGAAAGGCAGCGGTGATAAAAAAAAAAGGAGTGTGACAGGCTGAAAAGACACAAGAGAGGAGGGCTATCAAGGCTATAATGATACAAAAGAGAGGAGAGTGACGGGCTTCATAAACACAAGCTGGATGCATTCCACCACTGGCATATTATGAGCTTGGTTATTTTTATTTTCTCCCAGTCTCTCCGTCAATGTTTTATTGTGCATGAATAATTGGCACAATTAACCACTTCAATACCAGGCAGTTACCCCCTTCCTGCCCAGGCCATTTTTTAAATGACAATTGAGCGGTCATGCTACACTGTACCCAATCAATTTTTATAATTTCTACCCATATATAGAGCTTTCTTTTGGTGGTATTTGCTCACCTCTGCGTTTTTTGTTTTTTTAAAAAGACCAAAAATTTTAAAAAGAAGAAAAAGTTTTTCTTCATTTCTGTTATACAATTTTGTAAAAAAGTAAGTTTTCGCCATCACTGATGGGCACTGATAAGCTGCACTGATAAGGCGGCACTGATGAGGTGGCACTTATGGGCAGTGACGATGGGCATTGATGGGCGGCACTGGGCACTAATAGGCGGCACTGATGGGTGGTACTGATACGCAGCACTGATGGGCATTGATAGACGGCACTGATAGGTGACATTAGGCACTGATGGCTATTTATGGGTGGCACTGATCGGCGGCACTGCTGGGCACTGATGGGCATTGATTACTGACACTGATATATTGCACTGATAGGCATCACTGATGGCACTGGCAGGCATTTTTAATGGACATTGATTGGCAGCTGCCTGGGCACTGATTGGCATATCCCTGGTGGTCTAGGGTGGCATACCTGGTGGTCCTGTGTGGTGGCCATCCTTGGTGCTGGCAGCATCCCTGGTGGTGCTGGGCGGGCATCCATGGGGAGGTGGGCTGCACGGATTAACAATCAGCACAGACCCCCCCCGTCAGAAGAGTCAACGATCAGCTCTCCTCTACTCATGTCTGTCAGACGTGAGTGAGGAAAAGCCGATAAAGTCTCTTCCTGTTTACATTGTGATTGGACACGGCTGATCACGTGGTAAAGAGTCTGTCAGAGGCTCTTTACTGAGATCGGTGTAGTGGTGTGTCAGACTGACACGCCGCAACACCGATCGCCGCGCACGCTGGCAGGTATCCTGAAAAACGTCATATGACGTCCATTCAGGATAACTCAACCACCACCCGGCTGTCATTTTGCTATAGGCCGGATGGGAAGTGGTTAAAGTGATACTGAACATACAGGGGGAGATTTACTAAAACTGGAGCACACAGAATCTGGTGCAGCTGTACATGGTGGTCAATTAACTTACAGGTTTTATTGCAGAAACCTAATTGAATAGGCTGAAGTTAAAAAACAAAATAAGTGAAGCGCTAAGAAGAGGGGTCAAAAAATGGAGTCTATGGACTGACAGTTCAAAGTTCGTGTGTTAAAAGGAACATCCTTGGAGAAAAGATGAAAAGTCCTCTGGAACAGATCTCAACAAGAGTGTAAACTGTCTGTGGAGGGAGCCCACACACCACCAATGAAAGTGAAAAGGCTTACCGGACTCGGTGGACCCAACAAGGCATACGCCAGGTGGAGTCAATCAGGCTTAGGTGGTGCTGGACTACAGTTGGCCCGGAAGGGCAGAGCTGATGGAGTGGCTTCCACGTGGCTGTATTCCTCAAACGCAATCGGGCCCAAAGGTGTAGAGTGCGGCACACGTAGATCGTATCCCTCAGATCAGCGTTGGAACCAGCAATAACAGTAGCAAATGGAGGAAGAGAAGGAATGGCCAAATAGTATAAATCCGTTTAAATGGAAATTTATTAAAAGTAGTATACACTCACATGAAAAGGTATCTAAAAACAGCGCTGTGTGGAAGTGGCGACAGTGGGGTCCTATCCGACGCGTTTCGTCTGCATAGACGTCATCTGGGGGGTTCCCCCCACAGATAGTTTACACTCTTGTTGGGATCTGTTCCAGAGGACTTTTCATCTTTTCTTCAAGGATGTTCCTTTTAACACACGAACTTTGAACTGTCAGTCCATAGACTCCATTTTTTGACCCCTCTTCTTAGCGCTACACTTATTTTGTTTTTTGACATTGTTTACACTTGCTGGTTGTGTTAGCTGCTGTTTTATTCCCCTCTTTGGTAGCGCAATATTATTGTGTATATATAATAGGCTGAAGTTAGAAACTGGTTACTAGGGATGAGCTTCGAGTTCGAGTCGAACATATGTTCGACTCGAACAACGGCTGTTCGCCAGTTCGCCGAACAGCAAACAATTTGGGGTGTTCGCAACAAATTCGAATGCCGCGGAACACCCTTTAAAAGTCTATGGGAGAAATCAAAAGTGCTAATTTTAAAGGCTTATATTGATGGTATTGTCATAAAAAGTGTTTGGGGACCTGGGTCCTGCCCCAGGGGACATGGAACAATGCAAAAAAAGTTTCAAAAAATGGCCGTTTTTTCGGGAGCAGTGATTTTAATAATGCCTAAAGTGAAACAATAAAAGTGTATTATCCCATTAACTTTCGTACCGGGGGGTGTCTATAGTATGCCTGTAAAGGGGCGTATGTTTCCCGTGTTTAGAACAGTCTGACAACAAAATGACATTTGAAAGGAAAAAAAGTCATTTAAACTACTCGCGGCTATTAATGAATTGCCGGTCCGACAATACACATAAAAGTTCATTGATAAAAACGGCATGGGAATTCCTCACAGGGGAACCCCGAACCAAAATAAAAAAAAAGACGTGGGGGGTCCCCCTAAATTCCATACCAGGCCCTTCAGGTCTGGTATGGATATTAAAGGGAACCCCGGACAAAATTTTTTTTTTTAAATGGCGTGGGGTCCCCCTCAAAATCTATACCAGACCCTTCAGGTCTGGTATGGATTTTAAGGGGAACCCCGTGCCAAAATGTAAAAAAAAATTGCGTGGGGTCCCCCAAAAAATCCATACCAGACCCTTATCCAAGCATGCAGCCTGGCAGGCCGCAGGAGAAGAGGGGGGGGACAATAGAGTGCCCCCCCTCCTGAACCGTACCAGGCCACATGCCCTCAACATTGGGAGGGTGCTTTGGGGTAGCCCCCCAAAAACACCTTGTCCCCATGTTGATGAGGACAAGGGCCTCATCCCCACAACTGTTGGCCGGTGGTTGTGGGGGTCTGCGGGCGGGGGGCTTATCGGAATCTGGAAGCCCCCTTTAACAAGGGGACCCCCAGATCCCGGCCCTCCCCTCTGTGTGAAATGGTAAGGGGGTACAAAAGTACCCCTACCATTTCACTAAAGTGTCAAAAATGTTAATGACATAAGACAGTTTATTTAAATGCTTCTTCTTTCTTCTATCTTCTTTCTTCTTTTTTCTATCCTCCTTCGGTTTCTTCTGGTCCTTCCTCCGGTGTTCTCGTCCGGCATCCTCCTCTGCGGCATTGGCGTCTTCTTCCCTTCTTCTCCTCGGGCCGCTCCGCATCCATGATGCCATGGAGGGAGGCTCCCACTGTGTGACGCTTCTCTCTTCATCTTCTTCTCTTCATCTTTTTTTCGGGCCGCTCCGCATCCATGATGGCATGGAGGGAGGCTCCCGCTGTGTGACGCTTCTCCTCCTTCTCCTCTGTCCCCGTGCGTCAGAGGGGGCGGGGTCACCGGGTGGCCACCCCCGTTATTTAAGAACCGTCAGAAGAGGAAAAGCGTCACACAGCGGGAGCCTCCCTCCATGCCATCATGGATGCGGAGCAGCCTGAAAAAAAGATGAAGACAAGAAGATGAAGACAAGAAGATGAAGAGAGAAGCGTCACACAGCGGGAGCCTCCCTCCATGCCATCATGGATGCGGAGCGGCCCGAGGAGAAGAAGGGAAGAAGACGCGACGCAGCGGAGGAAGATACCAGACGAGAACACCGGAGAAAGAACCAGAAGAAGAAGAAGATGGAGGAAGATAGAAGAAAGAAGAAGCATTTAAATAAAGGAATTGTCAAAAACTGTCTCTTGTCATTTTTAACATTTTTGACAGTTTTTAGTGAAATGGTAGGGGTACTTTTGTACCCCCTTACCATTTCACACAGGGGGATGGCCGTTATCTGGGGGTCCCCTTGTTAAAGGGGGCTTCCAGATTCCGATAAACCCCCCGCCCGCAGACCCCCACAACCACCGGCCAAGGGTTGTGGGCATGAGTCCCTTGTCCCCATCAACATGGGGACAAGGTGTTTTGGGGGGCTACCCCAAAGCACCCTCCCAATGTTGAGGGCTTGTGGCCTGGTACGGTTCAGGAGGGGGGGGCGCTCTCTTGTCCCCCCTCTTTTCCTGCAGCCTGCCAGGTTGCATGCTCGGATAGGGGTCTGGTATGGATTTTTAGGGGGACCCCACGCCATTTTTTTTTTTTTTTTAATTTTGGCACAGGGTTCCCCTTAAAATCCATACCAGACCTGAAGGGCCTGGTGTGGAATTTAGGGGGACCCCCACGTCATTTTTTTTTTTTAATTTTATTTTTGGTTTGGGGTTCCCATGCCATTTTTAAGACAATAACTTGCATATAAGCCTTTAAAATTAGCACTTTTGATTATTCATGTTCGTGTCCCATAGACTTTAACGGTGTTCGAAGAAATTTTTTTTGCCTGTTCGCAAGTTCTGGTGCGAACCGAACAGGGGATGTTCGGCTCATCCCTACTGGTTACTATGCACAATGGCACCAGGTTCTGCGTGTGCCAGTTTTAGTAAATCTCCCCCACAAAATCTAAAAGCCATCATATCTTCTATTTATTTACAACCCCTTCCCGACCGGAGCACGCCGATGTACGTCGGCAGAATGGCATGGCTGGGCAAATGATGTAAACAGCATCTCCCCGTTCTGCCTAGTGACAAGTGTCACTGATCACAGCTCCCTGTAATCGGGAGCAGTGATCAGTGTAATGACACTGCTAGCCCATCCCCCTACAGTTAGTAGTCACTCCCCTAGGACATACTTAACCCCTCCCCGCCCCCTAGTGGTTAACCCCTTCACTGCCAGTGTCATTTATACAGGAATCAGTGCATTTTTATAGCACTGATTGCTGTATAAATGACAATGGTCCCAAAAATGTGTCAAAAATGTCCGACACGTCTGCCATAATGTCGCAGTCACAATAAAAATCGCTGATCGCTGCCATTACTAGTAAAAAAAAAATTATTAATAAAAATGCCATAAAATTATCCCCTATTTTGTTTTTTTTTGTTTTTTACCAAAAATATGTAGAAGAATACGATCAGCCTAAACTGAGGAAAAAAGTTTTTTATATATTTTTGGGGGATATTTATTATAGCAAAATGTAAAAAATAATGCGTTTTTTTCAAAATTGTCGCTCTTATTTTGTTTATAGCGCAAAAAATAAAAATCACAGAGGCGATCAAATACCACCAAAAGAAAGCTCTATTTGTGGGGAAAAAAGAACGTCAATTTTGTTTGGGAGACACGCCGCAGGACTGCGCAATTGTCAGTTAAAGCAACGCAGTGCCGAATCGCAAAAAGCTCTGGTCAGGAAGGGGGCAAAATCTTCCGGGGCTGAAGCAGATAAAGATCATGGCACTGTATTCAATTTGATCTAAATGTAGCAAAGTCCCAGGCCTACTTTAGTCTAATAAAGAACCTCCAGAGCCAGGGACAGCTGACATCCTTCTGTATCTGTATAGAGTGGGTTGCAAGGCATAGTGGATGTAATTTAAGGTAGATTCATGCGCCAGACACTTCTTGAATGCAAACAGATTTATTTTCTCTTGAACAGAACAGTGGGAGAGAGGTTTTAGGGCCAGGACACCCTTAGGAAGTTGTAATGACAGTTAGCAGACTCATGCGCCAGACACTTCTTGAATGCAAACAGATTTATTTTCTCTTGAACAGAACAGTGGGAGAGAGGTTTTAGGGCCAGGACCCCCTTAGGAAGTTGCAATGACAGTTAGCAGACTCAGAGACTTCTACAGGTAGACTGCCATGCAAGGAAAGGCATCCAGCAAGACCCCACATCTGCATGTGTAGGAGCGCTGTCTCCAATGGCAACAGTCTTAGAACAGTTCCTAACACAAATTCTAACAAACTCCTTTACTTTTATACAGTCACTTCTTGTAGACACTCAGCCCACTGAGCTTCCAGTCTCTCTCACTAGATTTGCTGATTCACTGCCACTGAATCCCGTGAGCTCTTCTAATCTTCTTTCTTTAGTATCTTCCTCAAGTGTCACCCCCACTTCCCCGCTGAGTCCCTGGCTTGGCATTCCAGATACTCCTCAAGCATCACCCCAATGGCAGGGTCCCTGGCTTGGCACCTGCTAAAGTTTCCCGATTCTTCACCATCCCCGGTTGGTAAGAATACTTCTCCGGTACTTGCTTCAGCTACTCACTGTGGTCCCTGGTAACAAGGTGGTTGGACCCTTAGTGGCGACAGCTTCCCCTCTACTTCCGACCATGACAGGTTCTTCAGCCGGCAGAACCATCACTTCTGGTTGGACTGCAAGCCGCAATCCCAACCCTATGCTGCTCTCTTGCTTCTGGATAGGCCCTCAGACAGCTAGCAGCCAGATGTGCCCGGGATAGGCCCAATCTCCGGCCTAGCAGCCTGGGCAGCACAACACACGTCCACCCAGACAGCCGTCCAGGTGGCACAGAGCACTGATCACCTCACCTCACCCAAATCAATAGGCTCTCTCAGCAGGCCAAGATACCTTGTCTATTCCTAATCTGTCCTTGCAATGCTCTTGTCTTATCTAATGTCACCAGATACCTGGCCATCTAGTGACAGAAGAGAGAAGTGCAGCAATTCCAGACTTGGGGTGAAATCAATTGATCCCTCACAATTGGCCAAGGCAATGATACCTGGCAGGTAAATTTAGGAGCAACCCTGCCTAGACATCAGAGTGCTACATAAAAAAAAAATCTTTGTTCCTTATTTAATCATTGCTGTTCACATGGCATTTCCCAGGTCTTCAGGGAAAGATCTGAGAGAGGAGTTTCTAGTACTCTGCTGATGTATGAATCTGTGTCTGTACAGTGTTGACTGGTGCTGTGCCGGTCACAAAACATAAAGAAGGCTTTCAGAATAGAGAATGAAAGTAAATAATTAATAACAAAAAAGTGATTTAAAGCTTCATACAAATCTTTATTTCAAAGTAAGTTTTTTTTTTTTTTTTGAGTTTAAGTTGACTGACAATAGCTTTTACGTTGTTTGCCCTGTAAAGATATCTGGAGGAAGTTCTTCCAAGCACAGGCTGTGTCACTCCCCTCCAGCCTGTGTCTATGATGTATATGTGCTGGGATTAACAGGGAGATGAAGCCTCCATCAATCACCATCCTATGCCCCCCCCCCATAGTGTTTAGCAATATTGTGACATAATGGAGCAGTAAGGGGAGTGTCATTTACCATTGTGTATACACTTACATGTGTGACTCTATAGTCACATGGGCTGCACAGATAATAATAATAAGGATCAAATGAACAGCTTAGAGTGGAAACTGAAAGTGGAGCATGATTAGTAGATGTCAACAGCTGGTCTACACAATCTCAGGCTGCAACGGGGACACAGACAAGGAGGGAGGGACAATGAACAGCAGGATCAACCAGGATTTTTGCAGTCTACAGAAACAAATGCTCTAGTGAATGAGTGAGTATGAACACTATGTAATATAGCATGTATTGACAGTTTTTGATTTGGGTTTAATGACACTTTAAGTATTAACCCAAAAGTTAATTACAAATTGAGTGAAAAATGTGAAATATTTTAAATAAATAATTATTTTTTTTGCTCAGTTCTTAATATAAATATTTAGGAACGTATTTAGTAACATTTAGAAAAGTACTGGGGAGCAAATCTCATTACATCACAGTATATATAAAGTGTATAAAATTAATGTAAGCGCTTTAAAATTAAAGAGGTATTAAACAGATTATAAAGCTTTGTTATTTTTTTAATTAAAATAACAAACATTTCATTCTTACCTGTTCTGTGCAATGGTTTTGGACAGAGCAGCCTTGATCCTCCTCTTCTTTGTTCCCTCTGCTGGCACCCCAGCTCCTCCCCGTTGCCGAGTGCCCCCATAGCAAGCCACTTGCTGTGGGGACACTGGTGCATGCTCACTCCCAAGCCCTGATCTCTGTGTCCATAAGACACAAAGAGCAGGGCTCAGCCCCGCCCCCCACTCCGGCCTGACTGGCTGTGATTGACAGCAGGGAGAGCCAATGGCTCCCGCTGATGTATCTGAGCCAATGAGGAGGGAGAGAGCCGAGAAAGCATTGGCTCTCATGCACATTGTTGGATCAAGATTGAGCTCAGATAAATTTTTGGGGGGCTGCATGGGGAGCTGCATGCATACAGTTTTTTTAGAATGCAGCAAGGTAAAAAAAACCTTCTGCCTTTACAACCACTTTAAATACTAAACCAAAAATGTAATACATTGCAGCTTACTGATCCTTAGATGTGGTGGCCGCATTAATTTTTCTTTTTCTTTTTTTTAGGCTTTTTCCCTCTGTTGTCACCTTATGATCTGACTAGTAAGACACCTCCACTCTGGATAAAGAAGCACAGGGGCACCTTTGAATAGCAGCATTGTTAATCTGCATTTACACAAGCAGTTACAGCAACAGTTTTTTTTATTCTTTTGGGATAAAGGTTTTACATAAATGGGTAAAAACTGATCATTGTAAGCACCCCTGTCTGTGTTAAATGGTCTGTCTCCGCACTCTTAATTGCTACATTTGCAGTAGTCCTTGTTCTGTTAAACAGCAGACTTACTGACTAGATAACCAGGTGACTATAAAGAAAAAGTCTATAAAATAGAAAAAATAATGTAGTCATCACATCTAAGAATTAATAAGCTGTAATATAATAAATGTTTGCTTTTGGGTTTAATACTGCTTTATGGAAAGTGTTTAATAAAACTAGAGGAAGTAAAATTTTTGTTTATGCATAGCAACCATAACTTCTCCTTTGTATTTCTTGTGTATATTATGGCAAGGAAAGCACATGGTTTGTTACAACTGTTAACACTTCAATTTCTTTTATTTATTTCAAACATATTGTAAAGATTACAGATAATAAACTGTAATGTTTTTTTTTCAGTGTTCCTACATACCTGAATGCAAGCAAAACTACACAGAAGTAACATTGCATATAAAAGAAATTCAAAGGAAATTTAATAAATCATCTTCTTTTGTTTGCTATTTTGACCCAAAAGGAAAATATAAGAGTACTATTTTAATGAGAAAATTTGGACCCCAGAAGATGATTTCATATTTTTTTTGGCCAACATCGATGTTTGCTGTTGGACTTTGTGTGGTTATTATTGTTAAAATCAGCCAATATTTTGCCATGATTTCTTTGCAAGCAAACAAAGCATTTGAGATTGTCAAAACCTAAACCAGTTACTTGTATCTAAAATATATTTTGTTTTGTAATTTACAAGCACAGTTGAATTATATATAAATGAGTAAAGGAGGATGCTGAGCAGACAAAAACATGGTATAAACAATGTAATTGTCAAGTTAAGTAGGTGGCTAATGTTGAGTAGTGCTTACTAAATATACATGGACAAATATAAGCTGCTGCACATATTTAGTAACATCTTGTGGAACTAAACTCACCCCAACAACCTTTGTTTTTATTTATGTTTTAAATCCTCTTAGATTTTTTTATACAATTTTTTTACCTTTTTATTTTTTTATGTTTGTAGCTCTTCCGGGATTCTGGCCACGTGTGCACAAGTGCTGACGAGCAGAAGTTGCCAGCATTTCTGTGCACAGACAGAAATCCTACTGTGCATACATATGGGCCACTAGTACCTGCCAGGTCCTAGATACCTGGAAGACACTGGGGGCACATACATGAGAGATTCAGGTACTTATGTTAGTTGTATATAAACGAACGGTTGCTAATTTTAAAGGACTACACATCTAAATCAGTTTGTGTTTTTTTCCGTTTGTTGAGTTTTAGTAGGGAAGCTGGCAATTTTTTTTGCAAAAACACTAGTGTCACTATTTTATACCAATAATATGGTCTGTTTTCACAAAAACTATTGCATATAAAGTTCAAAAAACTGATAATTTCTTGCAAAACCCAATATTCTACTGTTGTCTGAATTTGTTGGAAGAAATGGAGCCATGCTTAGAAAAGCTCCTGCTGTATTAGGATTTTTTTTTCAATACTCAGCATACCACTAGTGACACTATTTGTATTAAAAATGAAGGCTTGTTTTTATAATGGCTCTTGCTACTAACTACTAACAGGAGCTGACAACTTCCTGCAAAACTCATTGCATTATTGGGGTCACTGTCTATGAAAGAAATGAAGACTGTTTTTGACAGAAGCTCTTGTTATTTTAATCCAAGGATTTTACAATATTGTGTGACAGCACTAATATTGTTGCCTTTTGTAGAAAAAATAAGGTCAGCTATTGCTTTTTTTAGTTCGAGGAGCTGACAATTTCACGTAGGGCTCAGTGTCACTATTTATAGAATAAAGTAAGTACTGTACTGTGCTTATCATAGACAGAAGTAGAAAAGCAAAAATGTAGGTGATACATTTCCTTCATTACCTGAATATATTTTAAGGCTAAGAATTACAAAACACTTATTTTCTTCTGCAATGTATAGTAACAGTATATCAAGTAAACCCCCCAATCTTCATCAATAATTTACTCAAAATGTGCAACTTCATAAGGGTTTATTCAGCCATATATGGCAGCAAATTGACAGAAGGGGGGCTTAAATACCATCTAGATCTCCCCCATGGGGGCATATAGGTAGTCGCCCCTCACTGGTGAACTGGTTTTAGAGGTCCAAGGGTCTCCTAAACAGTTCCACTGTGTATGGAATGAGGATATTCCCACCACTGCCATGGTATTATTGCCTCAATTTAGCAGGGATGCCAAAGAGTCCGAAGCCTGTCAGCATCAGATATCAATGCTTTCTGAGGGAGGCTCCAGTTTTTTTACATTGATTTTTACTTCGGCAAATGTCACTAAACGATTCTCTAGGTATGTTTCTCAGTGAATCCTTAATAAACAGGCCCCTGGGTTTCTTTTAAGAAAGACTTTTATTTTATTTGGAGCTGAAATCTAATTGCAAAACTTTTTTAGATAGATCTAAAGTCTGTTTCCAATAATTTCTTGTCATTCTGTTCTAAGAAGGTAGGTATTATCTTTTCAAAACCCTATTCTCTATAGGACCTAGAAAAAAAATAAAGCTTGTTTTCTCAAAAACACTTTCAGGTTTAGCCAAAACAGCTGACCATTTCATGATTTTTACTATGAATATCACTGTCTGTCTAAATAAATGAAATCTGTTTTCACAAGGGATCTTGCTATCCTAATCCACTGTGCTGACAATTTCTTGCAATATGCATCTAATGTCACTATTGCTAGAAAAGAGTAAACCTTCTTAACAAAAACTTCTTGCTGTTTCAGTCCATGGAGAGTATGCAACTGTTGCTACTATTTATTGAAATGCCTTCTTTTTAGAAAAATGCTTTCCATTTTAGTCTTTATTGCAAAGCTCTACAATCTACTAGTGTCACTATTTTTAGAAATAAGGTATGCATAAAAGAGTCTTGGTGTATTAGGTCGGGTTCACATACAGTCAGGTTCATAAATATTGTGACATCGACACAATTCTAATCTTTTTGGCTCTATACACCACCACAATGGATTTGAAATGAAACGAACAAGATGTGCTTTAACTGCAGACTTTCAGCTTTAATTTGAGGGTATTTACATCCAAATCAGGTGAACGGTGTAGGAATTACAACAGTTTGTATATGTGCCTCCCACTTTTTAAGTGACCAAAAGTAATGGGACAATTGGCTGCTCAGCTGTTCCATGGCCAGGTGTGTGTTATTCCCTCATTATCCCATTTACAAGGAGCAGATAAAAGGTCCAGAGTTCATTTCAAGTGTGCTATTTGCATTTGGAATCTGTTGCTGTCAACTCTCAATATGAGATCCAAAGAGCTGTCACCATCAGCGAAGCAAGCCATCATTAGGCTGAAAAAACAAAACAAACCCATCAGAGAGATAGCAAAAACATTAGGTGTGGCCAAATCAACTGTTTGGAACATCCTTAAAAAGAAAGAATGCACCGGTGAGCTCAGCAACACCAAAAGACCCCCCGGAAGACCATGGAAAACAACTGTGGTGGATGACCGAAGAATTCTTTCACTGGTGAAGAAACCACCCTTCACAACAGTTGGTCAGATCAAGAACACTCTCCAGGAGGTAGGTGCTGCAACTGTCTTCAGTTCCTGCTTGTTCTTGGGACATTTTCCCTTCAGTTTTGTCTTCAGCAAGTGAAATGCATGCTCAATCAGATTGAGGTCAGATGATTGACTTGGCCATTGCATAACATTCCACTTCTTTCCCTTAAAAAACTGTTTGGTTGCTTTCGCAGTATGCTTCGGGTCATTGTCCACCTGCACTGTGAAGTGCCATCCAATGAGTTCTGAAGCATTTTGCTGAATATGAGCAGATAATTTTGCCCGAAACACTTCAGAATTCATCCTGCTACTTTTGTCAGCAGTCATACATGCCCACGCCATGACACTACCACCACCATGCTTCACTGATGAGGTGGTATGCCTTGGATCATGAGCAGTTCCTTTCCTTCTCCATACTCTTCTCTTCCCATCACTCTGGTACAAGTTGATCTTGGTCTCATCTGTCCATAGGATGTTGTTCCAGAACTGTGAAGGCTTTTTTAGATGTTGTTTGGCAAACTCTAATCTGGCCTTCCTGTTTTTGAGGCTCACCGATGGTTTACATCTTGTTGTAAACCCTCTGTATTCACCCTGGTGAAGTCTTCTCTTGATTGTTGACTTTGACACACATACACCTACCTCCTGGAGAGTGTTCTTGATCTGGCCAACTGTTGTGAAGGGTGTTTTCTTCACCAGGGAAAGAATTCTTCGGTCATGCACCACAGTTGTTTTCCGTGGTCTTCCGGGTCTTTTGGTGTTGCTGAGCTCACCGGTGAGTTCTTTCTTTTTAAGGATGTTCCAAACAGCTGATTTGGCCACACCTAATGTTTTTGCTATCTCTCTGATGGGTTTGTTTTGTTTTTTCAGCCTAATGATGGCTTGCTTCGCTGATAGTGACAGCTCTTTGGATCTCATATTGAGAGTTGACAGCAACAGATTCCAAATGCAAATAGCACACTTGAAATGAACACACACCTGGCCATGGAACAGCTGAGCAGCCAATTGTCCCATTACTTTTGGTCGCTTAAAAAGTGGGAGGCACATATACAAACTGTTGTAATTCCTTCACCGTTCACCTGATTTGGATGTAAATACCCTCAAATTAAAGCTGAAAGCCTGCAGTTAAAGCACATCTTGTTTCATTTCAAATCCATTGTGGTGGTGTATAGAGCCAAAAAGATTAGAATTGTGTCGATGTCACAATATTTATGGACCTGACTGTATGTGCAAATTCGATGTGGAGAAATCCGCATCCAATTTGGATGTGGTGAAATCCGCATCCAATTCGCATGACATGCGAGTTTGCCTGGCTCGCAATAGAGCCAGTTCACACATATCGAGGGCGGCTACGGTCCTCATTCCAATAGGGTCCTGTGTGTCTTTGGGTGTGGTACACGTGCAATTTCAGGCAAAAATTTGCACCTGATTCGCACCTTAACCAGTGAACAGGGATGCACCGAATTCCATGCTGGGAACTGGGAGCACATATGTGAACCCGGCCTGAGCCCTCAGAGCTTATCATTCTAAAGAAAATACTTGACTTCACAGAACAGATACTATCTTTGGTATACAGCACTATTAGGATGCTTTAAACAACTATGCATGTTTTGTACCAGCATATAATTTTGATTGGCCACCTTATTGCTTAATACTGTATTTGACAAAGAGAACATTATATATATATATTGTAATGTATGCATTCTCCAACATTTACGAATTTACCATCACTCTCACACATATCCACAGACACACACTTTATGGGTGACACATTTTCCCAACATCTATAATTGTTTAAGTTGTTAATTTGAATTGTTAAGTTTTAAGTTGTTAATAAATACATTTTTATAACACAAAACAAGTTTCCCTTTTCTTAAGGAATATCAAGATAATGATTTTTCTTATATAATTGGCTAGCAAGCCATTTAAAACCTTACTGAGGTATTTAATTCATGTAAATCAGTTACATAAACAAAGTCCATAAATAGAATCTAGAACACACACAAAAAGAAATTTACACAGCAATTTGTAAGTTTGAAATGTATTTATTATGAAAAAGGTTAAACCATTTAAAGTGGTCCTCAACTCAAACCAGTGAGGATTTGCTATGTTATGGAACATTTAGTAATGAAAAATGTGCCTATGCAGTACTTACCTTTTTTTCTGGAATATCTCCTCCTTAAAAACAGCAATTCCTTTACTGGTTTGAGTGTTCCTACAGACTCATAGCTGTATATATACAATGTAAGATTTAAGGCACTATTGCCTCTGACTCTTATGCCCCATACACACGGTCGGACTTTGTTCGGACATTCCGACAACAAAATCCTAGGATTTTTTCCGACGGATGTTGGCTCAAACTTGTCTTGCATACACACGGTCACACAAAGTTGTCGGAAAATCTGATCGTTCTGAACGCGGTGACGTAAAACACGTACGTCGCGACTATAAACGGGGCAGTGGCCAATAGCTTTCATCTCTTTATTTATTCTGAGCATGCGTGGCACTTTGTCTGTTGGATTTGTGTACACACGATCGGAATTTCCGACAACGGATTTTGTTGTCGGAAAATTTTATATCCTGCTCTCAAACTTTGTGTGTCGGAAAATCTGATGGAAAATGTGTGATGGAGCCTACACACGGTCGGAATTTCCGACAACAAGGTCCTATCACACATTTTCCATCGGAAAATCCGACCGTGTGTACGGAGCATTAGTCTTGGGAGATGTGGAATTAGATTTGGTGATGTCATTACTGTGCTGCTCACTATTTTCCTGCACTGTCTCTGTGTGGAGATGGCCCTCTTAGTAACTTGGTAATGTGGAAAGATTAGCTGCAGGAGCCCACAGAGAATACTGATTACTAGTCCTTTGCCTTCTTTCTGTCTTCTTTGGGGCGCAGCTTCCGGATTTCAGTTCCTATGTTAGGATTTTGCCCAATGCCAAAGGGAAAAAGCAGACAAGAATAGGAGTCAGATCCAAACTAAACAACTACCATAGACAGTGACAGAACAGAGTTTAGAGGTGTCACCTATGAGTGACAATGACTAACTGTGAGGTGCAGAACCTGAGAATGCTTGGACCACGGGAACTATAGCAAAAAGATTGCTCTGAGCAATCACACAAAAAACAAGCAACCAATGTGCAATGGAACAGAAAGATGCAAAAAAACGTAAACAAAAAACAAAAGAAGAAGCATACCTACAGATTTAGCTGACTGTCAGGGGAGCAAACAGACTAGATAAAGGCAAGGCAAAATACTAAACATATAAAGGGAAAAAAAAGACTGCGCTACAAATGGAGAGTCCATACAGTAGTTCTTGGATGGACGATATTAATTCAATCAAGTGACGAACACCCAGGTGAATCAGAGTAATAAAAAACGTGCCACCACCTGATGAAAGACCTGCTTACCAACTGGCAGGTAAATCGGGCAGTTGGCTTATACCCAGCCAGGGCCTTTCCTCATAAGGGGGATCCGCTGACGGACTGGAGGTTGGATGCAAGTTGAAATGGATAGGGTACTCAAACTCCTCCTGGCAGCACAAGACTGGATTAGTTCAGATGATCTCAGTCCAGCAGAGTTTTCAGCAGCATGCTAAACATAAAGAAGAAACTGAGCACACAGAAATGTGTATTCCAGCAATAGATGAAAAATGCACCCCATTAAATGATCAGTGGTAATGCAAACATTTTATTGAAATGGTCGTAGCCAGATCCTCACATTTAAGGCACCTGATATCTCTGCCACAAGCTTTATTTCTTCCCCAGGAAAAAAAAAAACAGTGATGTAGGAAAATTATGGTATCAAGAATGCAGGAGTTTAACATAAACAGTTGATCAATTCACGATGTCCAGCACAACTGGGCCCTTTGATATAGCCCATCACACTCAGAACATTTACTTTACGAAAAAAGCCTGAAGAACATGATTCAGTTTCTCCCTAGATTCTGGAAGACAGTAAGAATCTCCCAGAAAATGTTTGATGGTCAGGGATTGCCCCTGACACACAGGGAACTCACTATAACCTCCACAAGCCATTTAAAACCAGCCGCTATCAGAGCTTAGGTGAGGGTTAAATTTAGGAATGCCAAAACAGAGGTGAAATCTATGCACACCAAGTGAATATCTGTGATATCATACCATATTTTTTTTAGCGTTGCATAGAGTGCACAAAAATTGTAATGAACAACCTCACTGTTGTCATGATTGCCTTGGTCACATGAAATGCATTTTAGAATATTTTGCCAGTTTGGAAAAATCACATCTATCCAAATATTACCACTTGCTGACCGCTACACGCCGATATATATCGGCACAAAGGCAGCAGTGGGCAAATGGGCGTACCTGTACGTCCCCTTTAATTGGCGGGGCTAGCGTACAGGGTGACTGTGCCCGCGGGACCGGCGGACTCTATGTCCCCCGGTCTCCTGACGATCGTGTCACAGAGCTGCAGAATGGGGAAGTGCCTATGTAAACAAGCCATTTCCCCGTTCTGCCTTGTGTCATGACAGAGATCACTGCTCCCTGTCATCGGGAGCAGTGATCGCTGTCATGTGAGTTGAAGCCCATCCCCCCACAGTTAGAATCACTCCCTAGGACACACTTAACCCCTTATCGCCCCCTAGTGGTTATCCCCTTCCCTGCCAGTGTCATTTACACAGTAATCAGTGCATTGTTATAGCACTGATCGCTGTATAAATGACAATGGTCCCAAAATAGTGTCAAATGTGTCCGCCTTAATGTCGCAGTCATGCTAAAAATCACAGATTGCTGCCATTACTAGTAAAAAAGAAAAATAATAATAAAAATGCCATAAAACTATCACCTATTTTGTAGACGCTATAACTTTTGTGCAAACCAATCATGATACGCTTATTGCGATTGTATTTTTTTATAAAAAATATGTAGAAGAACACATATCAGCCTAAACTGAGGAAAAAATTTGTTTTTTTATATATTTTTGGGGTATATTTAATATAGCAAAATAAAAAATATTGCTTTTTTTTCAAAATTGTCACTCAAAAAATAAAAACCGCAGAGGTGATCAAATACCACCAAAAGAAAGCTCTATTTTCCGGGGCTGAAGTCGTTAAAAAAGAAAAGGTTATAAATAATAAAATTTAACATTTCAATTTGGCAAAAAATAAATAAATAAATAAAAAAATTGCTGAAAAAAGCCAATAAAAGTACAAAATATTTATTAGGAAGCTTTTTACACAATCAGTGTATGGAACACTTCCATTGTCAAATTTACAAGTTTTGAATAATCATAACTGGCTACAATTTAAAATGGAAGTATGTAGTAGCTGAAGTTTGAAAATTATGCTACCAACAATATTTCTTGTTAACATAATAGTTATTCAGAATATTTGTTTCACTGTTAACACTATAATATAAAAAGACACTATGATATAAATTGGAAAAAATATTGTTATCACACTTTTAACATATAAGCCTCAAATGACTTGCGCTGCAGTTTAACATTATATTATATGTATATATTACAAATAGTAAAGATACATTTGAAGCCTGAGACTGGGAGTTGACACTTGCCTGGTTCCAAATTGACCACAAGATGTCACTCTGGTACATCGTACAGTTCAATTCATATTTCCCTGCTCAAACGGGACTGAAAAATACTACTCTTGTCCATTCCTCTACCAATGTCAACTCAGGTCAGCTCTGCCTGGTTTTCAAAAACCGTCATGCAAAAATGTTTGTACTTTACATTTTCTTTATCCTTTTATTATTTGGGGTCTATGAGTTGGATGCTCCCAAAGTTCAGATTGTTCTTACTTAATTTACTCTAAAGTTAATCACTAACTCACCATTACAAATTCATTACAAACCGGTAAGTGCCAAAAGGATTTCTGTTACGTAAATGTATATTACCTACACTACAAATATATCGTAGAGGCAAAATATATCATAGAAAATGATGCAAATCCTACAGCATCTTGGGAAAACAAAAGCTTGTCTAGCGATTGTATATGCTATATTATTTATTTTTATTTGCTATATTTTTTCCACAAAAATGGAGTTACCCTTTTATAGTTATATGTTTCTCAATAATGTTTAAAAAAAAATACAAAGATTCATGTACTCAAATGAACAAAGACATCAGATGCATTCGTAAGAGCAAAATTAACATTACTTAATATACTTTGGCAAATGTATACCTTCCACGGAAAGAACAAATTAATACACTAAGGAAAATTGGAGATAAAATTAAAGCAGAGGAAGAGACTCACTTGACCTACAGGACATGGCTTAGTCAACATCCTGTGCCTTGGGGGACGTGGTGTTCTCTTTGGCCTACTACCTTTTCAATGTGACCATTTCTGCAATGACCCTTTGAGGTCCGGCTAACTGGGACATTTCCATTATATAAATCTGTTCTCAGGTTCCTCCATCCACGTTTTTTTGTTTTTTTTTTAATCAGAAAAATATTTTATTGTGCATAAAATTTGTAAAGGTACAAATAGTTCTAATAAAGCAGAGTATACAAAAATACTGTGTATCACATGTAAGTTGTACATTGAGGTAGTATAGTATCAAGCATAGTAACATTCTTTAAACTAACTTTAATACAAAAAACTAAAAACATACATCCCCTGAAGTGTGTACCATCCATTAAGGTAAAGGGAAAAAAATAGCGTCCCGAACAACTAAAATAAATAACATCAAATAATCCCCAAAACGACATCTAAAGCAATCAAATCAAGAATGTCTATTCCCATGTGTATCTGGAACTGAGACTAGTGTATTCCCATTTTATCCCCTCGGTCTGTAACAGTCTATTAAGTACTAGATACTAGCTACTTATTAATGATCTCAATAACCTCATTCCAGCAGTGTACTAATTTAGGGCATTTCTAGAGCAGATGAATCAAAGTACCCTGATGTAACTGGCACTTCAGGCACAAGGGGGAGTTCTCTTCTTCCCCATTTGTGTAGTAATATTGGGGTCCTGTATACCCTATGGAGGATATATAAATGGGATAACTTTTGAGCCACAGAGACAGAAACTAAAGGGCCAGTAGCCAGAATCTGCTCCCAGCTATCCCCATCTAGGACCAACATCAGCTTCCCACCTCTCCCTACAGGGGACCATGTGGGACTGTGCAGAATACTCCACCAGGGAGTGAATCAGCAGGGTCCTGGAAGGGTCTGCTACCAGGGATAGATCCCATCCTGTAAGATGATGCAACTGTGCAGCCAAGAAGTAAGTATAAGAGTGCAGAACAGCTATTCCCCCTGGCCTTTGGGGTACTGCAATGTAGCTAATTTAATTTGGGCCACTCCATTCTTCCAGATTAATGCTCTATACTGAGACTCTATACGAGCAAACCAATAGCCAGGTATCCAAAAGGGTGTGTTGTGAAGAACATACAATAGTTGCAGTGCCCACAACATTTTAATGAAATTGGCCCTGCCTGTAACAGATAATGGAATAAAAGGAGCTGCGCTAGTAAACAATAACAATATATAAAAAACCTTAAGTGAATAAACCAAAAGTGCAATGTGCATATAAATGTGTATGCAAAAGTGCAATGTGCATATATATGTGTATATCATACAACAAATGCCATAACCTTAATGAACACTAATATTAAGACAAACGTTATTAAATCGCAAAATGTCAATAGTGCAGGTATTAAAGGTAAATGAGCCCAGAACAGTCAATAGTGCTGGTAGCAAAGGTAAAAGACAGTTGATAGCAATACTGTTCAGCACGATGATGAGGCTACGACACCCTGTGATGAATCTTCATAAGTCAGAAAACAAAGTGAATCCACCACCTAAAGGAATGTAGGCTTACCAGATTTCCAAATAAAAAGGCTTGTCACCCACTCCAGGATAGCCCAGAACTCCCGCTGCTGCAAGCGCTGCTGTGAACGATCTGCAGGCCCGTCACATCCAATATGCACATTGCACTTTTGTATGCACATTTATATGCACATTGCACTTTTGGTTTATTCACCTATTCACTTAAGGTTTTTTATATTTTGTTATTGTTTACTAGCGCAGCTCCTTTTATTCTATTGTTCTGATGGTGTTGTATATCACTTTGAGTTGCAGCCTTTTTAGTACTTAGTTTTTACTAAGTCCTTTTTTTGCCAACAGATAATGGAAATTTGCACCAGCTGGCGCATTTAAGCTTAAATTTTTGTAACATAGGTTTCAAATTTAGAGGGATATAGACTCTAAGATCTCCAGTCACCTCAATTCCCAGGTATCTAAAGGAGCGAACCACTTCCACTTGATCTGCCGAATCGGGTAATTCAGCTTCAAGGGGATCCAGTAGCATAAGGGAGGATTTATGCCAGTTAATGGTAAATCCAGGCTACTGCCCAAACTTTTCAATGAGACCCATAACAGCCTCTAAGGAACCTATCGTATCCCTCGGGTATATCAGAGTGTCAACAGCGTAGGAGGAGATTTTGTCCTCCCTCTCTCCCCGACGAAACCCCACAATGTCCGGGGAAGTCCTGACCATAGCTGCCAGTGGTTCCAATGCCAGAGTGAAAAGCAGGGGACATGAAAGTGAACACCCCTGTCTGGTACCCCTGTGCAAAGGAAACATCTCCGATAAGATTCCATTAATGCGTATTCTGGCGTAAGGAGCCGCATACAGTAGCTGCACCCAGGCAAGAAAGGATTTTCCAGCCCTGAACCTTCTCAACACTGCCCAGAGGTATTTCCACTCAGCGCTGTCAAAAGCTTTGGCAGCATCGAGGGAGAACACTGCCCTGTTTCCAGGATTATCCACTGGCAGCTGGATATTCAGAAATAAACGTTGTTTGTTAAGCGCAGTTGACCTAGCCAGTATGAAACCGGATTGATCCAAGAGCACCAAACCAGATACAATTCCCGTCAATCTCATGGTTAGAACCCTAGAAAGTATTATAATATCTGAGTTAATAAGAGAAATGGACCTATTTGAGTTGGGCACTAGCGGATTCTTGCCAGGCTTCGGTATGACCACTATGACTGCCTCATTCATCATGAATTGAGGGAGACTTCCAGATTTCACCGCGGCATTCAGGGTATCCAAGAGGAGAAGAAAGTGCGGTTCACTATACCTTTTATAAATCTCGGCTGGGAGACCATCTGTACTCAGGGATTTACTATTAGCCATAGAGGCTACCGCCTCTTTGAGTTCCTCAAGTGTAATGGGAGCGTTTAATAACTTATGGCCACCCGTAGACAGGGCTGAAAGAGGGCACTGGTCTAAAAAGTTCTCCAATAACATCTCTGTAGGATCAAACTTGGACGTATAGGTGTCCTCAAAATATTCCCCAAACACCATTGCAACCGATCTGAGCCCTGGACAGTTACTCCAACCTGGGTCTGGATGGCATCAATCTGCGACTTAGCCCGTTGTACCTGAGTTATAACTGCCAGTAAGTGGCCAGTGTTTTCCCCCTCTTCAAAATAACACTGTTGCATAAAAAATCGTTTCTTTTCTGCGGCCGTGGAAACAACCTGTTGATACATGGTCTGGGCAGCCAACCAAATTTGTTTGGTTTTTGGGGAAGGCCGAGCAATGTATTGTTTCTTGGCCCTCCTAGCCTCAGTAGACATCAGGGTCTCCCATTCCCTAGTATTAGATTTGATAACAGAGATATGTTTTTTTTCCATCCACATTTATTTTGTGTTTTGTTTTCTGTTAGTAAGAGCTTTGCATAATTGCCAGTTTCTCTATAGTTAAATCCTTTTATGGAAACTTTATTTGTTTACATAGTTAAGGGAGGAATCTTTCCACCATGTTTAACATAGAGTTGCAGCCCTAATGTTGTCTGCATGCTTTACTCTGGAATCAGACAATCTTGTGGCATACTCAATGACTCCCTGTCCACCAAGCCATGGGTGCCTTACTTTTTATTTATGAGACCCTCTAGCTGCCCCTCTACCTACCCTGCCCTCTTGCGAGATAGATCTTATAATGGCAACTTCATGAAGTCATGCAAATTGTATTGCTCTCAATTTGTAGTTCTACTGCCCCGTACACACAAGCGGAATTTCCGTCTAAAAAATATTGGATGGTTTTAACCGATGGAATTCTGCTCAAGCTTGGCTTGCATACACATGGTCACACAAAAGTTCTCTGAGCTTTTCGACCGTCAAGAACATGGTGATGTACAACACTACGACGAGCTGAGAAAATTAAGTTCAGTGCTTCCGAGCATGCGTCAAATTGTTTCTGAGCATGCGTGATTTTTTGCGCGTCCGAATTGCATACAGACGAACGCATTTTCGGATAGGATCTTTTTTCCGACCGATCAATAGAGAACCTGCTCCCAATCTTTTGTTGGCTGGAATTCTGCCAGCAAAAGTCAGATGGAGCATACACACTGTCACAATTTCCGACCAAAAGCTCTCATCAGACTTTTGCTGGTGGAATTTCCGCTCGTGTGTACGGGGCATAAGTGTGTGCTTAGGTTGCTACCTCGTTCTGAGTCCAGCAGCACCAAGTTTACATTTCCCTCTTGTTATATGTTATTTATGAACATTTTATCTATCCACAAGCCTGTGGAAGGTGCCTTCGCCCCATGTACTTTAGTTGCAAGTCTAATGCCCCGTACACACGGTCGGACTTTGTTCGGACATTCCGACAACAAAATCCTAGGATTTTTTCCGACGGATGTTGGCTCAAACTTATCTTGCATACACACGGTCACACAAAGTTGTCGGAAAATCCGATCGTTCTGAACGCAGTGACGTAAAACACGTACGTCGGGACTATAAACGGGGCAGTGGCCAATAGCTTTCATCTCTTTATTTATTCTGGCCATGCGTGGCACTTTGTCAGTCAGATTTGTGTACACACGATCGGAATTTCCGACAACGGATTTTGTTGTCGGAAAATTTTATATCCTGCTCTCAAACTTTGTGTGTGTAAACCACCTCTGGGCCTGTCCCTGTAGAGCTGCAAGAATCTTTGCTGCGGTGTGGTTCCTGTCCCCTAAACACAAGCTGAAGCACTGCATAACACCTTTTAGCCTGACTCATGGAATAGCCCTTTGAACGCTTAGGGGGTACCTGATGTTCATAGGACAATTCTGCAGAGGAGAGCATGGGGGTGGCAGAGGAGGAGGAGTAGGGTTTAGAGCTCACAGGTCTGGCATTATCACCACCAGCTGTATGGAGACATGGGGGCATAATAAGCTGCAGCACTGAGCCCTGTCCTGCATCCTTTCGAGTTGCAAGCAGCATTACCCAGTGTGCTGTGAACGAAATTTATCGTCCCCGCCCATGCTTGCTGGACCACGTGTCAGCAGTAAGGTGGATTTTACGACTGACTGTCTTACCCAACGATGCCAGAACATTCCCTTCCACGTGATGGTAGAGAGATGGAATGGCCTTACATGAGAAGTAGTAGCGACTAGGAACCTGCCATTGTGGTACAGCACATTGTGCAAATTCACGGAAGGGGGCAGAATCCACCAGGCTGAAAGGCAGAAGCTGGAGAGCCAACAGCGTTGACAAGCTTGCATTTAGACGCTGGGCATGTAGCTGATAGGTACTGTATTTTTTTTCCGCTGCAGCAGATGGGGCAGAGAAATTTTCCGGCTACAGTGTACAGCTGGGGGTGTGCTGCCGGCAGATGTGCTGCTAGGACCTGGGAAACCCTGTGCTATATACAATCATCCCTGTCAGTGGAGGCTGCTGAGAGGTAATGACTCGGTATAGAAGGGGCAGACTGAAGTGGGTAAGGAGGAGGAGGAGGAAGAGGAGGAGGCCCCTGATTTGTGCCCCTTTTGTGTGGCTTTTAGGTGCTCTTGCCAACGGGCTGAGTGGTTGGACATTAAATGCCTTGTTAGACATGTGGTACCCAAATGGTTGGTGTTTTTGCCATGTTTGATGTGCCTCAGATACAGTTTGCAGATAGCAGTGCGATCAGCTGCAGATGCTGCCTCACCTTCAGTTTCCTCCCCTGCTCTATGTGGCACCCAATTTGCATCAGTGACCTCATCATCATCATCATCATCATCATAATGTTAAATAAAATAATATATCCGCGCTTAGGCCAAAGGGGAAATTAGGTGTGCAGCCTACCCTGCTAGGTCCTCAATAGGTGACTAGAGTTATAATAGTGCAAGTATGAGGGTAAATGGCGCTACCTATATAATGATAAAGGCGACAGACCCTGTTCACTTGTTAGGTGCTATGTGCCTCTTTAAATTCCAAAGTGACTGCTTACATGACATGACCGGGATGCGTTGTAAACGAAACGTACATCAAGGCGCATCCCGGTCACGTCACTTCCGGTTATCTTACCTCCAGTTTCTCATCACTATGGCAGTGGAACACACGCCGACTACCGAGCGGAGGCTAGGCGGCTGGAGATCTTCTGTCTGGTGATTCATGCTGATATCCCCAGTGCCAGGAAAAGGCACCTTCAAATGTAAGCAGTCACTTTGGAATTTGTTTTGTATATTGTTTTAAATAAACTGTATTACGCTATGGTCCCGTTCATATTCATTTCCTTATGGGTTATCGTGGTGGAGAGGAGGATACAAATGAAAAGGTTTCCAGATACATCTCCATTGGTATACCAGCAAGCTTATTGATCCAAATAAACAGCCTGTTTTGACCTTCATTTTAGTTAAAGAGGTCATGTCTGTCTGGTGATTCTGTAGTGGACAAACTTCAGGACTACCTGTATGGAGCAACCTTTGTGGTGAAGACGGATAACAATCCCCTGACCTGTTTGCTATCCTCTGCCAAGCTGAACGCCACTGGGCATCGGTGGCTAGCCACTTTATTGGAGTGCCAATTCAGCATGAAATAGTGGCCAGGAGTAGGAAATAGAGATGCTGATGCTCTTTCCCAAAGACCACACTTCACTCATAATGATCAGAGAAGTTGGGTTCATTTACCTCCCGAAGGAGTACAAGCAGTATGTAAAGGGGTGGAGTATAAGCACAGGGGAGCAATAGGAGCTGAAGCTGTGGGGTTCACCCCTGAGGGAGTACTGAAACATTATTGAAACCTGACCCAAGTATGCAGCCAAGAATTGCCTCAGCTGACTAAGGAGGACATATATGAAACCTAATAATTAAATCACTATCGACTAAAGACCCTTGGATACTGATGGCTAGTCCCATTGAGGGCACCAAGGTGATTCTAAGAGAATGGGAGAGA
Organism: Lithobates clamitans; assembly: GCA_037952925.1. Classification (NCBI taxonomy): domain Eukaryota; kingdom Metazoa; phylum Chordata; class Amphibia; order Anura; family Ranidae; genus Lithobates; species Lithobates clamitans. Next base: position 417,927 of record JBBGZY010001695.1, read on the forward strand.
ATGAAAATAGAAGAGGGGATCCTGTATCGAACAGGCCCCTCTGAAGAGGCCAAAGGTGAAAGCCAGCTGTTCCTTCCGGAAAAACATTGCTTGACTGTGCTAACCGCACTTCATGATGACCATGGTCATTTAGGCCCAGATGGAACTTTCAAACTATTCAAGGACCGATTCTATTGGCCAGACATGTGGACTAAGGTGGAAATTTACTGTTGCTCCTGCAGCAGGTGTATCCAGAGGAAGACTCTGGCAGGCAGGGCGGCCCAATGGGTCACTTATGAAGTCAGGGACCTATGGAGTTGGTGTGCATTGATTTCCTGTGCATGTCCTGGTTGTGACAGTTCATTTTCCTTGATATGCCCAGGCCTTCCCCACCAGGGATCAAAAAGACAGCACAGTGGCCAAGACTTTAGTAGAGAAGTTCTTTGTTCAATATGGGCTCCCTCAGCGTCTACACTCAGATCAAGGCCGGGACTTCGAAATTAGATTAGTCTGCAGACTGTGTGAACTCTTGAACATAAAGAAATTGTGAACTATCTCTTACCACCCTCAAGGTGATCCACAGACAGAGCGGTTTACCCATACACTCTTGAACATGCTGGGAACCCTCCCACTAGAGAAGAAACAACATTGGGGAGACCATATTGCTGCAATAGTCCATGCCTACAATAGTACCTCAAATAATGCTACCGGATACTCCCCTTACAGACTGATGTTCATATAAATGATATCGGGTCTGGGATTAAAAGTAACACTTCTGCCTTTGCAGATGACACTAAGCTATGCAGTGGAATAAGATCCTTACAGGATGTCTCCAATTTACAAGCCAACCTCAATGCATTGTCTAATTGGGCGGCTATGTGACAGATGAGGATTAATGTTGATAAATGTAAAGTTATGCACTTGGGGGCTAATAATATACATGCATCATACATACTAGGGGGAATCCATAGTTGAGAAGGATCTGGGTGTTTTGGTAAATCATAAACTCAATATCATGCAATACCAAGCTGCGGTTTCCAAAGCGAGCAAACTCCTTTCTTGTATTAAGAGAGGTATGGACTTGAGAGAGAGATATCATTTTGCCCTGTACAAATCGTTAATAAGACCTTATCTGGAATATGCAGTTCCGTTTTGGCACCAGTTCTCAAAAAGGATATCGGGGAACTGGAGAAAGTGCAGAGAAGGGCAACTTTTAAGAGGCATGGAGGAGCTCAGCTATGAGGAAAGATTAGAGGAACTGAATTTGTTCACTTTTGAGAAGAGGAGATTAAGGGGGATATGATCAACATATATACATATATAAGGGGTCCATATAGTGAACTTGGTGTTGAGTTATTCCCTTTACGGTCAACACTGAGGACAAGGGGGCACTCTTTATGTCTAGAGGAAAAGAGATTTCATCTCCAAATACGGAAAGGTTTCTTCACAGTAAGAGCTGTGAAAATGTAAAATAGACTCCCTCCAGAGGCGGTTCTGGCCAGCTCAGTAGTTGCTTTAAGAAAGACCTGGATTCTTTTCTAAAACATAATATAACTGGGAAAATAAATCACCGCTCAGGAGAACTTGCTTTCAGGTGTGTGTTAGTGAATCCTTCAGAGGAGAGGAGTCCCAGGTGCTGGCTAAATGCAAATTGAAGCAGGGTTTGAAACAGGAAAATCTGGATGCCGCACATCGGATAAAGTTGAAAACATCTTCTTTATTGTAAAACTTGGATCATAAAAAACAGGACAATCAGGCGGGTGGTACAGACACAGCTGACGCGTTTCACGCTCTAGGTCGAGCGCTTACTCATAGCTGACAAATATTGGGATGACTGTCTTATATATCTTAATAAGAGATACCACATGACTTCATGGTCACTCATCTAATGGATATCAGCTGGAAGCTGATTGTGCAAAGTCTCGGCATCTGCTATCAAAGACATGTGCTACCCAATATACATATACACATACACACATATATATGTATGTGTTTGAATATGTGAGTGAAGTGAGATAAACACACAATATGTATGAACAAAGGGGGAGTGTGATGCAACTTAATTGTGTTAAAACAAAAATGAAAAAAAGCACAGCAACAAATGAGCGAAAAATTAGTGATTGGAAAAAACTGTATATATGTAAAAAAGGTGTAAAAGTGTGTGGACCTGAATTTATATGTGAAACGCATGACTACAGCAGTGTATGTGCACTGCTAGTAAAAAAATATAATAAATACATAAATAAGTAAAAATGAAAATAAATAAATATGTGCATTAATAATTGATAGTGAAAATTGAATATGTGCACCAATAGGTAATGCAATGTAGCCATATGCATTAAAAAAGGACAATAATGAAAAAATATTAATAATAATAAAAAAGTGAAGATGAAAATAGAATAGGATATAGTGAAAGTAATTAATGAGATTGAATTTAATTCAATCTCATTAATTTCTTTCCTCTTGATCTTTGATCTTGAAGTAAGAGTTCAAGATCTGCAACCTGGGGATCGGGTGTTGTTACGCAATCTAGGAGTGCCAGGAAAACATAAATTATCAGATCAATGGCGTTTCCAACCAACCATTGTTTATCAATGATTACCGGGACTCCCTATATAGCAGATCAGACCAGAAGAGAAGACAGGGCCATTAAAAACTTGGCATCGGAATAACCTATTGCCTATTTCAGAGGCTGTATGGGTACCTTCCGCCCCTTATTCTGAGCTATCTCAGCCTCCAACATTGAGGTCTTGGAACAGAAAACCATGTACACTCTCATATCTAGAAGGAGAAAATGATGATGAGGAAGTACCTTTGGATTGGTTGTGGATCCACTTTATGGGAGATGATCCTCTAGACCCTGCAGCTGAACCAGAAGAATGTCTAGGGACAGGCCTTCACATGCCTTGTACTGAGGTCATAGCTTCTGCTCCACTGTGGGAACCTGAAGAAGTCAAGCTCGAACTCAGTGAAGTACTTGCTCCGGTTGATGCACCCCTTCCTCTTACTGAAAGAACTGAAGGAGAGATAACACCAGGGCCTGAACCAGAATCAGAACCTGTAATTGAACCAGAACCTGAAATGGATCCAGAGACTGAAGCAGAGTCTGAACCAGAAGCTGGATGCAGCCAATGGGGAACAGAAGAGGGACCTGATTCTGTGGAAGACATGCACTCTCGGCTGAGATGGGAAATATGTCCCCTAAAGAGGTTGACCTATGATACCCTTGGAGAAAACTCTGATGAACGCATACCCGCTGCTCATCGGCCCACGCAAGCACTTGCCTCCTTTGCTGAGTCTTTGGCAAAGGATGACCTTGATCTGCCCCTGACTCTACTGGGTGGGCCACTGATCTACTGTCAGGTCACCTGAGGCCAGGTGACAGATGCACACCAATTGGGGTCAGGAGTGCACCGCTAAGGTAGTGGACCCTATGGCTGACTGCTGCGAATGGAAGTCTGGGTGGGTAGCCTCCCTGGCGGTTTTCCCGAGTGTGGCTCGGGGTTAAAATTCAGGACCATTAGTGGTAACCCCAAGCCACACTCAGGATTACATCGCAGGATCCTGGTGTGGCTTTACTTACCTTGTCCCCGGGATCCTGCGATGTCCCCCGCAGTGTCCGTGGGCTCCGTCCTCTGCCCGAAGCCTCTCTGTGCCAGGCTCCGTTCCCTGCAAGCATCGCGACGCACGGGGGCGGAGCCTGGCGGCAAATTCAAAAAATTGTAAAAATCATAACACATACAGTACTGTAATCTTACAGATTACAGTACTGTATGAAATTATTTCACATCCCTTTTGTTCCCAGTGCTTTGGCCCATGCCCTGCATGCAGTTTTATGTTATATATACTGTTCTTTCTGCCTGGAAACTGGAGATTGTCCATAGCAACCAAAAAGTGTCCCTTTACATCAAAAGTGGCTTTAGACCAGCTAGAAAACAGCGATAGTAAATTAGAACACTTGCAGAATTGAGCGATAGTGAATCGTGGGGAAATTTATTTTATTATTATTATTATTTTTTTTTTAAATTATTTATTTTTATTTATTATAATATAATTCATGTTTTTGTGTTCCGAACTTTATCATACCCGGGATATCTACTAGACTCTTGTTTGGACAGATTTAAGTGTGTTATTGTTAAGAATTACAGACGTACAATATAAAACGCCAAATTTCCATGCAAAATAATTGTACCGCTTTCAGCACCTAAAATCCGAAAGAATCATACTGCCAGGGAGGTTAAGGAAGGCAGGTCCACTGGAGCACCAACACGGATCCCACAGGGAGCTTAAGATTCCCCAGGGCGCGGAGTCTAAGAGCCAGCAGGTGTTCACCAGAGCCTCTAGTGGTGAGGATGGACTGCGCTGCAACTGGCTCCAGGTCGCGGCCCCCAGGGTCTCCCAGCTCACTCTCACAGTAGGCTACAGGAGGATAGAGAGGAACAGCAGCCCAGGATAACAAGAGATAGTAAGGAGATAAGCCAAAGGTCGGGGCGACTAGCAGACAAGGATAAACATAGAATACACCAAAGGTCAGGGTCACAAGCAGGCAGGGATAGTCGCGAACAAGCCAAGATCGGTAACTGGAATCAGACGTAGAAGACACAGCAAGTTGCACACGAAAGCTAAACACACAAAGTTGATCAGCAGGGCTGGCTTGCAGTGCACAGGTTAATATAGAGTTCTCTGATAGGGGCTGGAGTGGAGCCATGCTTAGAGGAGAGATTATTTAAGCAGTCAGCTGAGAGTGGCTGGCCTCTAAAGGTAATCACATGGAGGAGAGGTAAGCAGACAGACAAACACTACTGCATATTCATTACAGTACCCTCCCTCTTACGAGGCCCCCCATTCCCCGCCTGGACCCAGGTTTAGAGGGAAACTTCAGATGAAACTTCCTCAACAGACGAGGTGCAAAGACCTCAGATGCAGTGAACCAAGACCTCTCCTCAGGACCAAACCCTTTCCAATGCACGAGGTACTGAAGAATGCCTCTACATAGTCGGGAATCCAGAATTTGACTAACCTCATACTCCTGATTATCCTCAGAGACCGGCGCCGTGGTAGGGAGAGGATGGGAGAACTTATTGAGGACTAAAGGCTTCAGAAGGGCAACATGGAAAGAGTTAGCAATTTTGAGACTTTTGGGAATCTGGAGTTTGAAACAAATCAGATTCAGTTTAGAAGTTATAGTGTATGGACCAATGAATCTTGGAGCAAACTTCAGAGAAGGAACTCAGACCTTGATGTTCCTGGTGGAGAGCCAGGCTTTGTCCCCTGGCTGAAGAGAAGGCGGTTTACGCCTGTGGCTGTCAGCAAAGCCTTTGAATTTGTCAGCAGCTGCCCGGAGGGAATCATGAACGTCACCCCAAATAGAATTGAAAGACTCCTGAGCCATAGCCAAAGCTGGAATATCTGGAGAACAGGTCGTGGGAAGAGGAAGTTGAGGGTGTTTTCCATAAAATGTGAAAAAAAAGGGTGTCCTCTGCGAACTGGTAATTACATGATTGTAAATACCCACGGGAGTAGAGAGGACCAATCGTCATAATGAGCAGAGACTAGGGTGCGAAGAAAGACCTCTAACTCCTGATTAATCCTCTCAGTCTGTCCATTGGATTGAGGGTGGTAAGAAGAGGAAAAATCCAAGACAATATTGAGGGATTTGCAAAAGGCTCTCCAAAAATGAGATGTAAATTGAACACTCCTGTCAGAAACAATATGAGAAGGAACCCCATGGAGGAGGAAAATTTCTCGAACAAAGATGGGAACCAAGGCAGGAGCAGAAGGAAAGCCAGGAAGAGGAACAAAATGAGCCTTCTTGGAGAACCGATAGAGAACCGATCGCCCACCCAAATGATCGTATTATTCTCTGACAGTGGGAGATCCGTGATAAAATCCATGGCAATCACCCTATGGTCCATGCCAACAGACCTTACTTTGTACAGTAAGCGTTTATGGGGAACTGTATCAAATGCTTTTGCAAAATCCAGATACACCACGTCTACGGGCCTTCCTTTATCAAGATGGCAGCTCACCTCCTCATAGAAGGTTAATAGATTGATTTGGCAAGAAGGATTCTTCATGAAACCATGCTGATTACTGCTAATGATACCGTTGTCATTACTAAAATCTTGTATATAGTCGCTTATCATCCCCTCCAAGAGCTTGCATACAATTGATGTTAAGCTAACTGGTCTGTAATGCCCAGGGATGTAACTTGGCCCTTTTTTAAATATTGGTGCTACATTGGCTTTTCTCCAATCAGCTGGTACCATTCCAGTCAGTAACGACTGTTCGTAAAATTAGGTGCAAGCCATCTGGTCCCGGGGCCTTATGAATGTTAAAATTTTCAAGTCTAATTTCTAATTCTGTCCTCTGTTAGCCATGAGGGTGCTTTCTGTGACATGCCATGAGGATAAACATTGCACTTTTGGTTACTGAAGCCCCCCGATTCCCTTGTGAAGACTGAGGAGAAGAATAAATTCAATACCTTCGCCATCTCTCCATCCTTAGTAACCAGATTCCCTTCATCATTCTTTACGGGGCCAATATGATCTGTCCTCCCTTTCTTATTATTTATATACTTAAAGAATTTCTTGGAATTTTTTTTACTCTCCTCCGCTATGTGCTTTTTGTGTTCTATCTTAGCTGTCCTGATTGCACCCTTACATTTCTTGTTGCATTCTTTGTAAAATTGGAATGCTGATGATAATCCCTCAGCGTTGTATTTTTTGAAGGCCTTCTCCTTTGCTTTTATATGCATTTTTACATTGGAGTTAAGCCACCCAGGACTTTTATTAGCTCTTTTAAATTAATTTCCCATTGGGATGTACTGGCTAATGCCCTTATTTAATATGCTCTTAAAGCATACCCATTTTCCTCCGTGTTCTTTGTTCCTAAGATTTTATCCCAATTATTATCTTCTAGCAAGGATCATAGTTTAGGGAAGTTGGCTCTTTTGAAATTCATTGTCTTTGTATTCCCCTTATGTTTCCTATTTCTGTGATTTATACTAAAACTAATCGACCTGTGATCGCTGTTATCTAAATTGCCCCATATTTCCACATACGTGATCAGGTCTGTATTGTCGGTAATCAGTAGGTCTAATAATACTTTGTTTCTAGTTGGTGCATTTACCAACTGACCCATGAAATTGTCCTGCAAGACATATAGGAACTGGTGAGCCTTAGATGAATGCGCAGTTCCTTCCACCCAGTCTATGTCTGGATAATGAAAATCCCCCCACTATAATGACACTTCCCATTCTTCACCCTAATCCAAATTGTGATAGGAGGTCTGCCTCCGCCTGCTCCCTCTGGTTAGGGGGCCTATAGCAAACTCCCAGTATTAGTTTCCTCCCTTTGTAGCTCTATCCATAAGGATTCCACCTCCTCCCTTGGTCCCTTAGTAATGTCATCTCTCACATTAACTTGTACATCATTTTTAATTTCCCTTTCAAACCCTGTGATATAGGGAATACCCTTGAATGGTTGCCAGCCAATCATGAGAGCTGTTGAACCAAGTCTCTGTAATTCCTACAAAATCTAAATCTTCCTCGTACAACAGTAGTTTTAGTTCTCCCATCTTGTCCGCCAGACTCCTGGCATTGGTGAACATGCCATGTAGTTGAGACCGGTCGCATACTATCTCCTTATTGGGTGCTCTGGGGTTGCAAATAGGATTTGTTAGTATATTTACCTCGGGTTTAGGTGCTTTAGTCAACCTACCACCAATGCACCAAGTACCCTCTGAAATATGTTCCGCGCTGACTATCTCTACCGCTGGACCCTCCCCCCATCGCCTAGTTTAAAAGCTAATTTTTCGGCCATCTTCATTCCCAGCAGATCTGCACCTTCCTCATTTAGGTGCAGTCCGTCCCTTCTATAAAGCTGGTAACCGACTGAGAAGTCGCCCCAGTTCTCCAGGAACCCAAACCCCATTTCTACTAAGGATGAGCTTCGAGTTCAAGTCGAACATGAGTTTGACTCGAACATCGGCTGTTCGATGAAGATCGAACATTATGGGGCGTTCGTGCCAAATTAGAGCGGCACATCACGCCCCATAATACACTGCATAATCGCAGTGCATTGCTGGTTGATGATTGGCCAACATACACTATGACCCGCATGCTTTGGCCAATCACAGCACTGTCAGCAAAGAGAGCTTATATACACTGTATCCAGTTTAGCTAGATCTCACTGCAGACCATTCCTAATATACTTCAGGCAGTTTCTAATATACTTTAGGCAGGCAGTTGATTCGGTTACCTGCAGTGTATTTAATATGTATATACAGCCAGACTGGTTTTTATATATATATATATATATATATATATATATATATATATATATATATATATCTCACTGCAGACCGTTCCTGGTGTACTGTTTCTAATATACTTCAGGCAGGCAGTTTATTCGGTTAGCTGCAGTGTATTTAGTATATATATATACATAACGGCTTTGTATATATATATATATATATATCTATAGATATATAGATATATATATATAGATATATATCTATACATCTATAAATATCTATAGATAGATAGATAGATAGATAGATAGATAGATAGATAGATAGATAGATAGATAGATAGATAGATAGATAGATAGATAGATATCTATATATATATATAGATATATATATATATAGATATATATAGATATATATATATAGATATATATATATATATATATATATATATATATATATATATATATATATATATATAAAAGCTGTATCCACTTTAGCTAGATCTCACTGCAGACCGTTCCTGGTGTACGTATTCAAATACACTTTCAGGCAGGCAGGCCAGGCAGGTTATTCAGTGATCTGCACATAAAATATATATACTGTCTCCTACATATATATCCACTGCGTTCTAGTCTAGCCAAGCCTATATCTGACTGCAGGTAGTTCCTGGTGTACGTTTTCAAATACACTTTCAGGCAGGCAGGTGATTCAGTGATCTGCAGTGCATAAAATATATATATACAGTCTCCTACATATATATATATTCACTGCATTCCAGTCTAGCCAAGCCTATATCTGACTGCAGGCCATTGCTGGAGTACGCTTTCAAATACACTTTCAGGAAGACAGGCAAGTGATTCAGTGATCTGCAGTGCATTAAATATATATACAGTCTCCAACATATGTATATTCACTGCATTCTAGTCTAGCCAAGCCTATATCTGACTGCAGGTAGTTCTTGGTGTACATTTTAAAATACACTTTCAGGCAGGCAGGCAAGTGATTCAGTGATCTGCAGTGCATTAAATATATATACAGTCTCCAACATATATATATCCACTGCATTCCAGTCTAGCCAAGCCTATATCTGACTGCAGGTAGTTCTTGGTGTATGTTTTCAAATACACTTTCAGGCAGGCAGGTGATTCAGTGATCTGCAGTGCATAAAATATATATACAGTCTCCAACATATATATATATCCACTGCATTCCAGTCTAGCCAAGCCTATATCTGACTGCAGGTAGTTCTTGGTGTATGTTATCAAATATACTTTCAGGCAGGCAGGCGATTCAGTTAACTGCAGTGCATAAAATATATATACAGTCTCCAACATATATATATATGAATATATAAATATATATATATATATATATATATATATATATATATATATATATATATCCACTGCATTCCAGTCTAGCCAAGCCTATATCTGACTGCAGGTAGTTCCTGGTGTACATTTTTAAATACACTTTCAGGCAGGCAGGTGATTCAGTGATCTGCAGTGCATAAAATATATATACAGTCTCCAACATATATATATCCACTGCATTCCAGTCTAGCCAAGCCTATATCTGACTGAAGGCCATTGCCGGTGTACGTTTTCAAATACACTTTCAGGCAGGCAGGTAATTCAGTGATCTGCAGTGCATAAAATATATATACTGTCTCCTACATATATATCCACTGCATTTTAGTCTAGCCAAGCCTATACCTGACGATAGGCCATTTCTGGTGTACTTATTCAAAGACACTTTCAGGCAGGCAGGCAAGTGATTCAGTGATCTGCAGTGCATAAAATATATAAACTGTCTCTTACATATATATCCACTGCGTTCTAGTCTAGCCAAGCCTATATCTGACTGCAGGTAGTTCCTGGTGTACGTTTTCAAATACACTTTCAGGCAGGCAGGTGATTCAGTGATCTGCAGTGCATAAAATATATATACAGTCTCCTACATATATATATCCACTGCATTCTAGTCTAGCCAAGCCTATATCTGACTGAAGGCCATTGCTGGAGTACGTTTTCAAATAAACTTTCAGGAAGACAGGCAAGTGATTCAGTGATCTGCAGTGCATTAAATATATATACAGTCTCCAATATATGTATATCCACTGCATTCTAGTCTAGCCAAGCCTATATCTGACTGCAGGTAGCTCTTGGTGTACATTTTAAAATACACTTTCAGGCAGGCAGGCAAGTGATTCAGTGATCTGCAGTGCATTAAATATATATACAGTCTCCAACATATATATATCCACTGCATTCCAGTCTAGCCAAGCCTATATCTGACTACAGGTAGTTCTTGGTATATGTTTTCAAATACACTTTCAGGCAGGCAGGTGATTTAGTGATCTGCAGTGTATAAAATATATATACAGTCTCCAACATATATATATCCACTGCATTCCAGTCTAGCCAAGCCTATATCTGACTACAGGTAGTTCTTGGTATATGTTTTCAAATACACTTTCAGGCAGGCAGGTGATTTAGTGATCTGCAGTGTATAAAATATATATACAGTCTCCAACATATATAAATATCCACTGCATTCCAGTCTAGCCTAACCTATATCTGACTGCAGGTAGTTCTTGGTGTATGTTTTCAAATACACTTTCAGGCAGGCAGGCAGGTGATTCAGCGATCTGCAGTGCATAAAATATATATACAGTCTCCAACATATATATACATATATATCCACTGCATTCCAGTCTAGCCAAGCCTATATCTGACTGCAGGTAGTTCCTGGTGTACATTTTTAAATACACTTTCAGGCAGGCAGGTGATTCAGTGATCTGCAGTGCATAAAATATATATACAGTCTCCAACATATATATATCCACTGCATTCTAGTCTAGCCAAGCCTATATCTGACTGAAGGCCATTGCTGGAGTACGTTTTCAAATAAACTTTCAGGAAGACAGGCAAGTGATTCAGTGATCTGCAGTGCATTAAATATATATACAGTCTCCAATATATGTATATCCACTGCATTCCAGTCTAGCCAAGCCTATATCTGACTACAGGTAGTTCTTGGTATATGTTTTCAAATACACTTTCAGGCAGGCAGGTGATTTAGTGATCTGCAGTGTATAAAATATATATACAGTCTCCAACATATATAAATATCCACTGCATTCCAGTCTAGCCTAGCCTATATCTGACTGCAGGTAGTTCTTGGTGTATGTTTTCAAATACACTTTCAGGCAGGCAGGCAGGTGATTCAGCGATCTGCAGTGCATAAAATATATATACAGTCTCCAACATATATACATATATATCCACTGCATTCCAGTCTAGCCAAGCCTATATCTGACTGCAGGTAGTTCCTGGTGTACATTTTTAAATACACTTTCAGGCAGGCAGGTGATTCAGTGATCTGCAGTGCATAAAATATATATACAGTCTCCAACATATATATATTCACTGCATTCCAGTCTAGCCAAGCCTATATCTGACTGAAGGCCATTGCCGGTGTACGTTTTCAAATACACTTTCAGGCAGGCAGGTAATTCAGTGATCTGCAGTGCATAAAATATATATACTGTCTCCTACATATATATCCACTGCATTTTAGTTTAGCCAAGCCTATACCTGACGATAGGCCATTTCTGGTGTACGTATTCAAAGACACTTTCAGGCAGGCAAGTGATTCAGTGATCTGAAGTGCGTTAAATATATACAGTCTCCAACATATATATATCCACTGCATTCTAGTCTAGCCAAGCCTATATTTGACTGCAGGTAGTTCCTGGTGTACATTTTCAAATACACTTTCAGGCAGGCAGGTGATTCAGTGATCTGCAATGCATAAAATATATATACTGTCTCCTAAATATATATCCACTGCGTTCTAGTCTAGCCAAGCCTATATATGACTGCAGGTAGTTCCTGGTGTACGTTTTCAAATACACTTTCAGGCAGGCAGGTGATTCAGTGATCTGCAGTGAATAAATTATATATACAGTCTCCTACATATATATATCCACTGCATTCTAGTCTAGCCAAGCCTATATCTGACTGCAGGCCATTGCTGGAGTACGTTTTCAAATACACTTTCAGGAAGACAGGCAAGTGATTCAGTGATCTGCAGTGCATTAAATATATATACAGTCTCCAACATATGTATATCTACTGCATTCTAGTCTAGCCAAGCCTATATCTGACTGCAGGTAGTTCTTGGTGTACATTTTAAAATACACTTTCAGGCAGGCAGGCAGGCAAGTGATTCAGTGATCTGCAGTGCATTAAATATATATACAGTCTCCAACATATATATATCCACTGCATTCCAGTCTAGCCAAGCCTATATCTGACAGCAGGTAGTTCTTGGTATATGTTTTCAAATACACTTTCAGGCAGGCAGGTGATTCAGTGATCTGCAGTGCATAATATATATATACAGTCTCCAACATATATATATCCACTGCATTCCAGTCTAGCCAAGCCTATATCTGACTGAAGGCCATTGCCGGTGTATGTTTTCAAATACACTTTCAGGCAGGCAGGTAATTCAGTGATCTGCAGTGCATAAAATATATGTACTGTCTCCTACATATATATCCACTGCATTTTAGTCTAGCCAAGCCTATACCTGACGATAGGCCATTTCTGGTGTACGTATTCAAAGACACTTTCAGGCAGGCAGGCAAGTGATTCAGTGATCTGAAGTGCGTTAAATATATATACAGTCTCCAACATATATATATCCACTGCATTCTAGTCTAGCCAAGCCTATATCTGACTGCAGGTAGTTCCTGGTGTACATTTTCAAATACACTTTCAGGCAGGCAGGTGATTCAGTGATCTGCAGTGCATAAAATATATACACTGTCTCCTACATATATATCCACTGCGTATTAGTCTAGCCAAGCCTATATCTGACTGCAGGTAGTTCCTGGTGTACGTTTTCAAATACACTTTCAGGCAGGCAGGTGATTCAGTGATCTGCAGTGAATAAATTATATATACAGTCTCCTACATATATATATCCACTGCATTCTAGTCTAGCCAAGCCTATATCCGACTGCAGGCCATTGCTGGAGTACGTTTTCAAATACACTTTCAGGAAGACAGGCAAGTGATTCAGTGATCTGCAGTGCATTAAATATATATACAGTCTCCAACATATGTATATCTACTGCATTCTAGTCTAGCCAAGCCTATATCTGACTGCAGGTAGTTCTTGGTGTACATTTTAAAATACACTTTCAGGCAGGCAGGCAAGTGATTCAGTGATCTGCAGTGCATTAAATATATATACAGTCTCCAACATATATGTATCCACTGCATTCCAGTCTAGCCAAGCCTATATCTGACTGCAGGTAGTTCTTGGTGTATGTTTTCAAATACACTTTCAGGCAGGCAGGTGATTCAGTGATCTGCAGTGCATAAAATATATATACAGTCTCCAACATATATATATATATATGTATATATATATATATAGATATATATCCACTGCATTCCAGTCTAGCCAAGCCTATATCTGACTGCAGGTAGTTCTTGGTGTATGTCTTCAAATACACTTTCAGGCAGGCAGGCAGGTGATTCAGTGATCTGCAGTGCATAAAATATATATACAGTCTCCAACATATATATATATATATATATATATATATATATATATATATATATATATATATATATATATATATATATATATATCCACTGCATTTCAGTCTAGCCAAGCCTATATCTGACTGCAGGTAGTTCCTGGTGTACATTTTTAAATACACTTTCAGGCAGGCAGGTGATTCAGTGATCTGCAGTGCATAAATATATATACAGTCTCCAACATATATATCCACTGCATTCCAGTCTAGCCAAGCCTATATCTGACTGAAGGCCATTGCCGGTGTATGTTTTCAAATACACTTTCAGGCAGGCAGGTAATTCAGTGATCTGCAGTGCATAAAATATATATACTGTCTCCTACATATATATCCACTGCATTTTAGTCTAGCCAAACCTATACCTGACGATAGGCCATTTCTGGTGTACGTATTCAAAGACACTTTCAGGCAGGCAGGCAAGTGATTCAGTGATCTGAAGTGCATTAAATATATATACAGTCTCCAACATATATATATCCACTGCATTCTAGTCTAGCCAAGCCTATATCTGACTGCAGGTAGTTCCTGGTGTACATTTTCAAATACACTTTCAGGCAGGCAGGTGATTCAGTGATCTGCAGTGCATAAAATATATATACAGTCTCCAACATATATATATCCACTGCATTCCAGTCTAGCCAAGCCTATATCTGACTGCAGGCCATTGTTGGTGTACGTTTTCAAATACACTTTCTGGCAGGCAGGCAAGTGATTCAGTGATCTGCAGTGCATTAAATATATATACAGTCTCCAACATATATATATCCACTGCATTCTAGTCTAGCCAAGCCTTTATCTGACTGAAGGCCATTGCTGGTGTACATTTTCAAATACACTTTCAGACAGGCAGGCAAGTGATTCAGTGATCTGCAGTGCATTAAATATATATACAGTCTCCAACATATATATATATATCCACTGCATTCCAGTCTAGTCAAGCCTATATCTGACTGCAGACCATTTCTGGTGTACGTTTTCAAATACACTTTCAGGCAGGCAGGTGATTCAGTGAAATGCAGTGCATAAATATATACAGTCTCCAACATATATATATCCACTGCATTCCAGTCTAGCCAAGCCTATATCTGACTGAAGGCCATTGCTGGTGTACGTTTTCAAATACACTTTCAGGCAGGCAGGTGATTCAGTTATCGGCAGTGCATAAAATATATATACTGTCTCCCACAAATATATCCACTGCATTCTAGTTTAGCCAAGCCTATACCTGATGATAGGCCATCAACGTATTCAAAGACACTTTCAGGCAGGCAGGCCAGGCAGGTGATTCAGTAATCTGCAGCGCATAAAGATATGTATACAGTCTCCTACATATATATCCACTGCATTCTAGTCTAGCCAAGCCTATACCTGACTACAGGCCATTCCTGGTGTACGTATTCAAGACACTTTCAGGCAGGAAGGCCAGGCAGGTGATTCAGTGATCTGCAGTGCATAAAGATATATATACAGTCTCCTACATATATATCCACTGCATTCTAGTCTAGCCAAGAGTATACCTGACTGCAGGCCATTCCTGGTGTAATTATTCTAGTAAACTTCAGGCGGTGTTTTGCTAATCCAATTTTACAGCATGTCTGTCAGATATGGGTACTCGCCGAGGCCGAGATGCTGAGAGCGGTAACCTCTTGCGACTAAGCGCACTCCACTCCTGGAGATGGTACAGGGGGTGAAGGGCACAAAGAGGCACGAGTCACCAGCAGGCAGGGCAGGTCTTGCCTGAAGGTCTCCAGGGAGGAGATAGCTGTGCAGGACTGAAAGATTCTGAAGCTCAGGGAGGTAGATGTGCAGTTAGTCCAACAACAGGCCAGGGGTCAAACACCAATGACTGGCAAGAGTCCCTTAGATAGGCAGAACAGTCTTGTGCTGGAGACTGATAGCAAGTCTGCAAACAGGCTGATGATTACATTCTGAAGACTGATAGGATGTCCGTAAAACAGGCCAAGGGTCAAACACAGGTAACTGGAGGCAAAGTCTGAGAGCAAGCCAGGGGTCAAGCACTGGAGACAAATAGCAGAGTCTGAAAGCAGGCCGAGGGTCAATCACTGGAGACAAGAAGAGATATCCGTAGACAGGCCGAGGGTCAAAAACAGGAGGCAAGTAGCGAGGTCCGAGAGGCAAGCCGAAGGTTAGATGCAGGAAGCGATCAGTGTAAGTCAAGGTCAATCCGGGTCACAATGGGTAATCAAGAATCAGGATAAAAGCAGGTAACACACAGGAAGCTGAAAGACAAACCAGCAACTTGGCCATGGCACAGAGTGGTTTTTATAGGCAGTGGGAGGCTCTGATTGTGTACTCGCATTCGCCGTTTCGCTGAATTGTGAATGCACATTAGCCGTTTAGCTGAATTGCGTACGCGAATTAGCCGTTCTGCTGTATTGTGCCCAGGGATGCACCGGGGTGCCGTTCCACCGCGCATGTGCGTAGGAAAGTGGCGATATTGGTGAGGCTGGTACTTGCTTCTTTCCTGACAATGTCTGGAAGGCCACCAAGGAAAGGCAGACGCTCACAGGCCACTAAAAGAGGGCAAGCAGGCTCTGTGTCTACAGCCAACAGTGCTTATCGTGGACTTGGTGCATCCTCAGCACGTGGCCGTGGGGCACACTTGTCCTTTTTTTCGACAGCTGGCCATGTTGAGCCACAACATGCAGAAGAGTTGGTAGAGTGGATCACAAAGCTGTCCTCATCCTCCTCATTCTTTGTCACCCAGGCTAAGACAAGTTTGGCTGCCAGTGCAGCTGCCAAAGCGGCCTATTCCATCGGCTCAATGACATCAGTCATTCCTTCCCTAGCCCCACCATCATTTCCGGAGGAGTCCCCCGAACTGTTCGACCACAGTATCGAGTGCATGCTGCAGGAGGATGCGCAGCGTTTTGAAGGCTCTGATGATGGTACCCAGGTTGAGGATGAAGGCAGAAATGTGAGCCCAGAGAGAGGAGGTGCCTAAGAAGGACAAGAAACTGGCAGTCTTATTCCCCCAGCTGCAGCATACTGCCAGGTTTGCTCCAGTGGTGAGGAGGGAAGGGATAATGAGGTCACTGACTGTGCGTGGGTGCCTGATAGAAGAGAGGAGGAGGAGGCGGCACATCTCCAAGAGGCAGGATGCCCTCCAGGGGCCAGCTTAAGGACAGCCAACTGACTGCATCACACCACAGAGCTCTGCATGTGCAGGGCGCTGCTGACTCTGTGCGTTTTTTCAAAAGTTCTTTGGTGTGGCCCTTTTTTGAGACGTGTGCAGCAGATCGCACCGTTGTTGTTTGCAACATATGTCTGAAGCGTATCAAGCGTGGCCAAAACATCACCCGCTTGGGCACCACATGCTTGACCAGACATATGTCGAGCTCCCATGCAGTCCATTGGCAACAGTACTTAAAAGACCCACACCAAAGAACAAGGTGGACCTCTCCTTGCTCCTCATCAGCTGGGGTCTCCAAACCCACTATACCTTCAGTCCTCTCAGAGACCTGCACTGAGAGGAATGAAGGTGTAGAATTAGGTGTCCCAAGCACTTGCGGGCAATCTGCTAGTGGTACACCTAAATCCGATTGTAGCAGGCAAATTTCCCTAACCCAGTTGCTAAACCGTTGAAAGAAATTCGGTCCCAGCCATCCACTGAATGCTAGTTTGGCTAGATTGCTAGCACTCCAACTGGTGCCTTTTCAGCTTGTAGACTCTGCCCCCTTTTGAGAATTTGTGGAATGTGCGGTACCTCAGTGGCAGGTTCCCAAACGCCATTTTCTTTCTCTGAAGGCCATTCTGGCTCTCTTCCGGCATGTGGAAGGCAATGTCTTGGCCTTCTTGGACAGGGCAGTCAGCGATAAGGTACATATAACTGCTGACTCATGGTCCAGCAGGTCAGGGATGTTACCTTTCTTTCACGGCACACTGGGTAACCCTGCTGGCAGCTGGGAAGGATGCAGGACAGGGTGCAATAATGTTGGAGCTTGTTCTGCCACCACACCTCCAAAATGCTGGTAGTGGTGATTCTACCACACCTCTCTCCTACACCCCCTCCTCTTCTTCCTCTATGGCCTCTTCCTGTGAAGATTTGTCCTGGGAACCAGCGGTGCTCCATAGGCGTTCTAGAGGCTACGCAAGCACTCAGGCAAAAAGATGCCATGCGGTGCTTGAGTTGGTCTGCTTAGGGGACAGGAGCCACACTGGGGCAGAGATTCTGGCAGCTCAGCAGGGGCAGGTTCAGAGGTGGTTGATGCCATGCCAGCTTCAGCCAGGAATGGTGGTTTGCGACAATGGCACCAACCTCCTCTCCGCCCTCCGACAGGGACACTTGACCCATGTTCCCTGTTTGGCTCACATCCTTAATTTGGTGGTGCAGCAGTTCTTGTGCAGGTATACAGGCTTACAGTATCTCCTGAGGCAGGCCAGGAAAGTCTGTGGGCATTTCCACCAGTTATATAATGCCAGTGCTCAGCTGGCTGACCTTCAAAAGGAATGCAACCTGCTCAAGAACTGCCTCATCTGTGACATGCCCGCTAGGTGGAACTCAACATTGGCAATGCTGCAGCGGCTGCACACACAGCAGAGGGCCATCAATGTGTACCTGTGCGAGTATGGCACCAGGACAGGGTCAGGGGAGCTTGGTTTTTATTCGCCACGCCAGTGGCTAATGATCAAGGATGCATGCACTGTCCTGTCACCATTTTTGAAGGCCACGAGGAGGGTGAGCAGTGACAATGCATGCATCAGTGATACTGTCCCTCTTTTCTTCCTGTTGGAGCACACGCTGCGTGGAATAATGGACAGGGCACTTGAGGCAGAACAGAGGGAGGACTTCCCTACCTCTCAAGGCCCCCTTTATCCAGACAGTATTCCTGCAGGCCCGCCTTTCACACAGGAAGAGGAGGAGGAGGAGGAGGATTGTGTCAGCATGGAGGTGGAGCCTGGCACTCAGCATCAGCAGCAGTCTTCAAGGGATCGTTTTCAGTCCCCAGAAACCCATGGACTTGTACGTGGCTGGGAGGAGATGGCTGCAGATCATGTCGTCCTTAGTGACCCAGAGGACTTCTGGACTGAATGCCTCAGCTACGCTGCATGGCCTCCCTGATCCTGCAAAGCCTGCGAAAGGACCCTCGGATTCGTGGTGTCAAGGAGAGGGATCAATACTGGCTGGCAACCCTTCTTGATCCACGTTACAAGGGTAAGGTTGTGGAACTTATCCAGCCTTCGCAGAGGGAGCAGAGGATGAAACATCTTCGGGAGGCCTTGCAGAAAGTTTTGTGCAACACGTTTCCAGAGCCTGGGAGGTTGCCATTTCCTGGTCCTCCTGGACAATGTGTTGCTGAGGCTTTGGTCAGTCACAGAAGGAGCGGTGGAGAATGTGGCCATCTGCCCGATGCGTTCAGACAATTTTTTAGCCCGCAGCCCCAAGGTCTGATCGATTCCAGCAACCATCACCAGCGTCTGATTTATATGGTGCAGGAATACCTTGGGGCAAGATCAGACTTGGAGACCTTTCCAACCGAAAATCCACTGGGTCACTGGGTCTTAAGGATGGATCACTGGCCAGAGCTTGCACAGTATGCAATTGAGCTACTGGCCTGTCCTGCATCCAGCGTTCTATTCAGTGCTGCTGGAGGCTTTGTAACCGATCACAGAGTGCGCCTGTCCACAGACTCGGTTGATCGGCTCAACTTCAAATAAATGAATCAGTCTTGGATCACCAGCTACCAAGCACCTGATGCTGATGTAACCCATTCATTTTTTGATGAATGTGAGATCCCTTGAAGACTGCCTATGCTGATGCTGAGTGACTATCCTGTTATGCTGAGTGACTATCCTATTCCTCCTCAATGTTCATGTTGATAGCTTCTAAGAGCATTTTTGGTTCTGGGGACCAGCACCAGTGCCTAAAGCCCAATTTTTCTGCCCCTGTTCAACAGGGGCAGGTAATTACAATTTTTGCTGTAATATTTTGCAGCAGGGCTCCTTCCTGCACTCAACTAGAGTATCTGTGAGGGACTGTAGTGTTGTGGCACCAGCACCAGTGCCTAAGGCCCAATTTTTCTGCCCCTGTTTAACGGGCGTGTAATTACAATTTTTGATCTAATATTTCACAGCAGGGCCCGTTCCTGCGCCCACCTAGAGTAACTATGAGGGCTTATGCCCCGTACACACGGTCGGACTTTGTTCGGACATTCCAACAACAAAATCCTAGGATTTTTTCCGACGGATGATGGCTCAAACTTGTTTTGCGTACACACGGTCACACAAGGTTGTCGGAATTTCCGATCGCCAACCACGCGGTCACATACACCACGTACGACGAGACTAGAAAAGGATAGTTCAGAACCAAGTGCGGCACCCTTTGGGCTCCTTTTGCTAATCTCGTGTTAGTAAAAGTTTGGTGAGAGACGATTCGCGCTTTTTCACACTCGTGGCTTTCAGATTGTTTTCTGCGGTTCAGTTTGTGCTTGTGGGTTTGTATCTGCTCTTCAGTGCGTGCAAGCAAGTTCCGCGTGACTTATAGTCATTGTGTTCTTGTTCGATCGTTACTGTTTTTCAGGTCGCTCTTCACAGGCCTTGCTGTTCTTCAGTGCGTTCTGTTACTTCGTTCTGAGCAGCCGACCGTTTTCTAGCCATGTTGCGTATACGTACTCCTTGTAGAGTTCGTGCTGTGCGGGGGCTTGGTGTTGGGGTCCTGACCTTGACACAAGTCCAGTCAATGAACAGGGTGGGGAGGAGTTCATGGACCAAGAATTGGTTGCTCCAGCGTGACCAGTTCTCTCATATGCCTTTGCTCCGTGAGACCTGTGAGAATAATCCTGATGATTTCAGGAACTTTCTCAGGATGACGGACCCCGTATTTCATCGTCTGCTGGCTTCGCTGACCCCCTATATCAGCAGGCAGGATGCCTGCATGAGGCAAGCCATCACTCCGGAGCAGAGGCTCGTCGCTACCCTGCGGTACTTAGCGACAGGGAGAAGCCTGCAGACCTCAAGTTCTCGACAGGCATCTCCCCCCAGGCTCTGGGGATCATTATCCCAGAGACCTGTTCTGCCATCATCCAGGTCCTGCAGAAGGAGTATATGAAGGTAAGATTTTTATCCTTTAATATCACATTTTATTGTATTGAATGTTTGATAATATATTGTATTTCTTTCCTAATTCCCTAATGACCATGATTGTAATATGCTGTGAATGTCCCCTTTGTCCTCATGCATGCTGGATTTTGCTGTAATTATTTTTTTAGTCCTTCATACAGATTGGCCTTCAATAACCTCCCCAGCATGCTCTCCTGCCCTATATTCACCTCATGTAGTCACTTAACAATGTATTTTGTCAGCTCCATAGTAGTGCTTTACCCCAAACACCCCTAAAATGTTTAGAAATGTGATTTGTGCTTTAAATTCAGGCAGAGTGCCAGAGGCTTTTTTTTTTGTGGTGTCCCCAAATCATTTTTAGTAACCCTCCCTCCCACCAACTGCTAAGTCAACTGATCCCAATTCTCTATCTATCCTCAATCATCTATCTGCTGACTTTGCCAAATCCATACACACTATACCCATCTCTTTTGTGGTCAGATTTATGGATGAATTCCCCAAAGCATGTAGTGCAAGGGCCTGCCTGTATACTTTCAAATGGTACTGTTTAAAGTTTTTGTATCCTATTATTATCTTGACAGGTAATAGCAGAATGTCCAAATGTGCTCAAATGTGTACAGTGTGTATTTCTATCTTTGTATTATGACACTTCTTACCTATCCAGTGGGCTGCCAATAGTGTAACCAAGGAGGGGCTGTTCCAAGTAATACCCTGTATTTAGGCATTCATCTCTCAATGAAGTGGAGAGGGTTACCTGTCCAAAATTCCCCCCCCCTATAATGTTAGAAATGGTCCATGAGAGGGGGGGGGGAATATGATAGGTGTACCTTATACTTTGGTGTTGTTAAATTCCCCTTAATAAATGCTATCTGGAGGTTGGCCAAGAATGTTTGTGTCTAATCTGCTTGCCATTTTTATGTGCAAAAATACTAATTTATTTTTGTTTTCCTCAACAGTTTCCTTCCACGCCACAGGAATGGCAGACTGTGGCCTCCCACTTTGCCCAGCGGTGGGACTTTCCTAACTGTGGAGGGGCAATTGATGGGAAACACGTCCACATCGTCCCACCACCAAACTCGGGGTCGTACTATTTCAACTATAAGGGGTTCAATAGTATTGTGATGTTGGCGGTGGTGTCTGCTAATTACGACTTCTTGTATGTGGACGTGGGGAAGAATGGCCGGATGTCGATGGTGGAGTCATCGCCCAGACGGAGTTTTACAGGTGTCTCCAGAATGGCAGCTTGGACTTGCCACCTCCAGAGGACAATGTGGAAGGACTCCCATTCGTCTTCGTTGCTGATGAAGCGTTTGCGCTGGGGGACCATCTTATGCAGCCATTCCCTATGAGGACCCTCACCCCGGAACAGAGGGTTTTTAATTACCGGCTGGCCAGAGCCAAAAGAGTGGTGGAGAACACATTTGGAATCCTGGCCAGCCGGTTCCACCTATTTCTGACACCCATCCATATGGCGGAGTATAAACTTAATCATATAATCCTGGCGTGCTGTGTTCTCCATAACTTTTTACGTCAACATTCTGCCAACTATGCTGGCTCAGTTGGGCCTGAGGCCAGAATGATACATGAAACAATACTGACGGCGCTTGAAAGTGGCCGTCCTGGCTTGCCCTCCCTGAGTGCCCGTGATGTCCGGTTACGATACTTGGAGTTCTTTGCGGGCAGGGGGGCCATCAGTATGCCAGCAAATTTGTGAAGCCTTTATCAAATAAAAAAACCAAAAAAAGGAAAATATTTGTTGGCATTTACTGCTTGTGTTTGTTTTAAATGACTCTGACAGAAATGTGGTGAGTCCCGAAAATGGCGTGATTGTGTAACCTTATACAAAGCACTGTTGGATGTTATTTACTAAAGGCAAAGACACTTTGCACTACAAGTGCACTTGAAACTGCACTGAAACTGAACTTGTAGTGCAAAGAGGATTTGCCCTTAGGAAATAAACCCCATTTTTACAGAAAACACCAATTAGAGCCCCACAAAAGTGTTGTAGCGTTGAGACAATAATCCACACATTCTTGATGAACAATCTTTTTAATACCTGCACAATCACATGTGCATTTAGAAAAGGTTTTTAAAACAAACCAACATGTTTGTTGTATAACAATTTTTGGGGTAGCATTATCAAAAATAGAAATGTCCATTTAAGCTAAAACAGGCATGTGTAAAACCAACAAGAAAGACACAAATCTTGAACTTACAAAGTTCACTTATGGTAGAATTTGAAGGCAATATCAGACATGAGTATTTAGGAACTGTGTTTGATATTGGGTTCAGATGGGGTGAAGTCACCCCAGGAAAAGCCAAATTTGGAAGATGCATACAAATTTCCCAATGTCAACATGTGCTAGCTGCCATCATGGGGGATCAAGGGACGTGTTTTGGGGGAGAAACCCCTTCCTCTCAGCTACTTTATTATTGAGGAAGGGGTTGCACCCTGAAAATGCGTCCATTGATCTCCCGTGATGGCAGATAGCACATGTTGACACACTGTGTGCATCCTCCAAATTAGGCTTTTCTAAAAATCGCTCAAACATTTTTAACATTGTAGCACACAAAAGAAGAAAGTGATTTGGAGGGGTTTTAAACTCGCCCCTAAACATCAATGATGTTTTTATTTTTTTAAATAACATCATTGATGTTTTTCTTGAGGTTTTTCAATTGTAAATTACACCCCATGATCTCCCCGATCAGGATCTGGGCACTTTCTGATGTGAAAGGATCTGGATCCACAACATCACGATCACCTAAAAAGAGAGAAACACAAAAAAAAGGTATCAAAAATATGCTGGCATCCATCTCTTACCTGAGCCTGTGGTCGCAGACACTCACCTGTTGTGGTGACAATTTCCACCACGTCTTCCTCCTCCTGCTCATCTCAGAGATGGGGGGTCTGTGGTCTCCTCGGATGAGGGGTGTCCTCCGAGTCTTTTCTCCCCTATGTAAAACAAAAATGGTATACTTAGCACACAGATATTTGATGGCAGAACTATAAATATGAAAGATTGCTTGGAAGTGGGGTACAATTGTCTATTTTGGCAGAGTTCCAAAATGTAGCATTTTCAGTGTCCTTTGTCAAGCTGCAATACTTTACCTGTTTGGTACAAGCTTCCCAGATGGAGTCACCCCTATAGTATACACTGGAGCACCTGTGTGCCCCCCCTAATAAAAATGGTGTTCTTGTGTCCCACACTAGTGCTCCAGTGTCCAGATGTGAAAACAGCTGCTGAGTGCATTTCATTCTAGTAACAAAGCCATTTACACAACCAAATTAGTTTTAGACAAGTAGAGCGTAAAAATTGTGGCCAAATGCATATGGCTTAAACAATGGTGTTTTATAGGCCAAAAGAAAAATGTTTGCTACGAACGAATAATGTGCCCATGAACATGAAAGTTGCCATTTAAAAATGTACACTTGTAAGAAAAGCACATGGAGCAGCACGAACGTAAGAAACATAAAGAATAGGAACACAGGACAACTACTTACTTTTTTGCAGCACTCTCCGGATCTTTCTGTACTGCTCATGTTCTCGTAATTTGAGGTCCGACCACCACTTCCTGAGCTGATCTTTCGATTGTCGTACCCCGAAATTCCGGTGCAGACTCCTGACCACTTTTGCAATTATCTTGGCCTTTCTGACATTGGGGTTGGGGTAAGATCCATACTTCTCATCATAGTCGGCCTTCTTCAGGATGTCGACCATCTCCAACATCTCCCCAAAGGACATATTTGAGGCCCTAAATCGTCTCCTTCTGGATCGGGACGTTTATGGCTCCGGGCTTTCCTCCCCCTCCTCCTCGTTGCTGTAATTAGCACGCACCTGCTGTGTATCCGCCATGTGCTCTTCCCCCACTGCGCAGAACGAAAAGGGTCAGGGAATAGACTAGAAAGAATGTCAGGGGTGGGGGGAGTTACACGCATGCGCAGTGTGTATAAAGCGTAACACGCGTGCGTATTACGTACGATCTGTGAGCGGAGGAAGGAGCATCGGAGGCGCAGATCGTGGTAACGAAAGTAAGATCTAAACTTGGGCCTATACAGCTTCGAAATTGAAGCCTATATTGTAACAAGATTAGGGGAGTTTGGCCTGACCTTAGGGTTTGTCTTGTGTTGTGTCTTGCAGAGAAAATGGATGGCTTCAATGACCACAACTTCCTCCCCCTGTTCATAGACAAATACAGGGAGCTGCCCTGTCTGTGGCAGGTGAGACACCCCCATTACAATAATAAACAAAAGAGGCAGGCAGCGCTGGAGAAACTGCTGGAGTTGGTGAAGCCGGTGGTCCCCACAGCAACCATCCCCTATTTAAAAACCAAAATTGGTGGCCTGAGGAGCACTTATCTTAGGGAGCGCAAGAAGGTCACAGATTCCCAGAGGTTCGGAGCTGCAGCAGATGACATTTATGTCCCCAGACTGTGGTACTATGAGAGACTGCGGTTTCTGTCAGACCACACTGAAGTCAGGGAATCCCTCTCTACTAGGGATGAGCTTCGTGTTCGAGTCGAACCCATGTTTGACTCGAACATCGGCTGTTCGACCGTCCGTCGAATTGCGAACGATATGGGCCGTTCGCGCCAAATTCGTGTGGCGCGTCACGGCCCATAATTCACTGCGGCATCGCAGTGCATTGCTGGCTGATGATTGGCCAAGCATGCACTATGACCCGCATGCTTGGCCAATCACAGCGCCGTCAGTAGAGAGAGCTGTAATTGGCCAAAGCCAGGGTGGCTTTGGCCAATTATGGCTCAGGGGATTTAGTACACGCCCCACACTATATAAGGCCGCCTGCACGGCGGCCCTGTGTAGTGTGTGTTCCGGTGTGCTGAGAGATAGAGAGAGAGAGAGACAGTGTCATTTGATTTGAGTTAGATAGATTAGGCAGAACAGTCAGTCAGTTAGCTGCACTTACAGTGTATTGTGTATATATATGCATCCCAGGTGTTGCATATATATATATACACTGTATTCAGTTTAGCTAGATCCGTTCCTGTTATCTTCTATCTAGACTATTTACATTTAGTGCAGTGCGTCCTGCTCACAGTGTTCAGCTAGATCCGTTCCTGTTATCTTCTAGACTATTTACATTTAGTGAAGTGCGTCCTGCTCACAGTGTTCAGCTAGATCCGTTCCTGTTATTTACATTTAGTGCAGTGCGTCCTGCTCACAGTGTTCAGCTAGATCCGTTCCTGCTATTTACATTTAGTGCAGTGCGTCCTGCTCACAGTGTTCAGCTAGATCCGTTCCTGCTATTTACATTTAGTGCAGTGCGTCCTGCTCACAGTGTTCAGCTAGATCCGTTCCTGTTATCTTCTAGACTATTTACATTTAGTGCAGTGCGTCCTGCTCACAGTGTTCAGCTAGATCCGTTCCTGCTATTTACATTTAGTGCAGTGCGTCCTGCTCACAGTGTTCAGCTAGATCCGTTTCTGCCATTTACATTTAGTGCAGTGCGTCCTGCTCACAGTGTTCAGCTAGATCCGTTCCTGCTATTTACATTTAGTGCAGTGCGTCCTGCTCACAGTGTTCAGCTAGATCCGTTCCTGCTATTTACATTTAGTGCAGTGCGTCCTGCTCACAGTGTTCAGCTAGATCCGTTCCTGCTATTTACATTTAGTGCAGTGCGTCCTGCTCACAGTGTTCAGCTAGATCCGTTCCTGTTATCTTCTAGACTATTTACATTTAGTGCAGTGCGTCCTGCTCACAGTGTTCAGCTAGATCCGTTCCTGCTATTTACATTTAGTGCAGTGCGTCCTGCTCACAGTGTTCAGCTAGATCCGTTCCTGCCATTTACATTTAGTGCAGTGCGTCCTGCTCACAGTGTTCAGCTAGATCCGTTCCTGCTATTTACATTTAGTGCAGTACGTCCTGCTCACAGTGTTCAGCTAGATCCGTTCCTGCTATTTACATTTAGTGCAGTGCGTCCTGCTCACAGTGTTCAGCTAGATCCGTTCCTGCTATTTACATTTAGTGCAGTGCGTCCTGCTCACAGTGTTCAGCTAGATCCGTTCCTGTTATCTTCTAGACTATTTACATTTAGTGCAGTGCGTCCTGCTCACAGTGTTCAGCTAGATCCGTTCCTGTTATTTACATTTAGTGCAGTGCGTCCTGCTCACAGTGTTCAGCTAGATCCGTTCCTGCTATTTACATTTAGTGCAGTGCGTCCTGCTCACAGTGTTCAGCTAGATCCGTTCCTGCTATTTACATTTAGTGCAGTGCGTCCTGCTCACAGTGTTCAGCTAGATCCGTTCCTGCTATTTACATTTAGTGCAGTGCGTCCTGCTCACAGTGTTCAGCTAGATCCGTTCCTGTTATCTTCTAGACTATTTACATTTAGTGCAGTGCGTCCTGCTCACAGTGTTCAGCTAGATCCGTTCCTGTTATCTTCTAGACTATTTATATTTAGTGAAGTGCGTCCTGCTCACAGTGTTCAGCTAGATCCGTTCCTGTTATCTTCTAGACTATTTACATTTAGTGCAGTGCATCCTGCTCACAGTGTTCAGCTAGATCCGTTCCTGTTATCTTCCTACTGACAGGCAGGCTTGTCTGGTTACAGTATATAAAGCTACCTGAAGAAAATTACAGGTGTTCTATTTGATCCTATTAGTACCACGGTCAGGCAGCTAGACTATTTACATTTAGTACAGTGCGTCCTGCTCACAGTGTTCAGCTAGATCCGTTCCTGTTATCTTCCTACTGACAGGCAGGCTTGTCTGGTTACAGTATATAAAGCTACCTGAAGAAAATTACAGGTGTTCTATTTGATCCTATTAGTACCACGGTCAGGCAGCTAGACTATTTACATTTAGTACAGTGCGTCCTGCTCACAGTGTTCAGCTAGATCCGTTCCTGTTATCTTCCTACTGACAGGCAGGCTTGTCTGGTTACAGTATATAAAGCTACCTGCAGAAAAAAACAGGTGTTCTATTTGATCCTATTAGTACCACGGTCAGGCAGCTAGACTATTTACATTTAGTGCAGTGCGTCCTGCTCACAGTGTTCAGCTAGATCCGTTCCTGTTATCTTCCTACTGACAGGCAGGCTTGTCTGGTTACAGTATATAAAGCTACCTGAAGAAAATTACAGGTGTTCTATTTGATCCTATTAGTACCACGGTCAGGCAGCTAGACTATTTACATTTAGTACAGTGCGTCCTGCTCACAGTGTTCAGCTAGATCCGTTCCTGTTATCTTCCTACTGACAGGCAGGCTTGTCTGGTTACAGTATATAAAGCTACCTGAAGAAAATTACAGGTGTTCTATTTGATCCTATTAGTACCACGGTCAGGCAGCTAGACTATTTACATTTAGTACAGTGCGTCCTGCTCACAGTGTTCAGCTAGATCCGTTCCTGTTATCTTCCTACTGACAGGCAGGCTTGTCTGGTTACAGTATATAAAGCTACCTGAAGAAAATTACAGGTGTTCTATTTGATCCTATTAGTACCACGGTCAGGCAGCTAGACTATTTACATTTAGTACAGTGCGTCCTGCTCACAGTGTTCAGCTAGATCCGTTCCTGTTATCTTCCTACTGACAGGCAGGCTTGTCTGGTTACAGTATATAAAGCTACCTGAAGAAAATTACAGGTGTTCTATTTGATCCTATTAGTACCACGGTCAGGCAGCTAGACTATTTACATTTAGTACAGTGCGTCCTGCTCACAGTGTTCAGCTAGATCCGTTCCTGTTATCTTCCTACTGACAGGCAGGCTTGTCTGGTTACAGTATATAAAGCTACCTGAAGAAAATTACAGGTGTTCTATCCCAGCTTAGTGCAGCTACAGGCCATTAGTATGTCTGGAAGGCCAAGAAGGAGAGGCAGACAGTCACAAGCCAATAAGAGAGGGCAAGCAGGCTCTGTGTCTAGTGCTGGTCGTGGAGACGGTGCATCCTCATCAGCACGTGGCCATGGGACACGCTTGGCCTTTTTTTCGGCAGCTGGCCGTGTTGAGCCGCAACATGCGGAAGACTTGGTCGAGTGGATGACCAAGCCGTCCTCATCCTCCTCATTCTCTCTCACCCATGCCCAGGGTGCTTTGTCTGGCAAAGCAGCGGCCTCTTCCCTCAGCTCAATGTCATCAGTGACTCCTTCCCTAGCTCCACCATGTCCTCCTGAGGATTCCCTCGAACTGTTTGACCACAGTGTTGGGTACATGCTCCAGGAGGATGCCCAGCGTTTGGAAGGCTCTGATGATGATACTGAGCTCGATGAAGGCAGTAACATGAGCACGGACAGAGGGGGTGCCCAAGAAGGACAGCAATCTGGCAGTCATGCTCCCCCTGCTGCAGCATACTGCCAGGTTTGCTCCAGTGATGAGGAGGGAGGGGATGATGAGGTCACTGACTCAACGTGGGTGCCTGATAGGAGAGAGGAGGAGGAGGAGGAGGAGGAGGAGGAGGAGGAGGAGGCGGCACATCACCAACGAGGCAGGATGCCCTCCAGGGGCCAGCCTAAGGGCAGCACATTGACTGCATCACACCCCAAAGCTCCACATGTGCAGGGCGCTGCAGTCTCTGCGCGTTATTCAAAAAGTTCTTTGGTGTGGGCCTTTTTTGAGACGAGTGCATCAGATCGCACCGCTGCTATTTGCAACATATGTCTCAAGCGTATCTCGCGTGGCCAAAACATCTCCCGCTTGGGTACCACATGCTTGACCAGACATATGTTGACCTGCCATGCAGTTCGTTGGCAAGCGTATCTAAAAGACCCACACCAAAGAACAAAGAGGATCTCTCCTTGCTCCTCATCAGCTGAGATTTCCAACCCCACTAGACCTTCAGTCCTCTCTGAGACCTGCAGTGAGAGGAATGAAGGTGTAGAATTAGGTGTGTCACAGCCAAGTACTTGTGGGCAATCTGCTGTTGGTACACCGACGTCAGATTGTACCAGGCAAATTTCCCTGCCCCAGCTGCTGCACCGCCGAAAGAAGTTTGCTCCCAGCCATCCACATGCCCAGCGGTTGAATGCTAGCTTGGCAAAATTGCTAGCACTTCAACTGCTGCCTTTTCAGTTGGTAGACTCTGCCCCCTTCCGTGAGTTTGTGGAATGTGCGGTTCCTCAGTGGCAGGTACCCAAACGCCACTTTTTCTCACGGAAGGTGATTCCGGCTCTCTACCGGCATGTGGAAGGCAATGTCCATGCCTCGCTGGACAGGGCGGTCAGCGGTAAGGTGCATATTACCGCTGACTCATGGTCCAGCAGGCATGGACAGGGACGTTACCTAAGTTTCACGGCACATTGGGTGACTCTGCTGGCAGCTGGGAAGGATGCAGGACAAGGTGCAGTAGTGTTGGAGGTTGTTCTGCCACCACGCCTCCAAAATGCTGATTGTGACACACCTCTCTCCTCCACCCCCTCCTCTTCTTCTTCCTCCATGGCCTCTTCCTCGGAACCAGCGGTGCTCCATAGCCGTTCAAGGGGCTACGCAAGTACGCAGGCCAAAAGATGCCATGCGGTGCTTGAGCTGGTGTGCTTGGGGGACAGGAGCCACACTGGGGCAGAGGTTCTGTCAGCTCTGCAGGGGCAGGTTCAGAGGTGGTTGACGCCACGCCAACTTAAGGCAGGAATGGTGGTTTGCGACAATGGCACCAACCTCCTCTCTGCCCTCCGACAGGGACAAATGACCCATGTGCCCTGTTTGGCTCACGTCCTTAACTTGGTGGTGCAGTGGTTCTTGGGCAGGTACCCGGGCTTACAGGATGTCCTGAGGCAGGCCAGGAAAGTCTGTGTGCATTTCCGCCGGTCATATAATGCCAGTGCTCGGCTGACGGACCTCCAAAAGGAGTTTAACCTGCCCAAGAACCGCCTAATCTGTGACATGCCCACCAGGTGGAACTCAACGTTGGCCATGCTGCAGCGGCTGCACACGCAGCAGAGGGCCATCAATGAGTACCTGTGCGACTATGGCACCAGGACAGGGTCAGGGGAGCTTGGTTTTTTTTCCCCACGCCAGTGGGCCATGATCAGGGATGCATGCACTGTCCTGTCACCATTCGAGGAGGGCACGAGGATGGTGAGCACTGACAGTGCATGCATCAGTGACACTGTCCCCCTTGTCCACCTGTTGGAGCACACGCTGCGTGGAATAATGGACAGGGCACTTGAGGCAGAACAGAGGCAGAAAGAGGAGGACTTCCTTAGCTCTCAAGGCCCCCTTTATCCAGACAGTGTTCCTGCGTGCCCGCCGATCACACAGGAAGAGGATGAGGAGGAGAAGGAGGAAGAGGAAGATTGTGTCAGTATGGAGGTGGAGCCTGGCACTCAGCATCAGCAGCAGTCTTTAAGGGATCAGTCCCAAGGAACACATGGACTTGTACGTGGCTGGGAGGAGGTGGCTGCGGACGTTGTTGTCCTTAGTGACCCAGAGGACTCCGGACCGAATGCCTCAGCAAACCTACGCTGCATGGCCTCCCTGATCCTGCAAAGCCTGCGTAAGGATCCTCGTATTCGTGGTATCAAGGAGAAGGACCAATACTGGCTGGCAACCCTCCTTGATCCACGTTACAAGGGTAAGGTTGCGGACCTTATCTTGCCATCGCAGAGGGAGCAGAGGATGAAACATCTTCGGGAGGTCTTGCAGAAAGGTCTGTGCAACGCGTTCCCAGAGACTGGGAGGTTACAAACTCCTGTTTCTGGACAACGTGTTGCTGAGGCTTCGGTCAGTCAAAGAAGGAGCGGTGGAGAAGGTGGCCGTCTGACCGATGCGTTCAGACAATTTTTTGGTCCGCAGCCCCAAGGTATGATTGGTTCCAGCAACCATCGCCAGCGTCTGTTTTACATGGTGCAGGAATACCTAGGGGCAAGATCAGACTTGGACACCTTTCCCACCGAAAATCCTCTGGGTTACTGGGTCTTGAGGATGGATCACTGGCCAGAGCTTGCACAGTATGCAATTGAGCTACTGGCCTGTCCTGCATCCAGCGTTCTTTCGGAACGCACATTCAGTGCTGCTGGAGGCGTGGTAACCGATCACTGGGTGCGTCTGTCCACCGACTCGGTCGATCGGCTGACCTTCATAAAAATGAATCAGTCTTGGATCACCACCAGCTACCAAGCACCTGATGCTAATGTAACCGAATAATTTTTTTTGAAATCTCAGATCCCTTCAAAGATTGCCTATGCTGATGCTGAGTAATTATCCTCTTCCTCCTCAATCATCACGCTGATAGCTTGTAAGAAAATTTTTGGTTCTGGGCGCCACCACCAGTGCCTAAGGCACAATTTTTCAGCCCCTGTTTAACAGGGGCGTGTAATTACAATTTTTGATGTAATACTTTGCAGCAGGGCTCGTTCCTGCATTCCAACTAGAGTGTCTGTGAGGGGTTGCAGTGTTGTGGCACCAGCACCAGTGCCTAAGGCCCAATTTTTCTGCCCCTGTCTAACAGGGGCGTGTAATTACAATTTTTGATGCAATACTTTGCAGCAGGGCTCGTTCCTGCTTTCCAACTAGAGTGTCTGTGAGAGGTTGCAGTGTTGTGGCACCAGCACCAGTGCCTAAGGCCCAATTTTTCTGCCCCTGTCTAACAGGGGCGTGTAATTACAATTTTTGATGCAATACTTTGCAGCAGGGCTCGTTCCTGCGTTCCAACTAGAGTGTCTGTGAGGGGTTGCAGTGTTGTGGCACCAGCACCAGTGCCTAAGGCCCAATTTTTCTGCCCCTGTCTAACAGGGGCGTGTAATTACAATTTTTGATGCAATACTTTGCAGCAGGGCTCGTTCCTGCGTTCCAACTAGAGTGTCTGTGAGGGGTTGCAGTGTTGTGGCACCAGCACCAGTGCCTAAGGCCTAATTTTTCAGCTCCTGTTCAACAGGGGCATGTAATTACAATTCTTGATCTAATATTTCACAGCAGGGCCCTGTGAGGGCCACAGCAACACCTAAGGCCCAAATTTCTGCTGAGTATATAGGGCAGGACCCTACTTTCAAACATCTAACTTACAAACGACTCCTACTTGCAAACGGAAGGAGACAACAGGAAGTGAGATGAAATCTACCCCTAGGAAGGGAAATTCTCTCCTGTAAGAGTTAATATGGGAAAACAATTTCTCCTTTCCACTGATGCTTTCCAATCCTTGTTCCACAAAAAAACCCAAATTTTCAAAAAACATTTTTCATTGGGACAAAAAAGTGAGGTGAAATCTTCTGAAGAGGAGGAAAGACAGCAAAACAAATGTCACAGGGGTGATAACCCTTCCCTATGTTTTCCAAAAAGCTTAGAAAAGATTTTTTGGCTGGAGCTAAACACGTTAAAAATGTTCAAAATTACAAAGAGATTCTACTTAACAACAAACCTACAGTCCCTGTCTTGTTTGCACCGCCTGTATACTGCTGTTCAGAGTATATAGGGCCTGGTGGCCCCACACCTTTCCTTATTTTAATTTGGGTGCGGGGTTCCCCTTAATATCCATACAAAACCCAAAGGGCCTGGTAATGGACTGGGGGGTACCCATGCCGTTTGTCTCACTGATTTTCATCCATATTGCCATGACCCGACATGACATTAAACCCGCAAGCAGTTTTAAATGAGATTTTTTCCTTTAAAAATGACATTTGGTGCAGGGACTGTTCTAAACATGGGAAACACGCGTCACTTTACAGGCATACTATAGACACCCCCCAGGTACGATATTTAAAGGAATATTTCACTTTTTTTTTTTTTTACTTTAAGCATCATTAAAATCACTGCTCCCGAAAAAACGGCCGTTTTTAAAAGTTTTTTTTGCATTGATACATGTCCCCTGGGGTAGGACCCGGGTCCCCAAACCCTTTTTAGGACAATACCATGCAAATTAGCCTTTAAAATGAGAACTTTTGATTTCGAACGTTCGAGTCCCATAGACGTCAATGGGGTTCTAACGTTCGTGCGAACTTTCGGTCCGTTCGCGGGTTCTGGTGCGAACCGAACCGGGGGGTGTTCGGCTCATCCCTACTCTCTACTCTTCCTTCCACTCTTCCTTCCACCCCAGCTGAGGCTTCCGATGTCCAACCTGGGCTTTCCAGCCAGGAAGAAGTGGAGGAGCCCAGCTGGAGTCAGGTATAGCATTCTTCTACTGATTTCTGGTCAATAAAAAATGATGTTTACAAGATGTTATTATTGATCACTAATTGCTGATTGAAAAAAGTGTTTTACATATCAATAGACAGTAGTGGGCACCCAAAATTGGGACAAGAATTAAAAATGCTTGGCTCAGAATGATAGTCTGTTATATTTGTTAACATTCAATTTGCAACAGTCAGGAGGTGAAAATTGTGTGTGATTGATGAATAAAAAACTAAAACTATGTCCCTTTTTCATACACAGGAAGACCTCAGCCAGAAGGAGGTTGTGGAATGTGGCAGTCAGGAGGAGGCAGGGGTTAGTGGCAGCCAGGAGGAGGCGGGGCTAAGTGTCAGCCAAGAGAAGCCTGGGACCAGTCGCAGCCTGACTGAATCGCAGGTTCCTCCCCTCCTCCTTCCATACAAAAGAGCGAGGAAGACGACCCCCATGCAGGATTCAGCGCTCAGGCTCATTCAGGAGGCTTCTGCGTCCCTCAGAGCCTTACCCACTCCTGAAGAGGCCTTTGCCTGCATGGCTGCCACAAAACTGCAGGGCATGCAAGAGGGTCAACGCAAGCTATGTGAGGACCTTCTTTATAAAGTCCTAAGTAAGGGGTTGAGTGGGGAACTAACACCCAAGACCGACGTGATTGAGTTGGACCATCCTCCTCCTCCTCCTGCTGCCACAACTCCACCACCAGAGCCACCGCGTGGAAGGAAGTGTGGAAGGAAGACAAGAGAGTGATGGCCCTGGGTTCAGTCTGGTCTGACAAAAGCTGCAGTCTCTTGTATGACCACAGCCTGGGAACACTGATGTCATCTGCTGCTTTCCGGATCTCTGGGACTTCTGGACCAGACTGCACTCCCTTAGATAAGGACTCCTCAGGCCCCCAATTTTGCTTGAAAATAGTTGATGTGTGCCCTGGGGGTCCAAGGCTTCACCCATATCTGCTGTTTGCCCTTAATAAATGTTTTTTTAGTGAAAATTATACTCTCCTATGTGTGTTTTCATCCAAAAAGGACAGTTTGTTGGTGACGATTCAGGTACATTTCTAAAATACAATGTGAAATTAACAAGGGACAACAACACCAAACAATCTCCTACAGATTAAATAGAACAACATATCAATGGTGTTGTGGTAACTTGACACAAAAAACACACACAAAAATATTCTGGAGTAAAAATAAAAATCCAAAAAAACAAAAATCAGCCTTGAAAAAGATACAAACCAAAAATAACTAATCTGCCTTAAAACCAAAAAAAAAAATAAAAAAACAACACCAAAATAATGTTGTCAGATGTGACAAATCAAAATATATTGAGGGAATCCCGATAAATAATAAAGAAATAAGTTTGTGAGAAGTCTGTGTGAATATGAGCAGCAAAACTACTTCATTCTTCTCATAAAGAAGAAGAGAGTGCGCTGTATTAAACCATTTTTGACATTGCAACGTGACGAAAGTGCTGTATCCATTGCGAACACTAAGTTTACCAGACCGAGCTGTTCCGTGTCAGAATTTCTTCTGAGCAT
Organism: Lithobates clamitans; assembly: GCA_037952925.1. Classification (NCBI taxonomy): domain Eukaryota; kingdom Metazoa; phylum Chordata; class Amphibia; order Anura; family Ranidae; genus Lithobates; species Lithobates clamitans. The sequence goes on from JBBGZY010001695.1 coordinate 453,440, forward strand.
GCGTGGCACATTGTGCGTCGGAACAGGCCACACACGGTCGGAATTGATGCGATCGGATTTTGTTGTTGGAAAATTTTATAGCCTGCTCTCAAACTTTGTGTGTCGGAAAATCCGATGGAAAATGTCCGATGGAGCCCACACACGGTCGGAATTTCCGACAACACGCTCTGATCGGATATTTTCCATCGGAAAATCCGACCGTGTGTATGGGGCATTACAGTGTTGTGGCAACACCACCACACCACCACCAAAAGCCCAATTTTTCTGACCCTGTTCAACAGGGGCATGTAATTACAATTCTTGATACAGCAGGGCCTGTTCGAGCGCCCACCAAGAGTAACTGTGTGGGCTTACAGTGTTGTGGCAACACCACCACACCACCACCAAAGGAATATTTCACTTTCATTTTTTCACTTTAAGCATCATTAAAATCAATGCTCCCGAAAAAACAGACGTTTTTAAAACTTTCTTTTGCATTGATACATGTCCCCTGGCGCAGGACCCGGGTCCCCAAACCCTTTTTAGGACAATAACTTGTATATTAGCCTTTAAAATTCACACTTACGATTTCTCACATTCGAGTCCCATAGACTTTAACGGTGTTCAAATGTTCGTGCAACAGTTCGGTCAGTTCGCATGTTCTGGATGCTAACCGAACCGGGGGGTGTTTGGCTCATCCCTGCTTTCTACACCAGCTCCTCACCCACTTGTTTACTTCCCTAATCTTCCTTTGCCTTTCCGGTGTGGCTCGAGGTACGGTTAGTATTTCTGAGAATACTACCTTGGAGGTCCTTTTCCTCAATTTAGCTCCTAAGTCCCTAAAATCGTTTTTTAGGACACTCCATCTACCTCTGACTTTGTCATGGGTGCCAACGTGCACCATGACAGCTGGGTCTTCCCCAGCCCCTCCCAGTACTCTGTCCATCAGATCTGTGATGTGCCGAACCCGAGCGCTCGATAGACAACATACAGTTCGGCGCTTCAGGTCTTTGTGACAGATTGCCCTCTCTGTCCTTCTAATGCCCCGTACACACGGTCGGATTTTCCGATGGACATTGTCCGATCGGAGCGTGTTGTCGGAAATTCCGACCGTGTGTGGGCGCCATCAGACATTTTCCATCGGATTTTCCAACACACAAAGTTGGACAGCAGGAGATAAAATTTTCCGACAACAAAATCCGATCGCGTCAATTCTGACCGTGTGTGGACCTGTTCAGACGCACAAAGTGCCACGCATGCTCAGAAGAAATTCCGACACGGGACAGCTCGTTCTGGTAAACTTAGCGTTCGCAATGGATACAGCACTTTCTTCACGCTGCAATGTAAAAAATGGTTTAATATAGCGCACTCTCTTCTTCTTTATAATGTGACAAGAATTAAGTAGTTTTGCTGCTCATATTCACACACACTTCTCACAAACTTGTATTTGTGTTTTTTTAGTGGGATTCCCTCAATATATTGTTATTAGTTGTCACATCTGACAGTTTTATATTTGTTATGTTTTTTGTTTTTTTTTTAAGCCTTTTTTTTTCTTTAATGTTTGGATTTTTTCCAAGGCTGATCTTTGTTCAATGTTATTTTTATTTTTACTCCAGAATATTTTTGTGTGTGTTTTGTGTGTCAAGTTACCCCAACACCATTGATATCTTTTATTATTTAATCTCCAGGAGATTGTTTGGTGTTGGTGTCCCTTGTTCATTTCACATTGTATATTAGAAATGTACCTGAATCCTCACAAACAAACTGTCATTTTTGAAGGAAAACACATAGGAGAGTATAATTCAAAACAAAAATCCTTTATTAAGGGATCAGAACCAAACAAAGAGGAAGGCAACACTGGATCAACAGCAGAAATTAGTGAAGCCTGGGACCCCCACGGCAGACATCAATTCTTAAACCTCAAAATTGGTGGCCTGAGGAGTCCATATGTAAGGGAGGGCAGTCTGGTCCGGGATTCACAGAGACTCGGATAGCAGCAGATGACATCAGTGTCCCCAGGCTGTGGTACCAAAAGAGGCTGCATCTTTTGGCCGACCAGACTGGATCCAGGGCAATCACTCTCTGGTCTTCCTTTCACACTTCCTTCCAGGCTGTGGCTGTGCAGTTGGAGATGTGGCAGGAGGAGGAGTAGGACCTGGAGGAGGAGTAGGACCTGCAGGAGGAGGAGGAGGACCATCCCAAAGCTGTGTGTGAGGTGTAATTTGGCCCCTCACACCTTTCGCCAGAGCCTCTGATATGAGGGCCTCACACATGGCTTTTTGGCCCTCCTCCATCCTCTGCATTTTATAGGCAATGAATGCAGCAATGTTCTCCTGCCTGGTGTGGGGTGCTCCCAGGACCTCTGTAGCCCTACAAAAAAATCTTATAGCCGCCTCCTCTAGGGTACTCCTCCTACTGCCACTTTCTGTTTTCAGGTGTGGTGGAGGGACCTTGATATCAGCCAGCCGGCTCGGCCCGGCCACCTCCTGGCTGAGACTTCCCTGTGTATGAAAAAGGGACATGGTTTTAGTTTTTGCATCATCAATCACAATCCTAAATTAGTACTCCCAACTAACATCTAGTTAACATCATTGATTGGACAAGCAGAAGTATTTAGAGGAATGCTATACCTGGCTCAATCTGGGCTCCTCCACATGCGGCCTGGAAGGCCCAGGTTGGGCATCAGAAGCCTCAGTCAGGGGGGAAGGAAGCGTGGAAGGAAGACTGGAGAGGGATGACCTGGGTTCAGTCTGACCTGCCAGAAAGTGCAGCCTGTCGTAGTACAACATCCTGGGGACATAGATGTCATCTGCTGCTCCGGATCTCTGTGAATCCAGGACTTTATTGCGCTCCCTCAGATATGTGCTCCTCAGGCCACCAATGAAAATCTTTAAAAAAGTGATGTCTGCCGTGGGGATCACCTGCTTCACAATTTCACACAATTGCTCCAGTGCTGCCTTCCTCTTTGCTTGGTTCTTGTAATGGGGGTGTTTAATCTCCCACAGACAGGGCAGCTCCCTTAGCATCTCTATGAAGACTGAAATGAAGTCCTGATCTTTCAGTACCATATCCATGTTCACTGCAAGACACAACACAAGACAAAGCCTAATGTCACACCAAACTCTCCTAATCTTGTTACAATATAGGCCTCAATCTATAGAAGCAGTATAGGCCCAAGTTTGTCTCTTACCTTCGTTCTTACGATCGCCGCGTTCAATGCTCCTTCCTCCGCTCACAGATCAAACGTAATACGCACGCGTGTTATGCTTTATATACACTGCGCATGCGTGTAACTCCGCCCACCCCTGACGTTCTTTCTAGTGTATTCCCCGCCCCTTTTCGTTCAACGCAGTGGGGGAAGAGCATGATGGCGGACATACAGCAGGTGCGGGCTAATTGTAGCAACGAGGAGGAGGAGGAGGAAAGCCCGGATCCAGGCACGTCCCGATCCAGAAGGAGACGTTTTAAGGCCACAAATATGTCGTTTGGGGAGATGTTGGAGATGGTCGACATCATGAAGAAGTCCGACTATGACGGAAAATATGGGCCTTACCCCAACCCGAACATCCGAAAGGCCAAGATCATGGCGAAAGTGGTCAGGAGTCTAGAGCGGAATTTCGGGGTACGAAGGTCTAAAGATCAGCTCAGGAAGCGGTGGTCGGACCTGAAGTTGAGAGAGCCAGAGCAGTACCGAAAGATCTGGAGAGTGCTGCAAAAAAGTAAGTAGTTGTGCTGTGTTCCTATTCTTTCGGTCTTTATTACGTTCGTTATGCTACATATTCTTTTATTAGTTGTAACGTTTCAAAAGGTCAACTTTAATGTTCATGGGCACATTATTCGTTCGTATCAAACATTTTTCTTTCGGCCTCTAGAACACCATTGTTTAGGCCATATGCATTTTCACACATTTTTGGGGGCCTACTTGGATGCCAAATATTTGTTTGTGTAGATGGGTTTGTTACTAGAATGAAATGCAAACTAGATTGTGTGTAAGGAGAGGACACTGAGCAGCTGTTTTCACATCTGGACACTGGAGCACTAGTGTGGGACACAAGAACACCATTTTTATTAGGGGGCCACACAGGTGCTCCAGTGTATACTATAGGGGGGTCTCCATCTGTGAAGCTTGTACCAAACAGGTAAAGTATTGCAGCTTGACAAAGGGCAATAAAAAAAATACATCTTGGAACTCGGCTAAAATAGACAATTGTACCCCACTTCCAAGCAATGTTTCCTATTTCTATAGTTCTGCCATCAAATATCTGTGTGCTAAGTATACCATTTTTGTTTTACATAGGGGAGAAAAGACTCAGAGGACACCCCTCATCCCACTAGACCAGAGACCCCCCCCCCCCTCTGGAAAAAGGGGAAATACCAACACAAGAAGCTGAGCAGGAGGAAGAAGAAGTGTGAGTGTCTGCGACCACAGGCTCAGGTAAAAGAGATGGATGGTGGCAGATTTTTGAGACCTTTTTTTTTGTTCTTTATCTCTTTTTAGGTGATCGTGATCCAGAACGCTTTACATCTGAAAGTGCCCAGATACTGATCGGGGAGATCATGGGGTGTAATCTCCAATTGCAAAACATCCAGCAACAAATCAGTGATGTTATTAAAAAAAATAATAACATCATTGATGTTTTGGGGCGAATTTAAACCCCACAAAATCACCTGTTTTATCGTACCAAACTTTTTAAAATGTTTAGAAAAGCCAAATTTGGAGGATGCACACAGTGTGTCAACATGTGCTATCTGCCATCACGGGAGATCAATGGACGCGTTTTGGGGGTGCAACCCCTTCCTCAATTATAAAGTAGCGTTGAGGAAGAGCTTGCTCCCCCCAAACACGTCCCTTGATCCCCCCTGATGGCAGATAGCACATGTTGACATTCGTAAATTGGTGTGCATCTTCCAAATTTGGCTTTTCCAGGGGTGATTTCCCCCCATCTGAACGCTATATCAAACCCAGTTCCTAAATACTGATGTCTGATATAGCCTTCAGGTTTTACCATATGTGAACTTTGTAAGTTCAAGTTTTTTGGCTTTCTTGTTGGTTTTACACAGGCCTGTTTTATCTGAAATGGATATTTTGATTTTTCATAATGCTACTGCAAACATTGTTATACAACAAACATGTTGGTTTGTTTTAAAAACCTTTCATAAATGCACATGTGATTGTGCAGTTCTAAAAAAGTGCCTTACTCAAGAATGTGTGGATTATTGTCTCAACACTACAACACTTTTGGGGTGATGTAATAGCTGTTTTATGCAAAAATGGGGGTTATTTCCTAAGGGCAAATACACTTTGCACTACAAGTGCAGGTTCAGTGCAGTTGCAAGTGCACTTGTAGTGAAATGTGTTTTTGCATTTAGGAAGTACCAGCCAACACTGTTTTTTATAAGGTTACCCAATCACGACATTTTCTGCACTCAACACATTTCTGTCAGGGTCAGCTAAAACAAACACAAGCAGTAAATGTCCACCAAGAATTTCTTTTGGTTGTTTTTTATTTGAAAAAGGTGTCACAGATTGTCTGGCATATTGATAGCCCCCCTACCCGCAAAGAACTCCAGGTAGCGTAACCGGACATCACGGGCATTCAGGGAGGGCAAGCCAGGACGGCCACTTTCAAGCGCCGTCAGTGTTGATGGATTAGGGATTCCGGCCTCAGGCCCAACTGAGCCAGCATAGTTGGCTGAATGTTTTCTTAAAAAATTATGGAGAACACAGCAGGAAAGTATTATATGGTTCAGTTTATACTCCGCCATATGGATGGGTGTCATAAATAATCGGAACCAGCTGGCCAGGATTCCAAATGTGTTCTCCACCACTCTTCGGGCTCTGGCCCTCTGTTCCGGGGTGATTGTCCTCATCGGGAATGGCCGCATCAGGTGGTCCCCCAGCGCAAATGCTTCATCAGCAACGATCACAAATGGGAGACCTTCAACATTGTCCTCTGGAGGTGGCAAGTCCAAGCTGCCATTCTGGAGACGCCTGTAGAACTCCGTCTGGGCGATCACTCCACCATCGGACATCCGGCCATTCTTCCCCACGTCCACATACAAGAAGTCGTAATTAGCCGACACCACCGCCAACATCACTATACTATTAAACCCCTTGTAATTATAATAGTATGACCCCGAGTTGGGTGGTGGGACGATGTGGACGTGTTTCCCATCAATTGCCCCTCCGCAGTTGGGAAAGCCCCACCGCTGGGCAAAGTGGGAGGCCACAGTCTGCCATTCCTGTGGAGTGGAAGGAAACTGTTGAGGAAAAAACAATAAACATTACTATTTTTTCACAGAAACATGGCAAGCAGATTAGACACAAACATTATGGGTCAACCTCCAGATAGCATTTATTAAGGGGAATTTTACAACAACAAAGTATAAGGTACACCTATCATATTCCCCCTCCCCCCCTCTCATGGGCCATTTCTAACATTATAGGGGGGGGGGGACTCTTGGACAGGTAACCCTCTTCACTTCATTGAGAGATGAATGCCTAAATAATGGGTATTACTTGGAACAGCCCCTCCTTAGTTACACTATTGGCAGCCCACTGGACAGGTAAGAAGTGTCATAATACAAAGATATAAATACACACTGTACACATTTGAGCACATTTGGACATTCTGCTATTACCTATCAAGATCATAATAGGATACAAGAACTTTAAACAGTACCATTGGAAAGTATAGAGGCAGGCCCTTGCACTACATGCTTTGGGGAATTCATCCATAAATCTGACCAGTAAAGAGGTGAGTATAGTGTGTATGGGTTTGGCAAAGTCAGCAGATAGATGATTGAGGATAGAGAATTGGGATCAACTGACTTAGCAGTTGGGGAGGGAGGGTTACAAAAAATTTGGGGACACCACAAAAAAAAGCCTCTGGCCCTCTGCCTGAATTTAAATCAAAAATAACATTTCCAAACATTTTAGGGGGTGTTTGGGGTAAAGCACTACTATGGAGCTGATAAAATACATTGTTAAGTGACTACATGAGGTGAATCTAGGGCAGGAGACACCATGCTGGAGAGGTTATTGAAGGGCAAATATGTATGAAGGACCTAAAATAATAATTATATAAAAATCCAGCATGCATGAGGACAAAGGGGACATTCACAGCATATTACAATCATGGTAATTAGGGAGGAAAGAAATACAATATATTATCAAACATTCAATACAATAAAATGTGATATTAAAGGATAAAAATCTTACCTTCATATATTCCTTCTGAAGGACCTGTATGATGGCAGAACAGGTCTCTGGGATAATGATCCCCAGAGCCTGGGGGGAGATGCCTGTCGAGAACTTGAGGTCCTGCAGGCTTCTCCCTGTGGCCAAATACCGCAAGGTAGTGACCAACCTCTGCTCCGGAGTGATGGCTTGCCTCATGCAGGTATCCTGCCTGCTGATATAGGGGGTCAGCGAAGCCAACAAACGGTGAAACACGGGGTCCGTCATCCTGAGAAAGTTCCTGAAATCATCAGGATTCTCACGGATCTCACGGAGCAAAGGCATAGAACTGGTCACGCTGAAGCAACCAATTCTTGGTCCATGAACTCCTCCCCACCCTGTTTATGGACTGGACTTGTGTCAAGGTCAGGACCCCAACACCAAGCCCCCGCACAGCACGAACTCTACGAGGAGTACGCATACGAAACATGGCTAGAAAACGGTCGGCTGCTCAGAACGAAGTAACAGAACGCACTGAAGAACAGCAAGGCCTGTGAAGAGCGACCTGAAAAACAGCAATGAGCAGGCTAGATAACACAGAAAACTCCGATACGAACTGACTGCACGCACTGAAGAGCAGATACAAACCCACAAGCACAAACTGAACGTCAGAAAATGATCTGAAAGCCACGAGTCTGAAAAAGCGCGAATCGTCTCTCACCAAACTTTTACTAACACGAGATTAGCAAAAGGAGCCCAAATGGTGCCGCGCTTGGTTCTGAACCGGCCTTTTCTAGTCTCGTCGTACGTGGTGTACGTCACCGCGTTGTTGGCGATCGGAAATTCCGACAACTTTGTGCGACCGTGTGTAGGCAAAACAAGTTTGAGCCAACATCCGTCGGAAAAAATCCTAGGATTTTGTTGTCGGAATGTCCGCACAAAGTCCGACCGTGTGTACGGGGCATTAGAATTGAGTCCCCTACCACCAAAATCTGTCTTTCCTTTCCCTTGGCTTTACTCCAGACCTCACTGGAGAAGTTATTCCCCTGGCAGCTAGGGGAGTCATTCAGCTCCAGCAGTGCTGGTCCCTGACTGGTTTCACCAATGTCACTCAACGGGGTGTACTTATTGGGATGTTCCAGCCTAGGACCGGCCTCCCTGACTCTTTCCCCTCTATCCTTCCTGACTGTCACCCATCTACTCTGCTTTGGTGCCTGCACAGCTTTGTCTCCACCCGCCTCTGTGCGGGCCCCTGCCAGCACTGCCTGGTGCGATCCCAGCTCTCCTTTAGTATGGAGGGACTTCTCAGTGTTGACAGTTGCTTCCCTAAATTCAGAACCTGGGCTTCCAGAGAAGCAATGTGTTTACATTTTGCACAGCAGTATTCGCCCTTGATCAGATGATCAAGGAACGCTTTCATACCGCAAGATGTACACAGAGTCGCATCTCCACACCCACCAGGCATCGTACCCACTAATTTAATGGGGATTGGGGGTTAAACTCTGTCCAAATTAACTAACAACTAGCTTTCTGACACTAATACTCCACAATACACAGGTTCTCAACAAGACAATACACAGATACTCGCAACACACATGCACTCACAGTCCACATCCACTAACAGCCCATGTGCCCTCACAGCCCACGTGCCCTCACAGCACGCGTGCACTCACAGGACACGTGGACTAACAGCGCACATGCACTCACAGCCCACATGCAATCACAGTCCACGTGCACTCACAGCGCCTGTGCACTCACAGTCCACACGCACTCACAGCCCATGTGCATTCACAGTCCACGTGCACTCACAGCACTCTTAATACACAGGTACTCAGGCACTCACAATACCCAGGTACTAACAATACACACACACACACACTACTCAGACACACACAATACACACACTGTTCTGAGTTATCTCCATTTGTGGATAATGGCTCTCCCTGTGGTTCACTGGAGTTCCAAAGCCTTAGAAATGGCTTTGAAACCCTTCCTAGACCGATGCATGTTTGTTTCTAATCTGTTCTTGAATTTTTTTAGATTGTGGCATTTTGTGTGGATTTTTGTGTTCTGTTAGCGTCAGACAGTCTGTCAGACAGATTCTATTTATTTGATTTCTTGATTCAACAGGTCTGGCAGTAATCAGGCCTGGGTGTGGCAAGTGAAATTTAACTCAGCTTTCCTAAAAATTGTGGTTAATCACAGTTCATTCATAATTCAGCATGGGCAATTACTTTTTTTTGTCAGGCAGGTTTGAACAACTTTTTTCCTTTAATAAATTAAATAATAATTTAAAAACTGCATCTTGGGTTTACTCGGGTTACCTTTGTGTAATATTAAAATTTTTTTTGATGATCTGAATCATTTAAGTGTGAGAAATATGCAAAAAAATAAAAAATCAGGAAGGGGGCAGATAATCGCGGGTGCGTGTTATACGCCGATCCCCTGCGATCCTGACCTGTCAGATCTTCAAAATCGCCGACCGCGATTTGAAAATGGCGCCACCCGCGCCAAAATACACAGAGCCGGTCCTCGGCTCTTCTCGGCCACTTTCGGCTTCACTCGAGCGCCGCCCGAACCTAGCCGAGTGTACTCGACTAGGTTCGGATAGCTCCGCTCACAGTCACGCCCATCCCGGGCGGGACTACGAGTGGAGCCAAAAGTGAACGAGAGCCGCCGAGAAGAGCCGAGGACCGGCTCTGTGTATTTCGGCGCCATTTTCAAATCGCGGTCGGCGATTTTGAAGCCCAGGATGGCAGGGGATCATCGAAGGCTGCACTGGGGCAAGGCTGCACTGAGGAAAGGCTGCACTGGGGAAGGCTGCACTGACAAGGCTGCACTGGGGAAGGCTGCACTGACAAGGCTGCACTGGGGAAGGCTGCACTGACAAGGCTGCACTGGGGAAGGCTGCACTGACAAGGCTGCACTAACAAGGCTGCACTGACAAGGCTGCATTGACAAGGCTGCACTGACAAGGCTGCACTGACATGGCTGCACTGACAAGGCTGCACTGACAAGGCTGCACTGACATGGCTGCACTGGGGCAAGGCTGCAATGATGGGCATTTAAATGTAAGTTTTTTCCCCTTTAACTTCCCTCCTAAAAGTTTTTTTTCCTTAAAATTCCTTCCTAAACTTGGGGTGCATGTTATACGCCGGCGCGTGTTATACGCCGATAAATACGGTATATATCCAGTGTATTCAGTGTAGACTATATATACAGTGCAGGCAGTCTAAGACAAAAAAACAGCATGGGGTCCCCCTCAAAATCCATACCATGCCCTTTGGGTCTGGTATAGATTTTAAGGGGAACTCCACGCCAAAACTTAAAAACAAATTGGAGTGGGGTCCCCCCCCCCAAAATCCATACAGACCCTTTTCCGAGCAAGCAGCCTGGCAGGCCCGGAAAGGAAGAGTGACTAGCGAGCGGACCCCCCTCCTGAACCATACCAGGCCGCTTGTCCTGATCGTGGGAAGGGTGCTTTGGGGTCCGACCCAAAACACTTTGTCCCCATGTTGATGGAGACAAGACCCTTGTCCCAGGGGTTGTGGGGGTCTGCAGGTGGGGGGCTTTTTGGAATCTGGAAGCCCCCTTTAACAAAGGGGCCCCCAGATCCCAGCCCCTCCCCAATGTGAATGGGTATGGGATACATTGTATCCCTACCCATTCACCAAAAAAAGTGTCAAAAAGTAAAAACCACAATAGACAGTTTTAAAAAATAAAATAAAAAAAAGTTTCCCCTTAATGTCCATCCATCTTCAATCACGCCGCCTGACTGACCCCCCCAAAAAAAGAAGCTCCGCCTGGATGGGAGGCTTCCCGCCGACAGTTGTCTCTTGGCTGTAACAGCTGTTATATAGACAAGGGCGGGGCCACCTGGTGATGTAACTAAGTGGCCCCGCCCCCTTTTGATGTCCATCGGGGTCGTGATTGAAGATGGATGGACATCTTTAATAAAGGAATTATAAAAAAAACTGTCCATTGTGGTTTTTACTTTTTGACAAAGGGACCCTAAAGCACCCTCCCCATGTTGAGGGAAAGTGGCCTGGTATGGGGGGGGCGCTCGTTCGTCCCCCCCTTTTCCTGGCCTGCTAGGCTGCTTGCTCGGATAAGGGTCTGGTATGGATTTTGGGGGGGAACTCACACCATTTTTTTTTTTATTGTGGCGTGGGGTTCCCCTTAAAATCAATGCCAGACCCAAAGGGCCTGGTATGGATATTGAGGGGTAGCCCACGCTGTTTTTTTAAACAAAAATTTGAAGTGGAGTTCCCCTTAATATCCATACCAGACCCGAAGGGCCTGGTATTAACTGAGGGGGGGGGACCCACGCCACCTTACAGGCAGACTAAGGGGACCCCCCAGGCACGATATTTAAAGGAATATTTTATTTTTATTGTTTCACTTTAAGCATTATTAAAATCACTGCTTCTGAAAAAAACGGTTGTTTTAGAAACTCTTTTTTGCATTGATCTATGTCCCCTAGAGCAGTACCCGGGTCCCCATACACTTTTTTATGGCAATCACTTGCATATAAGCCTTTAAAATGAGCACTTTTAATTTTTCATGTTCGTGTCCCATAGACTTTAATAGGGTTCGCATGTTCGCACAAATGTTTTGCCTGTTCGCATGTTCTGCTGCGAACCGAACCGGGGGTGTTTGGCTCATCCCTATACAAGAGATGGTTAGAGACTGAGGACATGATACAAAAGATGGTTAGAGACTGAGGACTGCATTTTTCTTGACCTTTACTTGCACTAAAGGTGCCAATAATGGCCAACAATAAATTCATATTAATTTAAATTGATGATATTAATTCAAAAAGTTGAATACAATACAATTATATATAAAAATATAAATATTTTTTAAAAACTGTCATTTTCTATATCGGTTTTTGGCTAAGTGCATCCTGCATTTTCGGTTTCAACACCAATATCTCCATTCGGCGCACCCCTGCTCTTCATTATGAACCTCTGAAAACTGAATGCGGCATTACTTATGTAACTACTTACTCCAGACCCTTGCACGTTCAGTGCATTCTACTGACCTCTAAACTCTTTGGTACTTACCCCGGACCTCTGCATCTCTGCATTGCATACCACTAACTTCTGAACTCTGTGTTATTAACTCCTGACCCCTGCACTCTGTTATATACTACTGACCTCTGCATTACTTAATCCTGACTTCTGTACTCTATGTTACATACTAATGACCTTTGAACTCTGCATTATTTATTCCTGTTCTCTGCACTGTACATTACCTGCTACTGACCTCTGAGCTCTGCATAACTTATTCCTGACCTCTGAACCCTATATTTCTTTCTACTAACCTTACATATGACTAATGTCTAAGCTCTGCGTTACTACTGACCATTAAACTTGCATTACATATCACTGACCCCTCTACTGTGTGTTACTGACCCGTTAACTCTGTTTTACCTATTTGTGACTTCTGAACTCTGCATTACTTACTACTGACCCATGTACTTTTAGTTACTTACAACTGACTTCTGAACAATTTCTCTTCTGTTCCTTTATTTGTGACTACTAAAACCTTTCTTACTTTTAATTGATCCTTTTTAGGTTATCTCCACCTCTCCACGGTTGCCTACCCCTGCTCTACAAAATAATACAGTATATACCCAGTCACTGTGTATTGTTCCTCCTTAGCCTTCCTTGACACATTTATGTTTTTCATGTGGTGCAGTTTCAGTGCAATGTATTTTATATGCATTATCATTCATCACAGTGGAGGTTGTGCTTAGCTGTAAACCGCAAAAAAATATGCAGATACCATTTTTTTGTGCGTTGTAAACATAGCACCAAAATGCAGAGATATTAAGGCACACACTCCCCAGGCAGAAGATTCCATTAAGTGTAAAGGACCAAACATGTACACCACTGATATTATATACTACCATAACAAAGTAATTCCTTTTTCGTTGGCAAAATTGTACATTTGTTTTATAACCAAACTTAGTATGTGCTCTTATAAAGTTCAGTTAATATAACTTTGTGTTTCAAATGAGGAAGTGGTAAAGGAAATGAGCAGCCTGTTTCTGAGAAGTAAGCACTTGGGGGGATGTTGTCACTTTTTTAGAAGCTTTTAGAAGCTTTGTCAGCCTACAGCATACAGCAGCATAAGAGGAATCAAGCAATACCTTTTTATGTAAATATTAGGCACATCTGTGCCACAATATTGGACAAGATCATCAGGAGTTTTACATTTTCATTTAGGTGTTCAGACATTGGACAAAGCTGTGTAACGTCAGATTATTTTCTGTTATGAACAGCGCTTTCTTGTAAACATAAAATGGATATTTGGAAAGTTCCATCTTGCACGGAAGTGAGCACATGGAGTCCGGATGATCTTATAGATTATTTTAGATCGGTGAGTTATACTTTAAAACTACTGAAAACGATACTATTACAAAACAGCTTTATTTTAGTGTTGCATACCACTAATTCATAGCTTGGTATTGTAGTCATTTATGTCATAAACGTGTTTAATGCACAATCAATTGTATTTAATACAAAAGTAACATGCGTTGCAGTTGAAAATGTACAATATATATATATATACAGACACACATATATGTAAGATTATATGCTTGAGTTAAGAAATAAATTGTGGAGTATGTCTTTGCCAAAAAGGTCCTTTATATTGAACAGTTTTCAGTCTGTTGGGCAGCACAGTGGCTCAGTATTTTGCATTTCAGCATTGGGCTCCTCGCTTCATACCCCAGCTAGATAATTATGTGTGAAGTTTGCATGTTCTCCCTGTGCTTGTGTGGGGTTTCTCCTACACCCCAAAGACATGCTGGTAGTTTTACTGGCTCCTGTCTAAATTGGCCATAATAAGTACACATAAGAGAGGGACCTTGGATTGTAAATGAGGCAAGAACTGATATGTACGTATAGTATGTAAAGTGCTACATTAATTGACAGTGCCATATAAATACTTGTAAAAAATAAATACATTTGTGGTAAATATCTGGAAAATTGTCCTGAATTTTGAAAACCTAATGATTTGTTTTCTTCCTTTGCAGTGTAAGCTAAAGGACTGTGAAAAAATTGTTAAAAAGCAAGGAATAAGTGGGAGAAGATTTTTGGTAAGCTTTTATTAAAGAATTATTATGGTTCTTTGAGTGCTGCTCAGTGTCCATATATTTGCACAATGCTGAAGAGTGAGTTTCTTTATTAAGGCAACAAAGCTAGACAGCTGCAGACTGTGAATTAGAGAATTTTGCGAAGTTAAAAAGAAAGACTGTTATGCCGCGTACACACAGGATCGTAATTCCGCCAGCAAAACTCAGATGAGAGCTTTTTGTCGGAAAATGCGACTGTGTGTATGCTCTATTGGTTTTTTGCTGGTGGAATTCCAGCCAGCAAAAGATTGAGAGCATGTTCTCTATTTTTTGGTCGGGAAAAGTTCCTATCTGAAAATGCGATCGTCTGTACAAATTCCAACGCACAAAATTCCTACGCATGCTCAGAAACAATTTGACGCATGCTCGGAAGCATTTTACTTCATTTTCTCGGCTCGTTGTAGTGTTGTACATCACCACGTTCTTGACGGTCGAAAGTTTAGAGAACTTTTGTGTGACTGTGTGTATGCAAGGCAAGCTTGAGTGGAATTCCGTCGGAAAAACCATCCAAGTTTTTTTCGACGGAAAATCTGCTCATGTGTACGGGACATGAGAAACAAAACTACAGACTTTTGAACCAGGTTGGCCTAAAGCGGAACAATACTCATCTCAGCTCCCTGCCCAGCCGCTGACATCTTTGGGGGGGTGACATCACTCCCATGCGCAGGAGTTCAGTTAGATTTGGCATTGCCGAATTTGTACAGTGAGTTGCACCTGAATGGCTCACTGTACAGGGTTTTTGTTCTAGCCACAGTAGCTACTAGGTACATTTTGATTGATTTAATGTGGCGCTTTGCTTACATATGTGTGTAATTGTAAAATAATCCTTAATAAAAATATTAATAAAAATAATTGTGTTCTGTTGTGACTGATAATGCATGTGTGTGTATATATATATATATATATATATATATATATATATATATATATATATATATATATATATATGTGTGTGTATATATACAGTGCAATGTGCCAAAAAAATTGACACCCTTCTTATTGATAAAATACATATACCATCAATTCATATATAAACAATAATACGATGCAAGCAAAGAATAAAATATTCCCAATTGTTGTGCATTATTATTTATCAACCCTCCAGGAGGTTGACAACACTAACACAGTGCTGCAAAAGTGCACATAAGCTATTCAACGTAACAATTTAACTATATGTATTTATAATTAAAGTCCTATTTTCAAAATATTGGTGCAAATATTCCTAAATGTCCATAAATCGCCAATTTCCAATCCACTTACAAACCCCCCCCCCCCCCCCCAGTTGCCGGCTCGCTTGCTCACCCTTTGGCCTGCCAGGTCCCTCATCAGCCCTGCACTTATCCCATGCAGGTCATGGTGGCGGCTTCCCTCCTCCGTCTCCTCCGTGTCCCAGCCGTCGCTTTTCCTCCCGGTCAATCGGGTTTTTGAACTTCTGGCCAATGGGCTTAGGACTCCTGGCCAACTAGTTCTCAGAACATGTTTGCTGACTGGCCGGAAGGAGAAAGAAGAAGACATTAGCGAATATTAATTTGCTAATGTCACACAACAGGGTGGGCTCAGAACGCAGCACTTTGCGCCCCGAGCCCACCCTTTTTTGAAGCCGATTAGAGCCTCCTGCTCTAATCACGATCCCCATTGGAATCCATGCACCTTGTATATAGATTAGGGGCCGGGCGCATGGATTGGGGGCACAGTGCCCCTGCGCCCCTAATGAGCAGCTGCCATTGTGCCCCACCCTAATGTTAAAGTGTACTTTCATATAGGTCAACAACGCTTGTTAACACAATCTTCCTCAGTAATGGGGTCTCCCGTGTATTCACTGTGTGCCTCCGCTCTTATTCCTCCTCACCAGGGACGAGCGGTGAGGTCAGTGGCTGGTGAGGCACTGGCTAGTATCAAAGCCATATACACAGGTTACATATGAGCGAACGTTAGAGCGAGAGCAATAATTCTAGCACTAGACCTCCTCTGTAACTCTAAACAGGTAACCTGTAAAAAAATATAAAGCGTCGCCTATGAACATTTTTAAGTACCGAACTTTGGCGATATTCCACGAGTGTGCACACTTTTAAAGCATGACATTTTAGATATCTATTTACTTGGCGTAACATCATCTTTCACAATATACAAAAAAATTGGGCTAACTTTTTTTTCTATTCAATTTTTTACAAAAAAAAGTGTTTGAAAAATTGCTGCGCAAATACTGTGTAATATAAAAAGTTGCAACGACCACCATTTTATTCCCTAGGGTGTCTGCTAAAAAAAATATATATAATATTTGGGGGTTCTGAGTAATTTTCTAGCAAAAAATTAATGAGAGAAGTGTCAGAATTGGCCTGCATGGCAAGTGGTTAATTACCATAAGTAAGTAATGTACAAATAATTATTATATATTGTATTTAAGGTCATTTACTATATTTTCAAAAATTGTACTCAAGCAGGTGGCTTAACGGCCAAATTACTGAAGTTTGAAGTTATAACTTCAAACCAGTAATTTCAACGTAAATAAATAAATAATAAATTATTATGTTATAACATATAGCGTAATATTATATCATTTAACTTGATTAAAACAGTACCTTTTCAGCAGGCAGCAGATTCTCATTCTCCCTCTTAATTGTGTAAGAAAAATATGGGATTATGGGTACATCTTAATCATCATAAACCCATGTTTTTTTCCTTCTAGTTAAGATGGCTGGGCTGGAAGGGAGCATTTGTCTTTTAGACATATGCCCCCTTCTATGACACTGCAGTGAGAGGAGAGCCTTCACTGCAGCATTTTTATTGGACAGATTGTTCCAATGATGCTTTGCCATTGGTCCAAAGCTCTAAGCTGTTTATTAAGCTCAGTGCTTCTGACAAGAAGTAAGAGGCTCATCCTCTCAGTCTGCTGCAAACAGAGTGTGCCAGCTTGTATTTAAACTGGCCGCTCTGTATATAGCTTCTGACAGGCTGCACAAAAAGCCCCTTATCTCTGGAACTATAGGTGGCAGGAGACCCAAATTTTGATCAGTTGTGGGGTAGGGCTCCAGCTACCTACCTCCCAAGTGTATGTGACCCCAGATCGCTGAGTTACGACCCTCGAAGCTCAATCTTTTGTTTTTTGTTTTTGGATATTTTCTTTTTTTTTTCTATGTTTATGGCAGGAGAGGCTCTGCCTCACCTGCCTCCCCTGACTGCATGTCCCTGCTCCTCGCCACATGTCTTGCAAGAATGTTCACATAAATGAGAGAACTTAAGGACACTTATTTTTATACTGGTTCCTACCATCAGCCTAGGTGGAGATTTCTGAAGATCAAGATACTGTTTTCTTAACAAAGTCTCTTTGGTGCCTCACTGGCAGGGTGCACAAAGGTGGCTCAGCAGCTCCAGCCTCCGTACAAGATGACAAGAGTGACCATCTGTCGAATCTGCCCAACTATTTACCAATCTAATATTGCACAACAATTGGGAGCACTTTATTCTTTGTTTGCACCCTATTACTGTATATATATTGTGTATATATTAATTAATGACGTAATAAATTGATAGTATATGTATTTTATCAACAGAATGGCTGTAAGATTTTTTGACACAATACACTATATACAGTATAAATGAATTATTAGTCAAGACAGGACACCATTATTTTAATTAATATTTTTATTTAGGATTATTTATAATACAGACATATTTATGCAAAGCACTACATTAAATCATTTAAAATTTACATGTATGTGTGGAAACACATAATCCAGTGTGAGCAGCTGCTTAAACCACATCATTGCTTACACGTCAGTAAATGTCAGTAAATGTGGTAACACATAGGATTTCTTGTATCTAAGTAGCTAGCAGGTGTTGCCAAACATTTTTTTTCTATGAGCAGCATTGTTTAACCAACACGGCCCATAGAACCAAAGGTAATACAGGGTCATGGTGGGGGTTGATGTATTGAATATTAATGTACTAATGTATGGGGACAGGTGTCACATATTCACGCTTGTGGGGTATTTTATATTTTTATTATATAATTATGCCCCATTTCTGGCTCAAATATTCATGCTTGTGGGTTTTTTTTTTTATATGTTTATTATATACAGTAATTATGACCCATTTTTGGCTTGGAGGAACACAAGCTTGGACTCAGCAGAAAAATCAACAATGAAAAAGATAAAAAAATATATACAGTATATATTTTAGTTACAGTAACTAGCAGGTGCCGATATACATTTTTTGAGCAGCATTAATTATCCAACACAACACATAGAACCAAAGAAAATACAATACAGGATCATGGTGGTGGTTGATGTATTGGTTATTAATGAACAATGTCCTTTTACTAGTGTATGACGACAGATGTCTGCAAATTGTCGCTTATACAAGACTATTAATGCTTGTGAGGTTTTTGTCAGTTTACAAACAATGGTTCCACTTGTTGCATTAAGGATGATAACATTATGGCACTGAGTGACAGCAGTGGCAGATCACAACACTGAGCAGAAGTTCTAGCACATGTTTATGGCAAAGATTGTGTTCCTGAAATATGATTGTAGGAAAAGAGGATACACAGGGCTTATTTTTAATGTAAATGTAAAAGAACATAACAGATGCAATAAAGCATGCAAAGGGGGGAAAGCGGTGTTAGCATAAGGAAGCCCACAAAATGTCATAGGTACTAAATGTGCATGGACTATTTATTTTGATGCAGTGCTCAACAATTACCATGTGTTCTGGTATGCTGCAACGCCGGTGTGTTGGCAAGGTGCATTGGGATGCCATTCAGAGTGAATGTTACCCCATCACAAGATCATGAATATGCCCATTAGTCCCTAGACAATAGTGTGCATCTGGCTTTGGTCTTGTGTTACACACACTGACAGTCATTTTGTGACATGTTATCAGTCTCTTCAATAAATAAGGAAAGCTTTGAGGATTCTAATCCACAATCCTTTAATAGGGTTTGTACATTTATAGAAAACTGGCTAAAAACTGTATTCAGAGAGTAGTGGTTAATGATTCTTACTCTGAATGGTCTAAGGTTATCAGTGGTGTACCCCAAGGTTCAGTGTTGGGACCCTTACTTTTTAATATGTTTATAAATGATATAGGGTCTGGGATTAAAAGTATAATTTCAGTCTTTTCAGATGACACCTAGTTATGCAGTGGAATAACGTTTTTACAGGATGTCTCCAATTTACAAGCCAACCTCAATGCACTGTTTAATTGGGCAACTATGTGACAAATGAGGTTTAATGTTGATAAGGCATGGAGAAGCTCAGCTATGAGGAAAGATGAGAGGAACTGAATTTATTCTCTCTTGAGAAGAGGAGATTAAGGGGGATATGATCAACATATGTAAATACATAAGTGATCCATATAGTGAACTTGGTGTTGAGTTATTCATTTTAAGGTCATCACAGAGGACAGAGGGGGCACTCTTTACATCTAGAGGAAAAGAGATTTCATCTCCAAATACAGAAAGGTAAAAGCTGTGAAAATGTGGAATAGACTCCCTCAAGAGTTGGTTCTGGCCAGCTCAGTAGTTTGCTTTAAAAAGGCCTGGATTCTTTCTTAAATGTACATAAAATAACTGAGTACTGACATTTATAGGTTAAGTCCACCCAGGGAATATCTGATTGCCTCTTGGGGGATCAGAAAGGAATTTTCTCCCCTGCTGTAGCAAATTGGTTCATGCTGGGGTTTTTGCCTTTCTGTGAATCAACTGTGGGTCTAAGATTGTGTATATAGAATTTTATGATTTTTTTTTCCCTTTTCATTGGTTGAACTACAGATAGATGGACGTATATGTAACTATGTAAGGGTGTGATAGGGTATACCACATTTCTGATATATACTAAATAAAAAACAACCCAATGGGACTTTTGAGATACACCAACCAGGCCAATTTTTAAAACCTGTTAAAAATTGCCTAACTTGTATTCAGTACAAAAGGTCGTTTTTCGGTTATGTTATAATTCTCATGTCACGTATGTCCAGGGATTGTAGACCCTCTGTGCAGCCTGAGGATTTGATGACGGTGTGTTCGCACATCCATGCAGGGTACAGCTGATCAGGTTCAAAGAAGCACTAAGGTGTTAGAATTACATGTAGGCAGGAGTGCAGGGGTATCTTGCAGCACTGGTATGCTGACCTTGTAAGGTAGGGATTACTGACAGAAGGCACTTGTAGCGCAGGGGTGCTGGACTCACAGAGAGGTAGGGGTGCAGGGGTATCTATCAGCAATGGAATTCTGGACCTACTGGAAAGCATAAGTAATAACAAAAGCTATTTGCACAGAGGTGCTGGACTCATAGGGACACTGTGGTTACAGATGTACAAGAAATGCACAAGGTGCACATGGGTCCCAGAGGGTGTAAGGAGCTGGATATGGTTGAAGTGCACAAGAAGTCTTTGATTGAAAGCATACTCATTGGCACCATAGGGGGAACCCAGCACGCCATAGATTGAAAGTTAAAGCCCTTAGGAGGGATGGGATGCAAGATCTAAGAAACCCACTATCCTTCACCAGACTCCTGAAGGTGGACATAAGCTTTGCAGAGCTTGTGACCCTTGTATGCACTTGAGCAGGCAGCTGCTGGGAACAGAGTACTGATATGCAGACAAG
Organism: Lithobates clamitans; assembly: GCA_037952925.1. Taxonomy (NCBI): domain Eukaryota; kingdom Metazoa; phylum Chordata; class Amphibia; order Anura; family Ranidae; genus Lithobates; species Lithobates clamitans. The sequence goes on from JBBGZY010001695.1 coordinate 474,347, forward strand.
AATTCCTTGCAGTACGCAGACACAGGGATCGCTGGTCAGTAGGTAGTACAGCTCAAGCTGACAGGAGTGCACAGAGACACACAGAGGCACTGGGGGGGCGGGTAGGAGAGCACAGAGAAACACAAAGGTCACTGAAAGCAGACTTAGAGGGCTCAGAAGCAGGTAATTAATGACTGGCTGGAATAAACAGTGAATTATGGAGGTGCAGGAAAGCTGGAAGCTGGTACACAATGAAGTCAGAGTCACAGGTGGACTGGGTGCTTAGAGGATATAACAGGCGCTGGTAAGCTGGCAGGAGCACAGAAAGAGTAATTGGAAATAGGCTGGAGGACACTGTGAACACTGGAGGTACAGAGATGACACTGGAAGGCACTGAGTGGTGACACTGGGAGCACTAGAGATATGCAGATCAGGCAGAAAGCCAGATGACTCTAGGAAAATGGGGATCACACTGGATGTGCATGGGGTGCATCAGCAAAGTCACTGGGAACATGGTGTGTTTGGGTACATTAATAACCAAAAATTCTGAATCTTGCAGTTATTCAGAAAACTAGGAAATTCGGGTACACAAGGACATTCAGAATCAGATACTCGGAGGCTTGGGTAAGGAATACTAGCTGGGACCAGTTGAACTAAAAGGGTAGTTCTTTGGCTGGATTGGGACTGGAAGTGTAGCCATACCTCACAACTTTGTGAGATGGGAACGAGGGAAACCTATTAGCAAAAGTATTTAGGCATAAGACACACCCCTTTTTTGCACCCCTTAAAGGAGAATTACACAGAAAAAAAAGATTAAATAACCCCACAAGTGCTTTTTTTTAGTACTACTACTATTCCTTTATACTGGCTATTGAAATGTACAAGTGTGGTGATTTAGAAATTGGATGAAAGGTTTAGCACTGGGAAACACTTTTTAAAAGATAAAAAGTGCATTTTATATACAACTATATAGATCAGACCAAAATGAGGGACACACGAGGAGGAAGAAGGGACAGAGGGACTTTGTTCCAAATCGGGGACAGTCCCTCAAAATCAGGGACAGTTGGGAGCTATAGTGTAGCTGATTGAATCAACAGCAAGTGAATTACCAGTCTTGAACGCATCTTGTAAGATAACAGGTAACGAGGCGGCTGGATTCCCGTCCCCCCTCCTAAGCAAACCTGTCATATACAGCGTAAAAAAAAAACGCAAAAAGCAAATCTTGCCAAAATTGCGGTTAAAACGTGTACCGCAAAAAGCACTGCAGAAACGCTCAAAAGGAACATACATGGATGTGAATCGAGCCTTACAGCCATTTGTTACATGCAACTAGTACATGACAGTCTAATGCCCCGTACACACGATCGGATTTTCCGATGGACAATGTCCGATCGGAGCGCGTTGTCGGAAATTCCGACCGTGTGTGGGCGCCATCGGACATTTTCCATCGGATTTTCCGACACACAAATTTGGACAGCAGGAGATAAAATTTTCCGACAACAAAATCCGATCGCGTCAATTCCGACCGTGTGTGGCCTGTTCCGACGCACAAAGTGCCACGCATGCTCAGAAGAAATTCCGACACGGGACAGCTCGTTCTGGTAAACTTAGCGTTCACAATGGATACAGCACTTTCGTCACGCTGCAATGTTAAAAATGGTTTAATACAGCGCACTCTCTTCTTCTTTATAATGTGACAAGAATTAAGTCGTTTTGCTGCTCATATTCACACACACTTCTCACAAAGTTTGATTTGTGTTTTTTTAGTGGGATTCCCTCAATATATTGTTATTAGTTGTCACATCTGACAGTTTTATATTTTTTTTGGATTTTTTTTTTGGTTTTTAAGCCTTTTTTTTTCTTTAATGTTTGGATTTTTTCCAAGGCTGATCTTTGTTCAATGTTATTTTTATTTTTACTCCAGAATATTTTTGTGTGTGTTTTGTGTGGCAAGTTACCACAACACCATTGATATCTTTTATTATTTAATCTCCATGAGATTTTTGTTGTTGGTGTACCTTGTTCATTTCACATTGTATATTAGAAATGTCCCTGAATCCTCACAAACAAACCATCATTTTTGAAGTAAAACACATAGGAGAGTATAATTCAAAACAAAAATCCTTTATTAAGGGCTCAGAACCAAACAAAGAGGAAGGCAACACTGGATCAACATAAGAAATTAGTGAAGCCTGGGACCCCCACGGCAGACATCAATTCTTAAACCTCAAAATTGGTGGCCTGAGGAGTCCATATATAAGGGAGGGCAGTCTGGTCCGGGATTCACAGAGACTTGGATAGCAGCAGATGACATCAGTGTCCCCAGGCTGTGGTACCACAAGAGGCTGCATCTTTTGGCCGACCAGACTGGATCCAGGGTCCTCACTCTCTGGTCTTCCTTTCACACTTCCTTCCCGGCTGTGGCTGTGCAGTAGGAGATGTGGCAGGAGGAGGAGTAGGACCTGGAGGAGGAGGAGGAGTAGGACCTGGAGGAGGAGGAGGACTGGGAGGACCTGGAGGAGGACTGGGAGGACCTGGAGGAGGACTGGGAGGACCTGGAGGAGAGGGAGGAGGAGGAGGAGGACCATCCCAAAGCTGTGTGTGAGGTGTAAGTTGGCCCCTCACACCTTTCTCCAGAGCCTCTGATATGAGGGCCTGACACATGGCTTGTTGGCCCTCCTCCATCCTCTGCATTTTATAGGCAATGAATGCCGCAAGGTTCTCCTGCATGGTGTGTGGTGCTCCCAGGACCTCTGTAGCCCTCCAAAAAAATCTGATAGCCGCCTCCTCTAGGCTACTCCTCCTGCTGCCACTTTCTGTTTTCAGGGTGGGTGGAGGGACCTGCAGATCAGCCACCTCCTGGCTGAGACTTCCCTGTGTATGAAAAAGGGACATGGTTTTAGTTTTTGCATCATCAATCACAATCATAAATTAGTACTCCCAAATAACATCTAGGTAACATCATTGATTGGACAAGCAGAAATATTTAGAGGAATGCTATACCTGGCTCAATCTGGGCTCCTCCACATATGGCCTGGAAGGCCCAGGTTGGGCATCAGAAGCCTCAGCCGGGGGGGGGGGAAGGAAGCGTGGAAGGAAGACTGGAGAGGGATGGCCTGGGTTCAGTCTGACCTGCCAGAAAGTGCAGCCTGTCGTAGTACAACATCCTGGGGACATAGATGTCATCTGCTGCTCCGGATCTCTGTGAATCCAGGACTTTCTTGCGCTCCCTCAGATATGTGCTCCTCAGGCAACCAATTAAGATCTTTAAATAAGTGATGTCTGCCGTGGGGATCACCTGCTTCACAATTTCACACAATTGCTCCAGTGCTGCCTTCCTCTTTGCTTGGTTTTTGAAATGGGGGTGGGTAATCTCCCACAGACAGGGCAGCTCCCTTAGCATATCAATGAATAGTGACATGAAGTCAGTATCTCTCATTAAAATATCCATGTTCACTGCAAGACACAACACAAGACAAAGCCTAATGTCAGACCAAACTCTCCTAATCTTGTTACAATATAGGCCTCAATCTAGAAGCAGTATAGGCCCAAGTTTGTCTCTTACCTTCGTTCTTATGATCGGCGCGTCCAATGCTCCTTCCTCCGCTCACAGATCGTACGTAATACGCACGCGTGTTACGCTTTATACACACTGCGCATGTGTGTAACTCCGCCCGCCCCTGACGTTCTTTCTATTCTATTCCCCACCCCTTTTCGTTCGGCGCAGTGGGGGAAGAGCATGATGGTGGAGTCACACCAGGTGCGTGCTAATTGTAGCAACGAGGAGGAGGAGGAAAGCCTGGATCCAGGCACGTCCCGATCCAGAAGGAGACGTTTTAAGGCCACAAATATGTAGTTTGGGGAGATGTTGGAGATGGTCGACATCATGAGGAAGTCCGACTATGATGGAAAATATGGGCCTTACCCCAACCCGAACATCCGAAAGGCCAAGATCATGGCGAAAGTGGTCAGGAGTCTCGAGCGGAATTTCGGGGGAAAGAAGATCAAAAGATCAGCTCAGGAAGCGGTGGTCGGACCTGAAGTTGAGAGAGCCGGAGCAGTACCAAAAGATCCGGAGAGTGCTGCAAAAAAGTAAGTAGTTGTGCTGTGTTTCTATTCTTTCTGGCTTTATTCCGTTCGTTCTGCTCCATATGCTTTTATTAATTGTAACGTTTAAAAAGGTCAACTTTAATGTTCATGGGCCCATTATTCGTTCGTATCAAACATTTTTCGTTCGGCCTCTAGAACACCATTGTTTAGGCCATATGCATTTTCCCACATTTTTTTGGGGCCTACTTGGATGCCAAATATTTGTTTAGGTAGATGGGTTTGTTACTAGAATGAAATGCAAACTAGATTGTGTGTAAGGAGAGGACACTGAGCAGCTGTTTTCACATCTGGACACTGGAGCACTAGTGTGGGACCCCAGAACACCATTTTTATTAGGGGGGGCACACAGGTGCTCCAGTGTATACTATAGGGGGGGTTACATGTGTGAAGCTTGTACCAAACAGGTAAAGTATTGCAGCTTGACAAAGGGCAATAAAAAAAAGACATCTTTGAACTCGGCTAAAATAGACAATTGTACCCCACTTCCAAGCAATGTTTCCTATTTCTATAGTTCTGCCATCAAATATCTGTGTGCTAAGTATACCATTTTTGTTTTACATAGGGGAGAAAAGACTCGGACACTCCTCATCCCAGGAGAACACAGACCCCCCCCCCTCTGGAAGAAGGGGAACTACCCCAAACACAAGATGCTGAGCAGGAGGAAGAAGAAGACGTGGTGGAGATTGGCACCACAAGAGGTGAGTGTCTGCGACCACAGACTCAGGTAAAAGAGATGGCTGGTGGCAGATTTTTGAGACCTTTTTTTTTGTTCTTTATCTCTTTTTAGGTGATCGTGATGTGAGGGAGAGAGAACGATTTACATCAGAAAGTGCCCAGATACTGATAGGGGAGATCATGGGATGTAATCTCCAATTGCAAAACATCCAGCAACAAATACGTGATGTTATTACAAAAAATAATAACATCATTGATGTTTTGGGGCCAATTTAAACCCCACAAAATGACCGGTTTTATGTAATTTAAATTTTTACAATGTTTTGAAAAGCCAAATTTGGAGGATGCACACAGTGTGCCAACATGTGCTATCTGCCATCACGGGAGATCAATGGACGCGTTTTGGGGGTGCAACCCCTTCCTCAATTATAAAGTAGCGTTGAGGAAGGGCTTGCTCCCCCAAAACACGTCCCTTGATCCCCCCTGATGGCAGATAGCACATGTTGACATTCGTAAATTGGTGTGCATCTTCCAAATTTGGCTTTTCCAGGGGTGAGTTCCCCCCATCTGAACGCTATATCAAACCCAGTTCCTAAATACTGATGTCTGATATAGCCTTCAGGTTTTACCTAATGTGAACTTTGTAAGTTCTAGTTTTTTGGCTTTCTTGTTGGTTTTACACAGGCCTGTTTTATCTGAAATGGATATTTTGATTTTTCATAATGCTACTGCAAACATTTTATACAACAAACATGTTGGTTTGTTTTAAAAACCTTTGGTAAATGCACATGTGATTGTGCAGGTATAAAAAAGTGCCTTACTCAAGAATGTGTGGATTATTGTCTCAACACTACAACACTTTTGGGGTGATGTAATTGTTGTTTTATGCACAAATGGGGGTTATTTCCTAAGGGCAAATACACTTTGCACAACAAGTGCAGGTTCAGTGCAGTTGCAAGTGCACTTGGAGTGAAATGTGTTTTTGCATTTAGGAAGTACCAGCCAACAGTGCTTTGTATAAGGTTACACAATCACGACATTTTCTGCACTCAACACATTTCTGTCAGGGTCAGCTAAAACAAACACAAGCAGTAAATGTCCACCAAGAATTGCTTTTGGTTGTTTTTTATTTGAAAAAGGTGTCACATATTGTCTGGCATATTGATAGGCCCCCTACCCGCAAAGAACTCCAGGTATCGTAACCGGACATCACGGGCATTCAGGGAGGGCAAGCCAGGACGGCCGCTTTCAAGTGCCATCATTGTGGAAGTATTTGGGATTCCGGCCTCAGGCCCAACTGAGCCAGCATAGTTGGCTGAATGTTTTCTTAAAAAATTATGGAGAACACAGCACGCCAGTATAATATGGTTCAGTTTATACTCCGCCATATGGATGGGTGTCAGAAATAGTCGGAACCGGCTGGCCAGGATTCCAAATGTGTTCTCCACCACTCTTCGGGCTCTGGCCAGCCGGAAATTAAAAACCCTCTGTTCCGGGGTGAGGGTCCTCATCGGGAATGGCCGCATCAGGTGGTCCCCCAGCGCAAATGCTTCATCAGCAACGAACACAAATGGGAGACCTTCAACATTGTCCTCTGGAGGTGGCAAGTCCAAACTGCCATTCTGGAGACGCCTGTAGAACTCCGTCTGGGCGATGACTCCACCATCGGACATCCGGCCATTCTTCCCCACGTCCACATACAAGAACTCGTAATTAGCCGACACCACCGCCAACATCACTATACTATTAAACCCCTTGTAGTTATAATAGTACGACCCTGAGTTGGGTGGTGGGACGATGTGGACGTGTTTCCCATCAATTGCCCCTCCGCAGTTAGGAAAGTCCCACCGCTGGGCAAAGTGGGAGGCCACAGTCTGCCATTCCTGTGGCGTGGAAGGAAACTGTTACATAGTTACATAGTTAGTAAGGTTGAATAAAGACACCAGTCCATCCAGTTCAACCTGAGTGAGTGTGTGTCTACAACCCTGACCCTTGTCCCTAACCCTGTACATCGCACACTCACATCAGTCCCTACCCTCAATCCAAGGTCCCCATTCATATACTAGGGCCAATTTTGGACAGAAGCCAATTAACCTACCAGCATGTCTTTGGAGTGTGGGAGGAAACCGGAGTACCCGGAGGAAACCCACGCAGGCACAGGGAGAACATGCAAACTCCAGGCAGGTAGTGTCGTGGTTGGGATTCGAACCAGCGACCCTTTTTACTGCTAGGCGAGAGTGCTAACCACTGCACCACTGTGCCGCCCATTGAGGAAAAAACAATAAACATTACTATTTTTTCATAGAAACCTGGCAAGCAGATTAGACACAAACATTATGGGTCAACCTCCAGATAGCATTTATTAAGGGGAATTTAACAACAACAAAGTATAAGGTACACCTATCATATTCCCCCTCCCCCCCCTCTCATGGGCCATTTCTAACATTATAGGGGGGGGGACTCTTGGACAGGTAACCCTCTTCACTTCATTGAGAGATGAATGCCTAAATACAGGGTATTACTTGGAACAGCCCCTCCTTAGTTACACTATTGGCAGCCCACTGGACAGGTAAGAAGTGTCATAATACAAAGATATAAATACACACTGTACACATTTGAGCACATTTGGACATTCTGCTATTACCTATCAAGATCATAATAGGATACAAGAACTTTAAACAGTACCATTGGAAAGTATTCAGGCAGGCCCTTGCACTACATGCTTTGGGGAATTCATCCATAAATCTGACCAGTAAAGAGATGGGTATAGTGTGTATGGGTTTGGCAAAGTCAGCAGATAGATGATTGAGGATAGAGAATTGGGATCAGCTGACTTAGCAGTTGGGGGAGGGAGGGTTACCAAAAATTTGGGGACACCACAAAAAAAAGCCTCTGGCCCTCTGCCTGAATTTAAATCCAAAATAACATTTCCAAACATTTTAGGGGGTGTTTGGGGTAAAGCACTACTATGGAGCTGATAAAATACATTGTTAAGTGACTACATGAGGTGAATATAGGGCAGGAGACACCATGCTGGAGAGGTTATTGAAGGGCAAATATGTATGAAGGACATAAAATAATAATGACATAAAAATCCAGCATGCATGAGAACAAAGGGGACATTCACAGCATAATACAATCATGGTAATTAGGGAATGAGGAAAGAAATACAATATATTAGCAAACATTCAATACAATAAAGTGTGATATTAAAGGATAAAAATCTTACCTTCATATACTCCTTCTGTAGGACCTGTATGATGGCAGAACAGGTCTCTGGGATAATGATCCCCAGAGCCTGGGGGGAGATGCCTGTCGAGAACTTGAGGTCCTGCAGGCTTCTCCCTGTGGCCAAATACCGCAAGGTAGCGACCAACCTCTGCTCCGGAGTGATGGCTTGCCTCATGCAGGTATCCTGCCTGCTGATATAGGGGGTCAGCGAAGCCAACAAACGGTGAAACACGGGGTCCGTCATCCTGAGAAAGTTCCTGAAATCATCAGGATTATTCTCACGGATCTCACGGAGCAAAGGCATATGACAGAACTGGTCACGCTGAAGCAACCAATTCTTGGTCCATGAACTCCTCCCCACCCTGTTCATGGACTGGACTTGTGTCAAGGTCAGGACCCCAACACCAAGCCCCCGCACAGCACGAACTCTACGAGGAGTACGCATACGAAACATGGCTATAAAACGGTCGGCTGCTCAGAACTAAGTAACAGAACGCACTGAAGAACAGCAAGGCCTGTGAAGAGCGACCTGAAAACCAGTAACGAACGAACAAGAATACAGTAACTAAAGTCACGCGGAACTTGCTTGCACGCACTGAAGAGCAGATACAAACCCACAAGCACAAACTGAACGGCAGAAAACGATCTGAAAGCCACAAGTCTGAAAAAGCGCGAATTGTCTCTCACCAAACTTTTACTAACACGAGATTAGCAAAAGGAGCCCAAAGGGTGCTGCGCTTGGTTCTGAACCGGCCTTTTCTAGTCTCGTCGTACGTGCTTGACGTCACCGCGTTCTTGGCGATCGGAAATTCCGACAACTTTGTGCGACCGTGTGTAGGCAAAACAAGTTTGAGCCAACATCCGTAGGAAAAAATCAGAGGATTTTGTTGTCGGAATGTCCGATCAATGTCCGACCGTGTGTACGGGGCATAATGCAACACATGAACAGTAACAGCCTATAGTAGGTAGTGTGGTTTCTCCTGTCCTATTACATCTTATTCGAGTGATGCCCACCTATCAATGTTGCCAATTGCCCTCTTTGGCTAGCGTCTGGAGCTGCCTCTTTATAATACATGCCTTTTATTTACACCCAGTTATTAAATTGAACAATACTGAAGTGCACAAACACTCACCTAATAAATATATACACATATTTGAAATAAAGCTGCTGCACCTTTGATTTAAAAACAATCTCAAATTAGTGTATAAATAAAAATAATAAAGTACAGTGCTACATTTCCATTGGCCTACGATCAAAGTGCAACATGTTTTAATACATCATTATATAAACTGTACATTTTCATGCCAAACAGAAAGTACATGTCAACATATAATAACACATAAACGTATTTCAGAATAGAAAAAGTACCAAAATTTAGGGCTTCTTAAAATCCCTCCTCCACTTTACACATGTCTAGGAATATTCAGCAGATCAGGATACAGGGGAGAAGGGAGAGGAGGTGTTCATTGTGCCTCCCAACAGTTGGCCAGGGTGGAGGAAGCGATCTTTCCTCCCCAGCAAAGATCCGTGCACCTGGGAAACAGTACCACAGACATGTCGTCCCAACAGCCAGATGAGGGAATGGAAAAGGAAGCAGCTGGCTCACCTCCCAATGGCAGCTACACAGTTTGGGAGTAGAGGAAGCCAGCCTCCCACCCCAACGGTTAGCCAGAGCGGAGGATGTGGAATCTCCAGCAGAAGTGCTGGCAACAGGGCAGAGTGCTGCTGGCCTCTGCCCTCAACTAACAGAAGAGGGAGTTCCTGTGATACTGGATGGGATTTTGGTCTCCACTGACACAAACCCAGAAAATGGTGTGACACTGAGACAGGAGGATGTCAGCCATGCTTTGCAAGCACTGTGGGATTTTCACCTACTAAAAGTGGATGGGACTTCAGTCCCCACTTGTATACCCCAGGGATGCTGGGCAGTTGGCCCAGATCCCCAAGAGCATGATGGAGTGAGCCCAGTCACCCTGTCTTCTCTCCAGCGGCTGAAAGGACTCCAGGGAGAAGGGCCAGTCCAGGCCTGTCCCCAGTGATGGGCATGCTCTCTGAAAGAGGCAGAGGTTGGCTGGGTAAGTAATGCTCTGCTTGGAACAATTTGTTTGGGGTACTGTGTGGGTACAGGCATTAGGGGACTGGAACTATGGACTAACTTCAGAGTAAATTCGTCTGGGGTCTCCTCCTGTGTTAGTCATCTGCCGACAAGGGAGAAATGTGACAGACCTAGCCAGGACAGAGGCTTTTGGAGGGGACTGAATGCTAGCCTCTTGCTGACCGATCGTGGGCCCTGGCATTTGGGGGAATGGTGCTCTTTGTGAGCTGTATGCCTGAGGACCCTTGAGGTTGTGTTACTTTGGATTCAGGTCCATATCCCCCCAAGAGACACAGACTCTGGGAACCCTGTATTTGCCATATTACATAGAGTGACCAATTTATACTGTTGGAACCTTAAGACTACTTTTCCAACATCCTCGAGTTGACCCGTTCGGGGTCCCACTGTGGCTGTTGGACTGTTTCCCAGGGGGGAGTATTGTCATGAACCTTGGAATACTGGATTGTCATGAAGCTTGGAATACTGAAGTATTTCTTCTTTGATTCTATTACACAGTGGGGGGTCTTCTGCCCTGTCTTAAGGCTAACCCCCTCCAGACAGCTCCATGGTCTGGAAGGAAGGCATTGTTCTGTGTTTGACCATTTGTTTATGTACTTTAAATACCCCCTGGGGCTTCTCTGTGTCATTACACATATCAGTCCTCCTATTCAAGCTATCCGACCAATTTCTGCTGACCCTGTTTCAAGTCCTCATTTGCATGGACAAGAGGACCTGAGTGAAGACTAGAGTGTACTTTACAATTGACCAATAGGAAAGTGGTTGTTGGGGGCGGGGTGTTCAAACTGCTGTGTATAAAAGTGTGTTGTGTGCATCAATAAAAGGGAGATTCCTGTTTGAACTTACATACAGCCTGCCTGGTGTTTGTTCTGAGCTATCACAACTGGATTTGAATGGCACATAGCTGTAGTTCGATTCCCGGAGCATCGGATGACCGAACCATCAGACGTTGCAGTCTGATTCAATAGCCACAGAGGAGTGTCGGGAGAGTGGAACAGAGCGAGCAGGGGCTCGTTACAACAGGTAAGCCTATAATAATCCAAGGTAAATGGGGTTGGGGGGGGGTGTTGTGTTGGGGAAGGAAAGGTTGTCCTTCCTTATCTTGTATCGCCAAACTATAGGTGTATAGTTAAGCTGAAACCTAACAAGACCTCCCTCGCACCAAAGATATGATCACAGTCTCCTTATAAGATAAGGAGGTCCACCCTCAATGCTGGGCCAAGTTTAAAATTAAAACTATTTCACAAATAGTGGTGAATTGTACTGTAATTCCGTTCCCCAGCCTTTGTATGACCTACAATATACCGGCTTATTACAAATTCCGATATATGCATGTTTCCCATGCCTTCAACTCCCAATTTCTTACTCTGCAACTTGATTTAGCATACTCTGACCTTGATGCTCTGCTTAGATCTGGATCTGGAGAAGCTGACCTCGACTCTATATAATCACCTGATAATGACTCATCTGCCTGATTTATGCTCTTTCAGGCAAAAGTGGATTGGAGATGGCATAGATGATGCTGATGCTGAGGACTGGAAGGATATCTGGGACACTCCATTTAAACAGTTGGTGTCTATCAGGGATTGGCTCATCAAATTTAGAATCCTTCACAGGGCTTACTTCACCCTGTATGTGCTTCACAAGATTGACACCACCATAATCCCTGGCCTGTTGGAGATGTGCTCACTCCACAGGAGACTGTGACATGTCCAGCTACTGTGCAATAGTAGAGAGAGGTTGTTTCCACGATTAATACTATAGTTGCCATCCACCTCTCTTCCACTCCAAAAATATGTCTCCTGGGAGTGGTGGAGCATCTCACTCCCACTGTGCTCTTTTATGCTTGGAAGGTGATCACCTCTTCCTGTAAACAGCCTTATCCATCTATTCTGGCAACAATTGGGCAATACCAGTTTACCGTTGTACAAGGACACTTATGCCAATAGGGGAAGCATCTGGAAATTCGATAAAGCTTGGATGAGGTGGCTTCAAAACATCTCTACCACAGCGATGCCCAATAATATACAGTAAAACCTTGGTTTGAGAGCATTTTGCAAGACAAGCAAAATTTTTAAATACATTTTGACAATATACAAGCGATGTCTTGATATACAGGTAGCCTCAAATCACAACTGAGATTAAAAGAGAAGAGAGATGCCTCTAAGTGTAGCAAGATGGTTACATCTAATGAAGGTACACAATTTAGCAACTCACATGGTTGATGATTAAAACAGGCACATCTAAGTATACAAGAATCTGGGATAAAGCTGTCCACATAGACCATTCTTTGCCCCGCCATCGATGTCATTCCTTTGCACGCTGCACTCCACGAGCGCTTCAAGCCTCGCTTTTAGGGTAGTCTTCTCGGTCATGATTGCAGACTGACAGCAGTGAGAGCCTTTTATTGCTACACTTAGAGGTACCTCTCTTCTTTTTTATACACTGAAGCTCCAGCTGGATTTTGCTTCTAATCTTCTTGTGGAGGCTGCCATTTGTGAATGGACATTTTATGGTTACACAACCTATCACATTGCTATAATCTTTTTATATGGACTGTAAACTGAAAGACCTATGAATAAATGGTTGTGGAATTAATCGTCTGACTTTTCATTATTTCTTATGGGGAAATTCACTAATGCTCCACTGCGAGGGATGTGCCATCCTATTTTTATTTTTTTATTATACCAATGTCTTGTAATGTTTTTTTTTTTTTTAATCTCAATAAAAAGATTTCTAAAAAAAAAAAAAAAAGATAAAGAGGTTCCCCAATAGCTGTCTAGGAGATATATCTCAAAGGCATCATCAATCCACATGGTCAATGAAATTGAAGGGATATAGGGGTGGAGGCGCGGAGGCAGTTGCTACCACTTGCCTGTTCACGCATGCACACCTAAAGGTTGGAGATTGGGACTATCTCGGCACTTGTTAATGACTCACAATTGAAAAAAAACATAAAAAGTATAAATTTTAATAGCTACAATACAAAATTACAAAGTAATATACACATGCAATGCTAAAACCAATTGTATACACCACACTGAAAACGATTACTGACGGGTTAAACTCGCAAGGTTTCTGTAGAGGGGGGTATACAGGATTTTTTCCTCAACCGGTTTTGCGGTCAGGACCGCTTCTTCAGGAGGGATAGGTCTATAAGACAATTAATAATCTTTAATTTGAAGCAATATAAAAAATATACAGCAAAATGGAATAATCACAAAACAACATAATACAAAAACAAGATTGAAGACTGGCTCACCCACAATAAACATATGGAAACTGGGGTGTTAAAGGGGTGCACACCCGGGTGAGATGAACTGAGAGTCTGGGAGGGGAAAATAAAGTGATGATAGCAAGAAAGTGGAACAAGGGAAGAGGGACAGAGGGAAGGGGGAAGAAAAAGTAGAAGTTGGGTAGGGAAGGATAAGGAGGGGAAAGGGCAAAAAAAAGGGAGGGGGAGGGAAAAAGGGAGGGGGGAAGGACAACGGGGAGGTGACTGGAGGGAAGGCACGAAGGGGAGGGGGGAGGGGGAAGGCAAGGCGGGGTGGGGAAAGGAGGGGAGAGGGGGGGAGGAAAATGCAAGAGGAAGGGAAAGGGGGGAGGAAAAAAGGAGAAATAGGTGCCACAAAGATCCCCCAAGACATCCAGTGATCTGAAGCGTACAACATTAGATGAGATAGGAAAATAAGGATGCTAACACTCACCAGGTAGTTTTCAGGAGGAGGAGGATTCAGGGGCAATCCCGAAAACAAGGATTGAACACTTAGGTTTAGGGTTGCAGCAAAGCTGGAAAAGATACGATATGTAGGACCCCCAAGTAGCAACCTCGTCTGTAAATTGAAAAAATGGATGGATGGGGTCAAGGTTCTGGAGGTCAGAAGCCAGGAGGGGTGGATAGGAGAGGGAGACAGGAGAGAGACACACATGGGGGGAAGGATTACATAAGGGGATGGGGAAAGACACATCCCTGCAACGCTCGTAGGGACATGAAAGCACAAGAGGAGGAAAAAACACATGAGGTGGTTGGGGGAAGACACATCCCTGCACAGTTCGCAGGGACATGCTGACACACAGGGGAGGAAGAAGTCCAAGGGATGATAAAAGACACATCCCTGCACCACTCACAGGGACACACTACACAAGGGAGGGAGGGATACACATGGTCAATGAATTGAATTCACAAATACTTAATTGTAATTGACTACTCACTAATGTCTCTTGATATTCATACAGTATATTCAGCTGTTTCAACCACTAAATGGATATTTTGAAAAAGATTTTGTTTTTTTATTCTATTGCTATAATGCTCTGAATAGCTGTTGACCTTGGCCAAGAGACTCACAGGAGACAATAATGTGGAATTGAGGATAACCTAGCTTGTTACTAAAAGGATGAGAAAAAAAAAATCGAGAGACAGACAATCACATTAATTGTTCATATAGCTTTATTCTTGACTATGAAGTGACAATAGGTGGACAAGCAGTAGCCAACATGTTTCGGGGGCCAAAGTATCCTCCCTTCTTCAAGGCTTGGACTTTTATGTCACAATTCCTATATAGACTATAGTATACTCTATTAGAAGGGAATTTCCATAAGAAGACAGGTATTTACAGTGGCACAGTGAGTGTAATGAAAATGCCTATGCCATTGTACAGTAAACACTTTTTATTATTCTGCATAGCTTGGGATCAGCAGCCAAAATAAAAATTGAACTCTTATTCCCAACCTTGATATCATTTATTAACAAGTTAAACAGTATTTGTTCCATGACAGAACCTTGGAGAACACCACAAACAACCTGAGACCATTTAGGGAAAAAAAGCTAATTATCTTGACTCCTTGAACAAGTTCCTGTAACCAGTTTTTATCCATGTACATAAAAATTAATTAACTCTGAGACCCCTTAAGTTGAACATTAATCATTTGAGAGGTACAGTATCAAAATGCCTTAGCAAAATCTACTGGACTTCCCCTATCTAAATGACTGCTCACCACTCCCTGTTTGTTCCAGCCAGCCTCTCATTACCATGACCTCTTCACTCCTAGTCTGTTTTCCTCCTCTGTGTGGCTTCTGTACAGTTTGGACTGTGCCAGTTTGAACTGTGCACCCTACAGACTAGTATCTCAGCACTGCAAGGACTTATGTTTCCTGCATATCTGCTCTCAGATCTCAGTGGCTGCCTGCTTGGGTGAGTGAGAGGGCCGCAACTTGGATAAAACTGTCTTGCAATAAATTCAAGAAATGACACGCCTTAGTGAGTTCCGTTTGTGCAATCAAGATCAGGATAATATAAAGTTCCCCATAATAATAACATTGCTATGCTTCCCAGCTATTTCAGTCTGTGAAAGCAGCTGAGTCTCTTTCTCATCCTTTATACAAAGTGGCCTATAACATACTCCTGTAGATATGTGTTATCTTTTTCACCCACATAAAGCTCCAGCCATAATGACTCTGTGCTATTACTTTTCCCTTTATTGATATACTCTTTCACATTTATTTTCAGTTCACTCTTGACATACAGGCATACCCCTCCATCTCTTCTACCCACCCTGTCCTTCCAAAAAAAGAGTTTACCCTTTGATATTCCCAGTCTAGTCATGTAAACTGTGCTATTGCGTTTTAGATACTCCCATGCAGTCAACATTTTCATTATATAATAGAAGTTTTAGTTCATCCATTTTATTTCACAGGTTTCTAGCATTTGTGTACATTGTGTTTTTTTTTTAATTTTATTTAACTGTTGCTAAATCTTGAATTGCAAAGTTGAAAGAGAAATAGCACCACAGAAATACTTGGACAATTGTGGATCCCATTTAAAAATGCTGCCATTCAATCCTAGTAGAATACTAGTAGGTAGGTAGTGAGAATAGGTAAATTTGCAGCGCAAATCTATGGAATATTCACAAGTGTGTGGACAATTCCCACCAAATATGGATTTATTCTGAAAAAGATTAACTTTATATGGTTCTAAAATACCCAGCCCCTCACTATAACACTCTGCCCCTATTATATGTGTGAAATCAGCCTAAATTGTGTAATTATTCATTTCTAAAAACAAGTGCAAGTGCAAATTCTCTATGTAATTATATGAATAAATTGATTGTGCTTATTTAATGAATGAGTGTCGGTATTAGCACAACAATCAATGTGTTAAAAGCAAAACTCTCTTAACTGTAAACAATAACGTGTGTAATAATGATTAACTTCTGCAAGAAAATGTTGATGCGATTATAATAAACCAAAAATGTGTGAAAAATAAGTATGGAGAAACCCCCTGACAATAAGTTAGAAGGCTGGCTGCAGATGCTGCAGGGGATCTTTCAGTTAGGTGATCTGGGCTGTTGCAGGTCTCCGCGGAGGGGGCAGGATATAGCATGGTTCTCGGACCCAGTTCAGATACTGTGTGCCCTGTGCTGTTACCTGGCACCAGTCAGGGGTGATAGCAGACAATGACGTTGTTGAGGGTCATTGCGACTCAGCACAGCTGGGCTCTGCTCAGTTAGGGGTTGGAAGTAGGTACACAGCTGGGCTGGGACTTGTTGTTCCCCACCAATAATACAACCATGCAATAGATCTGCTGACACAGGGCTGACCAACTGGGACACTGTTGTGTCAGGCGCTTGTTCTACCACATTCTTATAGATATCCATCATGTCTATTTGGGTATCTGCCTCATGTGATCTCCTGAAGGTTATTGTTTAGGCGCTCAAGCTCATATGGTATGGGGGGGGGGAGTCGTTACTAGCCATCTAGCCCGAGCAGGGATAGAAACATCTCAGGTTCCACTGCTGGCACCATGCGGGGCCATCATTTGTTGTCAATGCAGTCCAAAGTGGAGGGTGGGGGAGTCACTGGTCTAGTGTCAAGGTATTACATGTTCTCCACTTCACCTTTTATGATGGTGTGATTCCAGATTCAGGACTTGGTAATATCGAGGGACTGCTTGGGTGGGTCATTTATCCATTGCAATATGGATGTTTTTCAGTTCAGGTTGTGGGTTTCATGTTATCACTGCACACTTTAGTGTCCATTTTTATTTTTTCGTTTCGTTTGTCTGTCATATTTTGCCTTCAGGTTCATCACTCATATGCCCCGTACACACGGTCGGATTTTCCAACGGAAAATGTGTGATAGGACCTTGTTGTCGGAAATTCCGACCGTGTGTAGGCTCCATCACACATTTTCCATCGGATTTTCTGACACACAAAGTTTGAGAGCAGGATATAAAATTTTCCGACAACGGATTCCGAAATCTGTTGTCGGAAATTCCGATCGTGTGTACACAAATCCGACGGACAAAGTGCCACGCATGCTCAGAATAAATAAAGAGATGAAAGCTATTGGCCACTGCCCCGTTTATAGTCCAGACGTACGTGTTTTACGTCACCACGTTCAGAACGATCGGATTTTCCGACAACTTTGTGTGACCGTGTGTATGCAAGACAAGTTTGAACCAACATCCGTCGGAAAAAATCCTAGGATTTTGTTGTCGAAATGTCCGAACAAGGTCCGACCGTGTGTACGGGGCAATACAGGTGATTTGTTCACGTGGATCCCAGTTTTTACTCAGGAGCAGCAGGTGCGTTCAGGTCACTTGTATCACAGGTATGTAGCAGGTTGTCACATGTTAGGATCTGTCACGTGGTGATGGTAATTCCAGCTTCAGGGCTTGGAATATTGGGGGTGTGTGTGGGTTGGGTCGATCATCCATTGCACGTTGGCGTTTCATTGCAAGGTATAGGTCTTCATGTGGGTTTTTCATATTATTGCTGCATGGTAGTGTCCATTTTCATTTTCGTTTCCTTGTCTGTCATATTTTGCTTTCAGGTCCATCACCTTTTTCAGGTGATTTGTTCACGTGTGTCCCAGCATTTATGCAGGAATAGCAGTTCATTAAAGTATTCTTCTGTGGATTCGACTATCCAGCATATTCTACAATTGGGCAGGGAACTTGGTTATCCAAAGCGGATATTGCCGATGCATTTAAGCTACTTCCTATCAGACCTGGTCTTTGGCAATGGCACAGCATCAGATGGCGAGAACGATACTATTTTGCCACCAAGTTAACCTTCGGGTCAAAGAGCAGTCTTTACCCAAGCACTCCATTGGATCTTGGGTAACTGCAAAGGTTGTGAGGGCATATTGCATTATCTAGATGATTTCCTGCTCTTAGAGGACCCTGGTTGTCTACCGAAGGAATTTGCAGTCTCTTACAGAGCTTTCTGAGGAGTTAAATGTACCACTGGCTGCCCACAAGGTCCGGCCAATATCATAATTTTTTTGGGCAATACACTCAATTCGAATCTCATGATTGCGAGTTTGACCCAGGGAAAAGTTGGTCAGGATACGTCAGATGATTCATCTTTTTGTCTTGTCCCCAGTCTGCTCCAAGAGAGACTTATGCCCCGCACACACGATCGGATTTTCCGCCAACAAATGTTGGATGTGAGCTTGTTGGCGGAAAGTCCGACCGTGTGTATGCTCCATCGAACATTTGTTGTCGGACTTTCCGCCAACAAATGTTGGCTAGCAGGTTCTCAAATTTTCTGCCAACAAATGTTTGTTGTCAGACTTTCCGATTGTGTGTACACAAGTCCGTCGGACAAAAGTCCACACATGCTCGGAATCAAGTACGAGCCAGAAATATAACTAGCGTTCGTAATGGAGATATCACGTATGTCTTGTACGTCACTATGTTCGTAATTGTTGGCCAACATTTGTATGACCGTGTTTATGCAAGACAAGTTGGAGCCAACATCCTTCGAACAAAAATCCACGGTTTAGTTGTCGGAAAGTCCGATCATGTGTACGGGGCATTACAGTAACACTTTGGCATGCTGAATCATGCTATGAGGATTATTCCACAGGGTAGATCTTTTGTTTCTATGTTACAGGCTCTTCTTCCCCTGTATCAGGACTCTGACTCGGTCATTAGCTTACAAGCTGACTCACAAGCTGATCTCATCATATGGGACCAGTTCCTATGTGACTGGAATGGCATTTCTATGCTCATTCCACAACCAATGAGTAAAGGCCCATACACACGATCGGACTTTTTGAAAACAAACATGCAAATTACCTGTTTTAAGGCAACATCCGACCGTGTGTACGCTCCATCGGACAAACTTTTTTGGTTTTCATCGGACAAATGTTGGCTGTGCGAACAGACAGACTTTCCTGCAACAAAAGTCCTACGTCGGCTAGTCCAATCGTGTGTACCCAAATCCATCGGACTTTAGTCCAAGGTACAAACACGCATGCTCAGAACCAATGCAAAAGATCAGACAACAATACAGAAGTTGTCCAAAAGGTGGCGGTAATGAGATGAAAAACCACGCGATTTGGTGAAAGTTGGCTGAAAAAGTCCTGCCGTGTGTATGCATACCAAGTTCACGGCCAACGCCCTTTGGACAGAAATCCACTGAAAAGTTTGTTTGAAGTCCGATCGTGTGTACATGGCTTAAGTCTCCCAGAGTTTTTTCAGACACCGCTGCATCAACAGGTTTTGTGGCCATTTTTGGTTGAGAATGGCAGGTCAGCCAATGGCCCCCGGAAGCATTTTGCATGCCCGAGTTTGCTCAGACTTCGGTATTGTTTGAAATTTACCCAATTTTGGAGGCAGCAGTCACTTGGGGACCAAATTGGTCGGGGAGCTCGGTCATCTTCTTTAATGATAATTTTGCCACCGGCAAAATTATTAATAAAGGCAGATCTGAGTCACTTCTCATCGTGTCCTTCATGCGCAGGTTGACATGGCTGGCTTTGACATACAAATTTCATTTCCAGGGAGAATTCATCATTGGGAATTACAATATTGCAGCCGACGCACTATCCCAACTTAATTTCAATCAACTTGCAGCATCCGGAAGCAGAGCTGGTGAGCAGGCCAGTACCTCCTTATTCCCTGCTGATCATGGACTAATCAGGTTCTGGACACAGGTGATCGATTTGGCCAACAATTTATTATCTAGCAATACATTCAAGGCTTATACCACAGGTTGGAAGGCGTTTCACAAGTTCTTGACACAATACCCTTGCAGTTGCCCTGAGGATACAAATTATGTGATGGCTTTTGCGGCATATTGCCACAACGAGTTGGCATTATCCGCTAATACCATCAAATTGTATCTGTCAGGCGTTCAGCATTTCAGGTCCTTATGCAATCCTAATAGTCTGTCTATTTTTGCTGCTCACCCTCTAAGGCCATGTTGAGGGGTATTCAGAGGACACAGGGGCAGTCACAAGTGTCACGACTACCAGTTACTGGCCAGAGGTTTCATGACATTTAAGATATTTTATCATCTTCCCCTTTGGCGTAGGTCCCAGTTTGGCGCTTAAGGCAGCTATTTACTTGAGTTTTTTTGGTTTTCTCAGACCCGGGGAAGTATCGCAGGCCAGCTGCCATGCTCCTTTCCTGGTCAAAGACAGTCTTACCAGGTTCCCCGATCACTATGCTTTACAACTCAACAATAATAAGAATAGACAGTTGGGTCAGGGCTTTGTGGTAAAGTATTACAGTACCAATAGCAACTGGTGTCCGGTTGAGGTGCTTGACTCGCTTTCCAATCTATTCGCAGCAGCTCCGCCGGTCAGCCCTTTGCTGCTTTCTCCCATGTATCCTCTCACTTTAAAACAGTTTGTTTCCATGTTAGGATTTTAAAGGGGTTGTAAAGGTTTAATTTAAGAAAAAAAATAACAAACATATACTTACCTCCACTGTGCAGTTTGTTTTGCACAGAGTGGCCCCCAATCCTCATCTTCTGGGGTCCTTCAGCGGCTGTCTCGGCTCCTCCCCACAAGAGCTAACGCCCCTCTGGGAAGTGCTCTCCCAAGGGGGTTAGCTTGCGGGTGCGCTCCTGTGTGATACTCTCGGCGGCCATAGCCGCCGAGTGTATCACTCGGCCCCGCCCCGGGGCGTCATTGATTTAATTGACAGCAGTGGGACCCAACAGCTGCACTGCTATCAATCATCCAATGAAGAGCCCACAAGATCTGGGGTAAAGCAACGCGAGATCGTGCCCACGGACATTCTGGGCTCAGGTAAGTAAAACAGGGGCTCGGGGAGGGGGGGGGGGCGTAGAGTACAAGGTGTTTTTTCACCATAATGCATAGGATGCATTAAGGTTAAAAAACACTAAGCTTTACAGCGTCTTTATTTGCAAAATTAAACTTAAATCCAAAACAGTTTTCCGACATTCATTTAGGATAGGGGCAGCATCTGCAGCTTCCAAGCAGGGGGTCCCTTCCTTCATCATTAAGTATATGGGGCGCTGGAGTTCCTCCTGTTACAGCAGATACATACCAGAACCCCATACTGAAGTCATATGGGCATTCACTTCTTTACCAAACTGATTATGATTACCAGTTCTTTATTAAAGCTTTCATTTCATATCTACTCATGTGTCTTTTCCCCCCTTTTCAGGTATACTGACCAGCCAGGCCAAGGCACACCTCAGGTCTTGGTAAGTTAGGGGTTATCGTTTCGATATGAAGACTCTGACTACAAGTTAGAAGGCTGGCCGCAGGCCAACCTGAATTTGTAGGCGGAGTCTGGGGCTATATAGCCCTCATCCCCTTTCGCGTCCAGTGTTAGCTTGGCTTCCTAGTTCCCACCCACCCAGTTCCCCCAAATAAATGTAATTTTCTTTTTTATGCATTTCATACAGTCAGGGTATGCCCTCTTTTCAGGTATACTGACCAGCCATTCCAAGGCACACCTCAGGTCTTGATAAGCTAGGGGTTATCGTTTCAATATGAAGACTCAGACTACAAATATATGTGTACCTTATCTTAAACTGTGCCATAAAGTTATAAACCAGCAATTACACAGGATTAAAAAAAGCACACAAGATCCCATAACATGCCCTCAATTGGGATCTATACACTGCGCCTCGAATAACAAGTAGTGTAATTATAAATAAGCAACCACTTTTAAAAAGTAAACATGTATAAAACTACCAGATATATATGAATAAAGGTAACAAGTAGCACTGAGGGTAAAGAATGCCACAAACACAATGAGCTACACACCAAATTATGATAATGTGTAAAACAACAAAATATAGTCCATAAATAAACTTGATAGAGCAGACTCTATAGGTCATCATTTGATGTGTTAATCCGATACCACACCGCGTGAACAAGCGTGCCTCCACTCCCCAGTTGGGTATGAACTCAACAGAAAATATTGCCTCACACTCTCTGTTATAGCAAACAAGCAGTTAACCACCTCAGGGTTCAAGTGAATTCCGTCCACACGTATTCCAAAGGTAATATGTTGAGGAAATAAGACTCCAGATAGTGTGATATCGTCAAGCCATCAAATACATTTATTAAAAACCACATCCTGATGGTATTGTACTTACAAACAGGCAGATTAAAAAAGCATTGATATGGTAGAGATGCCAGAGATACCCTGTCGCGGTGTACATAAGGTATGTGTCACTTCTCACCCGACCTAATGTTCAAAACACACGGAATGTCACTTCTGGTGGAGTGTAGGCGGTTGCCGTACAGCCATTACACAGGATTAAATATTTTAACTGTTACAATCTTCATGGTTTCCAACTTCTCAGCCTGTTCGTATCTCTTCCAAACCCTGTGGATGATCTGATCCCAAGCCTGCAGTAGCGTGATGCTGTGTCTCTCTCCACTCTGATTTCAATCTCTCCACCTGACAGTTTTTCTCCCACATTGGACAATCAGCAATTAATGGGGAGAGGAAAGGAAAACTTCTATAGCGTAATCTTGTTTTAAAATTTGTTACATTTATTTAAAACTTTTTAAAAATACACTCACATTTTTTAAGTGTCAACCCGACACTAGGGAATAATCGTGTGTTATCAATAATGAGATCCTCTGCTCCTGGCCTTGTTCCAAAACCTGAGAGCCTGATCTCTGTAAAAGGCTTAATGGCGTCAGTGTCCTAGCCTCTGTCCTACTAGTTTCGTAATGTTAACATCTTCACGGAGCCGCATTTGGAGTCCATGAAGATTGGAACAGTTCAAATGTTTAATCCTGTGTAATTGCTGGTTTATAACTTTACCAGCCACAGCAGTTGATGAGTCACTTTATAACTTTTCTGATGAAAGGAGCACATTAGTCATCTGAATCTATGAAGTTCTGGATTCCGTACTTTCTTCAGTTTTTGTTTGAGAACTACGATTTGTTGTTTGGAACTTTTTTTGCATGCATGCTTTTTGGAGGAGATTAAGAAATTCTTGTTTTTTGTCAAAAAAATGTTTTTTTGATTAATTAATCACATTTTTTCACATATAATCATGGCACACATATATGTTTGCACAGTGTAGCCCCCCTGGCGGTTTTCCCGAGTGTGGCTCGGGGTTAAAATTCAGTCCCATTAGCGGTAACCCCGAGCCACACTCGGGATCGCATTGCAGGATCCTGGGGCGGCGTTACTTACCTTGTCCCCGGGATCCTGCGATGTCCCCCGCAGTGTCCGTGGGCTCCGTCCTCTGCCCCAAGCCTCTCCGTGCCAGGCTCCGTTCCCTGCGAGCGTCGCAGCATAACAAGCATAACAAGCTGTAAAAAGCATAACACATACAGTACTGTAATCTTACAGATTACAGTACTGTATGAAATTATTTCACATCCCTTTTGTCCCCAGTGCTTTGTCCTATGCCCTGCATGCAGTTCTATATTATATATACTGTTCTTTCTAGCTGGAAACTGGAGATTGTCCATAGCAACCAAAAAGTGTCCCTTTATGTCAAAAATGGTTTTAGACCAGCTAGAAAACAGCGATAGTAAATTAGAACACTTGCAGAATTGAGCGATAGTGAATCGTGGGGAAATTTATTTTATTATTATTTTATTTTTATTTTTTTAATTATTTTTTTTTATTTATTATATTATAATTTATGTTTTTGTGTTTCAAACTTTATCATACCCGGGATATCTACTAGACTCTTGTTTGGACAGATTTAAGTGTGTTATTGTTAAGAATTACAGACCTACAATATAAAATGCCAAATTTCCATGCAAAATAATTGTACCGCTTTCAGCACCTAAAATCCGAAATAATCATACCGCCAGGGAGGTTAAGATAAGGTACACATATGTTTATTGTCAGGAGGTTTCTCCACACTTATTTTTCACACACTTTTGGTTTATTATAATCACATCAACAATTTTTTGCAGAAGTTAATCATTATTACACACATTATTGTTTACAGTTAGGAGAGTTTTGCTTTTAACACATTGAATGTTGTGCTAATACAGACACAATAAGCACTAGCACTTTATTCATATAATTACATAGAGAATTTGCACTCGCACTTGTTTTTAGATATGAATAATTACACAATTTAGGCTGATTTCACACATATAATAGGGGCAGAGCGTTATAGTGAGGGGCTGGGTATTTTAGAACCATATAAAGTTCGTCTTTTTCAGAATAAATACATATTTGGTGGGAATTGTCCACACACTTGTGGATATTCCATAGATTTGTGCTGCAAATTTACCTAAATCTTGAATTGTTATTAATTCCTGCAAGACTTTCTGCATTGGACTTGGATAACATAATTTCCATACTGACTGGTTTGAGCCTTCTCCCCCCACAATTCAACCCACCTTTATATGCAGTGCACACTTTGGCCATTGTTCTTCATATGTTTTGTTTGTTTCTGATCCCACCCCCCAGATCCTAGTATAAAAGTTTCTCCAACTTTCTAACCATTTTCTTCCCCAAATGAGCTGCACCCTCCCCATTTAGGTTCAGCCAATCCCTACTGTAGAGCCAGTTTCCAATCAAAAAGTCAGCCTAGTTTTCCAGCAACCCAAATCATTCATTCTTATGGTAGTTCCAAAGCCACTTGTTAAATTTTATAAGCTTCTGCTGCCTCTTCAAAAATTCAAACAGATGTAGTTTTATGTTCATTTTTATTTAAAACATATATTTTTTGTTTATATATTTTTATCATCTTTGATTAGTTTTCTGCAGCAACTGAAAAAATACAGAGCAAAAATAAATGTGAAATTAACTGAACGGAGGATGGATGTACAAACTGATTTTACTTGGATCCATATTTATCAGTTTTTTCTTAGCAAAAAATGTGACTGGTGACACCTGTGCAAAAGACATCTGGGGGTTGTGTGTTACAATAGATAAACAATACATAATGAACATACCCAATTATGAATAAGCAAGGAATTCATAAAGATTTTTATATGACTGAATTGACAATGTAAATGTAAATGCCCTGTCACTGTGTTAAGCCTCTTTCACATGGGCGTACTTAAGTGTAAAACCATGCGAAAGCCATGTTTGCCCGCACGGGATGCACAGGTGTTCCATGCATCTGCGTGCTAGCTGTCCCATTCATGGTAGTTTGGGATGCAGCAGCTGCATGGACACAACTGTTGCTCCCATTTGATATCCATGTGGATGCAGGTGCGTGTCCCCAAAAATAGTGTGAGTTTGGGGATATGCACCCACATGAATGTCAGATTGGGAGTAATGGCTGTGTCCATGCATCCACTGTGCCCCAATTGACATTATTGGGACTGCTCGAACGTGGATGTACGGTCCTTACACGGGTGTATGCCTAAAAACAAATTTACTTTTGGAGCATGTTACACCGTACACCTGTATTCAGGGCGTAACATGTAACATGCTCCAGCATTACACCCCTATGACAGAAGGCAGGGGCTCTTCTCTCCCGCACCAGCTGTCAAATTCAAAATTGGTGTGGCTCCACCCACACAGCCACATTCATTTACAGCAATCTGTGAATGAAAAACTACGAAGCCCCTTCTTCCACAGTGGCAGACAGCTTGAAGTCCTCAATGGACTGTGAGGGCCCTGATGAGCAATGCTGTAAATGAATGATGTGGCTGTGCTGGTGGAGTCACGCCAATTCTGAATTTGACAGCTAATGTGGGAGAGAGGAACCCCTGCCTTCTGTCAAAGGGGTGTGGTGCTGGAGCATGTTACATGTTACACCCTGAATACAGGTGTACCGTGTAACATGCTCCAAAAGTAAATAGTCCACTTCCTCCAGCTTTCAAACATAAAGGCCGTACAGAGGTATGGGCAGCAAAGCTGGAGGATGTGTCTCCAGGAGCCAGACATTGCACCTGTGACCCACTGATCAAAGGTGCTATGTTTTGCAGGCTTGCTTGTGGGAAGCAATAATAATAAATGCACATTTTTTTCTGCAAAAATACGTGCATGTATTATTTTAATTATCCTTTAAGTATGACCTTGTGAACAAGGCCTAAAGCGGCACATACAGCATGGTTCAGCATGCAAAGGGGTTCTGAACAGGTTCTGATAGGGTGTGAGACTAATTGTCAGCTGGTCGCTGACCCACAAAAGGGGATAGGGCTATCCAGCTAGGGATCCCTTCCCAGAATACATATATAAACATTATGAATTGCCAGAGTTAGTGATCATGGACTTATTCAGAAAGGAAGGGGCCGGTAAATTACATATACTCTAACCTGACAGTTCCCCGCAGAAGCTGGCGGGAGAGGAGCAGAGGGAAGTTAGTTAGTTACATTGTTACTTAGTTTTAAGTAATATTGACATGTAACTTACTCAATTTTTTTAGTTGGTAAAACTTATTTTCCAAATGTATTTGATATATGTTTGAAGGTTTTTATATAAAAAAATACAATAATATGTTTTTTTTAAAAAAAGAAGAGTCTCATGAAACAGGCTTTCAAAACAAATTAACATTTATTATTTATAAAGTGTTACAAATGTAATCTTATTAAAGCAGCATCAAATGTAAATGTAAACATTTAAAAAAAAAAAGAAAAAATGCCTCTTTCTCAGCTAAGAAATCAAACTGAAACACATTTATATACAGTATATCTGTGAAGAACATAGAATACAGAATGTATTAACTTTTTTTTTAAGCCTTTTAGGAAAGTAATTTGCACTTTAACCACTTCAGCCTCAGAAGGATTAGACCCCTTAATGACCAGGCCATTTTTTGTGATACGGCACTGCGTCGCTTTAACTGACAATTGTGCAGTTGTGCAACGCTGTACCTAAACAACATTGACCTTCCTTTTTTTCCCACAAATAGAGCTTTCTTTTGGTGATATTTGATCACCTCTGCGTTTTTTTTTTTTTGCGCTAGAAACAAAAAAAGACTGGCAATTTTGAAAAAAAATATTTTTTTTACTTTCTGCTATAATACATATCTAAAAAAATAGGCGTATATTGATTGGTTTGCGCAAAAGTTACCGCATCTACAAACGATGGGATATATTTAGGGACTTTTTTTAAAATTATTTTCACTGGTAATGGTGCGATTTTTAATGGGACTGCGACATCGCGGTGGACAAATATGACCCCAAATTATGCTTTTTGGGGACCAGTGACATTATTACATTGATCGGTGCTCTAAAAATGCACTGATCAATGTATAAATGACAGTGGCAGGAAAAAGGTTAACATCAGGGGGAGATCAAGGGGTTAAGTGTGTTCCCTGGGTGTGTTCTAACTATAGGGGGGACATGACAGAGATAGAGCTCTGACATGTCATCTGGCAATAAGGGAATCGCCTTGTTTACATAGGCCGATCCCTGTTCTGCCTCTGTATACCGCGATTGTGGGTCACCGGCGGACATTGAGTCCGATGGACCCATGGGCATGCTCCCGCGGTCCTGTATATTCGTAAATTCATACATTCGGAAATGAGAAAATTCGGAAATTCGAAATTCGAAAAGCCAAAAACCCAAAAATTCAAAAATCTGAAACAGTAACGAACTATTAAAATATAGGTATTGTAATTTCCTTTCAAATGTGGCTGTTAGTGAACGTAACGAATACGAATTTATCCGAAGTTATGAATTATCCAAAATAACGAATGCCGCATCTAAACAAATGGAACAAATTATTAATAAAAAGTTTTCATTATTATTATTGTTATTTATTATTATTAATTCATTATGTTTGGATATGGCATTCGTTATTTCGAATAATTCGTAACTTCGGATAAATTTGTATTTGTTACGTTCACTAACAGCCAAATTTGAAAGGAAATTACAATACCTATAATTTAATAGTAAAAGTTAAGTTATTATTAGTTAGTTATTATTTCAGATTTACATATGTATAAATGTACGAATTTACGAGTGTATGGATTTGCGAATTTACGAATGTACAAATTTCCGAATGTATGAATGTAGGAATTAACGAATGTACAAATTTCCGAATGTACGAATTTACAAATTTTCGAATATTCGAATTTACAAACATTCGGAAAAATTCGATAAACGGGTTTTCGTTAATTCGGATTATTCCGAATTAACAAATTTGTCGAAATTCGTTAAAAAAGGAATTTGGAACGAAATTAATTGCACATGTCTAGTAATAACATGTGGCGCAAAGTGGGAGAGGTATCATCAACTATAATGCGCAATATCTCTGAAACCAAACCAGCAAATACGTTCGTTTTGCAGCACAAATCGGAACAGATGCAGTGCAAACAAATGCTATATTTGTTTTAAAATTTTAATAACATTGGGGGCAAAGTGGGCGGGACTTAATGTTACATAATCTGAATTTGAATTCTAATATCTCAAAAACCGAACTGGCTGAAACATTAATTTTTGTGGCACAAAATAGTTTTCAAGCTTAACAGCTGGCGGTCTCTCACCCTACATCTTGTTTGCGTTCTGCAGAATGCAGTAAGCACAAACTTTGCGTGCAAACATGTGAGTTGTCTCAATAGGTGTTGTGACAAACCTACCTGGAAAAGAGGCTTTTGGAGGGGACTGAATGCCAGCCTCCTGCAAACCAATGTTCTATTATGTTTGTCTGCCTTGGATCACAGGATGTGTATTGCATTGGAGGGTTTGTGTTTGTCTGCCTTGGATCACAGGATGTGTATTGCATTGGAGGGAGGGGGGATTCTTCCAACAGCTCTCCCTGCTAACACTGTGTAATGATGAGACGTTAAACACATGTGACCTGTGTGTCCATTGTCATTGGACAGTTTAACCCGCCCTCTTTTCCAAGGGTGGGGGGGAAAGAGTCTCTGAGTTATTTTATCTGTTGTGTCCATGTGTTATAATAAATGAGTTCATTCCTGCTTGAAACCTGAAGACAGAGCCGTGTCTCGTTTTTGGGGTGGATTATTTGTATGGGTTCCTTGTTTGGCTGATTGGAGTCTTCCCAGCCTAGAGGTGAGATGTTGGGTCTTATTGACCCCATATCTCACTGTAAAGAGGTCCTGTCATGTCATATTCCTATTACAAGGGATGTATACATTCCTTGTAATAGAAATAAAAGTGATCAAAATTTTTTTTTTTTTTTTAAAGTGTCAAAATAAAATTTTTTAAGTAAAATTAACAATAATAATAATAATAAAAAAAAAATTTAAAGTGCCCCTGTCCCTGTGTGCTCGCTTGCAGAAGCGAATGCATACGTAAGTCCCGCCCACATATGAAAACGTGTTCAAACCACACATGTGAGGTGTTGCCGCGAACGTTAGAGCGAGAGCAATAATTCTAGCCCTAGACCTCCTCTGTAACTCAAAACATGTAACCAGTAAAAAGTTTTAAAGCGTCGCCTATGGGGATTTTTAAGTACCGAAATTTGGCGCCATTCCACGAACGTGTGCAATTTTGAAGCGTGATATGTTAGTTATCTCTTTACTCGGCATAACTTCATCTTTCACATTTTGCAAAAATATTGGGCTAACTTTGCTGTTTTGTTTTGTTTTTTTTTAAGCATGAAACTGTTTTTTTTTCCAAAAAAAATGCGTTTGAACAATTGCTGCTCAAATACCGTACGAGATACAATGACCACCATTGTATTCTGTAGGATCTTTGCTAAAAAAATATATAATGTCTGGGGGTTCTATGTAATTTTCTAGCAAAAAAATGATGATTTTTACGTGTAGGAGCGAAGTGTCATAATTGGCCTGGATGCAAAGTGGTTAAGCAACATTTAAAGCATGCGAACGATAATTTGTTCAATGTTCATTCTTTCTTTTCAATGGCATTGCATGGTTTTGTAGTGACTTAGAAAAATTCTTGTCACTGGTGGCGCTCTTTTGCCCTAATGGGCCTCAAACGTATGGGAACTGCCTTGTGCAGGTTTTCAAAGTTCCAAAAGACGTCAAACTCTTTAAAATATACAGCATCAAAACTCGTGTGGTTGCACGTTTGGCAAACATGTGTCCCGCAATTTCAGTCAAATGAAAAGATAATGTTTTTAAGTAAATGTAAGTCAATAAGAATATGGAAATGCACATACCTTAAAGCGGAGTTCCACACAAAAATGGAACTTCCACTTTTCAGAACCCTCCCCCCCTCCGGTGTCACATTTGGCACCTTTCAGGGGGGAGGGGGGTGCAGATACCTGCCTAAGACAGGTATTTGCACCCACTTCTGGCATAGACTCCCATGGGAGTCTATGCCTCTTCCTGTCCCTCCGCGCTATCTCCTGGGAAACACACAGCTCCCAGGAGATAGCGGGGACCAGTTAGGATGCGCAGCGCGACTCGCGCATGCGCAGTAGGGAACCGGGAAGTGAAGCCGCAACGCTTCACTTCCTGATTCCCTCACCTAGGATGGTGGCGGCAGGTGCCGAGAACCGAGCGGGTTCTCGGCGTCGCCTGCCGACATCGCTGGACCCTGGGACAGGTAAGTGGCCATTTAGTAAAAGTCAGCAGCTGCAGTATTTGTAGCTGCTGGCTTTTAATATTTTTTTTTTTGGCTGTTTAGGTGGACCCCCCGCTTTAAAAGTTTTGTCTAGATTACTCAATATTATACATTATTTTCATAAATGTAAAAGGTGTGTTTTAAGAACTAAT
The DNA here is from genome assembly GCA_037952925.1 of Lithobates clamitans. NCBI lineage: Eukaryota > Metazoa > Chordata > Amphibia > Anura > Ranidae > Lithobates > Lithobates clamitans. The sequence continues at coordinate 505,261 of JBBGZY010001695.1, forward strand.
GAAAATTAAGCAACGTACTTAAAATATCAAAGTGAATTAATTAACATTTATTTTTATGTTGAAAATTATAAAATTTTTATGTTAAAATAATTACAAGCCAACAGAATATTTTTTATCAGTGTAAGCTTCTTGTTTGGTAAAAGGCTTAAAGCGTTTGTTACCCCAGTATTTCACATTCCTGGTATGTGCCTGCTGTACCATGTACTTGTATGAAAAAGTATCCTGTTTTCTTTGTATTGCTTCCTTTATGTGAAATCCCTGGTGTTCCTGCCAAACCCTCTGCTTTCCTATTAAAAACTGACCACACTAAACAGGAGAACACACAGTTTATGTTAAAATTAGAAGCCAACAGAATATTTTTTATCAGTGTAAGCTTCTTGTTTGGTAAAAGGCTTAAAGCGTTTGTTACCCCAGCATTTCATATTCCTGGTATGATCCTGCTGTACCATGTACGTGTATGAAAAAGTATCCTGTTCTCTTTGTATTGCTTCCTTTATGTGAAATCCCTGGTGTTCCTGCCAAATCCCTCGGGGGAACACACAGTAGTCAGTTCTCTAGCTATGCTGGGAACTCAACCTGCTCTCTTCCAATGATCAGACTTGTCCTGACTTCCAATGATCAGACTTGTCCGCCCCCCTGCACAGCCATTCACTGAAAAGCTCAGTGTGATGCTGCTTTTCCTCCCCCGTGCTCTTATGCAACTAAGAACAGAGGGAATGTGATCACTTATAAAAAAAGGGAAAAAAGGTATTTAGAATGTTTTTTCGAATTTTAGTTTTAGAATGTACACACCAATGTTTTGCCTTTCATTTATATTCCAAAATGAATAGGTTGTTTTAAAAGGTGACCATGTACAATAACTTTACATTCCATTTTCATATGCATTCAGATTTTTGTACCTTCCTTCATGTGAAACTAATAATTCATTCTACATGGGTTATACCCCACTATTTGTTGTATAGCTTGTGGATGTATAAAATAAGCCAAGCAAAATATCTAGAAAACACCTAGGGATGGACTTACAGTTGTACTCTGCTAGTGCAGTTGATCTAGAACTTAGTAAATCAGGTAAAATGTCAATTTGCAAAAAAAAAAAAAAAAAAAAAGAGCCCAGAAGTGGGCCCAGGTGTGGATGATGGAAATTAGCAGCATTTCCTCTCATTAACTGTTCTGGAACAACTGCACGTACAGAGTGCACAATCTTTTTGCATTTAGTAAAAATGTTTCCCGATGCTACTCTTTCTTATCAGGTGCTCCTCTTTCCTTTTCTTTCAATTTAACTTTTTTCTCTTCTTAAAATCTGATGCTGTGAGAAGGAATTCTGGGGAAGGAGTTCTGTGTGATATTACTGCACATATTTGGATTAATACCAAATATGGGCAGAGTTCCCTGTTTCAGTGACATAAATTGTCTAATTGCTCAAACTAGTGTTTGAGTTGTGAAGTAGGGGACCATTGCTTCTTTCTTCTGGGATCCAGTTGCTGAAATAGACTTGCCAAAAGACACTTTCAGGCACTGCGGGAACTTATGGGGAAAATATTAGTAATATTAAATTTAGTAAGGGATTTTAACAATGCAATTTTTTTAAGTTATATTTACATTCATATCTGCATGCACAGGATCCAATGGTTATTCCTTGCTGGAACCTGCAGGGTAAAATATTAATAATATTGGATTTATGAAGTTATTATTAACTACCGTATATACTCGAGTATAAGTCGAATTTTTCAGCACATTTTTTTGTGCTGAAAGTGCCCCCCTCGACTTATACTCGAGTCAAGCACTTTTCTGCAGCAAAAAATTTCATTTTCCGAACCGACTTTGGGGCCTAGCACTAAGTGGCTCTGAGATACGGGGCCCCAAAATCGGTTCGGAAAATGTCATTCTCTGCTGCAGAAAAGTGCTTGACATTTTCTGAACCGAATTTGGGGGCCCATATCTCAGGGCCACTTGGTGCTAGGAACCCCGAGTTTGGTGTGCAAACCCAGTGGAACTGGTACCATAACATATCCAAAGCTGGGGTTCCTAGCACCAAGTGGCCCTGAGATACGGGGCCCCAAAACCGGTTCAGAAAATGTCATTCTCTGCTGCAAAAAAGTGCTTGACTTTTTCTGAACTGATTTTTGGGGCCCTGTATCTCGGGGCCACTTGGTGCTAGAAACCCTAGCTTTGGAAAGTGTATGGTGCTAGTTCCACTGGGTTTGCACACCAAATTTGGGGTTCCTATATATATATATATATATATGTAGCAATAACTCACGGGGGAGCTGCTGGTTTAAAGCGGGCTGTTACCACCTCTGTTTCACCGACACCGGGTCTAGGGTCCCGTTGAGTTTACCTCCGGACAATGTAGACACCAAACACTTGAGTATCTTTTCCAATGCTTTAATGAACAGGTAATAAAGGAATAGCAGGAAAGCGGCAGAAGGAAAGTTGCAGGGAAGCTCAAATACCTTTTCTTAGTATTCTTTAGTACATTGTTAGGAATCAAACACTTGTAGTTGAATGCACTCCCCTTGTGGGGTTCAAACTTTGCCCGCCTGGATAGGCCTCTCTCACTTGCCTAGCAGCCAGTACGTAGCACAAACAAAAGTCTCTGCCACAGACTTGTTTGAAACAAAAACCTGTACGATCCTCTGCCACAGGATGTAATGGTTTACGATGAATATCAGACACAGCACTTGAACTTTTAAGCCAACCCGGCAGTACTATGCAGTAAGATTACTTCAGGATACGTCCTCCAACTGAGTCACCAGGCCCCTCTCCAGACCAGCACTCTGCATGATCCTTCCATGACGGGTCCTCCCCTGGGATCTTCTCAGTTGTCCAGCTTCTACTCTCAGGATAGACAGCCCAGGACCATTCCTCTGCCGCTGTGGTAGGCCCCAGACAGGCTTCTGGGCCCACCCACACGCTGCAGCAACGTGGGCCTCTGGAACGGAGGACCACAAGGTGATATTCCTAATGCATACCTGTCGGCCAGGAGGGCCAGCAGGTGAATGGAAAAAGACCCCTAAACATGGCGTCTGTCCCATAAATACCCTCTCCCAGAATGCAACTCGGAGGACCACCTCCATCGAATTGTCTCCGGGACAGAGGAGCACTCATACGCTTCAACACATTGCCTTTTCAACACTGGCCCATGGTGACAACGACACCCACCGGCGCAATGTGAAACTACACGCAACTCAGCCAAGCTGGAACAGAGGCAAATCTAGCTTCACCTAACATGTAACCCACTAGATTTACCTATCAGCTGTAGATTAAAATCTACCAGCGCTACATATATATGTATATATATATATATATATATATATATATATATATATATATATATATATATATATATATATATATATGATTTGTATCAGAACAAAAGTTCCGATACTATTATATCTACCCCTGATCAGATTGTTGAATATAAAAGAATGCATGCTGAGACTTAGTGGAGAGTCAAAATTACTTTCTGTTTAATATTTCCGCTTCTCAAGACTTTTATACATTCCATTAAAGATTGAGATACGTCAACAAGACTGGCGCATACAAACCACAAATAAAAATACATATGGTGCAAAGTTTTGGCTTTTAGCTCGTGCACATTTGAGGAAGTAATTTTTATTCTTGCAGCACTTTGCAGCACTTTGCAGCACTTTGCAGCACTTCTTGCTCCTTTTAATTCATTTGTGTTATGTTCGTGTTATGTTATATTCTGAATGTATTCTGGGAAGCAGGCGCAAAAAATTCTCTGTTAACTCTTGCAGTTCAGCCACAGTAGGAGAGCGGCAAGCTTTGATATCTACTGAATATTGTTTTTAAGGATTATAAGCGTAGAAGCTGATATATGATAGATATATAAAACATGTACTCATATATATACATTGGAATAGAGGTTTCATGATTCCCTGATCACATCCATTATATATATATATATATATATATATATATATATATATATATATATATATTATGCAGTACTATATACTATATACCGTATATTGTATTATACATTGTAATTCTTATAACTAATATGTCTAGTGTGGCAAATTATTATTATTTGAAATATTTCATTCTTTAAGCCTTAATGAGGATCTTTAGGCTTCATGAAAAAGAAAATGAAAAGACAGCAGCTACAAATACTGTAGCTGCTGACTATTAAAGTGGTTGTAAAGGCAATAGGTTTTTTTTTTCTTAATGCATTCTATGCATTAAGATAAAAAGACTTCTGTATGCAACAGCCCCCCTCAGCCCCCCTAATACTTACCTAAATTCCTCTTTGTCCAGCGATGTCCTCGAGTGTCTCGGCTGTCTGAAATTCTCTCTCCTGATTGGTTGAGACACAGGAGTTTTGGGTGAAGTTCCACTTAAATTTCCCTTTAATTAGTTTTTGCTTAAACATCAAGTGAACTTTTGATAAAAAAAGCAATATATACAGTATGCAATGTAGTCATATAATTGCACTAAATAACACGTTCTTTTTTTTGCTGCAGGAGATGACTGAAAATGACATGCAGAAGTTTCCCAAAATAAGTGTACCGTAAGTACACGCCTACATATTTAAAAATCACAAGGGAAATATTTATAAGATGTGAAACCTTGCTCTCTTTGATCACTTACATATTATTATGTGAATTAGTGTAGGAGTATTTGTAGTTAGTACTGCATCTTTCAAATTTGTATTTATAAGGGAGGTGGGGGGGGGGGGGTAAGAAAATACTGATTCCTCAGTAAGCAGCCTTGTAATCTCCTCAATAAAGGGGAAAACATAACCTTGGCATTGTGAATGCAATCAATTTCATGGATGAAGTATGCTGCTGCAAGAAAAAATAAAAATGCTTTTCATTTCTAGTATTTCTAGTATTTCTACAATTATCAGATCACATCAATAACCTTACAAGACTGTAATGAATAAATAAGGAGTGCTGTAAATTGACTGTCACAAAAACTAAACAGTGAAATGTCAAATAAGTATCTACTGACACTATATAAGTGATCTGTGATGTGTTCTACAATAAATAAGACAAAACTTAAAAAAAACTTTGAAAAAAAACACAATATAAACAAAACGTGAATGTTAGATCAAAAAGAACTTGATACGTGAAAGTCCTGGTGTTGGAAACAAATGTATCCACCAGAACAAGGTAAATAAAAAAAATGATAATAAAGAATGTTCTACAAACAGTATGTGTTCACATGTGAGACAAAAAAAGTAGAAAAAAAAAATAGAAAAATAGAAGTGAGTCCAGCTTCCCACATGCAGTTCCAACTGAATGATCATAATAGATCAATCATTTCCACCTGAAGAGAGTATCAACCCCGTGCTTTGTGCATAAGATGAGCTGCTTACTAGAAGAAATGATCCGACCAAGAGATCATATGCATTTGTGTAAATCCTCCTTGGTAGTCAAAAGGTAAGCCGGCTTCAGTAAAAAAATCAGGCTCGTGTATCTCCTTAGTCACATCAGGAAATATGTAAAGCAATGGAAGAGGCTCATTAATGTATAAAACAACTATTGTTTTGACTAAAAATGCACTTACATCCAAGACGTATAATTTGAGCAGTGTATAGTATGACCAGGGCCGTTTTTAAGGCAGGGCAAAAGGGGCAGCTGCCCTGGGCCCTGTCATTGTTGTGGGGCCCAAAGCAGCTGCCTCATACTTGCCAACTATCCTTGTATAAATTCCCTTGTCCCTTGAGGTTTCAGTCCTGTGCTGTATCCCAATATCTCAGTGTGAAATGCTGCTACTAATTCTGCCCAGCTCTGCCTATTTTTGTGTACAGATGACTCACCTGCAGACCCTGGGTTTACATGTAAATTACCAGCTATCATATGTAAATAGCGAAGGCGTTGATATGTATATCATGCCCCCCTGAGGTCATATCCGCACTAATCTCTAGCAACCAATCAATAAGCAGAAATCATGTGCTGTAACCTCTAGCAACTGATCAGTGAGCCGTAATGTGTGCTGTAACCTCTAGCAACCAGTCAGTGAGCGGTAATGATACACTGTAACCTCTGGCAACCAATCGCAATAGCTGCCTGATCTAATTCAGTAAACTGATTTGGAGTCTAGCTGCTATTTATTGTATGTCTCAGAGCAGGTGGAGAGCGGAACTGCATGGGGGGAGGCCCCAAGAAAAGTTTTTTGCCCAGGGTCCAATCAATATTAAAGACGGCCCTGAGTATGACCATGCACGGCCGCCTGCAGAACGGTCCACACAGATGAACGTCGTGTAGCTAGCTTTGTTTCCTCTTAGGAGACTTAGACTGGGAATGGAGCTTCAAAAGGCGGGTGAACACCCCCCCCCACACACACACAAATTCTGTCAATAAAAGCCTTTGACACTTATGTCCACTGATCCAATTCACCATATGTCCGTGTTCTCTGCTGCCATTGCCAGGACTAGCTATGAGCAAATCTTGCGGTTTATGGAGTATACCATACTAACATCTGATAAAAAGATCCAAAAACGCTGAAGCAGCAGACTTTGTGAAAATGTATATTTGTGTCATTCACAAAACTTTTGGCCACGGCTGTACATGCACTTAGCCTGAAAAATAGATCTCACACTAGGTCCACATTAAATGTGTGTACTGTATACACTAATAAGGCCTTGTTTGTAAGGTAATTTTAAGGCCTCATGCACACATGGAAGTTTTTCTGAAGCTGCTAGGGGTGTTTGCTGTTTTTTTTTCTTTTTTTTTTTTTGCTGCCTCTAAACTTTCCTGCATGTTAGCCCATGTTTACATGCACACATAGGTGCTTAGAGGAAGCAGGAAACAAAAACCCCACAGCTAGTGCATCCAGTAGCAGCAGAGTTTTGGCAGAAAAAACTTGCTTGATGAACCTATACGTGTGCTTGAGCATTAATTAATTCCAGTGGTCAGAAAAAAATATTATTATTGCCAATGAAATGAATAAACGCCAAAGCGCTTGATGGGTGTAAACTCGCCTAAAAGTGTCATGTGTTTTTTTTCCAAAACTCTGCTGCCAGGAGGAAAGGAGACTAGGAGAGTTAGCAAACCCTTCCAGTGTGCATGAGGCCTAAAGCCTGGCCATTAGAGCAATGCTTTTAAACCAGTCCTCAGAGAGCTCTCACAGGTTATGTTTACAGACTTGCATATTTCCATTACTTAATCACAGCTTATGAGAAGCGCCCAGGTCACTAAACAGATAATTAACTTGAAACACAATGAAAGCTTGACCTGTTTGTGATCTATGAAGACAGAAAACTCAGTGATCAGCTATTCTGATCTGGCCAATCCATGATTTGTGATCTTTAAAACTGGGATTTTACAAGCTTCTGGCCGGGTTCACACTTATGCGAATTGGAATACGGGTTTCCCCGCATCCAATTTGCATGACAGGAGAGTGTGACAGGCTCTCAATGGAGCCGGTTTGCACACCTCTGGGGCGGCTGCGATCCGCATTTAAGAAGGGTCCTGTGTCTCTTTGGCTCCGGATCAGGTGCGAATTTAGGGAAAAATTCGGACCTGATTCACACCTGAATCAGTGAACAGGGACGCACAGGACCCCATGCTATGAGCCACGGCTACAGCATGTGTGAACCTAGCCTAAAGCAGTATGCCAACCGCCAGTATTTTTACTTGCAGCCAGTAAAAAAACAGGCATTTTTCTCTTGCCAGTAATAGGAAAGGGTTGGCAGATAAAAATATGACTGACGCTCGGCTTGGAACTGTGCATGCATTGTTCTGAAACGGAGCTGGCAGAGACCATCTGAGTGCCTGCTACAGTGTGTTCAGGTGGTGCCAGTGGGTGGCAGGTCTGGTGGATGCAGTTCCTGAGCATGTCGTGTGATGTCATGGTGCAAGGAAGCCAAGGGAAGCAGCCAGAGCCTTGTGTGTGCGTATGCGGGATGGGAGCAAGGCAAGCTGGGAGCAGGATGTCATTGCTGTTTGGACTGGAGTGAACTGAAGGGATCACCTGGCATAGAAATAGACTGTCACTGTGATTCAGGAAGGGGTTGTGTTATGTCACTGAGGTGTTTTTATCATTTGTGCTGCTGCACACTGCTGTCAGTGCCACTGTGAAAGTTAATTTCATGTTTGTGTGCCTCCCTATTTAAATGTCTTGCCCTCCTGAGTCCTGTCCCTGAGCTACTTACTTACTATATTGAAAATAAAATAAGAAATATGTTTTTAAATGACATTGCTGATTGCATATTGTACTTGTTTGTAGCCTAAATACTGAAATTTGCACATGTAATTTTGGAACTGCCAGTTAAACCTTGGCTGTGCCAGTAAATTTTGGTTGCCGTGTCAATAAATTTCCTTGTCAAAAGAAGTTTATTGAGTATACAATATTATAAAGATACATAAAGTAAGTATACAAGGATCTATAAAGTAAGCTCATTGTTTTACAGTAGGGTTTATATAGGTAAATATCATGAAATTTCAAATATTAAACATTGGGTTCACGTAAACCTAAATTAAAGATATATATCATTTCCTTAATCACTTTTGTAGGTATTTAAATGATTTATACCTACTATACATATTGTTTACAAGTAGAGTGTATATAGGTCAAATAAATTCTGATAATGAGCTTTAATCGTAAGGTGGAGAAAAGGAAAGAGAAAGAAGAAAAAGGGTAGAAAGGTAGAGGTATGGTCCACAAGGTTGTCCCGCTCGTCAGTTTATTATTCTTTTTAGTTCTCTTTGAAGCCTTAGAATGGGTGTCTCTGTAAGTCATTTAATCTGTTACCATGGCAACAGGACAGAGTCATTGAAGTTTGACAGGAACTGTTGTTTTATCCAAGGATGCCAAAGTTTTTCAAATTTTGGAATTTGATTTTGATCGATGGCTACCATCTTAGCATGGGACATTGTATTATTCATTCTGTGAATTGTTTCTGCTAGTACCAATGTAGGAGATTTCCATGCCTTGGCCACTGTTTGTTTTGCAGCCGTTATTAGTTGGATCATAAGTTTGAATTGAGAGAGTGTTAACCATTCCGGTTTTAGATTAAGTAAAGTTATATATGGAACTGGTTGTATTATTTTTTTAAATATTTTAGATGCAATCACGAAGACTTCCTTCCAGAAGGTTTGGATTACTGGGCACGTCCACCATATGTGTAAATGTGTGCCTATTTCTGGGCATCCTCGAAAACAAAGAGCTGAGGTATTAGGTGTGTCAATAAATTTCAATCTAGTAGCTGACAACACTGGCTTAAAGTAGAACAAAGCTTTTACAGAAATACTCAGTTTTATAATGCAATGTAGGTAAAATAAGATTTTTACGTACTTAAAGTGGATGTAAACCCACTCTCATCATTTCTAAATTACTTCAATAGTGCTGATCTATAAGGATATACATGCCTCCTGCATGTATCCTTACCTGTCAAATATCTCCCCTTTAGCTGTTTGGAGCTCTGCCTGGGCCGATCCCAGGGTCACAGACGCCTGGGTGCAGAAATATTTCTGGCCCCCCCACATGGGCGTCATCTTACTAACTCCTCCCCTTTACAAATATTTCTATGGCAATGACTCAAACATGCTCCCCTAAGGAGTCTTTGTTACCCTGGGATCTTCCCATGATCTCTTAACAATAAACAAAATACAGGAAGAGAATACACTAATGGGACCTGGAGGGGTCTCTCTAATGGACACAGAGAGGGCTTCTGTTAGAGAATCTGTTAAAAAGAGTCCCCAGACATACTACTGGAGATTGTCAGAGACTGCAGACATGATACAAGAGATGGTCAGAGACTGCAGACATGATACAAGAGATGGTCAGAGACTGCAGACATGATACAAGAGATGGTCAGAGACTGCGGAAATTATACAGGAGATGGTCAGAGACTGCAGACATGATACAGGAGATGGTCAGAGACTGCAGACATAATACAGCAGATGGTCAGAGACTGCAGACATATTACAGCAGATGGTCAGAGACTGCAGACATAATACAGCAGATGGTCAGAGACTGCAGACATGGTACAGTAGATGGTCAGAGACTGCAGACATGATACAGGAGATGGTCAGAGACTGCAGACATGATACAAGAGATGGTCAGAGACTGCAGACATGATACAAGAGATGGTCAGACACTGCAAACATATTACAAGAGATGGTCATAGACTGCGGAAATGATACAAGAGATCAATGCATCAAATGCAGCCTACCAGTGTCCACCAATTGCAGCTTACCAGTGTCCACCAATTGCAGCCTACCAGTGTCCACCAATTGCAGCCTACCAGTGCCCACCAATCGCAGCCTACCAGTGCCCACCAATTGCAGCCTATCAGTGTCCAGCAATTGCAGCCTACCAGTGCCCCTAGATCACACAGAATGGCAACGATCTCCTGCTTCACTGAGCTTGAATTTGAATCTCCCGGGCAGCCATTGTAACAAAGTCCCGCCTCCTAGACTGGCTCGCAGCTTCTATGATACACGTCACACTGATTCACTTTCACTGCATTGGATCAGTGTTCTCTCTATCTCACAGGACTTTGTTACAGCGCCGCCAGGCATTTCAGACCAAAGCTTGTGCAGTGTGTGAGACACACACAAGCAGTGGCATCACTAGGGTTGGTGTCACCTGGTGCGGTAAAATATAATATACCCCCTATCCTATTTTTGGGCCAGCAGCCCAGCGCTGCAGCTCGTTGGCACATGTTGCAGCGGTCAATAAGGCCTAGAGGATAGCAGGTTAGGCGCTTTCCAATTGCTCAGTCCCTATGAGCAGTAATGGATAATGGCCAACAGGCCCTCTTACCAGACCCAGCGAAACTGCAACAGTGATTCCTCCGGCTGGACATTTGCTCATTCTGGGTTGCCCAGGGCGACTCTGGTCAGTAATGTAGCATGTCTGTACCCTGGCAGTGGCTCAGTCTTTCTCTCTCTGGTAGTGCTGGCAGCAGTGTGGCTCTCTCTCTGGTGGTGCTGGCAGCAGTGTGGCTCTCTCTCTGGTGGTGCTGGCAGCAGTGTGGCTCTCTCTCTGGTGGTGCTAGGCAGCAGCGTGGCTCTTTCTCTGGTGGAGCAGGTATGGCATGGTGCTCTCTCTCTGGTGGTGCGGGTACAGCGTGGTGCTCTCTCTGGCTTCCCCCAGCACAGTCCTCTCTTTTTCCTGTAGCACTCACTCACACAGCTTTTTCCTGGGTTTCAGGATCAAAATCTTTCCCCCAGCAGAGTGCATGCTGGGGGCTTAAGTCTGCTGCCTGTGGACAACAATGGGGCTGACAATGTTCCGGGACTAAATGTCCCATGATGCTCCACTCGCCTCTTCTGATTGGCCCTCCGCTGTGGTCATTGGGGAGGGAAGCAAACCGGGCACCAAGCTGGGCAAACAAGATGAGAGCTGCTCTCTTTTCACTGCTGACAGGACAAAGGGGCAAGCGGGTGAGATACGCTGACATCCCTCAGCTCCCCTCTCTCTTGTCACAGTGCAGCAGCTTGTGTTCACTAGCGGACTGCACCCCCGCCCCCCCATAGTGACGCCCAGGGCTGCTGTTAGAAACCACAGGGCCCCATACAGCCTACCTGACAGGCTCCTCCAAAAAATAAATAAAAACAAAACAATATTTTCACTAAAAATACATGACAATCATTATTAGAAGACACAAACACAACAAAACTTTCAAATTACGGGTGGAACAGGAAGGTACGGTACAGGATGGGGGGGGGGTGTGCATGAGGGCACAATACAGTGGTTAGGGGGGTAAAATACAGGGGGAACAGTACCGGGGCAGGAAGGTACAGTATGGGGCAGCAGGAGGGCATAGTACAGAGGGGGGCAGGAAGGTACAGTATGGGGGGAGGACACAGTACAGTGGTTAGGAGGGTACAGTACAGGGGGAGCAAGTGGGCACAGTACAGGCATAGGGGCGGAGCATGGGGGGCAGGAGGGTACAGTACAAGGGTAGGGGCACAATATGGGGGGGCAGGAGGGTACAGTACAGGGTTTGCAAGAGGGCACAGTACGGGGGGGCAGGAGGGCACAGTACAGTGGTTAGGAGGATATAGTCCAGGGGTGGGAGGTAAAGTACAGGGGTGGGGGCGGGAGGGCACAGTACAGGGGGAGGGTAAGCAGACACAGTACAGGGGGCAGAGAGTACAGTATAGGGGCAGTAATGTATACTACAGATATGGTCTCCTCAAGCAGAGCTGCTCACGGAAGTTGCTGTTACAGATTCCAACTATTCTGGCAGGCTGTCACTGGGCTAAATCAAAACTGGAATGACATCTCCCCCTCTACCTTCCCCTGCAGAGTTCCTGGCTCTCTTCTTGCACTTTTCAGGGGCTAAGGAAGAACCCCGAGGTGGGGCATCTTCTTACTGATGCTTGTGTGGGTGGGATGTGTACTGTGCCAATCCCTGCTGACCCTCCCCTCCTATTCATCCCATGCAGGGACAGACTGACCATTTGGGCACTCAGGCACTGCCCGAGGGCCCCCAGGCCACTAGGGGGCCCCATCAGGGTTGCCAGTCTCCGTAAAACCAGGGACAGTATGTAAAAATCTGTGCTTTTTTACATATGTCCCTGAAATGTCCCTTACTGACATCATTTTGGTCTGAAAATCCAGAGATTATAGCTGCCTCTCCAGTACCTCATCAACCAATAGAAATAAACTGTACACGCTACCTTCTCCAGCACGGCTTATTTGTCTGTAGCAGAGGAGATGCCGACTGCTGGAGAAGAGGAGAGGGAGAAGGGGACACTGCTACCTGATAGAAGGTAAGCTAACTGGCTCCAGATAAATGCATTGTTGTCAGTGCTTACCCTGGTGAGCAGGGGGGAGGATGTGTTTCCTTTACCATGGCTCCTCCTGTCTCTGAGGCTATCAGATCGTTTTTCTGTGTAATAAGTGCACTGCTCCTGGAGGAAGGACTTTCTGAATATCTCCCCCAATCTCTGCTACATCTCTCTACTGATTACCTTGCCACCAGTACACAGGTACAGTCTCCTCTCCTGTATTACCACCTAATGTGTCTGTCAGCTGCTGGGACACTACAAGTACCAGTATGCCAGGAGATGGGGGCAGCAGCAGTGTGTTCCATCAGGATGATTTCTAGATGGAAAGTGTTGGTGTGGGTGTATGCCGTGTATACTGTGTGTGTGTCTGTATGTGTATACTGTCTGTGTGTATATATACTGTGTGCATGTCTGTGTATACTGTGAGTGTGTCTGTATGTGTATATACTGTGCGTGTGTATGTGTGTACTGTGTATATGTATGTGTATACTTAGGGTTGCCACCCGTAGAGGATTGACCCAGACAGTACGGTTTTGGCAAGTTGGGCCCGGGTTTCTGTCCTCTGGAAACCCGGGCACGCACAACATATATCCAGCACCTCTGTGTCCCAGTTTGTCCCATCCTCCGCCCCATAGCTCTTTGTTTACTATGTGTCAGGTGGCGCCGGCGGCTGTGTGCCTATCTGCTCCTCTCCTACACTTGTCTGTGTAAGAGCGCCTCCTCACCTCATGGAGCCTCGCCCTCTTCCTGCTCCACCACAGCTGGGGAGACAAGATATTGAGGTGACCGAGGAGCCCGAGACCTCCTCCGCACAGCGGGAACCCAAAGGTATGATCACAGTTCCCCTCCTCTCTGTCAACCCCCCCTCCTCTCTGTCAGCCCCCCCTCCTCTCCCTTGTCCCCCCATACTACACCAGGAGACCTCCCCCCACCCCCCAAAATTACACTGGGAGGCTCCCCACCAAACATTACACACTACATTTATACTATATTGTACATTACACACGCCTGCACTATATACACTATATTGTACATTACACACTAAATATACACAATATTGTACATTACACATGCCTGCACTATATACACTATATTGTACATTACACACGCCTGCACTATATATACTATATTGTACATGACACACGCCTGCACTATACACACTATATTGTACATTACACACACCTGCACTATATGCAATTGGCTACACCCACTGTTTACCGCTGCGCGTGCCGCATTACTACTCCCCTAGGGTACACAGAGGTTTTCCAGGTATTTTACAATCTCATAGTGTATGCTAACAAAAAAATGAATGCCAAGCTCTGCTGAAGTGTTCGGGTTTGGCTCGAAGAAAAGGTGGCAACTCTATGTATACTGTATGTGTATACTGTATGTATATGTATGTGTGTACTGTGTGTGTGTGTACTGTGTGTATGTATGTGTATACTGTGTGTGTATGTATGTGTGTACTGTGTTTGTACGTATGTGTGTACTGTGTGTGTGTATATGTATGTGTATACTGTGTGTGTGTGTGTACTGTGTGTGTGTGTGTATGTGTATACTGTGTGTATATGTATAAGTATATTGTGTGTACTGTGTGTATATGTATGTGTATACTGTATGTGTGTGTGTGACTGTGTATGTATGTGTATACTGTGTGTGTACTGTGATTGTATAATGTATGTGTATGTATACTGTGTGTGTCTGTATACTGTGTGTGTGTGCCCCCATAATCTCCTATTGCCTGGGGGCCCCATAATCTCCTATTGCCTGGGGGCCCCATAATCTCCTATTGCCTGGGGGCCCCATAATCTCCTATTGCCCGGGGGGCCCCATGAGTTGTCAGTCCGCCCCAGATCCCATGTGGTTGGCGCAGTATACATCCCACTCACACAAGCAGCAGTAATAAGATGCTCCACCTCGGGGTTCTTCCTTAGCCAATGAAAAAAATGGGGTGGGGGGGTGGGGCAGTGGGTAAAAGATGGGGGGTGGGTGGAGAAGAACTCGAGTGAAACTTGGGGATCCTGGTCTGTATAGGGATACAGAAGGAGGAGGATTTGTGCTGGCATGAGGGAAGGGGGGAGAAGAGGCAAATAGATGGAGGTCAAGGGGCTGTAGAGGGATGGATTCTGGCCATTTGCAATGTTTGTGTATGGGGGTGGGGGGGCACATACCTGTGTGAAGGTGATGTGCCTCCAGAGAAGAAGACTGGGAGGGGGGAGGGAAGTGAGGGACTATTGTTGGGAAGGTGTCAGGAAGAGAATTCCAGTCAGCTGGGGAGGAGGCTAAATTAGCATGGCTGCTAAATGTTGGCAAACCGGCTGGCTGGGATAAGGTAGCACGGGTTAACAAGGACCTGAGAGGGAAGCAGTGTGACCTGCAGAGACAGATGGATCTGTGTGAGGATGGAAGGGAGCAGGGCGAGATAGTGGCTGAGGCAGGGAGGAAGATGCTGGGGAGGGAGAGACAGCTGGAGTCTGGAGATATAAGAAACCGATAAGGTGACTGACCTGACTAGCAAAAGAGCCAACCTCAGCGAGGGGAACTGTTGGCAGTATAGTGACTGCTGGGAGGAAACTTCAATACCCCTTCATGCACCTAGGACCCTTAGGCAGTTTCTAGAGGTGCCTGTATATTAAGAGCCCTAACTCTCACTTCAGGCATATCCACCGGGACAGGAAAGTGCTGGGGTGCCCAGGCACACACATGGGGGATCATATGTGACCCAGACAGGGAAGCAGATCAGTGTGGTGTGACTAGTACAGGAACAATGTCCTGTGTGTCTCTCCCTCCTGCATTCAGCTGCCGGAGGGAGAGACACAATGACACAGGACATCGTTCCTGTACTTGTCACACCACACTGATCTGCTTCCCTGTCCGGGCCCCCCTGTGTTTCCGGGTCCCCCCCATCAGCGGCCCTGGCGACGCCACTGCACACAATGAGAGGAGGAGGAAGGGGAGCACTCTCGCACTTCGGCGCCCCGCCTCTGCAACGCTCGGGTGCAGAGCACCCCGCGCACCCGCCCAGGGTCGGCAATCTTCTATTCTTAGCAGTGGTGGCTGCTCCATTAGGGGCGCAGGGGCACTGCCCCCCCAATCCACCCATTTGTGTGACATTAGCAAATTAATATTCGCTAATGTCTTCCTGCTTCTCCTCCCAACCAATCAGGAAGTGGATCCTGAGACCAGATTGGCCAGGGACTCTTAGGACTCTGGACCAATTGGGTCTCAGGACCCACTTCATGTTCGGCCGGGAGGAGAAGCAACGGCCCCTGCTCTTCCCTCGGCAAGCTGTGGGCCATGTTCAGCGAGGAGCAGCTGCGGGCCATATGCAGCAGAGGGGCAGCCACAGCCTCTTCCAGGTTCCAGGAACCCTACCCTGGATCCAGCACCACCTTGTCATCGGCCTGCTAAGGTAAGGCCATGGATCGGGGGGGGGGGGGTAGTGCGAGTGAGGGGACCAGGTTTGTTTGCCGCGTTCACCCAAATATTGAGCACCACCTGCCATTGATTAGGGTTAAAATCAAAATGACCTCCCTTTTGCACAACATTGTAAAAACAATCTCTTCCTTCCTATAAAAAAAACCCTACTATCTGAATCACTTGCATACTCAGGGATTTCACATCTAAACAAGATTTATCAACAAAATTCCTAGCAGTGGTAGCATTACCCTTGCAGAAGATGCTGAATTTTTATTGGTCTCTCCTGCCTTCAACTGACCTGCTCTGTAGCTTCACTGACCCACCAACAGCAACAGACAGACTTCAGATCCTTACATTTCCTTTTTCTTTTTTTGGCTTAAAGCGGAGTTCCACCCAAAAATGGAACTTCCATTTTAAGGGACGGTGACCCCCTGACATGCCACACTTGGCATGTAATTTTTTTTTGGGGGGGAACCCTCTTTTTAGAGGGTTCCAGCTCCCACTTCCTCCCGGGGCACTGCAGCGCCAGAAGTAAGTTCACCTTTCCCCCCTCCCTCTTGGCAATCATCTGGGACACGTCACAGGTCCGAGATGATTGCCTGGCCAGTCACGGCGTGCAGCGCGGCTCGTGCATGAGCAGTACGTGCTCAGCTGTGAAGCCACAGACGGACGCCCACAGAGACAATGCCGACACCGCAGAGAGGAGGGGGAGACGCTGGACCCTGGGACAGGTAAGTGTCCGATTATTAAAAGTCAGCAGCTGCAGTATTTGTAGCTGCTGACTTTAAATTTTTATTTTTAGTCGGAACTCCACTTTAACTATCTTGGATAGAGAAGGTTAGCATTACAAGATGCCTCAAAACGTCAGCAAAAATCCCTCCACACAACAGACTTCTAGGATCCTATAAGCCCGGAGGAGCTATTATTTTCCAGTATTTTAGGCTTCTGCAACAGGCCAGCTTAGATTCTTTAGTTTCTGTTGACTGACACAGGTCAGCTTTAGGACTTTTTAGGCCTCTAACACAGGTCAGTGTAAAGTCTGTGGTCCTAGACTAGACCCTTCTTGGGTTGCTGCTACAGGCCAGCTTAAAAGTTAAGTTCACCTTTAAAAAAAATAAAAATAAATGCACATCTTTTTACAGGTAATAAAATGTGCATTTCGTATTTTTTTTCTTATATAGTCACAAACACCAGTCCATCCAGTTCAACTTGTTCTGTGTGAGTGTTCTTCTGTTTATGTCAATAGTACATTGTAAATCCCTGTATGTTGTGATCGTTAAGGTGCCCATCGAATAGTTTTTTTAAACTATTGACGCTCCCTGCTGATACTACTGCTTGTGGAAGAGAATTCCACATCCTTACCGCTCTGACAATAAAGAACCCTCTATGCAGTTTAGGGTTAACCCGCTTCTCTTCCAATTAAAGTGAATAGCCGCGTGTCTTTTTAAATTCCCTTTCACTGAAACATTTTTTCCCTATGCTAGGGTCACCAGTGTTAGCTTTGTTGCCCTTCTCTGGACTCTCTCCAGTTCCAGCACATCCTTCCTGAGGACTGGTGCCGAGAACTGGACGGCATACTCAAGATGGACCAGAGTCTTGTAGAGTGGGAGAATTATCGTTTATCTCCGGAGTGGATCCCCTTTTTAATGCATGCCAATATTCTGTTGGCTTTGCTTGCAGCAGCTCGGCATTGCATGCCATTGCTGAGCCTGTGGTCTACTAGGATCCATAGGTCCTTTTCCATCCTAGATTCCCCCAGAGGTTCTCCCCCTAATGAGTAACTTGCGTTCGTATTTTTAGCACCCATATGCATTACTTTACATTTTTCAACATTAAACCTCACTTGCCATGTAGATGCCCACCCCATTTTTTTTTTCATCATCCTGCGCAGAAGTTATTGCCCTGCTTAACCTTGTATCATCTGAAAACATTGAGATTGAGCTGTTTATCCTATACTCTATATTGTTTATGAATAAATTAAACAAAATTGGTCTCAGGACATATCCCTGGGGGACCCCACTTACCACACCTGACCATTCTGAGTATTTGCTATTTATGACCACTCTTTGGACCCGCCCCTATAGCCAGTTTTCAATCCAGGTACTCACCCTTTGGCCCATGCCGACAGACTTCAGTTTGTAAAGTAAAAGTTTGTGGGGTACTGTATCAAATGCCTTTGCAAAATCCAGATACACCACACCCACAGGCCTTCCTTTAACTAGATGGCAGCTCACTTCTTCATAGAACGTTAATAGATTGGTCTGGCAAGAACGATTCTCCATGAATCTGTGCTGATTATCACTAATGATACCGTATTTTATTACTAAAATCTTGGATATAGTCCCTCATCATCCCCTCCATTAGCTTACATACTATTGATGTTAGGCTGACTGGACTGTAGTTTCCAGGGCTATATCTCGGCCCTTTTTTAAATATTGATACCACGTTGGCTTTTTCCAATCAGCTGGTACCATTCCAGCTTACTGTCCATAAAAATTAGGAACAATGGTCTAGCTATCACCTGGTTGAGTTCCTTGAGGACCCTCGAGTGTAAGCCATCTGGTCCTGGTGACTTATTTATGTTAACCACTTAAGGACCAGCGTCGTTTTGGATTTTAGGTGTTTACATGTTTATATATTGTTTTTTTTTCTAACACCCTAGAGAATAAAATGGCAGTCAATGCAATACTTTTTTTTTGCACCGTATTTGCGCAGCGGTCTTATAAGTGCACTTTTTTTTTAAAAATTCACTTTTTTGAATAAAAAAATAAGACAACAGTAAAGTTAGCCCATTTTTTTTATATTGTGAAATATAATGTTACGCCAAGTAAATTGATACCCAACATGTCACGCTTCAAAATTGCGCCCGCTCGTGGAATGGTGTCAAACTTTTAGCCTCAAAAATCTCCCTAAGCAATGTTTAAAAAGTTCTACAGGTTGCATGTTTTGCGTTACAGAGGAGGTCTAGGGCTAGAATTATTGGTCTCCCTCTACCGGTCGCGGTGATACCTCACATGTGTGCTTTGACCACTGTTTTCATATGCGGGCGCTACTCATCCCTACTAAACATCCCTTGTAATAGAAAAAAGCATGACAGGACCTCTTAAATATGAGATCTGGGGTCAAAAAGACCTCAGATCTCATATTTACACTAAAATGCAATAAAATAAAAAAAAAGTCACTTAAAAAAATGACATTGAAAAAAATGTGCCTTTAAGAGGCGTGGGCGGAAGTGACGTTTTGATGCCGCTTCCGCCCAGCAGTGTCATGGAGACGAGTGGGCGCCATCTTAGCCTCACTCGTCTCCAGGCACAGAAGGGAGACAGACTCGATCGCCTCCGCCGCTACCGACGGCTCCGGTAAGCGTCGGAGGGCTCCGGATCGCGGCGGGAGGGGGGCAGCCCCTAGCTGCTGCCATAACAACGCTATCCGCCGCCAAAGTTTGGACGTACATCAGCGTGCGGCGGTCGGCAAGTGGTTAATTTTTTCAAGTATATTTTTTTTATCTTCTGTTAGCCATGAGGGTGCATTCTGTGACGTTTTATTAACATTACAGTCTTGGTTACTATGTCTCCCCATTTCCTTTGTGAAAACTGAGGAGAAGAATGCATTTAAAACTGTTGCCTTATCTTTGTCTTGTGTTACCAAATTCCCTTGATCATTCTTTATGGGGCCAATATATTCTAGCCTCACTTTCTTACTGTTTATATATTTAAAGAATTTCTTGTTTTGTTTTTCTTTTTACTCTCCTCCGCTATGTGCCTTTTGTGGTCTATTTTAGCTGCCCTGATTGAGCTCTTACATTTCCTATTGCATTCTTTGTATTATTGGAGTGCTGACAATGACCCCACAGCCTTGTATTTTTTAAAGGCCTTTTCTTTTGCTTTTATGTGCATTTTTACGTTAGAGTTTAGCCACGCAGGATTAATTTTAGCGCTTTTAAAAGTATTTCCTGTTTGAATGCATTGACCGATTCCTTTATTTAGTATGCTCTTAAAGCACCCCCAATTTTCCTCCATGTTCTTTGTTCCCAGGATATTATCCCATTTAATATCATCTAGCACAAGCGCAGTTTAGGGAAGTTGGCTCTTCTGAAGTTCAAGTGTCCTTGTATTACCCTTGTGCTTTCATTTCTGTGATTTATACTAAATTGAATTGACCTGTGGCCGCTGTCTCCTAAGTTACCCCGTACTTCACATGCGCGATCAGGTCTGTATTGTTTGTAATCAGTAGGTCTAGTAATGCTTTCTCTTGTTGGTGCATTCACCAACTGATCCATTAAATTATCCTGCAAGACATTTAGGAAATGGCGAGCCTTGGACGAATGAGCGGTTCCTCCTGCCCAGTCTATATCTGGATAATTAAAATCCCCCATTATAATAACATTTCCCAGCCTTGCTGCCATTCCAAGCTGTGATACCTTCCCCCTCCTCCCTCAGGTTAGGGGGCCTGTAGCATACACCCACTATTACTTTCTCATTATTTTCCTTTCTTTGGAGCCCCACCCATCATTCTTGATTTACAGCCATATTTTCCACATATCGCTATGATATAGGGAATACCCCTGAATGGTTGCCAGCTAATCATGTGAGCTGTCAAACCAAGTTTCTGAAATTCCCACAAAATCAAAATCCTCCTCATACATTACCAGCTCCAGTTCTCCCATTTTAGTAGCTAGACTTCTACCATTGGTATACAAGCCTCTTAATTTTGTCCTATCGCATGCTATTTCCTTCATAATTGTTATGATGCTGCAATTTGGGGCCTGGAGCCTGAAAAGCATTGCACCCGCGATCAGCAGATCTTGGGTGCCATGCAGGTCTCCTGCAGACTTCTCATTTAATCTGTCTGCTCATACTTCGTATGGGCAGATAGATACACACTGACAAGAAGAATGAACAAACTACTGGAGCGCTCAGCAGTGCCATGGCAGTTCATTGAAACTACAAGCCAACAGCCGCAAGTCTGTGAATGAATGGCCGGGTGGGTGGAGCCCTGCAGGGCCATGTTTTTTTTAAATGGTGACAGCGGGCGCCCAGAAAAGATTCCTTCCCGCTGTCACTGAGGGGATGGGGGAGAGAGGCTGCAGCTGCTGGAACATGGTAAATGCTCAACCCTAAATATGGGTGGACCATGTAACATGTTCCAAAAGATGAACCTATCCTTCAAGACTTGTTTGGGCACAAGCCAAATTGGATACTCCGGGGCAGGCCTGGACTGGGACAAACAATAGGCTCGGTCATCTTAGACTGAGCAGCCCATTTTATTTTTAAACTAAATTTCAAATAACAACAACTACCAGTTTGCTGTGCACTTTAAAAATATAACGTGATACTGAGAAGAAAAAGTGATTGATTTGCAATGTTACAGCATCATTACTGCTCACTGACTGGTTGATAGAGGTTACAGCACACATTATAGCTCACTGATTAGCTGCTAGAGGTTACAGCACATCATTTCTGCTGGCTGATTGGTTGCTTGAGGTTACTGCACATCATTATTGCTTACTGATTGGTTGCTGGAGGTTTCTGCACATCCTTACAACCCACTGATTGGTTGCTAGAGGTTATTGTACATCCTTACTGCTCACTGATTGGTTGCTAGTGGTTATTGCACATCATTACCGCTCACTGTTTGGTTGCTAAAGGTTGAGGCACATTGTTACTGCTCACTGATTGGTTGCTAGTAGATACTGCACATCATTACCGCTCACTGATTGGTTGCTAGAGGTTACTGCACATTACCACCACTCCCCCACCACTTAGCTCCATAACCCCAAACAGCTCTCTATAGCCCTGCCCATCTACCCACTGTACTCTTCATAGCCCAACCCACAACCCCTCTGCATTCTTCATTGACTCTCCCACAATACCCTTCTCTACTCTCAATAGCCCTGCTCACAAAGCTCCCTCTCCATAGCCCCACCCCAAAATGCAACTGTGCTCTCCATAGCCTCACCCAAAATGCCACTCAGCTCTCCATAGGCCATCCCACAAAGCCCCCTCTATTCTCCATAACGCCACCCCCTAATGTCACTTTTATCTCTATCGGGATACCACCCAAAGCCCTCTAATTCCAATAGCCCCGCCTACAACCCCCCTCCGATCATCAAGACTCCTTTAGGCCACTCTCTGTGCCTGGTGGAAGTCCGTAGATGAGGCTAGCAGTGTGGACATTCCCTGTAACTCCCTTTCCCCCCACGCCCCATACCGACTGCCAGTCACTGATTACCCTAGCCTCAGGGTTTAGGAACAGTCATAGACAGTCTATATAGGGAGGAGCTACCTGGTCCTGGCCAGCAGGACTCACCATCTACAGGCTCTCGGTGCTACTGGCTGCCGATCCCACTCTGATCTCCACTCCTACCCCCCGGCCTCCCGAGCATACAGGCTGCATGGTACAGGGTGGGGTCAGAGAGTCAGTGGAGCTCCCGACCCCACCCACTCCTTGCTCGCTGGGGAATAATACACCACACAGCACTGCCTGTCTCCCGTGTACCCGGTCGCTGCACAGTGCCAATGGGGCCCTGCTTGTTAGGACATGCAGCCCCGGCCCACTAGGCAAATGCCCAGTGTGCCCTATGGCCAGTCCGGGCCTGCTCTGGGGCCAGATGGGTAAATAGGAGAACAAAATTCTCCTGGGTTCTGGTTTTCTCCCCCAGGCAAAAGCCTGGGAGGCTAAGATGCTTCTACACTCACATTCACACCAGGTGGGGCTGGGAGGCATAGGAACTCTCACAGCTACAATACTGTGCAAACATTTTATACAGGTGTAAAAAATGGTGTAAATTAACAATGCTTTCAGAAATAGAAGTGTTAATAGTTTATTTTTTAACAATTACAAAATGAAAAGTAAATAAACAGAAGAGAAATCCAAATCAAAACAATATTTGGTGTGACCGCCTTTGCCTTTAAAACAGCATGAATTCTTAAATTCTTCTTGGTGCACTTACACACAGTTTTTAAGGGAACTTGGCAGGTAGGCTGTTACAAACATCTTCTGTGGATGTAGGCTGCCCCAAATCCTTCTGTCTCTTCATGTAATCCCGGACAGACTTGGCGATGTTGCGATCAGGGCTCTGTGGGAGCCAAACCATCACTTGCAGGACTCCTTTTTCCTCTTTACACTGAAAATAGTTCTTATTGCCACTGGCTGCATGTTTGCGATTGTTGTCTAGCTGAAGAATATATTCGGGGCCAGTCACACGCTTTCCTGATTGTATGGCATTATGGATAAGTATCTGCCTGTATTTCTGAGCTTTGAGGGGCATCTGTGCTGTTTTATTTTTTTTTTAAGATGCTGGTAATTCTAAACACTTTTTTCTTGATGCTGCAGCACTTTCTGTGCATCACAGAGAGACAACCCTTCACAGGCAGGATTAGGGTAGCCCCCGCCTAGGCATGTTATTTGAAGGAAATTGGCATTTTTTAATGGTTTGAGTATTTTGAACATTGAGTATTTTGTATGTAAGTGTAGTGCTATTCTTTTCACTCTCTGCGACTACTAAGGTATGATGGCCCCACCTGTATAGTATTTAGGAGCAGAGTCTTTATAATCTGTGTGATCAGGACAGGATCTCTAACAAGCGCTAGTGCCTCCACTCAATTGGGGCTTGTGAATAGCAGGTGAAATTCCAATTGCATAGCTCCCAACTGTCCCTGATTTCGAGGGACTGTCCCTGATTTGAAGCAATATCCTTCTGTCCCTTATTCCTCCTCATTTGCCCCTCAATTTGGCCTGATCTATATTGATGTATACAAGATGAACTATTTATCTATCAAAAAGTGTTTTCGAGCGCTAAATCTTTCATCTGATTTCTAAATTGCTGCATTTGCAAATCCCAAAAGCCAATATAAAGGAATAGTAGTAGTATAAAAAGCACTTGTGGATTTAATCGAGCACGATCTCCTCTTCTCAAGTCCTCAGGCATTAGTCCATGTAATTTTGGGACAGCATTAGTGTGAAAACTTGGTGCTCCAACCATGCCTGGAACTGTAGGCACAAAGTTTTGGGCTGTTGGTTCAAAAACAGGGGTAGCTGGGTTCAGATCTCCCCTCTGAGGGAGGCCCCCATCAGTAATAGGTGAAGAAACTTGTGCACGAGACTCTGGTGGAGGTGTAAACCAGTCACTGTCATCACTCTGGTCTCCACTGTCTGCACAAAGCACATCATTAGCATCTGTAGCAATATCAGATTGTGGCTCCTCATCAGCAGTAGCAACTTGTGGTACTGGAAGCAAGTGATTCCTATGCCAGGCTTTGATCTGACCCTCAGGTCCTCCAATCCTGTAGACTGGAGTTCTAGGCAATTTTTCTATAACTTCAAAC
The DNA here is from genome assembly GCA_037952925.1 of Lithobates clamitans. NCBI lineage: Eukaryota > Metazoa > Chordata > Amphibia > Anura > Ranidae > Lithobates > Lithobates clamitans. Next base: position 529,724 of record JBBGZY010001695.1, read on the forward strand.
AACTAATTTCTCCAGCAATCAGCTAATTTATGTTTGGCTGAAGGTCCCAAATTGTGGAGAAGCACTTTATCACCAGGTTGTAAGTCTTTGTAACGAACTTTGGCATCAAAACGCCTTTTATTTTCAGCATTTATTTTTGCAGCCATTTGATAGGCCACTTTTAAACCCTGTTTAGGTTGTGCCACATACTGGTAGAGATTTCTATTTTTCCACTCCATCAGTAGACACACCCAACTGAATGTCAATAGGGAGACGGGCTTCTCTCCCAAACATGAGGGAATTATGGAGAGAAAACAGTTGATTCATGTCTGGTACAATTGTAGGCATGTACCATAGCTCCAACATGTCGGCTCCAGGTTTGCTTAGCACCATTAGGGAGGGTACCCAACATGTTCAACAAGGTGCGATTGAAACGTTCAGGGAGAGCATCACCCTCTGGATGATAAGGTGTGCTGCGGCTCTTGTCGATGTTAAGCAATGTTAACAGATCTTTAATTACGCGACTTTCAAAGTCCCGCCCCTGAAGTCGATTTGGCAATCCATAATGAACAAAAAACTTCTCCCACAACACTTTAGCTACAGTTACTGCTTTTTGATCTTTGGTGGGATAGGCTTGAGCATATTGAGTATAGTGGTCAGTCACAATCAAAACATTTCCCACACCACTGCTGTCATTGTTAATACACAAAAAAGTGTTCCGTAGAAGCAGCTTGGGTAGGCAAAGTTTTCTGCTGCAGACATTTCACACAGCGGCAGCAATAGTCAACAACGGATTCCCTCATTCGCGGCCAAAAGAAACGGTCTTTGATTAGTCCATAGGTTTTTTAACTCCTAGATGTCCATGTTGGTCATGTAAACTCTCCTTGTACAGCAGCTGTAGCACAGTAGGCAGCCACAACAAGCCCAGGTACTTTCTCCCATTCACTTTCTTCTAGGTTCACTGGCAACCTAGGTTGCCTAGAAAGAACATCATCCCCAATATTTTTGAGCCCTGGCTTGTACTTGAGAGTGAATGGGTAATTAGACATAGCAGCAAGCCACCTATGACCAGTGGCATCCAGCTTAGCTGTAGTCAAAACATAAGTGAGGGGGTTGTTGTCAGTTCTCACCTCAAACTGAGCCTCATACAAGTAATCATGCAGCTTTTCAACAATAGCCCACTTCAGGGCAAGAAATTCCAGTTTGTGAACAGGATAATTATTTTCTGCTGGGCTTAGACTGCGACTAATATAAGCAACAGGCCTTAGTCCTCCTGGGTACTCCTGATGTAGGACTCCTCCTAATCCATCATAGCCGGCATCTACATGCAGAATATATGGCTTTTGTGGGTCTGCATAAGCCAACACTGGTGCTTCTGTAAGACTTTTCCTAAAGTGGAGATCCACACAAATTACTCACTTAAGCTTAACCCCATTAGTGCATTGCACAGATGTGCCAATGAACAAAAAAACATTTTTTGGTGCTGTATTTACCTTATTATCAGTCTTTTTAGTGGCACTTCCTGCTTGTCACCCCCTATCCTTTTTCCCCGGCGGCGCACTGTCTCCTGGGAGCTAAGAGCCCTTTCACACTGGGGCAGTTTGCAGGCGCTATTGCGCTAATAATAGCGCCTGAAAACCGACCCGAAAGTGCCGCTGCTTGCATTCCAGTGTGAAAGCCCCAAGGGCTTTCACACTGGAGCGATGCGCTGGCAGGACGGTAAAAAAAGTCCTGCCAGCAGCATCTTCGGAGCGGTGAAGGAGCGGTGTGTATACCGCTCCTTTACCGCTCCTGCCCATTGAAATCAATGGGACGGCGCGGCTATACCGTTGGCAGTGGTATTTAATCCTTTCTCGGCCGCTAGCAGGGGGTAAAACCGCCCCGCTAGCGGCCGCATACCGACGGTAAAACGCCGCTAATAATAGCGGCGTTTTACCGCCGACGCCGCCCCAGTGTGAAAGGGCTCTAAGTGTCACCATTCCCAGGAGTCAGTGCGGATTGCCGTTGAGAGAGATTGTAAAACAGGAAGTGACGTGTGACGCTGCTTTCTCCCCGTACTGAGCTTTGCATCATTTGTGTTTGTTTTTGTTGCCATCACAATGGGGCAGAAACTTCTGACGACGCCGCCTGTTGTGATGGCAACCTGGAAGTTTTAAGCTGTAGAAAAGCGTCCTCACAAGCAGAAATCGACCTCTCTCTGAAAGGAGTTTTGCTGGTTGTGTCACTGCCAGGGGATTCTTTGAGAAAGTCATTAAGACGCCGAGCGGTCTTGGAATAGCCTCTAATGAAGCATAATAGCCACAAAACCCCAAGTTGGACCTCAGTTCTTTCAGATTTGTGGGACATGGCCAGGTTACCACAGCCTCCACTTTAGCAGGATCAGTTGCTACCCCTTCTGCAGATACGATGTGACCCACAAAGTTTACTGAGAAGCGAGCAAACTTACATTTGTCCAGGGAGAGTTTCAGACCTTTCCTCAAATGATCTAGCACTTTAAACAGTCTCTGGTCATGCTCCTCCAAAGTGAAAACAAAAACAATTATGGCATCTAGGTAGACAATACATTGAGTGGGACAAAGGTCTCCCAGTGTCCGATCCATTAGACACTGAATGGTTGCAGGTGCCCCACTAATGCCCTGAGGAATGTGAGCAAACTGGAGAAACTCCAGGGGACAAATAAAAGCTGTCTTTTCTTGATCTTCCTCACTCATTGGTACTTGGTAATAACCAGATCTTAAGTCCATTACTGTGAACCATTTGCTGCCTTGCAGGGATCAAGGGCTTCCTCAGTGCGAGGTAGCGTGTATTGATCTGGGACCGTTCGCCGATTTAGAGTCCTATAATCAACACATATTCGTACTTCACCATTTTTCTTTCTGACCACCACTATTGGGGATGCATTTGGGCTTAATGAAGTTTTGAGCTTTCATTTTGTGCAAGGACTCTCAAACATCATACAGATCTTTAAGAGCTATGCGCCTGGGTCTTTCTCTAAATGGGGTGCTATCTGTTAGGTGAATACTGTGCTGAATACTTTTAGCACATCCAACATCTATGTTATCAGTACCGAAAACATCATCGTATTCCATTAGCTGCTCTCCTAGTGCTTGTTTGTGCTCTGCAGGACTATCGACATCACTCAGGTGAAAGTCTAATTTGGTTTCTTTCTCCTCGACCTTGGTAGGGTAGGAACTAATGGTTTCCACTGGGTAACAATAGGCTACCTCTTGCCAGGCTGGTATTATAACTGGGTATGTGGTAATGTTCCGAACAGTAACAACATCCATTCTTAACCACTTCCCGCCCGGCCTATAGAAGAATTTCAGCCGGGTGATGATTCAGTTATCCTGACTGGGCGTCAAATGAAGTCCTGCAGGATAACGCGGCGATCGTGGGCTACACCAATCTCGGTAAAGAGCCTCCGGCGGAGCCCACACTGGACCACCAGGAAAGCCACCAAGGAAGCCCCCAACATGTGGATGGCCAGGTACATACCCCATGGCTATCCACATGTGAAAATCAATGCCCAACATATGCCAATCAGTGCCTAAAAATGGGCACTGACTGGCACCTCTATGGCACAATAAAAATCAGTAATGCCCAGCAATGCCACCCATCAGTGTCATCAGTGCCACCCATCAGTGTCCATCAGTGCCACCTATCAGTGCCCATCTGTGCCTATCAATGCCCACCTATCAGTGCCCATCAGTGCCCATGTGTGCCACCTATTAGTGCCACACATAAGTGCCACCCATGAGTGCCCATCAGTACCGCCTATGAGTGCCCATCAGTGCCACCTATGACTGCCCATCAGTGCTGCATACCAGTGGCACCTATCAGTGCCCATCAGTGCCACCTATCAGTGTCCATCATCAGTGCCCATCAGTGCCACCTCATCGGTGCTCATCAGTGCAGAATTATCAGTGCCCATCAGTGCAGCCATATCAGTGCCCATCATTGAAGAAGAAAACGTACTTATTTACAAAAAAATTTAACAGAAACAAAGAAAAACTTTTTTTTTTCCAAAAAATCGCAGAGGTGATCAAATACCACCAAAAGAAAGCTCTATTTGTGGGAACAAAATGATAAAAAAAATTGTTTGGGTACAGTGTAGCATGACCGCGCAATTGTCATTCAATTTGCAACAGCGCTGAAAGCTGAAAATCGGCCTGGGCAGGAAGGTGTATAAGTGCCTGGTATTGAAGTGGTTAGATGATAGTCTTTCCTTTCTGGTACTATCTCCCATCCATTCTTTGCAGCCTCTTTTGTGTCAGTCTCTAGCAGGAAAAAGCTACAATTTGCTCTTGGTGAAATATCCACATAAACCTGCAACATTCTCACTCCCCTGGCTGCAAGCTTTATGGGATGCCATGTATTTCCCACACACCCTCCAGGAAGACCAGGAGCAAAGGTTTGGCAGATATTTTGAAGCTCTTGAGCAACAGGCAGTGAAGGTAGAGGAGTTCCCTGTTAGGGCTGAAGAAAATGTATGAAAGCAGCCTCAACGGCTTCAACATTGGAACCCATAATCATAGGAGCATACTCATTACCCCCAGGTGGAGGGCTCACATAAGCAATGACTTTAAGTGGCAGATCTTCATCAGCTATCACACCAGGAATACAAAGTTCAACTTCTAGACAACCATCCATAAAACAGGATTTTCTCCCACACCATAAACAGGCATTGGGGGTTGTTTACTAAAGGCAAATCCACTTTGCACTACAAGTGTACTGCAAGTGCACTGAACGTGCACTTGGAAGTAAAATCGCTGTAGATCCTAGGGGGACATGCAAGGAAAAAAAATTAGCATTTTAGCTTGTACATGATTGGATGATAAAATCAGCAGAGCTTCACTTCATTTCAGAGCTTCCCCTCTACAGCGATGTACAGCGACTGCACTTACAAGTGCACTTCCAAGTGTACTTTCAGTGTACTTGTAGTGCAAAGTGGATTTGCCTTTAGTAAATCAACCACATAGTGTCCACAGGTTGCAAATGGAGGTAGTTTAATGCCGCGTACACACGAGCGGACTTTACGGCAGACTTTGCCCGGCGGACGGGATTTCGTCGAACAATTCGATCGTGTGTGGGCTCCAGCGGATTTTGTTTTCTCAAAAGTTGGACGGACTTAGATTTGAAACATGTTTCAAATCTATCCGACGGACTCGGGTCCGGTCGAAAAGTCCGCTCGTCTGTATGCTAGTTCGACGGACAAAAAGCCACGCTAGGGCAGCTATTGGCTACTGGCTATGAACTTCCTAATTTTAGTCCGGTCGTACGTCATCACGTACGAATTCGACGGACTTTGGTTGATCGTGTGTAGGCAAGTCCGTTCATTCAGAAAGTCCGTCGTAAAGTCCGTTGAAAAGTCCGCCGGGCAAAGTCTGCCGTAAAGTCTGCTCGTGTGTACGCGGCATAGGTGTTGCTGATAGAAGGGCCTGTATATGATAATCAGCTGAGAACCAGTATCAAACAAAGCAGTAGTGGGTATATCATTAACAAACAAATTGAAAGTACATTTGCGGCCTACGCCAGGTAGCTTGGTAAACATTTGTTTTCTTGATTTTCCATGTTTCATTTTGTACATATGTCCAGCTATAATGTGAATTTCAGAACTAGGGATGGGCCGAACACCCCCGGTTCGGTTCGCATCCAGAACATGCGAACGGACCGAAAGTTTGCGCGAACATTCGAACATCGTTAAGCCTATGGGACTCGAACGTGAGAAATCAAAAGGTGCAAATTTTAAGGCTAATATGCAAGTTATTGTCCTAAAAAGTAAGCTCTAACGAGCAGGGCCCTCTGATTCCTCCTGTATTGAATTGTATTGTACTTGTATTGTCTGCCCTAATGTTGAAAAGCGCTGCGTAAACTGCCGGCGCTATATAAATCCTGTATAATAATAATAATAATAATAATAATAAAAAGTTTTTGGGGGCCCGGGTGCTGCCCCAGGGGACATGTATCAATGGAAAAAAAGTTTTAAAAACTGACGTTTTTTCGGGAACAGTGATTTTAATGATGCTTAAAGTGAAAAAAATAAAAGTGAAATATTCCTTTAAATATCGTACCTGGGGGGTGTCAATAGTATGCCTGTAAAGTGGCGTGTGTTTCCCGTGCTTAGAACAGTCCCTACACAAAATGACATTTCTAAAGGAATAAAAGTCATTTAAAACTGCTTGAGGCTTTAATGTAATGTCGGGTCCCAGCAATATGGATGAAAATCAGTGAGACAAATGGCATGGGTACCCTCCCATCCCGTTACCAGGCCCTTTGGGTCTTGTATGGATATTAAGGGAAACCCTGCACCCAAATTAAAAAAAGAAAAGGCGTTGGGCTCCCGGGCCCTATATACTCTGAACAGCAGTATACAGGTGGTGCAAACAAGACAGGGACTGTAGGTTTGTTCTTATGTAGAATCTGTTTGTAATTTGGAACAGATACATTTTGTAAATGTAGCTCCAGCCAAAAAATCCATTTTAAAGCTTTTTGGAAAACTTAGGTAAGGGTTATCACCCCTGTAACATTTGTTTTGCTGTCTGTGCCCCTGTTTAGAAGATTTCCCCTCACTTTCTGTCCCAATGACAATTGGATTTTGAAAATTTTGGGTTTTTAAAGCAGAGGGCCACCTTGAAAAAAAATTGCATTAATATTCTTAAAAAAAAAAAAAAAATTGAAAAAAAAAATGAACTTACCAGAAACCCCTGTTGCTAGGCAGTCTTCCTAATCTGTCTCTTCCTATTCCGCGGCGCTTCCTCCTCTTCGGCAAGCAGCCCCGTTGCCTTCTGGGACATGTGTGTGACCCAGAACACAACAGGGCCATTCACAAAGCGCCGCGCGACTCGCGCATGCGCAGTAGGAAACAGGCAGTGAAGTCGCAAGGCTCCACTGCCTGTTTCCCTTCGTTAAGATGGCGGCGCTGGCAGCCTGGACGGATCGGCCGGGGGGGGCGGGGGGGCGACATCGCGGGCTCACTGGACAGGTAAGTGTCCTTTTTAAAAGTCAGCAGCTACAGTGTTTGTAGCTGCTGACTTTTAAAAAACAAACATCGTGGCCGGAACACCCCTTTAAGGGAAACAAGGATTGGTGAAAAATCAGTGCTTGAATTCCTACGTATCTGGTACGCAGTTTGAATTATTACATCTTGCACTCCATTTCAGAAGGTTGGATTAAAGAAGTTTCTGCTCTGTTTTCTGGAGAACTACATAAGGACTCCCCTTTGCTGATCTTTTTTAGATATTATATGGACTTTTTTTCTTTTCTTTATTATTCTTTAATATTCATATATATATGTTTGTGTGCTATTATACACCTTCTCAGAGTATGATCACAGAGTTTTTTTTATATTGTGCTGATATTTTGTGCTATAATTTTGGGTTTTATATTTACAGATTTTCATATATATATATATATATATATATATATATATATATATATATATATATATATATATATATATATATATATTTCTTCATATGTATCACTAGTGGTTGAGTGGTTTTGCGCACTTTTTTCTTCTCTTCAACCCCTCACAGATACTCTTGTTGAGCGCAGGAACGAGCCCTGCTGTTAAATATTTGATCAAAAATTGTAATTACACGCCCCTGTTAAACAGGGGCAGAAAAATTGGGCCTTAGGCAGTGGTGGTGGTGCCACAACACTGCAACCCCTCACAGATACTCTTGTTGAGCGCAGGAACGAGCCCTGCTGCAAAATATTACAGCTAATATTGTAATTACACCTCCCTGTTAAACAGGGGCAGAAAAATTGGGCCTTAGGCAGTGGTGGTGGCGCCACAACACTGTAACCCATCACAGATACTCTTGTTGAGCGCATAAACGAGCCCTGCTGCAAAATATTACAGCAAAAATTGTAATTACACGCCCCTGTTAAACAGGGGCAATAAAATTGGGCGTTAGCCACTGGTGGTGGTGCCCGGAACCAAAAATGTTTTTAGAAGCTATCAACATGAACATTGAGGAGGAATAGGATAGTCACTCAGCATAAAAGGATAGTCACTCAGCATCAGCATAGGCAGTCTTGAAGGGATCTCACATTCATAAAAAATTAATCGGTTACATCAGCATCAGGTGCTTGGTAGCTGGTGATCCAAGACTGATTCATTTTTATGAATGTGAGCCGATCAACCGACGCGGTGGACAGCCGCACTTTGTGATCGGTTACAAAGCCTCTAGCAGCACTGAATGTGCGTTCCGAAAGAACGCTGGATACAGGACAGGCCAGTAGCTCAATTGCATTGCTGGAACTGATCAGACCTTGGGGCTGCGGACTAAAAAATTGTCTAAACGCATTGGTCAGATGGCCACCTTCTCCACCGCTCCTTCTGTGGCTCCCCCAGGCTCTGGAAACGCAAAAACCTTTCTGCAAGGCCTCCCAAAGATATTTCAATCTCTGCTCCCTCTGCGATGGCTGAATAAGTTTCTTCACCTTACCCTTGTAATATGGATCAAGAAGGGTTGCCAGCCAGTACTGATTCCTCTCCTTGAGGCATTCAGTTCGGAGTCCTCTGGGTCAGGGTTACTAAGGACGACCTGATCTGCACCCACCTCCTGCCAGCCACGTACAGGTCCATGGGCTTCTGGGGATGGGAAACGATCCCTTGAAGACTGCTGCTGATGCTGAGTGCCAGGCTCCACCTCCATGCTGACACAATACTCCTCCTCTTCCTGTGTGATAGGCGGGCCTGCAGGAATACTGTCTGGATAAAGGGGGCCTTGAGAGGTAAGGAAGTCCTCCTCTTCCTCCCTCTGTTCTGCCTCAAGTGCCCTGTCCATTATTCCATGCAGCGTGTGCTCCAGCAGGTAGACAAGAGGGACAGTATCACTGATGCATGCACTGTCACTGCTCACCATCCTCTTGGCCTCTTAAATGGTGACAGGACAGTGCATGCATCCTTGATCATGAGCCACTGGCGTGGTGAAAAAAAGCCAAGCTCCCCTGACCCTGTCCTGGTGCCATACTCGCACAGGTAGTCATTGATGGCCCTCTGCTCCATGTGCAGCTGCTGCAGCATTGCCAATGTTGAGTTCCACCTGGTGGGCATGTCACAGATGAGGCAGTTCTTGGGCAGGTTGCATTCCTTTTGGAGGTCAGCCAGCAGAGCATTGGCATTATATGACCAGCGGAAATGCCCACAGACTTTCCTGGCCTGCCTCAGGAGATCCTGTAAGCCCAGGTGCCTGCACAAGAACCACTGCACCACCAAATTAAGGACGTGAGCCAAACAGGGAACATGGGTGAAGTGTCCCTGTCGGAGGGTGTAGAAGAGCTGGCATGGCGTCAACCACCTCTGAGCCTGCCCCTGCAGAACTGACAGAATTTCTGCCCCAGTGTGGCTCCTGTCCCCTAAGCAGAGCAACTCAAGCACCGCATGGCATCTTTTTGCCTGAGTGCTTGCGTAGCCCCTAAAATGCCTACGGAGCACCGCTGTTTCCGAGGACAAATCTGTACAGGAAGAGGCCATAGAGGAAGAAGAAGGGGTGGGGGAGAGAGGTGTGGCAGAATCACCACCACCAGCATTTTGGAGGCGCGGTGGCGGAACAAGCTCCAACAATACTGCACCCTGTCCTGCATCCTTCCCAGCTGCCAGCAGGGTTACCCAGTGCGCCGTGAAAGAAAGGTAACGTCCCTGTCCATGCCTGCTGGACCATGAGTCAGTGGTAATATGCACCTTACCGCTAACCGCCCTGTCCAACAAGGCCAAGACATTGCCTTCCACATGTCTGTAGAGAGCCAGAATGGCCTTCCAAGAAAAAAATTGGCGTTTGGGAACCTGCCACTGAGGTACCGCACATTCCACAAATTCTCGAAAGGGGGCAGAGTCTACCAGCTGAAAAGGCAGCAGTTGGTCTACCTTGTTCTTTGGTTTGGGTCTTTTAAGTACTGTTACCAACGGACTGCATGAGAGCTCGACATATGTCTGGTCAAGCATGTGGTGCCCAAGCGGCTGCTGTTTTGGCCACGTTTGATACGCTTCAGACATATGTTGCAAACAGCACTGGTGCGATCTGCTGCACACGTCTCAAAAAAGGCCCACACCAAAGAACTTTTGGAAAGTCAGCAGCGCCCTGCACATGCGGAGCTCTGCAGTGTGATGCAGTCAGTTGCCTGCCCTTAAGCTGGCTCCTAGAGGGCATCCTGCCTCGTTGGAGATGTGCCTCCTCCTCTCTTCTATCTGGCACCCACGTAGAGTCAGTGATCTCATCATCCCCTCCCTCCTTGCCACTGGAGCAAACCTGGCAGTATGCTGCAGTTGGGGGAACATGACTACCAGTTTCTTGTCCTTCTTGGGCACCTCCTCTCTCTGGGCTCACGTTACTGCCTTCATCCTCAACTTGGGTACAATCATCAGAGCCTTCAAAACGCTGCACATCCTCCTGCAGCATGTACCCTACACTGTGGTCGAACAGTTCGGGGGACTCCTCAGGGCATGATGGTAGGGGCTAGGGAAGGAGTGACTGATGACATTGAGCCGATGGAAGAAGCTGCTTTGGCAGCTACATTGGCAGACAAAGTACCCTGAGCCTGGGTGACAGAGGATGAGGAGGATGAGGATGGCTTGGTCATCCACTCTACCAACTCTTCTGCATGTTGTGGCTCAACACGGCCAGCTACCGAAAAAAAGGACAAGCGTGCCCCACGGCCATGTGCTGAGGATGCACCGTGTCCACGACCAGCACTGTTGGCTGTAGACACAGAGCCTGCTTGCCCTCTTTTAGAGGCTTGTGAGCATCTGCCTCTCCTTGGTGGCCTTCCAGACATACTGTACAATTGGATTAGCAAAACAACGCCTGAAGTTTACTGAAAAAAGTACACCAGGAATGGCCTACAGTCGGGTATAGGCTTGGCTAGACTAAATATATATATATATATATACAAGCCTGTGTGTGTGTGTGTGTATATACAGGTAAAAGCCAGTAAATTAGAATATTTTGAAAAACTTGATTTATTTCAGTAATTGCATTCAAAAGGTGTAACTTGTACATTGTATTTATTCATTGCACACAGACTGATGCATTCAAATGTTTATTTCATTTAATTTTGATGATTTGAAGTGGCAACAAATGAAAATCCAAAATTCCGTGTGTCACAAAATTAGAATATTGTGTAAGGGTTAAATTTTGAAGACACCTGGTGCCACAAACTAATCAGCTGATTAACTCAAAACACCTGCAAAGGGCTTTAAATGGTCTCTCAGTCCAGTTCTGAAGCCTACACAAACATGGGGAAGACTTCAGATTTGACAGCTGTCCGAAAGGCGACCATCGACACATTGCACAAGGAGGGAAAGACACAAAAGGTTATTGCTGAAGAGGCTGGCTGTTCTCAGAGCTCTGTGTCCAAACACATTAATAGAGAGGCAAAGGGAAGGAAAAACTGTGGTCAGAAAAAGTGTACAAGCGATAGGGATCACCGCGCCCTAGTCAAGATTGTGAAAAAAAACCCATTCAAAAATGTGGGGGAGATTCACAAGGAGTGGACAGCTGCTGGAGTCAGTGCTTCAAGATCCACCACCAAAAGATGCTTGAAAGACATGGGTTTCAACTGCCGCATACCTCGTGTCAAGCCACTGTTGACCAAGAAACAGCGCGAAAACCGTCTCACCTGGGCTAAGGAAAAAAAGAGCTGGACTGCTGCTGAGTGGTCCAAAGTCATGTTTTCTGACAAAAGCAAATTTTGCATTTCCTTTGGAAATCGAGGTCCCAGAGTCTGGAGGAAGACAGGAGAGGCACAGGATCCACGTTGCCTGAAGTCTAGTGTAAAGTTTCCACCATCAGTGATGGTTTGGGGTGCCATGTCATCTGCTGGTGTCGGTCCACTCTGTTTCCTGAGATCCAGGGTCAACGCAGCCGTCTACCAGCAAGTTTTAGAGCACTTCATGCTTCCTGCTGCTGACCTGCTCTATGGAGATGGAGATTTCAGGTTCCAACAGGACTTGGCGCCTGCACACAGCGCAAAATCTACCCGTGCCTGGTTTACGGACCATGGTATTTCTGTTCTAAATTGGCCAGCCAACTCCCCTGACCTTAGCCCCATAGAAAATCTGTGGGGTATTGTGAAAAGGAAGATGCAGAATGCCAGACCCAACAACGCAGAAGAGTTGAAGGTCACTATCAGAGCAACCTGGGCTCTCATAACACCTGAGCAGTGCCAGAAACTCATCGACTCCATGCCACGCCGCATTAATGCAGTAATTGAGGCAAAAGGAGCTCCAACCAAGTATTGAGTATTGTACATGCTCATATTTTTCATTTTCATACTTTTCAGTTGGCCAACATTTCTAAAAAATCCCTTTTTTGTATTAGCCTTAAGTAATATTCTAATTTTGTGACACACGGAATTTTGGATTTTCATTTGTTGCCACTTCAAATCATCAAAATTAAATGAAATAAACATTTGAATGCATCAGTCTGTGTGCAATGAATAAATATAATGTACAAGTTACACCTTTTGAATGCAATTACTGAAATAAATCAAGTTTTTCAAAATATTCTAATTTACTGGCTTTTACCTGTATATATATATATATATATATATATATATATATATATATATATATATATATATATATATTAAATGAACTGCAGCTCACTGAGTCACCTGCCTGAAAGTGTCTTTGAACACGTACTCCAGGAATGGCCGACAGTCAGGTATAGGCTTGGCTGAACTACAATGCAGTGGATATATATATATATTTTTTTTTTTTAATTTATTTATTTCAGGTACTTGTATAGCGCCATCAATTTACGCAGTGCTTTACATATACATTGTACATTCACGTCAGTCCCTACCCTCAGGGAGCTTACAATCTAAGGTCCCTAACTCACATTCATACATACTAGGGACAACTTAGAGAGGATCCAATTAACCTACCAGCATGTCTTTGGCGTGTGGGAGGAAACTGGAGTACCCGGAGGAAACCCACGCAGGCACAGGGAGAACATGCAAACTCCAGGCAGGTAGATTCGAACCAGCGACCCTTATATAATCATTTCAGTTTATTTTTTTCCTCATTAATGTACACACAGCACCCCATATTGACAGAAAAACACAGAATTGTTGACATTTTTGTAGATTTATTAAAAAAGAAAAACTCAAATATCGCATGGTCCTAAGTATTCAGACCCTTTGCTCAGTATTTACTAGAAGCAACCAATTGGAGGCGGGTGCACAGGACCCTCTAAGTGCGGGCAAGAAGAGCAGAAGATCAGTGGGCGGGTCCGGTGCTTGGAGGCGGGGCCTGAAGCGGCATGCTTCAGCATCCAGACCTTCCTCACCTGGGATAGTTCCGATGGAGGATCGTGTGGTTGGAGGGTGAGCTGTCTTGCTCAGAGGAGGAAGAGTAGCACAGCCGCCGACTGAGTGCCGGTGTATTTGGGAGCTGCGGCTGTTGGGGGCACCCCTGGTCAGCCTGTTAAGTCCTCTTCCTTATCTACTATGTCTTTGAGTGCTGCATTGTGTGGGCTGCTGGGGGTAGGGAATTGGAGTGATTCAGTGGCTACTAGAGCCGCGCCACAGTCTGCTGCGAGTGCAATGGCTGTCCCCCCAGTGGCGGGCTCACTGCCTGCCTCTTCTGGGTCAGATGTACGGCTGCAAGACTTGCTGGGGGGTCTGTAGGATTTAGTTAAGTGTTTTGCAGTGGGAAAGGGTGTACAAGCCCCACAGGTGTCAGCGTGGGTTCCACCGGGCGGTGGGTCAGTTGCGGACGTACGGGGTCTGGGTCTGGTGGGGCGGTGCCCCCCGGTCACAGAGGTCACCCTTTCCGCAGCGAGGCTTGCGGTGTCTGCCCCAGCCTCAGTGTCTGTAGGGGCAGTGTCAGGGGACAAGGCCGGATTGATGCAGGATGTCGCAGGGAAAACGGATTCTGTTCGGATTGCTGATGTAGTGAAATGCAAGGTCTACGTATGCTTTGAGGGGCCGCTAGGGGTGCATTTGAAGCCAGAAGTCAGGGACAAGATTTGCAAGGGTGAATATGTGGAAATCTTCTCTTTGCTGCCCCTGGAGAAATGTATTTATTCCACATACTTTTTCTAACTGGCTGCAGGCGTTTGCCATTATGGCATGCGTCATTGGGGAGAAGAACCCGAAACACTGTTCAGCACTCTTCTGTTACATGGACACCATCGGCAAGGCACACAGAGTCTATGGGGGATCCGCATGGCTATGGTATGATGAGCAGTTCCGGCAGCGAAGGGCCATCCATCCCTGTGCTGGGACCACAAGGACATTAGCCTTTGGATGCGACTGATGTCCTTGGGCCCTAAACCAGTTTTTTTCCGGGGGTGGGGGGGGTGGTGGTGGTGCAGTTGCCCCTGGACAGCTGGCAGTAAAATGAGGAATCATGTAAGTTTGGGGGGGCATGCCGCTTTAAACACGAATGCTCCGGCTCTGGAGGTTCTCATCCCATGTCCCGCTGCTTCAAAAACGGCCATGCCAGAGAGTTTGCTAATAAGAGGGATGGCGCCAGTAAAGGGGAAAAGGATGCAGCCGGATATCTGGATCAGGAGGCTACTCTGCTGTTGGTTGCGGAATTCTCTGAGGGTTTTCAGGTCCCATGTTCCTTGGATTCTGTCCCACCTATGGGGACAGAATTGGGGGACGAAATTTGCGTTCTGCCTTGGAGCATCCTGGGGTGGTCTCTGAAAAACTGGGTAAGGCAGTGGCGCTGGGGTGCATGGGTGGGCCTTTCTCGATTAAACCTTTCCCGGATTTGGTGATCTCACCTTTGGGGGTGGTGCCCAAGAAGGAGCCGCATAAGTTTCACCTTATTCACCACCTTTCTTTCCCGAGGGGCGGTTCAGTCAATGATGCGATAGATCCGGAGGCGTGTACGATGTCTTACACGTCCTTAGATGCAGCAGTTGGCTGGGTTCGCCGCTATGGAAAAGGGGCTCTGATGGCAAAATCCGACATTGAATCTGCATTTTACTTGCTTCCGGTCCACCCGGACAGCTTCCATCTGTTTGGTTGCTGGCAAGAGGAATATTACGTGGATTGTTGCCTTCCCATGGGCTGCTCCATTTCATGTGCCTTGTACGAGATGTTCAGCTCCTTCATCGAATGGGTTGTTTGTGATGTATCAGGGCTGAATTCCATCATTCATTGTTTAGATGATTTCCTGTGCGTGGGGCCACCTTTCCCTAACAGGTGTGCGGTGCTTCTACCCACGTTGCAGCACATTACGGGTAGATTCGGGATTCCTCTGGCCGTGGATAAAACGGAATGCCCGACTACCACTCTCAGTTTTCTGGGCATAGTTCTTGACTCCTGTGCCATGTAATGTCGCCTGCTGGAGGATAAACTGCTGGCACTCAAGACAGAGATTTGTGGGATCTTGGGACTCCGCAAGATTCAGCTTCGAAAGCTACAATCTCTGTTAGGTAAGTTGAATTTTGCATGTCACATTATTCCCATGGGCAAATACACAGAGAGTCGCCCTGGGACTTTAAGTGAGGCGGTCACAGTAGGCCAAAATAACAGCAGTAAATAGAGTAAAACCATTTATTCAAGAAGTAATGTACATACATGCATGGTGGTAGACAGTAGCATAGCCAATAAAATATTGCACATGATATAAGTAACATTGGTACATGTAGATATCATACAATAGACACAGATATTAAAGTAACCTTTACCTTCACGTGTTTCGTGAGACGTGGCTCGCTTCCTCAGGGGCAGATGCATGTGTGATGTATCTAATTAAACACAAAGATATGTGTGACACAGTGATAGATTTTAAAGCAAATGGTGAAAGGAGCTCAAGTGTATGGCATGGGAGCTGAGGGGGAGAGACTGACCAAAACCATCACCAGGGGACAGACGGAGGGCAGACATGGCATGGGTGAGAGTGTTTAACCCTGAAGGTCTCAATAGTTCCTTTGTAATCGTCAGCTGTAACATAAATGTTGGTAAATCAATATTGTTGATTACACAAAGTGGACATACAAATGGTATAATTGAGTATATAAATGTATATGCATCAACCTAAAGATGGAGCAGGACATGGAAATGTGAGGGAATGTGGAAAAAGTGCAGAAACCAAGAGGGATGTCTAGGAAAACAATCCCTAGAGCAAAAGAAAAGGGACGGTTATGATATGTGCAACAAAATATATATATATATATATATATATATATATATATATATATATGAGAGAGACCCAATATCAGGCATCAGAGTGCTAGAGTATAAGAGATGAGGCAATAGGCCAAAATAACAGCAGTAAATACAGTAAAGCCATTTGTTCAATAAGTAATGTACATACATGCATGGTGGTAGACAGTAGCATAGCCAATAAAATATTGCACATGATAAAAGTAACATTGGTACCTGTAGATATCATACAGTAGACACAGGCATCAAAGTAACCCGATGCGTTTCGCAAGATGTGGCTCACTTCCTCAGAGGAAGATGCATGTGTGATGTATCTAAATTGAACACAAAGATATGTGTGACACAGCGATAGATATTAAAGCTAATGGTGAAAGGGGCTCAGGGGTATGGAACCCCATACTCACCAATCTGCAGAGCCAAAGTGCAGAATTGCTGTATCCCAAAAGGTAGCAGCGACAAGTGTATGGCATAGGAGATGAGGGGGAGAGACTGACCAAAAGCATCACCAGGGGACAGACAGAGTGCAGACATGGCATGGGTGTTTAACTCTGAAGGTCTCAATAGTTCCATCTTTAGGTTGGTGCATATACATATACATTTATATACTCAGTTATACAATTTGTATGTCCACTTTGTGTAATCAACAATATTGATTTACCAATATTTATGTTACAGCTGACATTTACAAACGAACTATTGAGACCTTCAGGATTAAACCCATGCCATGTCTGCCCTCCGTTAGTCCCCTGGTGATGGTTTTGGTCGGTCTCTCCCCCTCAGCTCCCTTGCCATACACTTGTCGCTGTCACCTTTTGGGATACAGCAATTCAGCACCTTGGCTCTGCAGATTGGTGAGTAAGGGGTTACATACCCCTGAGCCCCTTTCACCATTTGCTTTAATATCTATCACTGTGTCACACATATCTTTGTGTTCAATTTAGATACATCACACATGCATCTGCCCCTGAGGAAGCGAGCCACGTCTTGCGAAACACGTCAGGTTACTTTGATACCTGTGTCTACTGTATGATATCTACATTTACCAATGTTACTTTTGCTACTTGTTACTTACCTGCTCAGTTGGGCTCATTGTGTATAACAGCTTACGAGGTCTCCTTATTTAAGGCAGCATTTTCTCTGGCATTTTTTGGAGCCTTTCGGATTAGTGAACGTGTCAGCCAATCAAAAGGGGTTCCAGGGGGCATATTGGCTAAGGATGTGATTTACAGGGAGGACAGTGTCACGCAGGTCCAAGACAGACCAGTTAGGCAAGGGCGCGCGAGTGCAGCTGTTTTCTCGGCCAAGTTCTCCCGTGTGTCCGGAGGGAGCGGTAAGGGAGTTTTTTGCGTTCGCCCAGTTTTGGCTGGGCCATTTTTGTTGCATGGTGAAGGGTCTCCTCTATCTAAGTTCCAGTTTGTGCCCTTTTTTCAGAAGAGTCTTAGGGCAGTGGGTTTCGATCACACACAGTACGCCTCGTACTCCTTCCGCATCGGGGCGGCCACGGAGGCCGCACGCTGTGGGTTGGACTAGGCAGCTGTTAAGCGGATTGGTAGATGGGACTCCAGGAGATTCTGTACCTACATTCAACTGCTTTTGTCGACGGGTTAAACAATGTTGGAGGGGGGGAGTTGGAGGTCCCTGTCTGGGTGTGTGTTTTTTGTTGAGTGAGTATCTGTTGTTTGTCTTAGTGTTATTCCATGGTGTTTTTGTTCTTTTCCTTTTAGGTGATGAGCAGCTGCGCCTCGTCTGGATCATGGGCCACTCATATGTGTTTTGGGGGGCCAGGCGAGCTGATGTTAGGCCTGATGGCAGGCAGCTGGGTATTTTTAGGCGGGAGGCGTGTATGCGTTGGTTGGGGGTACCGGGTATGATGTGGAGCAGGGTCGTGCCTGAAGTGCATCTTTTGCACGCCTGGACAGACCTCCTGACATTCTGGTGCTCCATGTCGGTGGGAATGATCTGGGAGTTAGGTCTATCAGGGAGCTCATTATGGATATCCAGTTTGATTTCCTGCGGCTTCGCACGGCTTTTCCCGATATGCTTGTCTTGTGGTCCAACATTGTTGCTCGGACAACTTGGCACTTGGCAAGGTCGGTGGAAAGGATCAACAAGGCCCTTATAAAAGTAAACAAGGTGGTTGGCAGATTCATTTTTCGTAATGGAGGCCTGGTCATCTGCCATATGTAATTGGAGAAGGAAACCTGTCTGTAGCTCAGGGGGGACAGTGTCCACCTATCTGCGGTGGGTATCGATTTATGGTCCCTTAGACTGCAGGATGGGATTTAATGTGCTTTGCGGGTGTAGAGGGGCTCTCAAGGGTAAGGTTTTACCCTTGCGTGCGGTGGCGGTTGTTGGTCTTTGATGGTGGTAAGAGAAACCTACGAGATGGAAGTGTTGGGGACTCATCGGTGGTATGTGCCCCTCCGGTATATTCCAGTTAACACGGTTTAGGTGGAATATTGTAATGGTTGCACTGTGGGTAGTGTGTTGTCTCCAAGCTGGTGTGGTGCGTCTGGAGGCCTATCATGGTAAAAAGGTCCTGCAGTGTAGAATTGGAACATATTATAATTCTGGGGTGCCAGCAAAGACCAACAGGCTGAGTGACAGATAGTTTTTGTTTTCGGATGTTTATGTGATAAAGAATGTTTTATCATCTATGTTAAATTAATATTTTGTTAACAAAAGGGCTGCTGTGGCCATTTGTACTCCATTCCATGTGTGGTCATGTTAATTATAGGTAACGTTAAGGGGTGGGTGGAGTACGAGTATGGTCAGGCAGACATCTAGAAGGTTGGGGACATCTGGTCTACACTGGTCTAGCCTCCTCAAACACAGAAACATCCTCTCCCTCTTAATGCTTTGTCTGTTTAAAATCAGCAAGCATCTGATCAGGGTCACGGTACAATCCATAAGCATCTGTCAAAACCACAGTATATTCTTGAGCACTGGTACTCACATGAGTGTCCTTGTAAGCTCTAAAGATAATGGATGCTGGTGGTCTTAAACTTTCCATGATGCACTGTTTTTTCTTTTCCTCCGAGCAGATCCATTCTTCTATCACTTGTTGTACAGAATCTTTCCACACCTCAAAGCTTTCTCCACCAGCGGGGACAGGTTGCATGCCTGAAAAAGACTTTAATTTGCAATAAGAATCAGCATGTAAATTCTGAGCAATGACTTCAGTGACTTTTAGCAGCAAATGCTCAACATTTGTTTCCTGCTTAGTGGCTGTAGCAGTCAACATTACAGTTACTCCTGATGAAGCGGTTGTATTCAATGGTTCACACTTTACAGGCAGGTAACTTCCGCCTTACCGGAGGTGAGATTACTGGAAATACTACAACACAACCAATTACTTCAGCCCCTTTTCGATATATGCAAAAGGGCCCTTTAACTGGATTTAAATCCACCTAACTGAGACAGAGATAATGGGTATACAGTTCATAACTCTCATCTTCCTCTCTTTTATCCACAAGAGCGGCAGACTGCAAGGTTTCATTTGCTTGTAGCGCCTCCTGCAGTCTATGGGCGCTCACAGAGATAGGTACATACGAAATAGCAAATGTCCTTTTAGGTGGCAGTCCCTCTTCCAGGGCCTACTGCCTCACAGCTTCTGTTGATAACAGTGACATGGTCATTTTTTAATGCCGCTATTCTTTTCATTCACTTTCGCTTTCAAATGTAGCGCTATTCTTTTCACTCTCTGCGGCTATATGGGATGGTAAATATAATATTTAGGAGCAGAGTTTTTATAATCTTTGTGATCAGGACAGGATCTCTAACAAGCGCTAGTGCCTCCACTCAATTGGGGCTTGTGAATAGCAAATGAAATCCCTAATGGGGAAATGTATCATCCACATAGACAGTAATCCACAAAGCATTGTATTTGAAAGTCTGTATATTGAAGAAATAACATTCAGTGAACCATCCAACATAAGGTATTTTCCAAACATGAAATCATTAACAGTTTCTATGTATGTCTCAGTGAGGGGAAGCTGCAGCACTTACAGTCTATTCTCTCAGCAGGAATCCACTGTTGTCTCTGCAACATGTGCTCTCTCCCAACATGTGTTTTACCCACCCCCAACTTACCCAAGAAGCCTTGCCATGCCTCTGCTCTTCTTGATGTACAAAGAGTAAGCACCACTGGAAATTCAGTCTTCAATTTTATAGTTGTCTTATGACCATGATAAAAAGAACACGCAGTGGCATTTATTATTATGTTATTGTTCACAGCATATTCAAAAGTGACACACATAGCATTTATATATGTGTATATAAATGTAATTCCTACACAGTGCAATATACATCATTTTTTAAAAACAGACAAAAAAGACATATATAAAGTAGTTGTAATGCAATCTAAAAACAGTGACCACAGAAGTGGTCTGCTCTTGATGACCTCGTCCTTGGTGAGAGAGAAAGAGAGAGAGAGCACAGCAGTCATATTGGAAAAGGGCAAAACAAACACTGCATAACAGGAGTATACACTTGGCAAATGGGCAAAGAAATTATCACATCACTACATATGTATTTTTGGGGAACTTATAGAGGGGTCTGTGTGCTGATTATTTTTCTTTTTTTAAATAAAGCTGGCAATGAATGAATTGGGCAAATTTGCACTATGTTTGTGTACCTATTAAAAATTCAATAAAAAAATTTTTTTTTAAAGCTGGCAATGAAATGTCATGTGCTGACAATTTAAACTGTATCTTTTTGCAAATGTCACATTCTAGAGCAACAATGCTTAGAGTCCCCCAAAACAATATACTAGACCGGGGGTCAGCAACCCATAGATTGTGATCTACCAATAGATCGCAGCCAGGTGACTGGTAGATCGCGTTGCTGACCCACCATCCCAGAGCATGAAACAGAGTGCAATGCAGAGGGACTACTTGTAAGGTTGGAGCTGTAGTAGGGAACAAGAGCCACATAAGCTGATGCCTCCTCTGTAGTCCCGGTTTCTGTCCCATGCGGAGAAATACCAACTGCATTCCATCTCTTATACCTGCTAGCGGTCTCCAAAGTAGTGCCAGCAGCAGGAAAGAAGAGATCTTCAAGTCAGTGTGAAGCAATACACTGGGCATAATAGTATAGGGCTGCTTTCACTCTGATCTGCTGCAGTTTACCCACACCGTGGGTGCAGTCCACTGTACCTGCAGCTTTCCTGCGGGTTTTGCTGAGCTTAGCCATAGACTTCAATTATAACCTGCGGGTTTGGTGCACTTTTTGAAAGTGCACCAAAACGCCTGAATGCAGGAGTTTTGGTGCACTTTCAGAAAGTGCACCACACCTGTAGGATATAATAGAAGTCTATGACAAAGCACAGCTAACCTAGGAAAGTCTTGCATGCACTGCTCTGCACCCGCCGTGCAGATAAACCGCAGCACACAAGTGTGAAAGCAGCCTTATAGAGGGCTCAGAACAGTAAGGGTTCATTTACATTTGTAATTCCTACAGTTAAGATGTGTTTTTACCACCCCCGCCCCAAAGGCACCCCCTTTAGCTGCAGTGGCCAGAGGTGTACACATGTCACAGCCGCAGCATGAGTTATACACCCTGTCATGGTTGGTGGGTGTAGCACCTGCCAAGCATGACCCATTCAAGTGACCGAGGCTGCTTTGCAAGTGTCCTGCAACCTTGTGCAGTACAAGGGGTTAAAGTAGGCAGCCTTGTGTTGCTTTCTCACCACCTGCTTTAACCCCTTGTACCCCACACAAGCATGCAGTTGTGGGGTGCTTGCTGAGTGGCCCCATTTACTTTAATAGGTTGTGATTGGCAAGCTGTAGCACCCACCGAAAGCAACAGGGGGTCTAATTCCTACTGCAGCATGTGTACACCTTTGACTGTTGCCTCAGCAGCTAAAGCGGGTAGGGCTTGGGGGCGGTAAAACGGTGACTCAACCACAGGGTTTTACCGCCCCCAAGCCACCCCCCAGAAACATTATGTGTGAATGAGCCTAAGTGAACTGCTGCCGAATGCAACTAAGGGTTCATTCACAAGTGCAGCAGGCACTGCTGCTCCTCTAAAAAGCGTGTTTGACAGGTGGGGAGGAGGCAATATGTTGCCTTCTCCCCACCTGATTTAAACCCATGATTGCCGTGCACTGCATGCGATTGCGAAAATGAGGCAAGGATAGAGGAAGCTGCGGTGGAGCATGCAGTTGCGGGGCGCTTGCAGAGTGGCCCCATTTACTTTAATAGGTTGCGATTGGCAAGCCGTAGCACCCACCAAAAGCAACAGGGGGTCTAATTCCTACTGCGGCATGTGTACACCTTTGACTGCTGCCTCAGCAGCTAAAGGGGGTAGGGCTTGGGGGTGGTAAAACTGCCACTCAACCACAGAGTTTTACCGCTCCCAAGCCACCCCCCCAAACATTATGTGTGAACGAGCCTAAGTGAACTGCTGCCGA
Source organism: Lithobates clamitans (assembly GCA_037952925.1). Taxonomy (NCBI): domain Eukaryota; kingdom Metazoa; phylum Chordata; class Amphibia; order Anura; family Ranidae; genus Lithobates; species Lithobates clamitans. The sequence continues at coordinate 552,249 of JBBGZY010001695.1, forward strand.
ATGCAACTAAGGGCTCATTCACAAGTGCAGCAGTCACTGCTGCTCCTCTAAAAAGTGTGTTTGACAGGTGTGGAGGAGGCAATATGTTGCCTTCTCACCACCTGATTTAAACCCATGATTGCCGTGTACTGCATGCGATTGCGAAAATGAGGCAAGGATAGAGGAAGCGGCGGTAAACAGAGTCTGCTCTTCAGAGTGGAACTTGGATTACAAACAAACACGTGGAGAAAAAATGAGAGGTGACTGGGAATCCATCCCTACTACATTTGTGATACTAGTACTATTCCTAAATAAAAGCTCTAATGCTGTATATCAAACTTTTTCATTCATTGATAAAATTGAGGGCTGCTGGCTAGCTAGGTTAGTCTTGGTAGGTTTTTGTATTTGATTAGGCCAGCCCACTGTAAATAATCCATAAAAAGAAGAAGTTAGCAAGTGACAAATACTGTAGAAATGTCTGTTCTGTTTAAGGTTGCAGAGAAAGACACAATTATGCAACTAACAAAAACCTTCAAAAAGGATCCTTTTCTTTTCTTTTGTTTACAAACAATTTTTTATTAAGGCATAAAGATTATACAATCACATGGTGGTATACAACATAAAGTTGATGTCAAGAGGACATCTATGATAACCAAAACAAAGAACAGCAATTCCGAAGCATACAGGACAATTGTTAGAAAATACTGATCCATAGTTATTAAAACTAGACAGAGATATAAAGACATAGGTGGGAGGACTACCTGAAGGCATTGCTCATGCAAGGTCCGGTACTCTAGAGTGGAGGTCAGTCTAATGGTAGCAAAATATGTCTGTGGGCTTTCTACGCGGCCCATCTGCAGTCAAACAGGCGTATTTTATCTTGCAGGGTGTACAAAATCCTCTCCATTATCATGACCGTATCTATTCTGTGCAGAATGGAGGATAGGGGTACTGCGGGGGTCATCCAATGGAGAGCAATGGCCCACAAGGTGGATATGCATATAGTGTGTATAAGACATTTCTCCTTACGGAAGATACCTGGGATTGATGTTTCAAGCAGACACATTGAAATTGTGAGCTGTAGGGGGTGCCAGATATCGCAGAAGCAACAGCAGTCACTTTATTCCACACTGGAGAGAGTAGCCCACAATCCCAAAATATGTGATTAAAGGAGCCTGGAAGCTGGCAGCCTCTAAAGCATATCCAGATGTTCCAGGAAATATAGCTTGGAGTCTGGAAGGATTGTAATACCATCTAGTCAGCATCTTATAGGCATTTTCTCTAACTACCAATGATTTTGTAGCTTTGCATAAGTTATCCAGCATTGTGTTCCAGTCCTCCGGGGAGAACTGTGCATCGCAATCAGTTTCCCATTTATTTTAAGGCCCTTGCCTCTGGGGGAGTCACTGCAGATCTGTTCAAAGGATGTAGGACAGTAGGAGGGGAGGATGGGGTAGTAAAAAAGTGGGAGATATAAAAGTGTCTTATTTGTATAAACTGATAGTGTTCTCTAAGTGGGATTTGTTTTTGCGTGCGGAGGAGATCAAACGTGGCGAATGTATCACCAAGTTGGAGATCAGCTAATGTGACAAAGGAGTTAGATATCCACCATGAGAAACTATCCGGTCGTTCAAATGCTGTGGCAAATAAGGGTTCCCTTAAAAAGGACGAGCCTGGGGGTGCTGATGAAATCAGGCCAAGTTTATATTTATATCGTTTCCAGAGGATGAGAGAGTGAGTCACTATGGAATTGAGGGATGTAATATTGTGTATAGAATTGGTAGGTGACCATAATATGGTTTGGGGATGTTGATAGGGAAGGATCTATATAGATATAGGAGTTTTGGTAACAGGGACATTTTGACCACCGTGACTCTCCCCAAAAACAAGATGCGGTAGGAGCTCCAGATTTTAAGCAAGCCTCAAAGTCAGGACACACATGCTGGATAGTTCGCTGCGAAGATGGAAGACCATTGTGATATGGATGCCAAGATAGGTGATTCTGTCAGTTGACCATTGAAATGGAAAGGAACTCCGGAGTGTCTCACACTGAGCAGGGGGTAGATTAATGGGAAGTGCAGTAGATCTTGTCACATTTACAGTAAGTCCAGAGACGGAGGCAAATTTAGATAATATGGTGAATAAATTGGGTAGGGATATTTGGGGTTGGGTCAAAAAAAGCATAACATCATCCGCATACATACAGAGTTTAAAGTGGGAGGATGCCATCGGATATCCGGGTGTGGTTTAATAGCAGTTGCTAAGGGTTCCAAGGCTAGGGCGAACAATAAAGGCGACAGGGGCATGCCTGACGAGTGCCCCTGCCTTATTAATGTCCAGGCTTAGTAGAAGGACTTGTTTTTTGTGGAGATTAGCGTCCTGGAGAACATTTAGAGTCAAACGGATATTGTCAGTAATTAGCCTATTTGGAAAGAATCCTAATTGGTCAGAAGAGGTCAGAGTCTCGACAATGCCAGTCAGCCTATCAGCCAGAGCTCGACTAAAGATTTTTAGATCATTGTTAATGACCGATATCGGTCTGTAGTTTTGTGGGAGTGAGTGGTCTTTAAAGGGTTTGGGAAGAAGGGACATGTTGGCCAGGGTCATTTCAGACAGGAAATGTTCTCCTTTGAGAATTTTATTGAACATAGCGATTAAGCGTGGAATTAAGATGGAGGAGTAGTGTTTGTAGTAACTAGCAATAAACCTATCTGGGCCTGGAGCTACAGAGTGTTTTAGTGATTTAATTACCTCCAGCAATCCAGCAATTCCTCCTCTGTAAATGGTGCATTGAGGGATTCCATTTGGTTGATAGGGAGGGTAGGGGAAGGGAGCTTAGCCAGTCATAAGAGCATTGGGAAGGGAAAGGGGGAGGATGGGTAAGTAGTTTGGAGTAGAAGTTTTCAAAAGTATCCAGGACCTCTTTGAGGTGTGAAACCATGTTGCCTGATGAATTACGGAGTATGTATAGATGGGGGGGGGTTAAGGTCTGATTGAGTTTACGGGCAAACATGGAGGATGCGGTATTGCTATGTAGGAGAAATTTGGCTTTGGACCAACGGAGGGACTTTTCAGTTTTGGCTGATAACAGGGTATCTAATTCTAACCTCTTCTGGGCCACCAGTCTTTCATTAGCTATCGACAGGTTCCCTATTTTTATTTTATGTAGTATGTCTAATTCAGTGGTTAATGTGTAGATTTGTTGCCAGCGTTCCTTATTTTTCCTAGAGGCTATACCAATGAGACGGACCCTCAGAACCGCCTTATGAGCAACCCATAGAGTACTAGGGGATATGTCTGGAGTGGCATTTAAAGTGGGGTTCCACCCAAAAAAACAAAAATACCTGAAAAATTCTAAAAACAAAAAACAAAAAAACATTTGGATATATTTTTTTTTTACTTACCTCTAAATGCCTGTTGCTAGGTGGTCCCTCGTAGTCTGCCTCTTCCTTTGCCTGGGCTGGTGACATCACTTCCCCCTCGGCACAGGAAGGGCTCGGCTCTGCTCCCTCCCTCCTGTCAATCATCTGGGACCCATTACAGGTCCCAGGTGATTGAGCGGCCAATCATGGCGCGCGGCGCCGCTCGCGCATGCGCAGTGGGTGCCAGGCTGTGAAGCCACAGCCCGGCGCCCACAGTTGAAATGCCGGTGCCGACGAGCGGAGGGGGGGGACGAGCGGGGCTTCGATCCCCCGCATCGCTGGACCCAGGGACAGGTAAGTGTCCAATCAAAAGTCAGCAGCTGCAGTATTTGTAGCTGCTGACTTTTAATTTTTTTTTTTTTAATGGACCCCCTGGGTGGAACTCCTCTTTAAGGAGAAGTATTTTTGGATTGCAGTAGAGATTTCTTGGCGAGTAATAGGGTCACCCAGCAGAGAATTGTTTAATCGACAAGTCTAGGGGTGTCTGACAGGCCAATTAGAGAATTAGAAAGGGAAACCATGTTATGGTCAAACCATGGGCAGAGATGGATAGCAGAGTTTGTGGAGTTGGCCAGGATAATAGAGGTGCAAAAGATGTAATCTAACCTGGTAAAGGAATTATGGGGGTGAGAATAAAAGGTGAAGTCCTTTGCACCTATATTATGCGATCGCCATGCGTCAGATAATTGGAAAGATTGTAGTGTTTTGGACAGTGATTTGGGGAAAGCTGCGTTGATACGAGAAGCGGTGCTCCTGTCTATCTGGGGGTGGGCTACAAGGTTAAAATCTCCTCTTACAAACATATGTGTTGAAGAGTACCGTTCGAGGATTTTAAATAAGGCATTAATAAAGGAGGCCTGTGCAACACTGGGGGCATAAACATTTGTGATCGTAATTTCCTGGCCAGCTATTATCCCTTTAATTTAAAAGGAATCTGCTATCTGGGTCTTTAAAGAAGGTTTCATCTCCATGGGGAATGTGTTATGGAGTAAGATTGCCACCCCTCTGCGTTTTGATTGGTATAGAGTATAAAAGGCTTGTTTATAGGCCCTGTGAAAGAAGGTAGGGTGATTGGTAGAGGCAAAATGAGTCTCCTGCGATAGTATAATTTGGGCTCCCATTTTTTATAGCTTGTGAAGGCTTTCTTCCGCTTGTGTGGAGAATTAAAGCCCTGCACATTATGTGTAATACACGTTATTACCATTTATGTAGTGTAAACCAGTTAAGCTCACCTGAGAGGTATAGTGGTAACATTAGTGCACCAACAGAATTCTCCAACACAAGGGCAACCTCAATCGGGGATATAGTACCTGATAGAATATGCAGAATCAAGACCATTACATTTAACACCGTGACTGAAATGCTTCCATAACTGAAAAAACATAAACATAAACTGAGAATGTATAACCAAAACAACATCAAATAAGAAAGCCAGAGTAACGATTTTGAGCTGGTCTATTGTCAGGTCAGGTTGCGAATAGCAAAAACCTGAAACAGAGAAATCAGATACATAAGGGGCGAAAATGCCTCTAACTCTAGGTGTCATATCCAGACTTCCAGTGGAGGTCAAGGTATGAGTGGAGTGGGGTGGCATAGCCTTGACGTCCCCCGAACTAGCCTGCTAAGTTAGAAAATAGTGCATAACGTGTACATGTCAAAAGGAAAAAAATAACAGGAAAAGCGTCTGGATCCAAAAAGCTACTGAAATGCAGATTGTCTCCACAGCTGGGGACTTTAGGAGAGTGAGTTAGAAAGGATAGAAGTCCTGGAGTAGCCACCTTACCAGTTGGTAGACGAGAGTTTGACCAACCCAGAACTAAAAAAAACCCATAAAAAAATAAAAGGATGGTTGGCATGTAGCCCGTCAGATTTTAGGTAGTATATAGGGAAGATATATAAGTGTCCTGAGGTCTGAGTAAATCCAGATGTTATCCAGGGTGGAGGGATCCTATCATGTGGGAGTTTCGGATGTATGCTGTATAAGGAAGTGAGAGATAGTACGCAGTCTAAGGAATGCTGTATAAAGGAACTTCCAAATCTGGCCATTAAGTGGAGTGCTGACATCAGGAAACACCAGGGAATGGCTAACAGTCAAATTGTGAGTAAAAGGGGGTAGTAGGATCCGTGACGATGACGACAGAAATCAGCAAGATGAGGTTCAATTGAAGTTTTGGCCCAAGTCATGTCTGGAACGCCTTCTATCACGTCTCGGGGAAGGCGTGCGGCAGATAGGTGTTGGCCTAGGTGTGGAAGGCAGGGGCGGAACCAGAGTCTAGTCACGAGAGGGGCACTGCCAGAAAATAAGGTGTACCTGTACGCCATTTTGTGCAATAGCCAGCAAAGGCCCGCGTGCTGATTGGCCAGAGGGGGAGCCAATCAGCGGGTCCGGCGGAAGTGATGTGCGCTGGCCACCTGCAATCGCTCCTCACAGAGATGAAACAGTGGTCTGCTGATGTAAACAAGGCAGATCTCCGTTCTGTCAGAGATGAACAGAGTGATCTTGTGTTCCTGCTAACCAGGAACATGGATCACTCTGTTCATCTAGTGAGTCCATCCCCACACAGTTAGCAAGCACCCCCTAGGGACACAGTTAACCCTTTGATCACCCCTGATGTTAACCCTTCCCAGCCAGTGTCATTAGTACAGTGACAGCGCATATTGTTAGCATTGATCACTGTATTAGTGTCACTGGTCCCCAAGAAGTGTCAAAAGTGTCAGATAGGTTTCCAATCTGTCCGCCACAATGTTGTAGTCCCGCTAAAAAAAAATCACTGATTTCCGCCATTACTAGAAAAAAAAATAATAAAAATGCCGTAAATCTATCCCCTATTTTGTAGATGTGATAACTTTTGTGCAAACCAATCAATATACATTTATTGGGAATTTTTTTACCAAAAATATGTAGCAGAATACATATTGGCCTAAATTGAGGAAGACATTTTTTTTATAGCAAAAAGTTAAAAATATTGCTTTTTTTTTTCAAATTTGTCGGTTTGTTTATATCACAAAGAATAAAATATCACCAAAAGCAAGTGCTATTAGTGGAAAGAAAAGGACATCAATTCTACTTGGGTATAGCATTGCACGACCGTATAATTTTCAGTCAGTTACAGTAACGCCACGCAGTATCGCAAAAAATGGCCTCGTCATAAGGGGGGGGGGTAAAACTTTCCTGAGCTGAAGGGGTTTAGATTGAACAAGACTAAAAGAGCAGCATTTTGTTTTTCATAAATAATAGCAGTATGGCACACAATATTTTGCAATTTTATACATTCATTAATTCTTTTACTCACTTTTATAAAATATTTTGGTGTTTTGGTGGGGGGGAGGAGCTCCCATGCAGGAACAATAGAGATGAGCAGGATCCGTTAATTGCACTGTCTGCAGGTGCAGCCGGCAGCATCAGATGGCAGTGACACACAGTCACTGCTTCTTCCTGTATTCACACCGTGCTGTGGAGAAGATGGAGGGAGGAGGTGGGTGGAGCCAACACTCTCACTCAGGGGCGGAGAGCAAAGAAGGCTCCGCTATGAATGCTGGGGTTCTCTTCCTCCTCAGCAGCGGCTCCAGCCTCCAACGTGATTGACGTCACAAGTTGCTACACGCCAGGCGGCCCAGGCGTTAGCAACCAGTGCAGGGAACACTAGCCAGCGGCGCAGCTCCACACACCTCCTCCCTCCATCTTCTCCAGGTCCAGCGTGGCATAATGACCACAACACTTATTGCTCTTTCACACGGGGCAGATCAGTCATGATCCGCCCTGTGAACACCCACTTGCTCAGCGGGGATCGCTCCGCCGATCCCTGCTGAGCAGGAAGATGACAGGTCCATCGCTGCACGCTGTGCAGCATCGGACCTGTCAGAGCGCCGCTCTCCCCTATGGGGGGATCGGATGATGACGGACCGTAGTGTCCGTCGTCACCCGACCCGATCCGAAAACGGATGTAAAAGTAGGTTTTTCCTCCGTTACACTTTTCGGATCGGGGCGGGTCGGATGTCAGCGGACATGTCACCGCTGACATCCGACGCCCCATAGGGATGAATGTATGTGCGTTTTTCATCCGAAAACGGAAGGATGAAAAACGGACATACGGATCGTCCGTGTGAAAGAGGCCTTAGTCTCTCTCTCAGAGAGATCGGCTGATTATACTGATGTGAGAGAGAGAGACTCGGTCGGGACTGCAGTCAGTGATATTTTCGGGGGGGGGGGGGGGGGGGCTGGATCCGCCCCTGGTGGAAGGTTGATGAGGAAGGGCTTCTGCCTCCATAAGTCCCAGTTTAACTAAGTTTTCCTGTCCTTCCAATAGTGTAGTCGCTGTGTAGGTTGTACCATTATGAGGGACTGAGAGCTTAAACAGGAAGCCCCATCTGTTCCGAATATGTGCACTTGCTAGCACCATAGTAACTTCCCTATTTTGTGACGTCGATTTTGTGATGTCAGGGTAAATTTGTATAGAGGAGCCATTCAGAGTAATGGTGTGAGAGTTGCCTGCAGCCCTGAGGATCTCTTCTTTTACAAGGAAGTCTTTTAGAAAGAGAACAGTATCTCAGGGGGGTTTATCAGGGGGGTTTTGAACGGAGTGCCCTGTGTATGTGATCACAAGTAACGGATTCAATTTCATTGTCTAGTAGTAGAGACTGAAATAACTTGTGTATGGCAGGGATAAGGTCAGAGTTAGATTCCTCTGATTCTGAGATTGTTCCTGTGATTACGATTCTCGAGATCTTCGACCTGGGATTGCAATTACGTGACAGTTGCAGTGAGGGATTCATATTCTCTGGAGAAATCATTATGAGCTATACTGAGTTCATCATGTTTAGTTTCCATGCAGTCAGTACGGGCCCCTAAAGCAGCAATCGCCTGTGTCAGAGTATTTGTACTGTCTGGAACTTGGTGGCTATTTTGCTATAAATAGATTCCAGGCTTTTGTCTAAATCCTCTTTTGTGAGGGGGGGTATGTACTCACTGTCCTGTAGTGGAGCGGAGACGTTCTGAGAGTTCTGTGATGAAGGAGAGGCAGGGCTGCCGGCGCCATCTTGAGACATGCTGTAGCTCGCCTGTGTCCTAAGCAGATAGTTTGTTAGAGACCTCTGCACAGTCCCTTTTCCCTTCTTTTTCTTTGGCGGCATGCACAGCGTGATCCTGGTGGTGTTGGAGGCAGTTGTGAAGAGTTGTGCGCGTTTTTGGCTCCAGGAAGCAGGCTAAACGGATCGAGTAGAACAGAGCTACTCAGACATGCAGCCGATCCCGCGGAAGTCGCGCATGCAACCCCCAGGATCTTTTTCTTAATAGTTGTGAAATATGGAATAGTCTTCTATAGAAAATGGTTGTGGCAAATGCAGGAGGTTGTTTCAAAAAGGGTTTGAAGCTTTTTTAACCACTTACTGACTTTGGACCGGCTGCTCAGAATCACGTGTATATATATATATATATATATATATATATATGTGATTCTGCATTTCCGGGTGGGGGCACGCGCATGCATGCCCGTCCCGTGCCTTGTGTTAGTGAGGTGGCAGGTCATTGTTTAGATGAATCTCATAAAATGTGCTGTATGTACTATCCACCCTTGTAATTGGGAAATGCAATAATGAAGGCCTCTTGAGCCTTCTAGGGAAAGAGAGCCCTGACTGATGGGGGCATGGCCAGGGAGGAGTTAAAGTAATTTTTGGCTATCCCAGGATTGGCACAGGGGGGACAAAGGGTTGGGCCTGAGCTCAGGAGTTCGTCTCCCCAGGGGATTATGGTCCTTTTCGGACGGAAGCATGGAAGAGCTGCCCACCCTCCCGCCCTAATGTATGGTATGTCACAGCGTGTTGCGGTTTTGGTGACCTTGCCAGCAAATATGCAACCTTTTTATGCACTGTTGGTAATTGGGAGATTAACGGCCGGTCCGGCACTTATGGTAAGGACAGGCCCCTCCTTCATCTCCCTTTTATTTTTGTATTTTTGAGTGCTCACAGTGCAACTGTGACTGGCACGGTTTAAATATCTGCTGTATGTTTGAGTTAAAATAAAGCTGTGGCCTTGCCCTTTCCAACGTTAATGGTTGTATGTGGTTTTTTATTGGATGGGAAGAAGGGGTAAGGTATGTTAAGTGGTCATGTAAGTCGGATGGGACCTGGGCTTATTGCACCTCAGCAGTCATGTAAAAGGCAATGGGGATATGTTGTGCCCAGTTGTATGCAAACCTGTACTTGAGGGGGGGGGGGGTTAAGAACATTTTTTTTTGTTATGCTACCGTTCCAATATGTCTGATGACATCTTTGTTGTCTGGACAAGTTCATCTGATAAATGATTATGTTGATTGTCAGTAACAATAGTTTGAATCTGAAAATTTAAATTAGACATACAGTATATCAGGACAAACAGGTAACTAATAACAGGATAATAACAAATACTGTATAAAGGATTTTGGTCCTTCTTTTAGCTGTTATACATATTTATTATATTATATGACCTTTTTTTTAGTTCTCTTGAACACACAGCCTATAATTTGTGTGTAAATAAGAAGAGTTGGTGATGGAAAGTAAATAGGAGGTCATATGAAAGTAAATTGGAGTTCATATGATAGCCAGTTAAAATCCTAATTGTAACTATAATTTACATTTATTTGTTGTTGGCTGGATATTCATGTTATGGGTATGTTTCTCCAGGATACTTGCCTAGCTGATAAAAATATATTTCTTATTTTAATTCCTCTCCTGTTGTCTTGTGGGCGAGAGTCGGGATGTGCTTTACATTTATTTAAAGCATGGCTTAGCATTTATGTAAATTATTTTCTTACTGACCGGAATGTTGGAAGTAATATGTAATTACAGTACCTTTGATCATACTAATGTGTAATATGTATGCCCTTGACATGGTATTAAAGACAACCTCAACTATTCATGAAGCAGATCAGCCTTACCTCCTCATCTATATCGGGGTAACATATTTAGACATGCTATTTAAATTCGCAAAATGTTTGTGGATGAGGCACTGAGGGTAACTTATGTGATAGCAGTTCATGCTAATGAATAATTGTAATATATCATAATCTTTGACAAAACTTTGTGACAAAACTCTGCAAACTAACGCATGCTTATAATGTATAGCTTAATTAAAGTAAAGTATAGTAAAGTACAGAGTTAACCTGAGTATTTTTTGTCTTCTTTTTAGAATGTTAATAAGAATTCAACAGGACATAAACAAAAAAGAGGACAAGAAAGGCTTTTTTCCAAGGTATGCTGTATAGCAGGTTTTGATGCTTATACATACTGGCAAAAGTGTTTCAAATTTTTTTTAACCATTTCAGCTCTCACTGGACCAGATCACTTTTCATCATTACTTAAAGTGGAGTTCCACCCACTTTTACAACATTGTCTTAAAGGAAAGACAACCCCTCCCCCACTACTCAACTTTGGATATTTTTTTTTCTTACTTACCTTTTATGAAGTACCTTGTGTACTTCCATCCCAGCCTCGCCGTGGCCCAGTGCGTCACGTTCTCTTCTCCCCCGCTGCCTTCTGGGACCTGTGTGTTTCTCAGAAGACGATGGGGCCATTCAGGAAGCGCCGCGCGACTCACACATACGCAGTAGGAAACCGGCGGTTAGGCCTGAAGGCTCCACTGCCGCCGGTTTCCCTTAGTTGGAATGGCGGCCCCCGCACCCGATCCGACATCGTAGGCTCTCAGGACAGGTAAGTGTCCTTATTAAAAGTCAGCAGTGTTTGTAGCTTCTGACTTTAAAATTTTTTTTTCTTGCGAGAGAAGGAGATGTACTTGAACAACACTGATGAAGTCAAAGATCACCAGGCACAGTGCCCCCCCCCCAAAAAAAAAGACAGAAATAAGTATTACAAGAGAGTGCAAGGTTTAGGAGTGCGATATGCAGAGAATGCAGGGTTCACCAATGCATTACACTCAGAATGCAGGGATCAGGAGTGGGCTGCATTCAGAATGCAGGGCTTGAGAGTGCGTTGCGGTCAGAATGCAGGGTTCAGGAGTGTGTTGCGCTCAGAATGCTGGGATCAGTAGTGTGTTGTGCTCCCAATGCAGGTATCATGAGTGTGTTATGCTCAGAATGCAGGGATCAGGAGTACATTATGCTCAGAATGCAGGGTTCAGGAGCGTGTTGCGCTGAGAATGCAGGGGATCAGTAGTGCGTTGAGCTCAGAATGCAGGGTTTAGGAGTGTGTTGAGGGCAGGAATCAGGAGCATGTTGCGCTCAGAATGCAGGAATCAGGAGCACGTTCCACTCAGAATGCAGGGTTCAGGACTACATTGCACTCAGAATGCAGGGTTCAGGAGTGAATTGCATTTAGAATGCAGGGATCAGGAGTGCGTTGCGCTCAGAATGCATGGTTCAGGAGTGTGTTGCACTCAGAATGCAGGGATCAGGAGTGCGTTACGCTGAGAATGCAGGGATTGGGAGTGCGTTGCACTCGGAATGCAGGGTTCAGGAATGCGTTGCACTCAGAATGCAAGGTTTAGAAATGATGGGGTGGGGGGGCAGGTGGGTGGTGATGTGAATGGTAGTGAAGGATACTGCTATGGGGTGACCCTGCCTATAACAGTGTCCTCTGCCCGCTTCACATCACCCCACCCACACACACACACAGTGGTGTCTTCTACCCCCCCTTTTTTCTATAACAGTAACCTCTGCCCTTCCCTCCCATAGCACAGCGTCCTACCTGATTCCACAGAAGAGACCGGGAGGCAGCACAGTTCTGGACAGAGGGCTAGAGCTGGCAGAGGGACTTTTCATATTAGCAAGCTGGTGATTGGTTGCTTAGGACCACCCTGTGTCCTAGCAACCAATCACCTGCGGTTTAACATAACAAGTTTATTTGGCCAGCTCCTCCCACCCTCTGTCCTGAGCTGTGCTTCCTCCCAGTCTCCACTGTTCACTGAAGACAGCGGCAGAGGAGGCTGGGGGCTGGAAGGAGAGACAAGGACCGGAACTTAGAAGGCGAGGGTCAATGGAGCAGGACTACGATCAACGGGTTGCCGACCCCCGATTTAAAGTGATTGTAAGGTCTCTTTTTTTTCATAAAAAAATAATAAACATGTTATTAAACCTGTGGATTTGCACAGAGCAACCCCGATCCTCCTCTTTTTGGATGCCTCTTCTGTGCTCCTGGCCCCTCCCTCCTGTTCAGTGCCCCCACAGCAAGCAGCTTGCTGTGGGGGCACCCGAGCCGAGTCACAGCTCCCTGTGTCCATTCAGACTCGGAGCTGTGGCCCGGCCCCACCCCCTCTCTCTGATTGGCTAGCCAACTGTGATTGGGAGCATTGGAACCAACGGTGCCAATCTTAGACGGCCGAGACACTGGACATCGCTGGACAGAGATGGAGCTCAGGTAAGTATTAGGGGGGCTGAGGGGGGCTGCTGCACACAGAAGGCTTTTTATCTTAATGCATAGACTGCATTAAGATAAAAAACCTGACTTTACAAACATTTTAAGTATTCAGACCCCCTTACATTTTTCACTCTTTGTTATATTGCAGCCATTTGCTAAAATCATTTAAGTTCATTTTTTTTTTCCTCATTAATGTACACACAGCACCCCATATTGACAGAAAAACACAGAATTGTTGACATTTTTGCAGATTTATTAAAAAAGAAAAACTGAAATATCACATGGTCCTAAGTATTCAGACCCTTTTCTCAGTATTTAGTAGAAGAACCCTTTTGAACTAATACAGCCATGAGTCTTTTTGGGAAAGATGCAACAAGTTTTTCACACCTGGATTTGGGGATCCTCTGCCATTCCTCCTTGCAGATCCTCTCCAGTTCTGTCAGGTTGGATGGTAAACGTTGGTGGACAGCCATTTTTAGGTCTCTCAATTGGTTTTAAGTCAGGGCTCTGGCTGGGCCATTCAAGAAAAGTCACGGAGTTGTTGTGAAGCCACTTCTTCGTTATTTTAGCTGTGTGCTTAGGGTCATTGTCTTGTTGGAAGGTAAACCTTCAGCCCAGTCTGAGGTCCTGAGCACTCTGGAGAAGGTTTTCGTCCAGGATATCCCTGTACTTGGCCGCATTCATCTTTCCCTCGATTGCAACCAGTCGTCCTGTCCCTGCAGCTGAAAACACCCCCACAGCATTATGCTGCCACCACCATGCTTTACTGTTGGGACTGTATTGGACAGGTGATGAGCAGTGCCTGGTTTTCTCCACACATACCACTTAGAATTAAGGCCAAAAAGCTCTATCTTGGTCTCATCAGACCAAAGAATCCATCCGACCCTCAGAAAACGATCGCCAATATGAAAGCAGACACCTGCGTCCTCTGATTCCCCAGGATCAGCTGAAAGTTTTTCATGATACCCGGGCAAAAAAAGGGGGAGGGAAGCCTCATAGTGTAAAACTGTAAAGCTTTAATTTATCTAAAAGACCCCTTCCCTTAATGCATTGAAGTTGCAAACAAATATTTAGAAAAAGCATCCAATAAAATGGTAGCACGGTACATTTGGTTCTGTTAATCTCACCACCTATCGAAGAGCTGTAATTGTCCGTGGAGAAACCAGAGCCAATGACCTTTGTAGCAAGTGGTATACCTAGACGCGTTTCGTGAATCCGTCTTTATCAATAGGCGTGACCCGCATGGCCGAACTTGCTAATTTCCAACCTCTCAGAGTCGTATGTTAACCCCTTCATTGCCAAATAACTGATCACCCATGGTTCCCACCACAGAAGGATTGAACTCTCACTGTGTGAGCCTATTAATTCTTTCCAACTAAATAAAACAGGAAAAAACAGCAAAATTACCGGTATATTAAATTTGTACACGGTGTGAGGGATGGCTGAACTGGACATGTGATGACAATCAAGGCTGCATGTTCCAACTACAGTCACCATCATCACACAGCACGATATTTGACCAAATAATGTCACATACATGCACATTCCAGATATCAATAAAAGATTAAGCATATATCACTTTATAAAGCGCCATGGTAGATAATAGAATCTTGACATTAAAGTAAAATTCAGGAAAAAAAAAAAAAATTCTGCACATAACCGGTGACAGTTTGATAATCATAATCTGACTAATTTAATACTATAACGCTACAGGTCCTAAATTTGATAATATGATCACATAAAGCTATCTGTGGATGAAAACGTGACAATAGTCCCCAATCTTCATTCATTTTGTGATGTGTTCATTCTGACATATATGCACACCTTGCTTAATAAATTTGTGAGCCACAATGCGATCAGAGTGGCAAACAGCAATGTTCACATGACCCGTGTAAGCGGACTACTCCATCCTTATCAAATGCACATCAACATTAGAACTCCTGAACAGGTGTCAACTTTGTGTACAGCTTCACAGACAAACAGCTTGTTAACCGAAAGTGGCCACTGTAGCAGAATAGTAACTGTATATGACTGCGCTCAGGACCCCGTTTGACCCAATTCCAGTGCTTAGCAATCCCTAATTCTAGTATAATGAAATGACATATAAAATCTAGTGTCCGGCTCGACTAATTTAAAGACGAATAAGACACTCCCTACTTACACATCACACTTGTGACATAAATCGAATATGTACCGTTTAGTAAATCAAGGAAACTTCCTACTGACAGCCCTAAAGCATAATAAACCAATTACTGCCTAAAATGTATCAGGAGATGCCAAACCCAGACATTCAGACATCAATTATTAAAAGGAAACAAAAAAAACTCAATCATAATAATAAATAGGTAAGATAAACCACATCATATTAAACCTCCAAACCTAAGAACTTTTAAGAATGAGAGGAGGACCTGTGGAGAACCATGACCTACATATACATGGACAAATACACATATGTCGATAAAAAACTCAAATATAGTGTTAACTATTGAATACCATAAAAAATAGAAAGTGACTGAAAAGGACAACTGCTGCATCACAAGTCTATAATCGTGTTAAAAAAGGCATTGTTAAATGTACCACGATGACATTATCTGCACTTTCATGCAAAAAATACAAAAAATTCTATCCCCAATTGTTCTACTAAATTGTTTGGCATGAACTCAATCAAAAGACACTAATAAAGCAATTGAGATCAAGTTCTATGTTTAAACCTGAAGGTTGGAGAGTATTGGCGAGGTATATCCATTTTGTTTCACATTTAGATATCTCTCCCACCATATTGGAACATCTCCATGTAGGGCTTAGTTTTTTTATGCCCCAGAACAGAAGTCCCGAGAGATCTCTGTTATGTTTTTGTCTAAAATGGACTGACACGTGGTGATCTTTAAAACCAATAGAGATATTATAAATGTGCTCTGAGACTCGTATGGCCAAAGTTCTTTTTGTGTGGCCTATATACATAAGCCGCACAGGCACTGTAGGGCGTAAATCACGTGTAGAATTGCATGATATGAATTGTTTGATGTCAAAATCTCTGCTGTTTGCGGTCCAGGTAAAAGACAATAATCCTCTAATATGAGTATTAGTCTGTTGGCAGGCTTTACACCTCCTGCAGGCATAAAAGCCATTCCTATCCCAAAACATCTTTGGTTTTTGTGGAGCATTCAGAACTTTTTTAACAATCGTGTCTCCAAAGATGACGTTTTTCTATAAATGAACATTGGTTCTTTTGGTAATACGTTCTTCAGAGTTTTGTCCATACTAAGAATCTCCCAATGTTTTTTTATTATCTCTTCTACATCCCTAAATTGGGAATGGAAATCACTGATGAACCCCCATTCTTGTCTGGAGTCATTAGTTTACTTTTTTGTCTTCTAGACACATGGCCTGTGAAAGGTGTCCCACTTGTTGTATCGTTGAATCCAAGATCTCTGCTTGATAACCTTTCTCCATAAACCTATTTTTTAAAATCTCTGATTGAACATGAAAATCAGAGTCAAAAGTGCAATTCCTTCTGACTCGTGTAAATTGACCTTTTGGTATGTTACGCAGCCAGGTTGGATGGTGCCCACTGTGTATGGATAGGTAACTGTTTCAGTCTGAAGACTTGAAATATACCTTTGTAATAAGTTTTCCAGAGTTTATTAGCACAGTGACATCCAAATAGTTCACCTGTTCTTTACTGTACTGGTAATCCAATTTTATGTTATTTGGGTTGCAATTTAGAAAATTCATAAAGTCCTTTAAAGACTCTTCGGTGACCACCCAGATGAAGAACAGGTCATCTATAAACCTCTTAAAAAACAACAATTCAATCCTCCTTGGCATAAATGAACCTGTCCTCCCACTCGCTCATGACTAGGCTTGCTAAACTGGGTGCAAATTTTGCGCCCATCGCAACCCCTCTCCTTTGTGTATAAGTGCCCGACGTACCAGAAGTAATTGTGTGCCAAACAATACTCTAGTACTAGCCTCAAGAATTTCTTCTGAATAAATGGAATATCTTCTCTCTGGCTAAAGGCCCAATTCAGGGCTAACAATGCATTGTCATGTTGTATAATGGTATACAGCGATGATACGTCAGCTGTTACCATATGGATGTCTGTTTGTTCTGGCAATTTAATCTTCCTTAGACATAGAAGAAAATCTTTGGTGTCCTTGAGGTAAGATTTGGTACTGGTAACACTGGTCTGTAAAAAACAATCCAAATACTGCCCCAATCTAGCTGAGACAGAACCTGTTATTCACGATAGGCCGAGCTGGGGGGGTGGACATGTTTTTTTTGTGGACCTTTGAAAGGGTGTATATTGTTGGTATCCAACTAAAACTAGGTACCAGGTATCTCCTTTCTTTTTTGTGAGTACCCTATTATCAAAACCATAATCAGCAAGATTTATTAAATCTTGTCTATAGTTTCTAGTCGGATCACCCTTCAGAAGTGTATATTTTTTCTCATCTGCTATCATTTCTGACAATTGCGAATAATAAAATTCCTTGGTCAAGATCACTACACCTCCCCCTTTGTCCCCAGGCAGATCACGATATCCTTTCTTTTTTCCAAAGCACTGATACCTTCTTGTATATATCTTGGATTCATATTTCGTTTGGGCACAATTTTTTTCCAAGTCCTTTAGAGTTAATTGTTTGAATACCTCTATATGGTGATTGGAGGTGGAAGGGGGATTGAATAGGGACTTATTTTTTAATCCACTATCCACTCCCACTGTGACATTATCCAAAGACCTTCTTAAACTAGGTTGATTACTAAGAAAATACTTTTTCATGTTCATTTTACATAGATATTTGTGAATATCAAACATTGAATTTGTTAATAGGTTTTTTTTTTAAACATTTCAGACCTGTGTTCAAAATATTCAACTCTTTATCCATTAGAGAAACGTCAGTAAGGTTATATATCCCTATTCTTCTGTCTCCCTTCTCCTTTTTCTCTTGGATTCTTCGTCCTGCCCTACATCCTTTCGTTGGTTTTGGTTCCTTTGTTGAGGCTAGTAATAGAGTATTGTTTGACACACAATTACTTCTGGTAAGGTGGGCACTTTTATACACAAAGGAGAGGGGTTGCAATGGGAGCAAAATTTGTGCCCGGTTTAGCAAACCTATTCATGAGTGAGTGAGAGGACAGGTTCATTTATGCCCAGAGGAGGACTGAATTGTTGTTTGTTGTTTGTTAAGAGATGACCTGTTCTTCATCTGGGCAGGCACCAAAGAGTCTTTAAAGGACTTTATGAATTTTCTAAATTGCAACCCAAATAACATAAAATTGGATTACCAGTACAGTAAAGAACAGATGAGCTGTCCTAACAAACTCTGCAAAACTTATTACAAAGGTATATTTCAAGTCTTCAGACCGAAACAGTTACCTATCCATACACAGTGGGCACCATCCAACCTGGCTGCGTAACATACCAAAAGGTCAATTTACACTAGTTAGAAGGAATTGCACTTATGACTCTGATTTTCATGTTCAATCAGAGATTTTAAAAAATAGGTTTATGGAGAAAGGTTATCAAGCAGAGATCTTGGATTCAACGATACAACAAGTGGAATACCTTTCACAAGCCATGTGTCTAGAAGACAAAGAGAAAACTAATGACTCCAGACAAGAATGGGGGTTCATCAGTGATTTCCATTCCCAATTTAGGGATGTAGAAGAGATAATTAAAAAACATTGGGAGATTCTTCGTATGGATAAAATTCTGAAGAACGTATTACCAAAAGAACCAATGTAAGCTCTAGACTCTCAAACTAAAAGGCAATTTCAAATGTTCTCCCAAAAACTATATGAATGGGGTGATAAACCTGGTAAGCAACTTGCTCGCTCCATTCGAGCGAAGAAATCTGCCTTCTTTATCTCCAAAGTCAAATTCTTCTCGGGAGAAATGGCCCATTCTTCCCCCCAAATCGCCAAAGCATTCAAAGAATTTTACACCGATCTATACAACGTCAAAGGGGCTCTAGATACCCTCACCCCATTAGAGAAGCGTACACGTATATTATTTTACTTGAAACAAGCAAACTTACCTAGACTTCGCACTGGAAGAGTTTCAAACAGCGTTGAGAAGCACCCCATCGGGTAAAGCACCTAGCCCGGACAGTTTTACTGCACTGTATAATAGGACTTTTAGCGACATTCTCCTCCCCCATTAAGTTATGGCCACTAGATTGCTACCTCTTCTACCCAAATGGATATTGGCAGACCAAACTGGTTTTATCCCAGCTAGGGAGGCCAGGGATAATTCCTTGCGCACCCTCTCACTAATCCACCATGTCTGGAGGTGCTCCCAGTCCACCCTCCTTTTATCTACTGATGCTGAAAAAGCTTTTGATAGGGCGGACTGGGAATACCTTAAGACGACTCTCAGATATTTTGGTCTAGGCCCCAAAATGTTTTATCGCATCTCCTCCTGGTATTCCCTCCCAACAGCTCAAATTCGAATTAATGGAACATTAAGCGACCCTTTAACACTTAATAACGGAACTAGACAGGGATGCCCTTTAGCTCCCCTGTTGTTCGCTATCTCCCTCGAACTCTTTTTAGCACATATCAGGCATAACAACAGCATCCAAGGAATCAAAGTGGGCCATAAAATACACAAATACGCAGCTTATGCGGATGATATTTTTTTTTATCCAACAACCGCAAATTTCCCCACCAAACCTTATGTCAGCCTTCCAAACCTTCCAAACATTGTCTAATTTTAAAATAAATGTATCCAAATTGGAAATTCTAAATATTAATATTCCCAATTCTACTGCCATGCAATTAAAACCGCAATTCCCTTTTCATTGGAAAACAGACACACTAAAATACTTAGGTATCCATCTTACCCCTCATAGCCACTCCCTCTTTAGATGCAATTATATTCCCTTGCTCAACAGTATTAAGTCAGACTTGAGACAATGGTCCCCTCTCCTACACTCTTAGTTAGGTAAAATAAATATCATTAAAATGAACATACTTCCCCGGGTTCTCTTCATTTTTCAGATGTTGCCTTTGGGTGTGCCTATAGTGTTCTTCTCAACTTTACAGACCATGATATCTGGCTTCGTTTGGAAGGGCAGACACCCTAGAATTTCCCGAGTGATCCTTTTCCGCTCTAAGAGTGCGGGAGGTCTGGCTCTTCCAAACTTTAAGGCATACTATAATGCCATTGCATTATCCAGGATCACAGATTGGAAATATGCTAGTGGTAATAAACTATGGGTACAATTGGAACATGAGATGAGTGGTTCCAACCTGTCTATTATACCATGGATCCCCCGCTCTTTCAGATCCTTCTCGCCTAATGTCTCACCAATTACTACTTCTACACTTGCAATCGGGGACTCTTTGCACAAAAAATTCTTTTGCGACTACAATTCTCCCTTATTGCCAATATTAAACCACAACTTTTTTCTCCCCGGAAACATGGACACTGGCTTTAAATCTTGGTCACCTGAAGGCCCTCTCCTACTTCACCATCTCACTCAGTCGGACAACCTCGGACCCTTAACAGATATCTTGGAATCCAAACAGGTTACCTTCATGGACAGATGGAGATACAAACAATTACAACAGTTTGTCCACTCTTTACCGCGCCTAATACGAAATACTCAAGAGCTAACGCAGATTGAATACATGTTCTTTCACAAGGACCCTCCCCTCCACTGTATCTCGCAGTTTTATAAAGCTATCTTTCAATTGCTCAACCCTTCCTACCCGGAATTCCTCAACAAATGGGAAGCCGATCTGAACTCTCATCTTTGACGATTAGAGGGATAAAACATTACAGCTTGCTCGTGTTTTTTCTACTTCCTCCAAGACAGCCAAAATGAACTACAAGCTGTTGACGAGATGGCACTATACCCCAGCTAAACTGCACGGTATGTTCCCCTCCAGTTCCCCGCTGTGTTGGAGGAATTGTGGGAACACAGCATCTCACGCTCACATCTGGGGGTCATGCCCGGTAATACAACCTTTCTGGTCAAACATTATCCATCTAGTAAACCAAATAATGAATTCCTCCTTTACCCTTGGATCCATGGATTATACTCCTGCACAACACAATGGACACAGTTGGCTCTTACAAGCGTTCCCTCATCCCACACCTGTTGAACGCAGCCAAGGGCCTCATTCCAGCCATTTGGGGTCAACCTTCTGCCCCTTCACTGAAAAATTGGATACAGGCAGTAGAAAACACCTGTCTCATGGAACCTACTCTTATGCCGCGTACACACGATCGGACTTTCTGGCATACTTGGTCCAGCACACTTTCCGACGGACTGTCCACCAGGTGCACCGGACTTTAAAACAGACGGACTTGCCCACACACGACCGGACTTTCCGGCGGGCCAAGTCCGCCCGTCTTTCCGACAGACTTTCGCCGGAGTTACGGCAGACTTTCAGAATGAACGGACTTGCCCACACACGGACAAGTCCATTCATTTTGAACGTGACTCAGGTGCGACGGGACTAGAAAAGGAAGTCAATCTTGCCACTTTTATCAGCGAGATTGACACCTTGCGAGCCCCGTCGTGGGTCATACCAGGCCCTTAGGTCTAGTATGGAATATAAAGGGAAGCCCCTACACCCAAAAAACGGCATGGGGTCCCCCCTAGAATCCATACCAGACCCCGATCCAAGCACGCAGCCCGGCCAGTCAGGAAGGGGGGTGGGGACGAGCGAGCGCCCCCCCTCCTGAACCGTACTAGGCCGCATGCCCTCAACATGGGGGGTGGGTGCTTTGGGGGAGGGGGCACCCTGTGGGGCCCCCCCACCCCAAAGCACCTTGTCCCCATGTTGATGAGGACAAGGGCCTCTTCCCGACAACCCTGGCCGTTGGTTGTCGGGGTCTGCGGGCGGGGGGCTTATCGGAATCCGGGAGCCCCCTATAATAAGAGGGCCCCCAGATTCCGGCCCCCCACCCTATGTGAATGAGTATGGGGTACATGGTACCCCTACCCATTCACATAGGGAAAAAGTGTCAATAATAAAACACACTAAACAGGTTTTTAAAATAATTTATGAAACAGCTCCGGGGGGTCTTCCTCCCGCTTCGGGGGTCTTCCTCCGGCTTCGGGGGTCTTCTTCTGGCTTCAGAGGTCCCTCTGGTTCCTCTTCTCCCGGCGTCCGGTTGGTTCTTCTCCGCTCTCTCTGTCCTCTTCTCCCGGTGTTCCAGTTCTTCGGCCGGCTCCTCTGCTGTCTTCAGGCCGCTCTCTTGCCAGCGGAGGTCCGGACTTCTGGGCTTCTTGTCTTTTTGTCTTCTTCCCTCTTCTCTTCTCCAGATGTTGACACGACGCTCTCTCCGGCTGGACTGCTCTCTGAGGGCTCCGTTGTGACTTGTATAGGCGAAGACCCCGCCCCCTTATGATGTCACAGTCCCTGGGCATGCTGGGACTGTGACGTTTTATGGGGGGGCCCCATGCCGTTTTTTCGGCGTAGGGGCTTCCCTTTAAAATCCATACCAGACCTAAGGGCCTGGTATGCCCCGCGCTCACCGCAATAGGAAAATGTGTTTTTTCTATAGCAGCGAGCGCGAAATGCAATACCCTGCCCTTGTGTCCCATCTGGTCCATTGGACCAGCATACAGACGAGCGGACTTTCCGTCGGACCAGCACACAGACGAGCGGACTTTCCGCCAGAAACTGAGTCCGACGGAAAGATTTAAAACATGTTTCAAATCTAGGTCCAGCGGGCTTTTGGGAAAAAGTCAGCCGGAAAAGTCCGCCGGAGCCTGCACACGGTCGGATTGTTCGGCGGACTCTGGTCCGCCGGACCAAGTATGCCGGAAAGTCTGCTCGTGTGTACGCGGCATTATAGCCAGAGACAACCTTAAAGGTCACACTGCAACATGGGCCCAGTGGATCGAATTTAAAAGTTCTATTGTGTATAAAGACATTATGTATGTGCCTCCTGAATGCTCACAACAAACTCCTCCCTCACAACCAAACTGTCAATAGATGTGTAGAATTAGCCTATAATTTATGCAACTCTGATATATGATGTTATGTGAAGTCCATCGACTTCCAGCTTCCCACTTTTCTCTCTTCCACCACCCCAATATCTCTTATCCCTTCTCTTCCCTTGCTCATTCCACTGTCCCTCCAGAAATTTTCAAGTACTCGTTTACTCATTGTAATATGTGAAATTGCACTTGTTAACTACCCACCCTCCTAGACCCAGGTCAATTCCTAGAATTGTTTGTCCCTTATTATTCGTTTTCCCGTCCCTGTATGTCTTCGGACAATGTTATCTTTATACGTGTATGGTATTCAATAGTTGACGGTATATTTGAGTTTTTTATCGACATATGTGTATATGTCCATGTATATGCACACACATAGGTCATGGTTCTCCACAGGTCCTCCTCTTGTTCTTAAAAGTTCTTAGGTTTTGAGGTTTAATATGACGTGCTTTATCTTACCTATTTATTATTATTATTGTGTTTTTTTTTTGTTTCCTTTTAATAATTGCTGTCTGAATGTCTGGGTTTGGCATCTCCTGATACATTTTAGGCAGTAACTGGTTTATTATGCTTTAGGACTGTCAGTAGGCAGCTTCCTTGATTTACTAAACGGTACATATTCGGTTTATAATGTCTCGAGTGTGAAGTGTAAGTAGGGATTGTCTTATTCGTCTTTAAATTGGTCGAGCCGGACACTAGATTTTATATGTCATTTTATTATACTAGGATTAGGGATTGATAAGCACTGGGATCGGGTCAAACGGGGTCTTGAGTTACTATTCTGCTACAGTGGCCACTTTCGGTTAACAAGCTGTTTGTCTGTGAAGCTGTACACAAAGGTGACACCTGTTCAGGAGTTCTAAAGTTCATGTGCATTTGATGAGAATGGAGTAGTCTGCTTACATGGGTCATGTGAACATTGCTGTTTGCCACTCTGATCGCATTGTGGCTCACAAATTTATTAAGCAAGGTGTGCATATATGTCAGAACGAACACATCACAAAATGAATGAAGATTGGGGACTATTGTCCCGTTTTCATCCCCAGGTAGCTTTATGTGATCGTATTATCAGATTTAGGACCTGTAGCGTTATAGTATTAAATTAGTCAGATTATCATTATCAAACTGTCACCGGTTATGTGCAGAATTTTATTTCCTGAATATTAATTTAATGTCAAGATTCTATTATCTACCATGGCGCTTTATAAAGTGATATATGCTTAATCTTTTTTTGATATCTGGAATGTGCATGTATGTGACATTATTTGGTCAAATATCGTGCTGTGTGATGATGGTGACTGTAGTCGGAACATGCAGCCTTGATTGTCATCATATGTCCAGTTAGCCTAGCCATCCCTCACACCGTGTACGAATTTAATATAATTTTGCTGTTTTTTCCTGTTTTATTTCGTTAGAATGTATTAATAGGCTTACACAGTGAGAGTTCGATCATTCTGTGGTGGGAACCATGGGTGATCAATTATTTGGCAATGAAGGGGTTAACATACAACTTTGAGAGGTTATAAATTAGCAAGTTCGGGCGTGCGGGTCACGCCTATTGATAAAGACGGATTCACGAAACGCGTCTAGGTGTACCACACAGCTTTCTACACAGGTCATTGGCTCTGGTTTCTCCCCGGGAACCACCACGGACGATTACAGCTTTCCGACAGGTGGTGAGAATAACAGAACCGAATGTAATATGCTACCATTTTATTGGATGCTTTTTCTACATATTTGTTTGTAAGTTCAATGTATTAAGGGAAGGGGGTCTTTTAGATAAATTAAAGGTTCACAGTTTTACACTATGAGGCTTCCCTTTCCCTTTCTTTGCTCGAGTATCGTGAAAAACTTTCAGCTGATCGGATCCTGGTGAATCAGAGGACGCAGGTGTCTGCTTTAATTTTGGCCGATCATTTTCTGAAGGTCGGACGGATGTCCTTTTGGCAGTGATCCCAACTACCTCGCACATTTATAACCACTTGCTTACTGGGCACTTAAACCCCTCTCCTGTCCAGACCAATTTTCAGCTTTCAGTGCTCTCACACTTTGAATGACAATTACTCAGTCATGCAACACTGTACCCAAATTATTTTTTTGTCCTTTTTTTCATACAAATAAATATTTCTTTTGGTGGTATTTGATCACCTCTGGGTTTTTTATTTTTTGCGCTATAAATGAAAAAAGACCGAAAATTTAGAAAAAAAATAAATTTTTCTTAATTTCTGTGATAAAATTTGAAAAATTAGTAATTTTTCTTCATAAATTTTGGCCACGATTTATACTGCTACATATCTTTGGTAAAAATAACCCAAAATTAGTGGTAATTATTTGGTCTGTGTGAAAGTTTTAGAGTCTACCAGCTATAGTGCAAGTCATAAAAAATGTATCACATCTGATGTACTGGAAATGTCATTTCTTGAGACCCTAACAAGCCAGGAAAGTACAAATGCCCCCCAAATGACCCCTTTTTGGAAAGTAGACATTTCAAGGTATTTAGTAAGAGGCGTGGTGAGTTATTTGAAGTTGTACTTTTCCCACAATTCTTTGCAAAATTAAGATTTTTATTTTTTATTTTTATTTTTTCACAAAATTGGCATTGTAATAGATTATTTCTCTCACATGGCATGTGCATACCACAAATAACACCCCAAAGTACATTCTTCTACTCCTCCTGAGTATAACGATACCACACGTGTGGGACTTTTTCACTGATAAAAATAACGCACTTACTACAAATAGCGAGTAAACAGCGTATGATAACAATCAGCCGGCCGGCCTGCATACACCCGTTCACTGTAAACTGGAAACGATGACGTCAGCGCGTCTGCCTTCCGACGTACGTTTCGTCCTATTGGACGTTGTCATAGGAACCGTTCCTATGACAACGTCCAATAGGACGAAACGTACGTCGGAAGGCAGACGCGCTGACGTCATCGTTTCCAGTTTACAGTGAACGGGTGTATGCAGGCCGGCCGGCTGATTGTTATCATACGCTGTTTACTCGCTATTTGTAGTAAGTGCGTTATTTTTATCTTTCAAATAAATTGCTTTATACGGATTCACACTATGGAGGATATACTCTTTATTTCCCTGGGTGTCCATTGCTGAATAATCGACCCTTCTATTGGTGGGTTCCGGGTGTTCCTCCTCCATGCCGAGATCGATGTTGGTGTCCCCACGGAGTGGATTTCGAGCATAAGCTCCATTATAGCTTACCTCTGGTAAGCACATATTGTTATAGGTGGTGGATTTTGTTCACGAGATGCTTTTTCACTAAAGGTCTTCAATCACTATCGGTGGATTTGTTTTGCACTAAGGACTGCTGATTTCCTGAGCCATTTCTATTGTCACAGACTTTTTGATTTCTGTCACTTGTCTATTTTGAATTAAGTGCTTCACGATAATTTCTGATATATCAAGATATCTGATTGGTATTGTGTTGTTACTTGGGTTCACAGATGTAATTAATAGGGGAATGCAATACATTTTCTGAGTTATTTTGTGTATCCATTTATTTTACTTTTTTAGCGCAGTTCTTTTTATTGCTATACTTACTTGATTCTTTCACCTGAGGATTAGGACTGCAGCTCGGGGGGTGTAGGGAAGCGCGGTAATTTTATAATTTTCTTGGGACTTTTTCACTGCCTGTGACATAATGAGTCTTTTGAACGGTTCATTTTTTTCCAGAAGTTTTTGGAAAATGTGGAAAAAAAATGAAAACCCATTTTTTTTTTACACAAAGTTGTCGGTTTATAAGATATTTCCAACACATAGCATTTAGATAGCAAAAATGACACCCCAAAATACATTCTGCTACTCCTCCTGAGTATTACGATACCACATGTGTGGGACTTTTCACTGCCTGGCCATATACAGAGACCCAACATGCAGGGAGCACCATCAGGTGTTCTAGGACCAAAAATTGCACATCTCATTTCTCAACCACCTATTACATTTTTGAAGGCCCTGAAGCACAAGGACAATGGAAACACCCACAAAATGACCCCATTTTGGAAAGCTAACACCCCACGTATAATCTATGAGCCATAATGAGTCTTGTGAAAGGTTCATTTTTTTTAAGAAGATTTTGGAAAATGTGGAAAAAAAAAGAAAACGCATTTTTTTTTACACACAGTTGTCGGTTTATAAGATATTTCCAGCACATAGCAAAAATTACACTCCAAAATACAGTATGGCGATACCACGTGTGAGACTCCACACAGCCTGTCCACATACAGAGATCCAACATGCAAGGAACACTGTCAGGTGTTCCAGGGACACATAGCATGCACATACCAAGAATTACACCCCAAAATACATTATGCTGAGCAAAGCGTAAACAAAAGATTACCTGTGGTTGTAGTAGCGCAGTTGTACACAGGAGGATAGCACTGGTCCAGGCAGCAGGCAGGGACTTGGTCAGCAATGGCGAACACAATTGTCCAGGCAGCAGGCAAGAATGCTGTCCATATACAGTCCAGGGTCAGTGCAGGCAGAGATATTGTCAGAAGTGCCAAAAATATTGGTCCTGGTAGTAGGCAGAAACATGTGGTGTGGTCAGTGCGACAGGCAGAGACATAATGGCAGTAAGTCCTACAGGCAGCAGGCAGAAGTAGGGCCTTGTTCGGGACAGAACAGGGACAGGGGTAGAGGCTTCTCCCACCCAAATCTCTATGAAGCCTCCGAGTCTCCAGACCCTAATCTAGGAATGAGAAAACAAAAAAAATTGTTTTCTTCATCCAGAAAAACAATTCTGGAGCCCCTCACATATGTGAAACCCCTGTTTTGAATCCCACTAGTCCAGTAGAAGGGTACAAGATCAGTCCATGAGGCAGGCAAAAATATGATCAAACAGTCCAAGGTGAGTTGCAGATCAGGCAGAGGTATGTACAGAATCATTAGGCAGAAGCATAGTTGAATAACAGTCCAGGGTCAGTTCCAGTTTAGGCAGAGGTATGTACAGAATCGGCAGACAGAAGCGTGGTCAAATAACAAGCCAGGGTCAGTGTTACGTACCTAAAGGGTGATCCCGAATTGCAGAGGATGGCCTCTCCTACGCCTCGAGGGCTCCTGGTAGTAGTGACAGGGGTACAGGAGTGCGGAGTGGTACGAGTGCCTGGCAGGATCAACAGCAGAAGGATCAGATGGCCCGCACAGCTGACAGGATGGATCAGTAGACAGGAACTGCAGACTGGACAACTCAGCAGACAGGACAGCAGGCAGGATAGATCAGCAGACAGGTGAGCAGCCTGGATGGCTCAGCAGAAAGGCCCAGCAGACTGGATGGCTCAGCAGACAGGCCCAGCAAACTGGATGGGTCAGCAAACAGGTGAGCAGCCTGGATGGCTCAGCAGACAGGCCCAGCAGACTGGATGGATCAGCAAACAGGTGAGCAGCCTGGATGGCTCAGCAGACAGGCCCAGCAGACTGGATGGAAGTCCAGGAATGTCAGACAGAACGCGTCGGAAAGCAGGCTGGCAGCAGAGGTACAAAAGGAGCAGGCAGAGGGATCGTCAAACAAGCCAAGGGTCAGGTACAGGCGGATAACAGGAACAGTCTCAAAGCAAGCCGGGTCAAAACAGGAGCAGATATCAGGTTTTCAGGGAACACATACACAGTGCCGCAGAGCAAACAGCAATGATGCAAATGTCAGACAGGTTTAAATAACCCGCTAGACACTAACAAGTGCATGTGCGCATGCGCATAGATGCCCGCAATCGTGCACTGATGGGTCTAATCTGCCTGTTACTGGCAGGATCTTGATGACAGTCAATTACAGAGCAGGCAGTGGCAAAAGGGGTGTGAAGGTGTGTGAAGGCAGGAACTGAGGATTACGTTTAGCATACTTCACTAATAATATATTGAAGTATGGTAACGGCGAAAACATTCACCTATGCAGAGGCCTGGTTGGGAAGGACATTGGGCACAGTAATAAGATGTGTTTCTTCTGACTTCTGCTCTGGTACACACCTTACACACTGATAAAGCTGCACAGATGTGCACAGATTGATTGCACAGATGTGCACTAATGAGGTGGCACAGATGGGCACTGATTTATGGTACAGATATGCACTGATGAGGTGGCACAGATGGGCACTGATGAGGTGGCACAGAGAGGCACTGATGAGGTGGCACAGATGGGCACTGATGAAGTGGCACAGATGGGCACTGATGAGGCGGCACAGATGGGCACTGATGAGGTGGCACAGATGGGCACTGATGAGGCGGCACAGATGTGCACTGATTGATTGCACAGATGTGCAATGATGAGGCGGCACAGATAGGCACTGATTGGCGCAGGTGGGCACCAATGAGGTGGCATAGGTGGGCACTGATGAGGTGGCACAGGTGGGCACTGATGGGGTGGCACAGATGTGCACTGATTGCAAAGATGTGCACAGATGCCCGGACACTGATCGCCAATGGCACAGATTGACACAGGTGGGCACAGATTGGCACAGGTGGTTACAGGTGGGCACAGATTGGCATAGATGGGCACCGATTGGCACAGAGGGGCACTGATGAGGTGACACAGAGGGGCACTGATGAGGTGGCACAGAGGTGCACTGATGAGCTGGAACAGATGTGCACTGATAAGGTGGCACAGATGTGCACTGATGAGGCGGCACAGATGTGCACTGATTACACAGATGTGTACTGATGAGGTGGCACAGATGTGCACTGATGAGGCGGCACAGATGTGCACTGATTACACTGATGAGGTGGCACAGATGGGCACTGATGAGGCGGCACAGATGAGCACTGGTGAGGCAGCACAGATGGGCACTGATGAGGTGGTACAGATGGGCACTAATGAGTTGGTACAGATGTGCACTGATTGATTGCACAGATGTGCACTGATGAGGTGACACAGATGGGCACTGATGAGGCGGCACAGATGGACACTGATGAGGTAGCACAGATGGGCACTGATGAGGCGGCACAGATGGGCACTAATTGGCACAGGTGGGCACCAATGAGGTGGCACAGGTGGGCACTGAGGTGGCACAGGTGGGCACTGATGAGGTGGCACAGATGTGCACTGATTGCAAAGATGTGCACAGATGTCCGGACACTGATCGCCAATGGCACAGATTGGCACAAGTGGGCACAGATTGGCACAGGTGGTCACAGATTGGCCCAGGTGGGCAAAGATCCCAAATAAGCACTGTACTGATGAGGCACTGTTTGGGCACTGTTTGGCACTGGTTTATCACTGTAATTTTTGTTTTTCACTCACTGGAGCACAGATCGCTGTCAGATATTTTCTCTCATCACACGCGGTCTCTGTGTGAGGAGAGAGAGAGGCAACAAGAGATGATCTCAAATGTTTACATTTCAGATCATTTCTCATTGGCCACGCCGATCGCGCTGTAAACGGCCACTGTGATTGCCCATTTACAGCGATCTGTGACTGGCTGTGTCCAAGGGACACGGCCAGCACAGAATTTCCCTGATGCGCGCTCGTGAGCGTATGCTAGTCCGACGGATGAAAACCGACGCTAGGGCAGCTATTGGCTACTGGCTATCAACTTCCTTATTTTAGTCTGGTTGTACGTTATCGTGTGAGATCGTGTGTAGGCAAGTCCGTTCATTCAGTCCGTCGGAAGTCCGTCAAAAGTCCGTCGAAAGTCCATTGGAAAGACTGTCGGACCTTTGTTGCCGAAAAGTCCACCCGTGTGTACAGGGCACAACATTTTCACTGCACCACAGACAATGAACACAGAACAAATTGACCCCCCCCCCCCCGTTCATACTTCCCTACTCAACCAACAGATGTGGCCAAATGTACGTCCAAAATCTCTTCAATTCCCACCTACCAATTCTCTTCACTGCTGCCTCATCCAACCCACCCTGGGCCGCCTCTGTGGCTGTCCCGATGCGGAAGGAGTGCGAGGCGTATTGTGCGTCATCCAAACCCGCTGCACGAAAGCTTTTATGAAAAACTGCAACTAACTGAAACTTCGACAAATATGACCCATCCCCATGTATCAAGAATGGCCCTTCAATGTCTGGGCGAACCGCCAAGAACTCCCGCACCGCCCCCACCGGGCAAACCAGAGAACCCGGCAATGGAAACAGCTGCACACTGACTCCTTTCCCCGTTTGGTCCGTCTTCGATCTCTGAAGCCTCCACACAATTCATGTCCCGTGCCAGAAATCCACCCACTAATCCCTTAGACGGGCTTACTAATTCTACCCACACGAAATGCCCCAAAGAACTCCAACTAAAAGGCCACCCTAAATAAAGAGACCTCGTAATCCGATGTACACAAGGATCCTAAATGGCCACAAATGACCTGAAGGTTAGCAAATGACACTGGACTCCTAGAGTTCCTGTGCCTATGAAGCTTCCTATAACCCTTAACTGCCTGTTGTACCCAAAAATCCTTTGTGAAATCCACCATGCCCTGTAACTTGAAGAAAAAGGCAAGACTTGCCAACTTCCATTCAATGGCAGACACAGACCCCCCGCGTTCCATGTTTCGCTACACGAAATATAGAACAAGCAGTTTCACCTCGACATCTCCTTGTACCCCCCACCTGCTGAACTAGAACCAGCCATTCCTGCCATCCCTTTGCATATGCCATCCATGTGAACTCACTCACCAACCTTCTGATCCATCCCGCGGCGACTCCAAGGCAATCTCCCATAGCCAACCCGGGCAAGGAATCCCTACCTTCTCTGCCGAAGGAGCCAACTCTGAACCTGCCCGCTGAAACTGAGATAAGGCGACGGCCAGAGTGTTTTCAACACCCTGCAGATGAACGGCATATAGAAAGATGTTCAGTTGCAGGCATCTCAGCACCAAGTGGCGTAGCAGACTTTTCACTGGCTGTGACGACGCTGAGATGCGGTTGATGACTTGCACCACTCCCATGTTGTCACAATTCAACCTAATCTTCAGATTCCTACAAGACTCCCCCCATATCTCCATAGCCAGCACCACCGGAAAAAGTTCCAAAAGCACCATGTTTCGAATCAAACCAGCTTTCACCCATGACCTAGGCCAAGGTCCTGCACTCTATTGTCCCTTATAAAATGCCCCATACACGGTAGACCCAGCTGCATCTGTAACTAATGGCGCGTACACAAGAGCGGTCTTTTCGTCTGGACTGGTCTGACGGACCGAGTCCGGCGGACAATTCGACCGTGTGTGGACTTCATCGGACCTGCAGCGGACTTTTTCGGTCGAAAATCTGACAGACTTTAGATTTGGAACATGTTTCAAATCTTTACGTCGGAACTCCGCCGGACACAGTTCCTATCGAAAAGTCCGCTCGTCTGTATGCTAGTTTGAAGGATGAAAACCGACGCTAGGGCAGCTATTGGCTACTGGCTATCAACTTCCTTATTTTAGTCCAGCCGTATGTTATCACGTACTAATCCGTTGGACTTTGGTGTGATCGTGTGTAGGCAAGCCCGTTTGTTGGGAAAGTCCGTTGGAAGTCCGCTGAAAGTCTGTCGGATAGTCCGTCGGACCAGTCCGGTTGAAAAGTCCGCTTGTGTGTACGCAGCATAACTCTAATGCCCCGTACACACGGTCGGACTTTGTTCGGACATTCCGACAACAAAATCCCAGGATTTTTTCCGACGGATGTTGGCTCAAACTTGTCTTGCATACACACGGTCACACAAAGTTGTCGGAAAACCCGATCATTCTGAACGCGGTTACGTAAAACACGTACGTCGGGACTATAAACGGGGCAGTGGCCAATAGCTTTCATCTCTTTATTTATTCTGAGCATGCGTGGCACTTTGTCCGTCGGATTTGTGTACACACGATCGGAATTTCCGACAACGGATTTTGTTGTCGGAAAATTTTATATCCTGCTCTCAAACTTTGTGTGTCGGAAAATCTGATGGAAAATGTCCAACGGAGCCCACACACGGTCAGAATTTCCGACAACACGCTCCGATCGGACATTTTCCATCGGAATATCCGACCGTTTGTACGGGGCATAAGTCAAAATTTCTCATCGGGCCAGACATCCAGACCGATCGACTGTTGTATGCTTCCAAGAACGTGTGCCACACTTTTAAATCCTCACAATGCTCCCTATTCAGCCTAATAAAATAGGTCTGGGACTTAATCCCAGCTGTCGCCGCAGCCATCCCTCGGCTAAAACCCCTCCCCATCGGGATAATGTGACAGGCAAAATTCAACTTCCCCAATAACGATTGAAGTGTCCGAGGCTGCACCTTGCACAACCCCATGATCCCTCGTATCTCCAACTTGAGTGCTGCTAATTTGTCCTCAGGTAAGTGGCATTGCATAGCGCCAGAATCCAGCACTATACCGTGGAAACTAAGCTCTGTGGTCGGGCTCTGTCCTTTCAGCCAATGGAATACCCAACCTACCCGCAACGTGCTGCAACGTAGACGGGTGAATCACACAAACATTGGATGAAGGTGGCCCCACACAAAGGAAATCATCTAAATAATGGTTGACCAAATCTAGGCCTGACACATCTGGGTGTTGTAACGCTGATCTCAAATTCCTAGTCATAGGCGGAACATTTGACAGAGAACATAGACCCTGTCTCCTAGAAAAACACTGGATTAGATCCCGCAACCCCCCCAGCAAATCCAGCAACTGTGCTTTTGACACGTCCGCCATCCTAGGGGCAGCTGCCGTGGCCACAGGTGGCTGTGTGTCTGCTCTGTCAGTCCCTGCCGGCCCCCCCTCTTCCAATCCCAACAAACCACAAAGTGCAGCATTTAAAGAAGTATGTAAAACAGGTAACTTACCAGGCTGACCAGGAATGACACCGGCAGCCGTTGCTCCCACCTCCATCGGTGCCGCGAGCCTCTGCGAATCCTCTTCCTCCGAAACGGACAGCTCCCCTTCGGACCATACGTCAGGAGCCTGCGGTGATGAACTCTGAAACTCCCTAGGTGAGGAGGGTCTGGAGGCTGTGGATCCCTGCCGCGGATGCGACCTCCCACCAGCACCAGACCTGTTTGCTGCTGGCAAGGCCTTCCCTCTCGTCTGCCTCCGCTCTGCACCCCATCAGACCTGGCGGTTGTACCCCTCTGCATTCTGGAGCCGACGGCCACGTCGTGGCCGAACTTCTCCCCCGCCGAGTCTCCTCCCGCATAGGAACCACCAGGGGTGGGGAGACCTCGAGATCCTGTACCCTGCACCACGCGGGCGGGGACAAGGCAAGATGGCGGTCTGTAGCTCCGCTGGCGGAGAGGATTCTAACCGGGCCCGCACCAGCAAAAGCAGGTTTTCCCTTACCTGGGGGGCCCGACAGGTCCCGGGGTGGGGAGCTCTTGGTGTGGCGCGCAGCTCTAGAGGAGGCCTCACCTCCTACTGACGATCCTGATGCCTGATCCTCTATGAGGGAAGACACCTGGTCATGCAGCCATTCCGGTCCCCGAGTCATGCCAGCCGTCCGCAATCGTGGCAGGATGATGTCAATGTCGGCCATAATGTCTGAGGACAGCAGCTTGTGTAAACTGCTTCCTCCTCTCTGTCCCTTCCTCTGCTGCCCAGAAGTCCCCGCCTCCTCCTTAAAAAATGCTCCACCCCCTCAGTCTTTCTCAAACCATTCCAACCCCTTCCTGTTACACTTTCTTGTTTCACCATTTGTTAACCCTTTGTTGTCTCCCCTTGCGCACTGTCATGCCCTGCACTACTTTCTTCTTTTCTTTCCATTCCGGGCCTCACTGTAAATTCTTGGGCTGTCTTGCATGAATTGCACGTTTGAGATCTTCCCAGAGTGGCTCAATGATTTTGAGGTCAGGAGACTGAGATGGCCACTCCAGAACCTTCACTTTATTCTGCTGTAGCCAATGACAGGTCGACTTGGCCTTGTGTTGGATCATTGTCATGTTGGAATGTCCAAGAACGTCCCATGCGCAGCTTCCTGGCTGATGCATCTAAATGTTCCTCCAGTATTTTTTGATAAAATACTGCATTCATCTTGCCATCAAATTTGACCACATTTCCTTTGCCTTTGTAGCTCTCCCATTTCCAAAACATTAGCGATCCACCTCCATGTTTCACAGTAGGAATGGTGTACCTTTCACAATAGGCCTTGTTGACTCCTCTCCAAATGAAGTGTTTATGGTTGTGGCAAAAAAGCTCAATTTTGGTCTCATTACTCCAAATGACTTTGCGCCAGAAGGTTTGAGGCTTGTCTCTGTGCTGTTTGGCATATTGTAAGGGGGATACTTTGTGGCATTTGTGTACTAATGGCTTTCTTCTGGCGACTGGACCATGCAGCCCATCTTTCCTTAAGTGCCTCCTTATTGTGCATCTTGAAACAGCCACACCACAGGTTTTCAG
The DNA here is from genome assembly GCA_037952925.1 of Lithobates clamitans. Taxonomy (NCBI): domain Eukaryota; kingdom Metazoa; phylum Chordata; class Amphibia; order Anura; family Ranidae; genus Lithobates; species Lithobates clamitans. The sequence goes on from JBBGZY010001695.1 coordinate 587,263, forward strand.
AGTCCTGTATTTCACTGGAAGTTATTTGTGGGTTTTTCTTTGCACCCCAAACAATTTTCCTCGCAGTTGTGGCTGCTTTAGTTGGTCTACCTGACCGTGGTTTGATTTCAACAGAACCCCTCATTTTACATTTCTTGATTAAAGTTTGAACACTACTGCTGATTGGCATCCTCAATTCCTTGGATATGTTTTTATATCCCTTTCCTGTTTTATACAGTTCAACTACCTTTTCCCGCAGATCCTTTGACAATTCTTTGGCTTTCCCCATGACTCAGAATCCAGAAACGTCAGTGCAGCACTGGATGAAAGATGCAAGGGTCTGTCAGGAGTCCAGAAACTCATTGACCTTTTATACACACACACTATATAGGCAAACAGATCACAGATGAGGATGGTTACCTTTTAATAGCCATTCAAACCCCTTTGTGTCAACTTGTGTGCGTGTTAATCAGGCCAAAATCACCAGGGTATGTAAACTTTTGATCAGGGTCATTTAGTTTCTGTTGCCATTATGATTTAAAAAGAGTAAACACAGTTGATTGATAATAAAGGGCTTCAGCCAAACACTAACCATGAGTGATAGAAAAGTTTTTGTGTTATCATTCATAGTCTCTGAAAAATGCCCAAAAAATCATAAATTCTTCCAGGGTATCTTTAGAAAGATATAAATGTAAAAGACTTACAAAAACTCACTTTTTACTAATTTGCTAGAAAAATGGTTATTGTAGATAAAATGTATATGTTGCCTTAGGCATTATATAGAATGTGTGATGTTTATGGCAAAGTATGAAATGTCCATCCAATTTTCATGTATCTAGGCATTCTATAGAATACCTAGGCATTCTGCAGAACAACAAATATTGCTTACACAAAATATTAATAGAGAGTCCTGAAAACATGAAATGTTTTTCTTTTTTTTTGCTATATACTTTACCTAGGCATTGCATAGAATAGCTAAGCAGTATGAACAGTGGCGGCCTGTCCATAGGGGGCGCATGGGCGCCGCCCCCCTCTCCCCAAAAAAAAAAAAAAAAATGTCCCTTTAAAAAAAAAAAAAACTTCTTTTGAGTGCACTGTGTTCCGGGCGGGCGCCGGACACGGTGCACTATGGAAGCGTCATGCCAATGCAATCCCGTGATTGCAGGCAAGACGCTTCATTTGCAGGGTTTTTTGATGCCCTGTGGCGCTATGCAGTGCGCCTCTACACGGTGATTGGGCCATTCCCCTTTGTGTCTTCCTGTCTGGGCGGTGCTGTCTCCCGGCGGCGTGTCACTTCCTGTTTCGGGCCGCTCTGTGTGAATGGAGAAGAGAGAAGACAAGGTACTATGTCACTGACAGCCTATCCTTCTTCTCAGTCTGTGATCGGAGGGTGGAGGGAGCCGTGCTTCACCTCTGCCCTGCCAGGCATCAATCTCTGCTCCAGCCCTTCACCCGACAAATGTGCTGGAGCCTTCATTACACATCTGCTGTATGTGTAAATCACGGGGGCTCCCAGCACTGCGTCCTGGAGTCATGCTGTGCATTCTCTCTCTCTCTCTCTCTCCCCATCTCTGTATATCTCTATCTATCTGTATATCTATATAACTTCATGTATCTATCTATCTATCTATCTATCTATCTATCTATCTATCTATCTATCTATCTATCTGTATATCTATATAACTGCATCTATCTATCTATCTATCTATCTATCTATCTATCTATCTATCTATCTATCTATCTATCTGTATATCTATATAACCGCATCTATCTATCTATCTATCTATCTATCTATCTATCTATCTATCTATCTATCTATCTATCTATCTATCTATCTATCTATCTATCTATCTATCTAACTGCATCTATCTATCTATCTATCTATCTATCTATCTATCTATCTATCTATCTATCTATCTATCTATCTATCTATCTATCTATCTGTATATCTATATAACTGCATCTATCTATCTATCTATCTATCTATCTATCTATCTATCTATCTATCTATCTATCTATCTAACTGCATCTATCTATCTATCTATCTATCTATCTATCTATCTATCTATCTATCTATCTATCTATCTATCTATCTATCTATCTATCTATCTATCTGTATATCTATATAACTGCATATATCTATCTATCTATCTATCTATCTATCTATCTATCTATCTATCTATCTATCTATCTATCTATCTATCTATCTATCTATCTATCTAACTGCATCTATCTATCTATCTATCTGTATAGCTATATAACTGCATATATCTATCTGTATATCTATCTATCTATCTATCTATCTATCTATCTATCTATCTATCTATCTATCTATCTATCTATCTATCTATCTGTATATCTATATAACTGCATATATCTATCTGTATATCTATCTATCTATCTATCTATCTATCTATCTATCTATCTATCTATCTATCTATCTATCTATCTATATATCTATATAACTGCATATATCTATCTGTATATCTATCTATCTATCTATCTATCTATCTATCTATCTATCTATCTATCTATCTATCTATCTATCTATCTGTATATCTATATAACTGCATCTATCTATCTATCTATCTATCTATCTATCTATCTATCTATCTATCTATCTATCTATCTATCTATCTATCTATCTATCTATCTATCTATCTATCTATCTGTATATCTATATAACTGCATCTATCTATCTATCTATCTATCTATCTATCTATCTATCTATCTATCTATCTATCTATCTATCTATCTATCTATCTATCTATCTGTATATCTATATAACTGTATCTATCTATCTATCTATCTATCTATCTATCTATCTATCTATCTATCTATATATATATCTATATAACTGCATCTATCTATCTATCTATCTATCTATCTATCTATCTATCTATCTATCTATCTATCTATCTATCTATCTGTATATCTATATAACTGTATCTATCTATCTATCTATCTATCTATCTATCTATCTATCTATCTATCTATCTATCTATCTATCTATCTATCTATCTATCTGTATATCTATATAACTGTATCTATCTATCTATCTATCTATCTATCTATCTATCTATCTATCTATCTATCTATCTATCTATCTATCTATCTATCTATCTATATATCTATATAACTGCATCTATCTATCTATCTATCTATCTATCTATCTATCTATCTATCTATCTATCTATCTATCTATCTATCTATCTATCTATCTATCTGTATATCTATATAACTGTATCTATCTATCTATCTATCTATCTATCTATCTATCTATCTATCTATCTATCTATCTATCTATCTATCTATCTATCTATCTATCTATCTATCTGTATATCTATATAACTGTATCTATCTATCTATCTATCTATCTATCTATCTATCTATCTATCTATCTATCTATCTATCTATCTATCTATCTATCTATCTATCTATCTATCTATCTATCTATCTATCTATCTATCTATCTATCTATCTATCTATCTTATCCATTCTATCCCTCTGTGTGTCTATAGGCCCATCACGGGCGAGTGATGTCAAGGGGGGGGGGGTTGGTTGGGATTTTGTTTGCGCCCCCCTAAAAAAATGGAGCACCAGCCGCCACTGAGTATGAAACATTACAAATACTGCTTAGGCAAAGTATATAAGAGAGCTATGAAAAGACCTTGAAGCCTGGGTTCACACTATTGTGAACACAGACAACGCATGTGATTCCCATGTATGATGTATGGCTGAACTTGTATTGGATTCGTATGAACAAGCTGTAGGACCCTTATGTTTCCCCACACTGGAATTGGATCGCATGGGTGTTCACACCCATGCGATTCGATTCCTGTCCCAATTCACAGTTTTCACTGCGATCTGCGAACCAATCTGGGGGTGTCATTAACTTTGTATTGACACCCGCAGCGGGGTTGCTGAGGGCAGTGTGAACTGCCTGCAGGGGAGACGCAATGTGGGTACCGGCACTGGAATCTCGCTGGTTCCCGCATCGCAATAGTGTGAACCCAGGCTTATTGCCAAGATGTATATGAAAACAAAAGAAGACATCCAAAAAAAGTACAGAACTCTCTAACTGAAAAATACAAGAGAAAAAAAGAAGATTTGACCCATTTCGTGCAACAAGTAGGGCTTTAATGGCATTTAGAATTGCACTTATTAGTCTTTTTCAGAAGAGCACTTAGTAGATTGGCACTTGTTCTTGCGCAAACACTTGATGAAACCTTGTCTGCTTCTAGTGAACTGAGCTGATCGCAGAGGTATTTCCTGTTTAGGAACGTCCTCAGCTTGTAGGTGCTTGCAAAATAAAGTGAATTGTGATCTGGCATAGAGTTGGTTCAAAGTTCCTTAAGCAGTTCAAAGTGAGTAAAATCCCCCTCCCTTGTCATTGTCAGTTATAGGAACTCGTACAGTTAAAAAAGACATAGTAGTAAAAACATCCATGTGTTGTACTCAGGTAAAGTTCATATTTATAATATAGAGAATATTTCTGCTTTTACAAAACACTCTTTCTTCTTCAGGAGAACATGTGAACACATAAGATGTCCAGAACAGGGTCAATATCTAAAAACAGTGTTAAAAAACCTTGTCTTGTACAATTGAGTTCCAGTGAGTCAGCAACATGATAGAACAGCAGGGAGCATATACATAGGTGTACACATATGAAACCAGCAGTTACCAACAACTATCACCCCACATCAATAGAATATGTGTATGCAAAAAGTAGTTATATCAACTGACATCTACAGATACATGCTCATCCGACAATGGTGGAGCACACTGGTCATGGGTGAGAATTACAGCAGTGGTTTTTACATATTTTTGTGTGTGTCAAATGTCTTTTTTTTGGAGGCTGCTCCTCTTCATGAGATGTAAATACCAGTTGATATAACCACTTTTTGCATATGCATATTTGTTTGATGTGGGGTATTAGTTGTTGGTAACTGCTGGTGCCACATGTGTAAGCCTGTGATCCACTACATCAGGCATCCCTAAATGACGGACTGATGTCCGAATCTGGCCCAAGCCACTGCTCTATCCGGACCGACGCAATCACGCCATTTAGTTGCCACTTTGGTCCCCTGCCTCTGGCACTGTCAAAAGCAGAGCAGAGCGGATGGCGGGAGCAGCACTGCATGGAGAGTGGGAGGGGAAGCTGCCTGAATTAACTTTTCACGATAACTAGGAGGTGATTGGCTGCTAGGATGCGGGGGCGGTTCTAGCAATCAATAACCAGCTTGTTAATTTGAAAAGTTAAGCTGGTAGCTCCCGTCTTCCATCCAGTGCTGCTGTGCCTCTGCCTTCAGTCCAAGATTGTCCTACCTTCTGCTTTCCACTCTGTGTGAGGTAGGAGAGTGAAGGAAGCAAAGGACATGGCTGTGAACTTGCAAAGGATGAGACTGGGGTAATGTAAAGGTGGGTGTGCTGTGTGTGTGTTGGGGATCATGTACAAGGGGGGCAGTGCTGTGTGTGTGGGGAGTCATGTACAGGGGGCAGTGCTGTGTGTGTGTGGGGTCATGTACAGGGTGGCAGTGCCCTATTCCCAAATTGTTCGTCTCACCACCGTCGCGGAAGGCTGGCGTGATGACGTTACCATCCGAGGCTCCACCCTACAGCCAATCGGCCAATCCCCAGAAGACGTCAGTTTGTGACGAAACGCGTAGGGTGGAGCCTCAGATGGTAATGTCATCACGCCAGCCTTCTGCGATGGTGGTGAGATGAACGATTTGGGAATAGGGAGAAGCGAATAGAGACACCACAGCTTTACACGAGACTTTACTGCTTTTTATGACACATCGTTTTTAAAAGTGCAAATCTTTATTTAATAAATAAGATTGAATTGATATACTGCACTATGGAAGTTTCTATTTTCTATTTCTGAGCATGAACAGAAAGAACGGCTGACCTGGAGAATATTAAGCTCTGGGGAGACTTTCAAAATTCCCTGTGCTGGGAGAGACTGTTAGCAGCAGTCATGGCTTTTTGGTAAGCAAGCTACCTCACTTTTGGGTGTTGACCTGAACGCATGTTAATTCGTATTAGGAAGATTGGAGTCACAGCTTCTGTTTCCCTGCAATTCACCTTTTCTCCTGTGGAGGCACACTATTTATGGATTTTCTTAAGGATCACTTTGAGAGATGGTTTTAGTTTCTTTTTTCCAATTTTTTTATTTTTTTATTTTTTTATTTTTTTTTGTGCTTATTGTTGATCATAACACTAGTATATCACTATTCGAGTATTTCACTATTATGTTTGCTGCTGTATTTTAAATTTATTATCTAACTTGCAAATCATTTTTTTGGGTTTATTTCAATAACTCTTGATATTTTTTTTAGTTCAAATATTTTTTTTAATTTTTAGCGCCACACTGATTGCATTATTTATTATATTAGAAGTTTTGTGGTATTGAAACTTTGGGTGCTGGCTGCTTCACACTCTTTATTTGCTAATTATTGAGCGCAGCGTGGACCTTAGGGTCTCTTTTTCTTTATTTTTTAAAAGGTGCCAAGGCCTTTTCCCAGCAGAACATGCAGGCACAGAAGCCCATTCAAATGAATTGGCTGTTGTGACTGCAAACCTGGGCTGTGATGTAAAGAATCATCGCACAAAAATGTGATTCAGACCTCTGCTGGAAGACAATTTTACTAATCGAACCTCCACGAATTTTAATTCAATACCCCTGCACTGCATGCTTCCTGTTCTATCATGTTGCTGACTCACTGGAACTGGAACAATCCCAAGAATGCCTAGGCAAACTATAGAATGCCTAAAAAGGGATGTCAAATTATGAACCACTTCATGTTTCACACATTTCCTAGGCATTCTATACAGTGCCAAAAGACAACAACCCGGCAAAGTGTAAAATGCTTGTGCTAGTGAGAAATGTATCATTTCACTTCCGCAATTTGCACCTCAGTGTGTGTTCAGTCATGAGGAATTTGCACAGCAGACACTAGGTAGGCGTGTCCCCGACTATCCCTGTTTGCCTGTGACCCTGAACCTTGCCGTGAACTCTGTTGTCCTTGTCTGCTTGTGGCCCTGACCTTGGCTTATTCCTTTACTATCCCTATCCTCCTGTTGCCTACTGTGGGTGTGAGCTGGGGGACCCTGGGGGTCGCGACCTGGAGCCAGTTGCAGCCCAGTCCATCCTCACCTCTAGAGGCTCTGGGAAACACCTGCTGGCTCTTAGACTCCGCGCCCCAGGGAATCCTACGCTCTAACCCTGGTGGGATCTGTGTTGGTGTCTCAGCGGCCCTGCCTTCCTTACCACCCGGACTCTCATCCGCAGCAGTCAGCCGTAGGGTCCACTGCCTTGTGGTGCACTCCTGATCCCAACAGTGTGCATCTGTCACCCAGCCTCAAGGTGACCTGACAGTTTGATCAGCCATGGACCCGGCTGACGTGCCGCTTCCTGCAGCCGATCCATTGCAGGGCATATCTCGCAGACTCGAGACCCAGGAATCTAATCAGACTCAGTTGATGCTGTTCCTTAAGGATCAGGCTTCCTGCTTCGAGCAGCTCCAGGCCTCCTTGGGAAACCCGAACCTGCAGCCTCAAGTACAATTAGCAGCTGCACCTATCGCACCAGTCACTGCCACACATTCATATTTACTGCCAGCTCCGTCCCGTTTCTCTGGGGACTCCAAGGCCTGCAGGGGCTTCCTCAGCCAATGCACCATTCATTTTGAGCTCCAGCCTCAAAACTTTCTGTCTGATCGGGCTAAGGTAGCTTATATCATTTCCCTCCTCTCTGGTGAAGCTTTAGCTTGGGCTGCCCCCCTGTGGGAGAAGAATGACCCGGTGGTTTCCAGCCTGCCCGACTTCTTGAAGCTCTTTCGTAATATCTTCGAGGAGCCAGCTCGGGTTTCTTCAGCGGCTAGTGCCCTTTTACGCCTTCGCCAAGAATCTTGTTCAGTGGGACAATATGCGCTTCAGTTCCGTATCCTCACAGCTGATTTGAGCTGGAACAATGAGGCCCTGGTCGCAACTTTTTACATGGCCTCTCTGATGAGTGAAGGACGAATTAGCAGGAAGAGCCATCCCCGCCGGTCTGGACGATGTCATTTCCTTGTGCAATCGGATTGACATTCGTTTCCAGGAGAGGTTCCTAGAAAAAAGACGCCAGCACCCCCTAGGTCCTAGTCAGCCAGAAATCTTCTCCCGTCGCCCTGTGGAGCATCCTCTGCCTGCTGAGGAACCTATGCAGCTGGGCCGGACCAGACTAACCCCTGAAGAACGTGCTAGACGCAGAACTCTGGGCTTGTGTCTTTATTGTGGGGGCAAGGGTCATTTTCGTGACTCCTGCTCGCTTCGTCCGGGAAACGCTCGGGTCTAATACATTTAGAAGGTGGAGTATTGGACCCAGAAACATCACCTTCTCGTCTTCTTCTTCCGGTGTTCCTCCATGTAGCCCCTTCTCCCCAATCTGTCCTAGCATATCTGGACTCTGGGGCTGTCGGCAATTTTTTGGATTGGAGAACTGCTTCTTCTATGAAGCTTACCCTTTCTCCCCTCGCTACACCACTGGTAGCCTCGGCAATTGATGGCACTGTGCTCCCAGGGGGTCCTATCCATTTCCAGACGCTACCTATTAGGATGTCGGCAGGGATACTCCACCAGGAGTGGATTTCCTTCCTCATTCTACCCAAGGCCTCTACCCCCATTGTATTAGGCCTTCCTTGGCTACAGCTCCACTCTCCACATGTGGACTGGATCTCTGGGCAGATCCTGGCTTGGGGTCCTTCGTGTTTCTCGTCCTGATTTCTCAAGGTGGACCCCAAGGAGAGACTTCCCATTGCTACCACATCCGTATCGTCTGATCTTCCCTCGGCATACAGCGATTACCGGGATGTGTTCTGTAAGAAGTCTGCTGAGGTGCTACTGTGCCATTGACCTTGTCCCTGGAGCAACTCTACCCAGGCGTCGTACCTACCCTCTGTCCATTCCAGAGACCCAGGCCATGTCTGAGTATGTCGCCGAGAATTTGGAGAGAGGTTTCATCCGGAAATCCTCGTCGCCTGCAGGAGCAGGGTTCTTTTTCGTTGCTAAAAAGGATGGTACCCTCAGACCCTGCATCCACTATCGAGGGTTAAATGCAGTGACTATCAAAAACCGATACCCCTTACCTCTAATATCTAAGCTATTTAACAGGTTGAAGGGGGCTTCCATTTTCACAAAGTTGGATCTCAGAGGTTCATACAATCTCATTAGATTACGGGAAAGTGACGAATGGAAGACTACGTTTAACACTAGGGGCATTACGAATATCTGGTTATGCCTTTTGGTTTGTGTAATGCTCCAGCTGTGTTCCAGAACTTTGTCAATGAAATCTTCAGGGATCTACTATACCAGTTTGTTGTCATCTATCTGGATGACATTCTCATCTTTTCTGAAAATCTGCTTGCTCACAGGAACCATGTCCGCACCGTACTTCAGCGCCTTAGAGAGAATAATCTCTATGCCAAGCTGGAGAAGTGTTGCTTTAAATGTCCTGAGGTCCTGTTTCTGGGAGGTTTTGTTTCTAGTTTGGGTCTTCGAATGGATCCCAGAAAGGTCTCGGCCATTACCAACTGGCCCCTTCCTGCTAGCCTTAAGGCCACAGAGCGCTTTCTTGGCTTCACAAATTATTATAGGCAGTTCATAAGGAATTACTCTTCCATTGCCGTGCCTATTATCGCTTTACCAAGAAGGGTGCAAATGCCAAAGACTGGCCTCCCGAGGCTGTCTCTGCGTTTCACAATCTGAAACAGGCCTTTGTTTCTGGACCTCTCTTGAAGAGACCAAATCCTGAGGACCCATTTTTTATTGAAGTAGACGCTTCTTCTATGGGGGTGGGAGCTGTGCTTCTTCAGTTCTTTGAGAAGAGATGTCAACCATGTGCGTTCTTCTCCAAAAAATTTTCTCAGGCAGAGAGAAATGATGGCATTGGTGATCGAGAACTTCTTGCAATTAAATTGGCGTTGGAAGAGTGGTGTCATCTCTTGGAGGGTTCCCCTCACTCCATTACGATCTTTACTGATCACAAGAATCTACAATACCTACAGAATGCTAAACGTCTGAACCCCAGACAGGCCAGGTGGAGTCTCTTCTTTTCTCGTTTTAAATTCCCGATTACGTACAAACCTGGTTCCTGCAACGGTCGGGCTGATGCGCTCTCTAGGTCATTTGACACTTTGGACGAGGAGTCCACCCCTGATCCTGAGCCGATCATTCCAACCTCATGCATTGTTGCCCATTCTACCACCCTGGAATCAAAAATTCCTCCTTGCAAGACCTTTGTTCCCACGGAGCTAAGAGCTAAGATCCTTCGTTGGGGACATGATTCCAAGGTGGCAGGTCATGCTGAGTTTCTCCGATCCTTCCTGCTCATCAGTCGTCTCTACTGGTGGCCTAACCTCCGCTCGGATGTTAAAGATTATGTTAAGGCTTGTCATGTCTGTGCTCAGTCTAAATCTTCCACACAAGCCCCTGCTGGTCTTCTCATGCCCTTGCCCATTCCTAAGGAGCCCTGGTCTCACATCGCCATGGATTTTATCACCGATCTTCCACTATCGGAGAATAATACAGCCATTTGGGTGGTAATCGATCAGTTCTCCAAGATGGCTCATTTTGTTCCTCTTCCTGGTCCCCCTTCTGCTTCTGCCTTAGTTCCCATTTTTGTATGAGAGATTTTCCGCCTTCATGGTGTTCCTTCCCATGTCGTTTCGGACAGGGGTGTTCAGTTTACATCCCGTTTTTGGAGAGCCTTTTGTAAATCCCTCAACATTACCTTGGATTTTACCTCTTCTTACCATCCCCAATTCAATGGCCAGACCGAGAGGGTTAATCAGGAGTTGGAGGTCTTTCTCCGTACCTTGGTCTCGGTTTATCACGATGATTGGGCATCACTACTCCCGTGGGCAGAGTTCTCCCACAATAATCATGTCAACGTCAGTTCTCAGAAAACACCCTTTTATCACTGTTTATGGGAAACATCCTCAACTCCCTCTTCCTATGACCTGTTCTTCCGACATTCCAGTCTTGGCTTCTGTTCAGGAATCATTCAATTCCATGTGGGCTGACGTTCATGATTCCCTCCAGAAAGCTGCCAACAAATTCAAGAACTTTGCTGACCGTCGCAGGCGTAAGCCGCCTTCTCTTCAGCCAGGAGACAAAGTCTTGCTCTCCACCAGGAACATCAAACTCCGGGTTCCTTCTCTCAAATTTGCCCCAAGATTCATTTGTCTGTGCACCATAACTTCCAAACTGAATCCGGTTTGTTTCAAGCTCCAGATTCCCAAAAGCCTCAAAATCTCTAACTCCTTCCATGTTGCCCTTCTGAAGCCTTTAGTCCTCAATAAGTTCTCTTGTCCTCTTTCTACCACAGTGCCGGTCTCTGAGGAGGATCAGGAGTACGAGGTTAGCCAAATTTTGGATTCCCGAGGCATATTCCAGTACCTTGTGCATTGGAAGGGGTTTGATCCTGAGGAGAGGTCATGGGTCAAGGCTTCTGAGGTCTTTGCACCTTGTCTGTTGAGGAAGTTTCATTTGAAGTTCCCCTCTAAACCTGGTCCCAAGCGGGGAAGGGGGAAACCTCGTAAGAGGGGGGGTACTGTCATGGTTATGCAATAGTGTTGTTTATCTGCTTACCTGTTTCCATGTGTTCATCTCTAAAGACCAGCTGACTCTCACCTGACTGCTTTTATTAACTCTCCTCTAGCACGGCTCCACCCCAGCTCCTATCAGAGAACTCTATATTAACCTCTGCACTGCAGGCCAGCCCTGATGATCAACCTTTGTGTGTTTGGCTTCCTGTTCCTGCCTGCCGTGTGCTCTATGTTTGTTTCAGTTACCGACCTTGGCGTGTTCTCTACTATTCCTGTCTGCTTGTGACCCTGACCTCTGGCGTGTCCCCGACTATCCCTGTTTGCCTGTGACCCTGAACCTTGCTGTGAACTCTGTTGTCCTTGTCTGCTTGTGGCCCTGACCTTGGCTTATTCCTTTACTATCCCTATCCTCCTGTTGCCTACTGTGGGTGTGAGCTGGGGGACCCTGGGGGTCGCGACCTGGAGCCAGTTGCAGCCCAGTCCATCCTCACCTCTAGAGGCTCTGGTGAACACCTGCTGGCTCTTAGACTCCGCGCCCCAGGGAATCCTACGCTCTAACCCCGGTGGGATCTGTGTTGGTGTCCCAGCGTCCCTGCCTTCCTTACCCCCCGGACTCCCATCCGCAGCAGTCAGCCGTAGGGTCCACTGCCTTGTGGTGCACTTCTGATCCCAACAGTGTGCATCTGTCACCCAGCCTCTAGGTGACCTGACAGTTATTTAATGTACTTCATGATGCTCATGTGTCCATTGGCCATGGAGGACATGTTGAAGGAACTTTTACCCAAGTACAAGAACATTACTGATCATGATATTGAACTGTACATTCAGCTTTGAGAGCTCTGTCAAAACAAAAAGGTCTTAAGAAAAGTGTTGTGGTGAAACCTGTGTTTTTTTTTCAGAATTCAGTTCCTGTTGTCAGGTTGATATGATCAATTTCAGTTTCATCCTAACAGGGAATACACGTTTATAATGGTGTACCAAGATCATCTAACTAAGTTTGTGATTCTCAAGTCTCTGACATCAAAGAGAGTGGAAGAAGTAGGGAACAACCTCGTGGACATATTTACGTTGCTTGGAGCACAATCAAATTGATTCCACAGTGCAACAACGGCAGCAAATTTTCAAATAATGTTGTGAACAGCCAAAAGGAGTACTGGCAGAATTTGTAGATGGTCCATAGAAAGCCTTGCCACTCCCAAAGCCAGGGTAGTGTCTTAACAGCTAGTAATTAACTTGGATGCAAGATGAAAAAAACTGACCAGTGAAGTGAGAGGCTACGCTTTTTCGCGTTGGGATTAAGAGAACACCAAATCAATTTCTTTTTGGCTGCAGAGCTAAAGTGGGTCTTACCTGTCCCAAGGTGTTCCACAAGACATATAGACTGAGGAACATCTTAAAAAATTTATAGAACATGCTCACACAACACAACTGAAGAAACAGCTGAGTCTGTGCAAGACAGAGAGCCTATTGCACAAAATCAGATGACATAGTAGTCCACGCAGTGGTGAAGACATGGTTACCGAAAAGACTTCCATTTCTGCTACCTGGTGTCTGTTGCAAGTAAACCAATGGTGTCCATAGATGCAGAAGCTGTGGCCAACATATTCATGCTGACTGTGGCCATGCCAGTAAACATGATAGAGATGAGAAAGTGAGGCCCGGAGCGATAGAAATGCAATGAAGGTAGTGAAGTGCCGCCATGACAGAGTGAGAAGGGGAGGCAATGAAGGGGTTAAGGAAGTTAAAGTTGTAAAAGCAGGGAAAGAGAGGATTGGCTGGGAGAAGCAGGATAGGGAGGGGGTGTTGGTAGTTTACTTAAGGGGGAGGCGGGGCTCTCATCCAGTATTGGAGGGTCAGCAAGGTGGAAGAAGCAGGCCGTTTACATGCTGCCTAGAAGCACTTGGTATGACTGAGGTGGGCAGGATTTTGGCCCAGCTGCAGGCGGCAGCTGCCACGAGGGGACCACAGTGGCTACACAGACAGGTAGAACCCCTTATTGAAGACCAGGCATCCAGGTCGGCAGTGGGAACTCCCATGCGCTCGGAGATCTCGGCCTCCGGAGTGTTTCTTCCCAGGATCCTCCCCCCGAGATTTGCGCCAGGTCAGGAGCCCTGAACTAGGCCCGTCAGGCACACCTACTGGGCCACCATTGGCTGCAGCAGGTGGATCGCCTGGACGGAATCTTCGTCAGAGGTGGAGCTCTGCGAGCGAGGTGGCAGGTCACATGTGCACTCCGCCCGCATCCGCTTGGCGTCACTGTCGGAGTCGCCGGACTCTGCCCCCTCTGACGCGGCTACGAGGGAGGGTCCTTGCTAGGGAGTCAATCAGTTACCACTGCCGGGCCATTACCAGACATGGCCAGCGGCTCCAACCCAAGTACAGGTCCCCCTGTAGGAAGTGGTAGGGGCAGAAGCAAGAAGAAAGGGCAGGCTGTATCCAGAGGCAACAGAAGGGAATAACATCCCAGAGGTTTTGCGGGGGCAGATCCAGTACTGCGTGGAGGGGACAGCAACGGCACGGATCCCCGGCATCCAGGCCCTCTCCGCCTAGGATGCTAGGAGCTGATGATCAGCAGCTTCCGGGTGAGTGGTCCGAAGGTGAGCTGTCATGCTCTGAAGAAGAGGTGTCATGGAACCAGCCGGCACCGGTGGATTCGGAAGTGGCGGCTGTTGGGGTCTCGCCTGGTCAGCCCGATAAGTCTGCCTCTTTCTCTATTAATTCTTTTAATGCAGCATGGGTGGAATGTTGGGTTTAAGGGATGGGGGTAATTCGGTGGAAGCCAGGGCCACGTCACAGGCTGGGGGCTCGGCGACAGGCCCCCAAGGAACAGGTAATACACCTGCCAATTCCGGTACAGATGCACAGATGTGCAGCTGCGCGATTTACTTGGAGGTCGTCAGGATCTGGTGCGGCGTTTTGCAGGGGAAAAAGGTTGCAGCCCCTGCAGGTGTCGTCTTGGGTTCAGCCAGGGGGCAGGGCAGTGGTGAATGGGGCAGGTACAGGGTCTGGTGTGGTGCCCCCCTCTCCCCCTGGTTCCGGTGGTGGCCCCGGTTGCTACAGGGATTTCAGTGGCATCTGGGGCTGCTGTCGTGGTGCCAGAGAAGAATGGAGCATCGCAGGAGGTCACAGGAAATACGGATGCTTTGCGGTTAGCAGACTCGACAAAATCCGAAGTTTATGTATGCTTTGAGGGGCCGTTGGGGGCGCATTTAAAACAGGAAGTCCAAGACCAGATTTGCAAGGGTGAGTATGTGGAGATCTTCTTCTTGCTGCCTTTAGAGAAGTTTAACCTGGACAGGCTCAAGCCAGACGACACTAAAAAGGAGGACGAGGAAAAGGGGCGGTATCGATGGATTCCGCGGACTTTCACCAACTGGCTGCAAGCGTTTGCCATTATGGCGAGCGGGGATAAAAGTCAAGAACATTGTTCGGCACTTTTGTGCTACATGGATGCCATCAGCGAGGCTCACAGAGTTTATGGAGGAACTGCTTGGCCATATTATGACGAGCAGTTTCGGCAGTGTAGGGCTATCCGGCCGGGATGCTGTGCGACTGTTGAGGGAGGGATTCTTGGAAGGTTTTCACATCCCATGTTTCTTGATGGCTGGCATTGCAGCACTCGGGGGTGGTATCTGAAAAATTGGCTAATGAGGTGGCGCTGGGTCGCATGGGTGGACCTTTTCCAGGGAAGACTCTGCCGGATTCTGAGATCTCACCACTAGGGGTGGTGTGTAAGAAGGAACTAAACAAGTTCCGCCTGATCCTTTACCTTTCCTTCCCGAAGGTGGGTTCTGTCAATGATGCCATAGATTTGGAAGCGTGTCCGGTGTCGTATACTTCCTTTGACGCAGCAGTTGGCTGGGTTCGCTGCTAGGGAAAGGGGGCTCTAATGGCAAAATCTGTCATTGAGTCTGCTTTTCATTTGCTCCCAGTACATCCTGACAGTTTTTGATTGCTGGGGTGCTGTTGGCAGGAAAAATGTTATGTCGATCGCTGCTTGCCCATGGGCTGTCCTTTTTCCTGCGCTCTGTTCAAAACATTCAGTTCCTTCGTTGAATGGGTGGTTTGGGATCTGATTTTCTTTGCGTGGGGCCGCCTGCTTCTAATGTGTGTGCGATACTTTTTATCCATGTTGCAGTATATTGCAGGGAGTTTTGGTATTCCTTTGGCTAAGGACAAGATGGAGGGTCCAATAATCATGCTCAGTTTCCGGGGCATAGTGAGAATATAAAAACAGTTTGCTGTGCTTAGGGTTGATCACATTCATGTAAACATGCAGAACACGCAAAAAATTTATAAAGTCCCATTAGGGGATGAAACAAAGTGCTCGTGCTTAAATTGACACCTCCTGTGCATTGGTGTTCAGACTGGGTGCCCCACATAGATGTACACTCACCCTGGATGTTGACCAACTATCGCTAGTATGGTCTTTTAGGCATGTGGGGATACCCCTAGGGAGCCTGTTGAAATGATGTCTCATGCTTGAACGCACCTCATAAGTATGGATGGAAATGACAAAGGAGAACCTTCATTGCGCAATGCCGTAAAACCAGGTTAATTAAATACACAAATTAAAACAATTCACTCACATTTAAAAGTGCCTTATAGTCCTGGCACCAGGCGATTATTAAGGGTAATCGGCCTTGATAGGAAAAGCCACCATTTGCAGCGTTCAGCTCGATTCCTGGGTAGTTTTGTATGGGCGGAAATAATGCGATGACGCAGTGAAACCTTCAACGCTTTGGCCCGTTACAAAGCCATGATCACTGACCACTTCCTGATGATCGTACACCCACATCGATCCCTACCCTCAAGGAGCCCACAATCCAAGGTCCCCAACTCACATTCATATACTAGGGCCAATTTTGAAAAGAAGCCAATTAACCTACCAGCATGTCTTTGGAGTGTGGGAGGAAACCGGAGTATCCAGAGGAAACCCATACAGGCACAGGGAGAACATGCAAACTCCAGGCAGGTAGTGTCGTGGTTGGGATGCGAACCAGTGACCCTTTTTACTGCTAGGCGAGAGTGTTACCCACTACACCACTGTTCTGCCCACTGCTCTGTCCTTTTTTTTTTTTGGGATGTCTTCTTTTGTTTTCATATACAGCTTGTCAATAAAAGGCCTTTCCATGGCTCTCTTTGCATACTTTGCCTAGGCAGTGTTTATCATTCTGCATAATGCCTAGCTTTACCCTAGGTAAAGTATATAGCAAAATTCAAATTAAACAGACATTTCATACTTTGCCAAAAAAACCTTATGCATTCTACTGTATATACTGTATTACCTGGGCATTCTTTAGCATGCAACACATTGCTAGTAACATATACAACATGGCAATAAATACTTCAGTATCATGATGATTATTTTATACTTTGTCAGGTTGCCTTTCGCATTGCATAGAATGTCTAAGAAATGTGTGTTTTTCATAGTTTAAAGTAACATTTTTGTATCTATATATTGTATCAATATATCTATATATTGCTTAGCCATTCTTTACAATCATCAGATTAGGGTAAAGGGCCAATCACATCAGCTCTTTACGATGTGACCAGCTGTATCCAATCACAGCTGATCACAATGTAAACAGGATTTGCCAGTTATTGGCAGTCCTTTCCTCACGATGACAGTGCCTGAGGAGAGGAAAGATGATAACTGGCAAATCCACACAGGGGGCATCTACCTTAATAATCAGGGCACGGATCATCAGTGTCCTGATGTTTCAGTGCAGCCCCAACAGTGCCCACAAGTGCTGTCAATTAGTGCCGCCAATCAGTACTCATCAGTGCTGCCTATCAGTGCCACATATCAGTGCAGCCTCATCAGTGCCTATCAGTGCGGCCTCATCAGTGCAGCCTATCAGTGCCCATCAGTGTAGCCTCATCAGAGCACATCAGTGAAGGAGAAAAAATGTCTTTTTTAGAAAATGTTATAACAGAAACTAAGCAAAACTTTTTTTTTTTTTTCAAAATTTTCTGTCTTTTTTTTTGCAAAAAATAAAAAACACAGTGGTGGTCAAATACCACCAAAAGAAAGCTCTATCTAGCTCAAAAAAATTAAAACAATTTTGTTTGGGTACAGTGTTGCATGACTGCGCAATTGTCAATCAAAGTGCAACAGCGCTGAAAGCTGAAAATTGGCCTAGGCAGAAGTTGGACATTTTTAATTTAAAAAAATCACTGCTCCTGGCTGAATGCATTAGTACATGTTTCCCAGGGCAGTGTCACCCCCCCCCCCCCCCCCACTGGTGTAGAGGATGCTGACTGGAGGTTGAGAGTGGGGGATGCAGACAGCGGTGGGTGTTGGAGAGATAATACAGATGGGAACAACATTAGTGAGAACACTTAAAGGGGGGTTGAGGGAGGGGAAAGGCTGGGGGTAACTTAAAAGGGTCTTAGGTGAACCTGTTGCAATGCTGGAGTAGAGTAAAAATAAAAGTCTAGGTTCTAATACTGGAGGTAGGGGATAATTGAAATGGTCTTGAGCAGATCTGTCCTCATGCTGGAGGTGGAGTGGAAGAGGGGCTAATTCATGATGGTGAAGGTTGAATGTGTGGCAGTGAAGGCAGTGGGGGATATTAGGAGCGAGGACTATGAAAGAGAAGGAAGTCATAGGCATGTACATGGGGTGTGCTGGGTAGGCCTGGACACACCCTAATCACCCCGTGTGTCAGTGTATTATCCAGTGTACAGAAGTGTGGCAGGGGTGGTGGGTGCCTGTCAGCTGGGGGCGGGGGCACTGTACTGTGCCGATTCAATCAGCAGTGCCCAGTAGAGTGTGCTGTATAAACAGAATGGAGGAGGCCAAATTTGCTCCGCTTCCCATCCTATCCTTGTAATTTGGGCCCTGCCCCACACTCTACCCCCTGACGTCCACAGGCTGCTGTGACAGGGGTGCTTGTTATGAAGGTGGCAGGTTTAAATATACAGCACACAGCAGATCTAGATTCTGGCTGCCTGAGCCTGGGTAACAAGCCTGGGGCCATGATTGTGAGTAACTGTCACGTACCTGGTGGAAGAGCCTGACACAGTGAGGAAGGCCTCTCTCACACCTCTGACTTGGGGGTCTCTATAGTGCAGACAGCTAATACAGGAGTGCAGAGTGGCACGAGTGCCTATTGGTCTTGCTAGCAGCATAGATGGGCGGACTCTCAGGAACAAACAGGGAAAGACTGTCAGCAGATCACAGCGGAGCAGGAGTGCCTGATGGACACCAGTGAGCAGGAGACAAGAGCAGGCTGAGACCGTCAGTGGACCACAGTGGAGCAGGAGTGCCAGATGGACACCAGTGGAATATAGCGATGAAGACAGAAGCAGAGTCAGACAAACCGGGTCATGCACAGGCAGACGGATCAGGTACAGATGCATAGACAGGAGAAATGTCAGGATGCAGGTTCAGTCAGTAACAGAGTTTAGGAGTAGTCAAGACAAGTCGGGTTGATAACAGTAGTCAGATGCAGATTTACAGGTTGCAGGTATGCACAGGAACGCTGTAGACAAGACAGCACTGAAGCATAGCACAGACTCAGTTTAAATAGCCCGCTTGGTGCCATGGTGCCTTGGTGCAACAGATGCGCGCACGTGAGCATAATTTCTATTAGCATTAGCATGAACAGGAACATGAGTTAGCCTGTGCCTATACACAGGACACTGTCTAGGAGAGCCGTTCTGTCTGCTGGAATGTGCTTCCTAACAGTCACAGGCATACTGAACACCCCCCTTCTCTCTCACTCCCTCTCTCTCCCCCCCTCTCTCTCAACCTCACCCCCTTTTCTCTCTCACCCTATCCCCCACTCTCTCTCACCCCCCTTTCTCTCTCTCATTCTCATCTTTCTCTCACCCCCTCTCTCACCCTTTCCCCTCTCTACACCCCCTCATTTCTCTCTCTCGCTCTCTCCCCCCTCTCTTTCTTTTACCCCCCTCCCTCACCCCTTCTCTCTCTCTCACTCCCTCTCTCTCTTCTGCCCCTCTCTCTCTTGCCCCTCCCTCTCCAGCCCCCCTTTCACTCTCACCCCCTCTCTCACCCCATCACTCTCTCACCGTCTCTCTTACCCAACCTCTCTCATCCCCCTCTCTCTCTCACCCTCATCCCCTTTCTCTCTTACCCCCTCCCAACACTCTCTATCTCATCTCTCTCTCACCCCCCTCTCTCTCTTTCACCCTCACCCCCTCTCTCTTTCACCCCCTCTTTTTCTGGCCCTCCATCTCTCTCTTGTCCCTCTCTCTCACCAACTTCTCTCTCCCTCTCCCTCTAACCGGCTCTGCCATAAGATGTAAAGTTTATTAAAACATTAAAATTTTTTTAATACATTTCAAAATGTTTGTTTACAGGTATTTAAAAGAGTGTGTTTGTCTGTATGTGTGTGTATATACAGTGTGAGTACTGTATGTATGTATATATATTTATACAATATATACATTGTTACGGTAGGAGATGCTGATGGTGTATTGCAGCCTGCTTTGATGGATGATGTATTATCTAAGAGTGAAAGCATGTTGTCAAAATATGGTTTATATAAAATGGACAAAGGTACTGTTTGCGCTGCAGAATCCCAGGTGCCTCCTAGAGATGAGGTGCTGTGGAGCACTCGGAATAAAAGCACAATGGATTGGGACAGTTGGGCCAAACAATTGCTAGACAAGGCTATGTTAAGTGACAGGGGTGTGGACACAACTGCTATGCCAGACAGGGAGATTGCAGAGCGGCTGATGGTTGAAGGTGTGTTGGTCCCTGCAAGGACCAGATCAGGGCGCAGGTATGGCAGATGTTTTGTCCACAACCCAGCCACTGAATGTCAAGTTTCAAGGTGACAATGTAATGAATGTTGACTTGCAGAGGCTTATTGGTGAGTTAGAGGGCATGAGTGGGAGACATGCGTCTGACAGTGTTTCAGAGGAGCGTCAGGCTGTGATGTGATCATACTTCCAGTGAGGTGGAGGCCCCCTTAAATATCTCGGCCTCTCAAGCTGCAGGTGATAAGCCCCTGCACATCTTTGATAAAGGAAAGGTCCCTGAAAAGGTCTTAAATATTGATGTGGAGTGTATTGAAAAGAGGTATTGAAAAGATGAGCATGCAAGTTGAAATGGTGAAAACACATTCCTTGTATACCTGGGTGCCTCCATTACAGATGGATGTGGTGGTGCTGCGTGGTACCAATAGATGGAGCCAGGTAGTACAAGCTGTGCCAGTTAACATTAATCACCAGTGGAACTGGTTAGTACGGTGCGTTCTAATAGTGTGGCAAGTGATCTCCTGGTTTCCTGTGAGGGTGCTTCCGGATACAGTTCAGTACGGAAGGCACTCTGGGGGGCTGCTGGAGAAATCAGAGGTCTCTCCGCCTGATGCGGTGATGGACATGTCTGCTAGTGTAGTCGGAGCTGTGGCTGAGCAGGGATTAGTAAATGGCGCGGATACTCCCTCACCTG
Organism: Lithobates clamitans; assembly: GCA_037952925.1. NCBI lineage: Eukaryota > Metazoa > Chordata > Amphibia > Anura > Ranidae > Lithobates > Lithobates clamitans. Next base: position 608,260 of record JBBGZY010001695.1, read on the forward strand.
CTAGACCTCCAAAGAAGGAAGGGCCAGATATGGACGCGGCAAAAGCAGTCTGTCACCTGCAAAGAGGTACAAGTTGAGGTACCCGGAGATGTTCTAAAATCTAGTATGGGAAGGAACAAAAATTGTGATATTAGAAAAGTGTGAGCTGGCAAAAATTGGTGCTGCTAGCAATGGGTCATGCATTGCTCAATGTCAGTTGTTGGAACAACTGCCCATAGAGATTTGGACAACAGGTGAAGTGAAGCCTTGTGAAGGTCCTATAAGGGATAGCTGCTCACCTGTGTGTTGTCCCTCCTTGTGCCTGGCCCTAACAAACCCTGATATTGGTAATTGGAGAAATGGGGATGTATTAGTGAATGTGCATGTAAATAATTGGCTTTGATATGACCATGAATAATTTATTTGAAAATGAGCGTGATACACAGATATTGAGCTCTGGGGAGTTGGTGGTCAAGGGTAATGGCAAAGGAGTTGGTAAACCCAAGAGACCTATTGTGATGGGGAAACCGGGTACCAGCGAGGGTAAAATGTGGTTCCTCATCAGGAGTAGTGTCAGGAGCAGGTTCCCTACAGAATCCGGAAACTGAGTTGAAGAGGAAGTAGCAGGAAAGGCAGGGGGCCACCAGAAAAGAAATGTGAGTTCAAGAACCCCAACAGAGGGAATAGGCTGAGGATACAGAACTGTAGGACCCCACTGTGATCCAGGCCAGGGCGTGCCTGGAAACACACCCGTAAAAAAGAATGGGCCTACGCAGCAGACAGCTGTCACAGAGGTGCCCCAATCAAGGATTCGGGCTGGTGTGTTCCACCCCTTCGGGTTCGAAACAAAGAGGGGGGAATATGTGACAGTAGGAAATGCTGTCACGGTAAAATTGGTAGTTTGGGGGACACAGGGTGTGCACATTTTGCTTGGTGCAAGACTGCAGAGCATAGGTGTGGACTGGAGAAGACTGCTTTCACAGCATTCTCCAGGTTTTGGTATTTCATCATGGGGCTCTGTAGTTTGGAGATTCCACAGTATCTTGGGTGGGACAGGATCTCCACCCCTGTGTCCAGATTTGTAGATGGCCAGCAGGGTATGTGCTCAGGTGAGCACAGCCCTTATAATGAGTTTTTGGGAATACCTCAGGGCTCCCAGTTGGAGACTGCTCCACACCAAGAGACAGGAGGTCTCCAGGAGTCAGAGGGGCTGCAGGAGGTAGCCAGAACATGTGTGACTGTGGGCGCTAAAGTAAAGCCGTCCACACTGAAGGATCCAGTTGTCCGTGTGACCAGGATAAAGAGCAGAAGTACTGCTACAGAGCCAGGTGGCTAGCATTTTCTGTTGTGTGTATTTGCCAGAGAAGAACCCCTGCGTGGGAAACCATTATGTTCTGGACTTTGCATTTTTATTAAAAATGGGCTACCATGCCCTAAAATACAGTTCCTAACTGGTTTGAATCACTGGCAAAAGCATCTACTACGAGAGCTAAACAACCCCCAACTTTACAACGTGCGTGTATGTGTATATATGTATGTAAAATGTAGTTAAGTATCTGGCAAAGAAATAGAGCAAACAAATATGCATTGGATGGGAAAAATTTAAGGAGAGTGTTGTGCTGTTCAACTGTGTATGTAATGGATCAAAAATACATCAAATTAATTTCAAATACATCAAATAAATAGTAATGTCCATCATGTAGTTAAGAGTCTCTATTGCTTCATTCATATTTTAGTAAAGTACACCTTTCGTTCTATCACTCTCTTTACTCTACACTACAGTATTCCTAATGTTCTCAACAATATATAATTCCCTTTTAAAAATTAATCAGTTTCCTCTCGTGTCCCAGATTGTTAACCCCACGCTCTGTTAAGGTAACACAGAACTTCATTGCATCATCTTTAATGTACTTTCCCATCACAGTATGCTTTATTTCTATCCCACTTAACACTATTACCATAGCCTATGTATTGCATATTGAAGCTGCACCAGTATCCCACCAACATAATGGTATAGTGCCATTCCCGAGAGGTCCACGAGGCAGTTTTCTTGCAGTGACCGCTATGTAATGATCAATAACCCCAGTGAATACACTGAAAATGTTCCCATGGATAAACCTTTTTTTAAAAAATTATGACTTCTGTATGTTCATATATTTGTACTGTAAATATATAATTTTATTACATTTGTTTCAAATTTCATCAGCTAGTTTTACCTTTTTATTTTAATGTCATAAATTCAGTTAATTTTTATTTCTTATGTGTATACACACATATACATGTGCCATTCCATTATTGCTCAAGCAGTACTTTTTTTTCTTTTATCATTTATTTCCACTTTTTATGTCATATTTTTACCTGATAAAGTGGGTGATGTCAGGCCCTGAAATTCATTGGCTTCTGTGCCCAACTAATGTTTGGTATACACTTTTCAATTTACGCTTTTCAATTTCTAGATGGGAGTTTTGCCTACACAACACAGGGTGACCTACAGGGGCTACATCAATATAAATGGCATTTATTTGGACACAAAAAAATCACCCATTTCCAGTTCCAGGTTCCAGCCCCAACCTATGCTCTAGAGCATAACTAAGTGGTGAAGCAAGGATGAAGACCCCAGAGCCTGCCCCTTTGAAACTAAATTGGCAATGGCAGCTCCCATTGTTATATTCTAAGTTCATTTTAGGTTGTGGGCAGGTCAACATTCACTTTCTCTGGTGGTCTTTTTGTGTGCAATGCTTTCTGCAGTTTTCTACTTAAAGTGGATTTAAACCCTCACATATAGCCGGTGAAGTGAACAGCCTCAGATGATACACAGAGATGAAATAAATCTCCCTACTAAGTTTTACATGTATATCTGCTGTATTTATCTTTACATACTGTTTAGAAAGCTCAGATCGTGTTAGATTTCCTCTTTCTGTTCAATACTGCAGCGAAGCCTGGGCATACAGCCAAGACAGCTGATTGGAGGAAAGGCACACACCCCCTCTCCTCATGGGTAGAGACTATCAGAGCTGATCGTTGAATCGTTCAGGGCTCTGCTAATCTATTTTTAGCATCCTCCCCAACACAAAACTCTGTCTGCTTTTATCATATGTGATGGAGAACTTGTAAAGAGTTGTCAGGCTGATAACAGAAGAACGGAGCAGGAGAAAGCCACGGGACATGCTTTGAAGAGAGATAAGAAAACACTGCAGATATATGTGCACAGCTCAAATTTCATTAATTGGGTTTACATCCACTTTAACTGCAGCACTTAGCTTCTCCCACCAGTCTACCCAATGCCAAAACATACTCCTGGAATGCCTATTATTATTATTATTAAGGTACTTGTATAGCGCCGTCAATTTACGCAGCGCTTTACATATACATTTACATCGGTCCCTTCGGGTGTTCCTCTGAGGAGCAATGGACTGTGATGAAATAGTTAATGTGGTTTGACTTCTTATACAGGTGTGTTCAGGGGATGTCCAACTAGAACAGTGGTTCTCAACCCCTGTCCTCAGGACCCACTGACAGGCCAGATTTTAAGCATTACCTTGGGGAGATGCAGACTAGAATACTGCAATCACTGAGCAGCAAATTATATCATCTGTGATGTATTTCAGCTATCTTGCAAACCTAGTCTGTTAGTGGGTCCTGAGGACAGGAGTTGAGAACCACTGTACTAGAAGGAGGCCTTAGTGCAGACCTAGTAAACATTGTAGCAATCATTAGTAGGCTGAGAATCCCATTGAATTCAGCCAGGAACTGTTTGAGCCCATGTATAGTCAACAGATGTAAAGTAAATGTAGTGTAAGAGAGAAAAAGATGACATCCTTTCAAAAGAACATAATACATTCCAAATGTTTAGCCATCTATCAAAATACTTTTATCTTACTACAGAACAGAAAACCAGAAAACCCATTCAGGAGGACATGCCCCTTACCACCACTCAATGGGTTATGATACAAGTAAGTAACATTTTCTATTACTTTAAAAAAGTATGTTAAATCAATATCCAATTTGCAGATTGACTGGTAACAAAATTGTAGACTTCTCTCAGGACCTATCTAGATTATGCATTGCAATGATACAAGTGTGTTAATGCAATGCTTTATCATGAGTTAAGAAGTGCTGTGTTAAGGCGGCCCATTAATTTTTAAGGGCAGTACACCATGCACAAAAAATGGACCTGATCTTTTTTAACTACTTTGAGACAAGGCTTTTTCTGGCATTTTTTGTTTACAAGTTTAAATCAGTATTTTTTGCTAGAAAATTACTTATAACTCCCAAACATTATACATTTTTTATTTTTATTTTTTTAGCAGAGACCCTAGGTAATAAAATGTTTGTTTTTTATGTCACATGGTATTTTCGCAGTGGTTTTGCAAATGCAATTTTTTGGGAAAAAATACACAATATTTACCCCAATTTTTTTGCAAAATGTGAAAGTTTATGTTGCACCATGTAAATACTGTAGATACCTAACAGCTCAAGCTTTAAAATTGCATAGGCTCATGGAATAACGACAAACTATGGTACAAGCTACCCGTTTTAGAATTACAGAGGAGGTCTAGCACTAGAATTGTTGCTCTTACTCTAACGTTTGCGGCGACACCTCATGTGTGGTGCGAATACTGTTTATATATGCACGCGCGACTTACGTATGTGTTCGTTTCTGCACGCAAACTTTTTATTTCTAAATTGTCCTTTTTAAATTAATTTTTGGATCACTTTTATTACTATTACAAGGAATATAAACATCCCTTGTAATAGAAATAAGGATGACAGGTCCTCTTTATGGAGAGATTGGGGTCAAAAAGACCCCAAATTTCTCCTTTACCCTTAAAAGCAAAAGATAAAAATTTTTTTTAATCTTTTGCTTTAAAAAAAAAAAACCGATCGGAATGCTTTTGTGAGAAAGTCAGCTGCCACTTGTAAAAAAAAAATGATACCGGGTTTATGGCTGAGATCTTCAGCCATAATTCCAGTAAACCACTTGAAAACCGCAATGTGTATATATATATGTATTGTGGTCGGCAAGTGTAGTGCTCCACAACACATAATAATAAAAAGGTTACAATCAAAACTCAATTTACAGTGGCTTTAGAATGAATATAATTGAAGATGTATTGGGAAGCAGCAGATGGAAAAAAATTCCAATATGTCATCTCAGTGAATGCTGTATATTTCTGTGCTGTCTTCCTACAAATCAGTCTTTACGTGTACTTTGGATCCTGTGCCACCAAATTGGGTTTGGGAACAGACTATGATTGTGACCTGATGACTTACAGCCAGCTCCCCTACTGAGCATGTGTGAGGGATGGACAGCAAGCAGACTTGTCCTGTAGCCTCCTGGGACATGTATCTCAGTAGGCTGCAAGTGGTGGTGGGGGGTGGTAGAAAAGGGGGCAGAATGAGCAGACATCATCCTTGCTTATGTGAGGAATAAGGAAGCAGGGGCAAATGCCTATTAGAAAAGATAGAATGTTTGTCTATGTAAATATTTAACCTGATAACTATGGTGAGCATTTATGTGCAAACATGTCCACATTCTGGCCTGGTATAATTAAAAAAAAAAGATGACACAGTGGGTATAGAACCCCCCCCCCCTTAAAGAATCATGCTTTATTGCTTTGCAGCCTGAAATGAAGAAAAAAAAAAACAATCACTGAATTGGAAAAAGAATCACACCCCCCCCCTTATATCTGTATTTTACTGGACCACATTTTGCTTGAATTACAGCCTTTCGTCTTTTGAAAAATGTCTCTACTAACTTTGCACATCTAGAGCTGCACTAGAACTGCTCAAGTTCAGTCTTCAAATCATTCCCCAGATTTCCAATGGGGTTTAAGTCTGAGCTCTAATTAAGCCATGCAAGGACATTCACCTTTTTCTCCTTCAACCACTTTGTTGAAGTGAACAAATAGTTCACTAACTATATGGGCTAGGTGTAACAAAATGTCCGTTGCCGCCTTCTGACTGCAGGTTTACTGTGGCCGAGTGCAAGGTGTACCAATATGGGCGTTTGCGTTGTTCTGACAGAACGTCGCTTTCGTTACCGAATCTGACGGGTCACCGATTCTGACGGAACAGGTACAGGGCAGCGTTTGTCTTGCTAGCAACATTCTTGAATCCTTTACATATTGTCTCATTCATTATGCCAATCAGCGCTGCCTTTCAATGCCCATCAGTTTCAACTAATCGTATCATTACCCAGCAGTGCTGCATATTAGTGCCTCCTCATCAGTGCTACCCCTTCAGTGCCACCTCATCAGTGCCACCTAATCCTATCAGTGCCCATTAGTGCAGCCTCATCAGCAACATCAGTGAAGGAGAAAAATTACTTATTTACAAAACTGTGCTTTGAAAACTGTCACATGACATTATGAAAAGTAACGGTATCGGGCGAGTACTTGATAAAAAGTATCGGTACTTGTACTCGGTCTTAAAAAAGTGGAACCCTAACACACACTAATTTTCCAATTGCCAAATAAAAACACTGGGAAAATAAAAAAACAATCCACAAGCCTGCCATTCATAAATGTACAATGGTAGTGTAGTGGTTACAAACATTGCAAGAGCACAAAAAATCGGTTGGTCCAGACAGACATCCAGTAAGCTTGTAGCTTCCTGTGCAATGAAATATTAAGCAGCGTTTTACGGTCTGCACAGTTCACCTTTGAGGAATATAGAACACCTCCTTGCGATGTTCTGGAGATAAAAACATGGGGATGGGGTTCTGCAGACTTCAGAAGAGGAGGTAAGAAACCACTCTGTGCATTACTATTGCACAGAGCAGGTAAGTATATCTTCTTTTATATTTATTTATTTATTTTATTTTGATGAAAAAAAAGCATTCGAATTCACCTTAAGTTACATTTTAAGGAGAAAAGAAAATGACAATTATTGTATGTATAAATATATATAATACATATATAAAAATAAAATTTATTTTTCCTTAACAGATATGTCAGACAATTGGAATGGATCAAGCTCCGACTCTTTTGTAAGATCATTTTATTTATTACAGTGTAACAATGAATACACAATTATTCATAATTCAAATATGTTTGTCAAACACATGCTCTGTAGAGATATTTGATGGTTGATATTTTTATTGGGAAGTAATGAGCATCATCTTAATGGTTTACATGTAGGCTGAATAAATAAATATATTCTATTATCTCATATAGTACAGGACATTGGACTTATGTTCATAGACCATGGGTTATCAGAAGACTACCACCTGCAAAAAACATGGTAGCGCACAGCCATGTAATGCGCCCTGGAACAGCTATACTCATCCATATGAATCAAATAAACGTATCTTATTTTTAAGGAATTTAAAATCACCTACCCTATACTCCTAAAAAATATGAATGCTAATTCAGAGAAAAAAAGCAGAGTTTCTGCCCATTGAACCTTTCAGCACCACTGTTATATCTTGAAACAGTGTATACAGTATCTCACAAAAGAGAGTACACCCCTCACATTTTTGTAAATATTTTATTATGTGACAACACTGAAGAAATTACACTTTGTAACAATGTAAATTAGTGAGTGTACAGTTTTTATAACAGTGTAAATTTGCTGTCCCCTCAAAATAACTCAACACACATCTGAAAAAAAGAATTGTTGCTCTACATAAAGATGGCCTAGGCTATAGGAAGATGACCACCGTGCTGCAGCTCCTTTTCAGGGTCTTGGCAAAGACCATACAGTGGTTTAACAGGACAGGTTCCACTCAGAACAGGCCATGGTCGACCAAAGAAGTTGAGTGCACGTGCTCAGCATCATATCCAGAGGTTGTCTTTGGCAAAAAGACATATGAGTGCTGTCAGCATTGCTGCAGAGGTTGAAGGGGTCAGGCTCTCAGTGCTGAAACCATACGCCACACACTGCATCAAATTGGTCTGCATGGCTGTCGTCCCAGAAGAAATCCTCTTCTAAAGATGATGCACAAGAAAGCCCGCAAACAGTTTGCTGAAGACAAGCAGACTAAGGACAAGGATTACTGGAACCATGTCCTGTCTTCTAAAGAGACCAAGAAACTTATTTGGTTCAAATGATGTCAAGTGTGTGTGGCGGCAACCAGGTGAGGAGTACAAAGACATGTGTGTCTTGCCTACAGTCAAGCATGGTGGTGGAAGTGTCATGGTCTGGGGCTGCATGAGTGCTGCCAGCACTGGGGAGCTACAGTTCATTGAGGGAACCATTAATGCCAACATGTACTGTGACATACTGAAGCAGAGAATGATCCCACTCCCTTCAGAGACTTGGCCGCAGGGCAGTATTCCAACATAACGTCCCAAGACTACCACTGCCTTTCTAAAGAAGCTGAGGGTAAAGGCGATGGCCTGGCTAAGCATGTCTCCAGACCTAAACCCTATTGAGCATCTGTGGGGCATCCTCAAACAGAAGGTGGAGGAGCGCAAGGTCTCTAACATCCACCAGCTCCGTGATGTCGTCATGGAGGAGTGGAAGAGGACTCCAGTGGCAACCTGTGAAGCTCTGGAGAACTCCATACCCAAGAGGGCTAAGGCAGTGCTGGAAAATAATTGGCCACACAAAATATTGACACTTTGGGCCCAATTTGGACATTTTCACTTAGGGGTGTACTTACTTTTGTTGCCAGCGGTTTAGATATTAATGGCTGTGTGTTGAGTTATTTTCAGGGGACAGCAAATTTACACTGTTATACAAGCTGTACACTCAACCCCCACCCCTCGCTTCACTCAGTTCCTTTGCGCCGATTGCCTCCCTGCCTCGTAGGACGTGGGTTAACACGTGCACGGTGCGCACATACATTTAAACACTTTCTCTCATACACCATGTCAGACACTGGATGGGCTGACACATCTCTTCTTATAAGGGAATTCTTTGAACCCAACGTGTATTCAGCATTCCCCTGGGTGCAATTCGGCTTCAATTCTTTTGTTTTATGTTTAAGTCTCGCTGCTTTTGACTAGCCATGCTCAGTATGCTGACCATTCATTGTAATTACCTGTTACCGTCTGTAGTTTTCCCCACCCTTTGCTTTTTAATGTGGGGACAGACGATCTGTACACAGGACTATGGTCCTCCAATAAGTGGATGACCAATGTATACGTCCCCTTATATTGTTTGCAAGTCTAACCTCCACTGAACCAACTCTATCATTGCAGCGTGTACTTTCCCCATATGTCTTCTTTTATTCATAATTAATTGAAGGAAATATTCATTATGGTTTATACCTTCCCAATTAGATAACATCTTTGCTCGGCAGCCCTCACTTTCTCCTAGACCTAGCCTGGTGGTCTGTAAGTACATTTCCCACTTGCCCATTAATCCTAGGTGTCACCTCCTCACCCCACAGTCCTTGCTTTTCCTCACATTGGTTCCTTTTCACCCATCCCTGGTGGGATCTATTCATCCAAGCATCATTACACCACCCCCTTACCTCACATCTCCACCCCCCCCTTGCGTCCTCCTTTTCTCTCCTTCCTCTTCCTTTCTGCACCTCGCTTCCTTTTCTCTTCTCCTTTCCTTCCCTCCCTGCCCTCTCTCTCCCCCTTCCTATTCCTCCCTTCCTTCCTCTTAACCACACTCCCTTCTTTCCGTTCTTTAATTTTTGGTCATCACACTCATATTTCTTTCTCCACTGGGCAGAGATTGGTCCCATGGCCTTTTTCCTGGGCTCATCTCGGCCAACCTCTTGTGCAGCGCAGTGTCCGTTTTTTCCTAGTTTGGCTCAATATTTATCGCAGGTAACTATCTAATGGGTGGCAGCTAAACTTTTGGCTTTGAACGGTCGATGGCATTTTTGTTTTTTTATTGTCCTTAATTGTACTTTATTTAATGCAATGACACATCTATCTTTGTCTCTCAACAAACATTCCCTGAGGAAGCCCTAGCGGGCGAAACATGTCGGGATATTAGTGCTGAGTAACCCTCTTTATCATCAAATTTGATGTGTACTGATGTCTGCAGTATTTATGTATAGCCAGTAAAACTTTTAACAACTTGTTCTATGTATAATAAATTGTGATAAATTTTTACTTTGGTGTATGTGTAATTCTATTTGTCTGGCACCCATAAAATCCCACCAAATTATCTTCCTGTCTACATGTATCATTCAGGGATGGTGGAGCCTTTTTGTTGACACTGTCACCTATCCATACCAATCTGTACACTCACTACTTTACATTGTACCAAAGTGTAATTTCTTCAGTGTTGTCACATGAAAAGATAGAATAAAATATTTACAAAAATGTGAGGGGTGTTCTCACTTTTGTGAGATACTGTATGTACTTGTTACTTCATTATAATTGTATAAAAACAGAATAACATATGTGTAACATGGAGGTGCACTATTAAATGTACATATTGTGATATATTTTAGCCAGGATGTTGGGCTCTGTGGTAAGTGTTTTAGGTGTTTTTCATTAAAAAAAATTAAAAAAAAATTAAATAGTAAGTACTTAGAACCTTGTGGTACCTTTTTAAATTCCTGCAATATACACATTGTATATACATATTGGGATACAATTAAGATGAGGTACCTATCTAGGAAATAATTGAAATTGAATAAGTTCACATACTTTGTATGAATTTCTTGATAAATTTAACCATGTCCTTGTATAACATTACTAATTACAAACAAAGTCATGTGCTCACCATACCAGCACTAACATAATAGTTACATGGATTTATTGATAAACCAAGCCATGTGATGAAATGGGATCCCGTGTTACTGATTCACTGAAAAAATTACAAAGTAAAAAACACACACACTATAAAAAAGATGCCTTAGAAAAAACATGTCCCACTACATAAATCCAATGTCAGTCATAACGTATGGCAACCCGATACAGAAAAAGAAATTGACTCCTGCGCACAAGTGGTCAACCAGATGGATGGAAGGACGACACAGGCCTTGCTGCCCTCAAGGATGGGGAATCCTAACAGACAAAGAAATAAAAAGAGAGAGGGGCGCACCGGCCATGTGCATTATCTTTTGTAAAACATTTATTGAATAAAATGATAAAAGAAATTACTCACAAGCAGTAGTAAAATCTGGTGTCATAAAACTCGAGCAACAACAAGCAGCTTGGTGGTAATGATGAGCGAAGCCTTCCAGAGGTCTTAGAGGAACATGTAAGCTTCACTACTAGCTGACTCGTTTCGAAGGGCACGTCCCTTCTTCATCAGAGCTCAGCAGCCAGACTGCTGAGCTCTGATGAAGAAGGGACGTGCCCTTCGAAACGCGTCAGCTAGTAGTGAAGCTTACATGTTCCTCTAAGACCTCTGGAAGGCTTCGCTCATCATCACCACCAAGCTGCTTGTTGTTGCTCGAGTTTTATGACACCAGATTTTACTACTGCTTGTGAGTAATTTCTTTTATCATTTTATTCAATAAATGTTTTACAAAAGATAATGCACATGGCCGGTGCGCCCCTCTCTCTTTTTATAACGTATGGCAAAGTAGATTGGTCATCCATTGTTATTATTTTGCAGGATTTATATAGGTTCAACAGTTGGAGCGTCGCTTTAAAGGGAGACAGTACAGTAATGATAAATTCAATACAGGAGGGTTCAGACTGCCCTACTCATGAGAGCTTACAAACTAAAAGGGAGGATCAATGATACACAGGAAATAACTGGAAGAAATAAGCTGGTGGGGCAAGTAAAAGTATAGTTTTTAGGTGGAGGTGGGATAGACCCCCCGGAATACTTTCGCTGAAGTAGCATTCATATTCTTCAGGAGCATAGGGTAGGTGATCATTTTAAATTACTTGAAAAAAAGCTACATGTTTATTTGATTCCTACAGATAATCACAATGAACAATTCCCTGACGACCTGCCAACACAAATACAGTCAGGTCCATAAATATTGGGGCATCGGCACAGTTATAATCTTTTTGGCTCTATACACCACCACAATGGATTTGAAATGAAACGAACATGATGTGCTTTAACTGCAGACTTTCAGCTTTAATTTGAGGGTATTTACATCCAAATCAGGTGAACTGTGTAGGAATTACAACAGTTTGTATATGTGCCTCCCACTTTTTAAGGGACCAAAAGTAATGGGACAATTGGCTGCTCAGCTGTTCCATGGCCAGGTGTGTGTTATTCCCTCATTATCCCATTTACAAGGAGCAGATAAAAGGTCCAGAGTTCATTTCAAGTGTGCTATTTGCATTTGGAATCTGTTGCTGTCAACTCTCAATATGAGATCCAAAGAGCTGTCACTATCAGTGAAGCAAACCATCATTAGGCTGAAAAAACAAAACAAACCCATCAGAGATAGCAAAAACATTAGGTGTGGCCAAATCAACTGTTTGGAACATCCTTAAAAAGAAAGAATGCAGCGGTGAGCTCAGCAACACCAAAAGACCCAGAAGACCACGGAAAACAACCAAAGAATTCTTTCCCTGGTGAAGAAAACACCCTTCACAACAGTTGGCCAGATCAAGAACACTCTCCAGGAGGTAGGTGTATGTGTGTCAAAGTCAACAATCAAGAGAAGACTTCACCAGGGTGAATACAGAGGGTCCACCACAAGATGTAAACCATTGGCGAGCCTCAAAAACAGGAAGGCCAAATTAGAGTTTGCCAAATAACATCTAAAAAAGCCTTCACAGTTCTGGAACAACATCCTATGGACAGATGAAACCAAGATCAACTTGTACCAGAGTGATGGGAAGAGAAGAGTATGGAGAAGGAAAGGAACTGCTCATGATCCAAAGCATACCACCTCATCAGTGAAGCATAGTGGTGGTAGTGTCATGGCGTGGGCATGTATGGCTGCCAATGGAACTGGTTCTCTCGTATCTATTGATGATGTGACTGCTGACAAAAGGAGCAGGATGAATTCTGAAGTGTTTCGGGCAATATTATCTGCTCATATTCAGCAAAATGCTTCAGAACTCTTTGGACGGCACTTCAGAGTGCAGATGGACAATGACCCGAAGCATACTGCGAAAGCAACCAAAGAGTTTTTTAAGGGAAAGAAGTGGAATTTTATGCAATGGCCAAGTCAATCACCTGACCTGAATCCGATTGAGCATGCATTTCACTTGATGAAGACAAAACTGCAGGGAAAATGCCCCAAGAACAAGCAGGAACTGAAGACAGTTGCAGTAGAGGCCTGGAAGAGCATCACCAGGGATGAAACTCAGCATCTGGTGATGTCTATGTGTTCCAGACTTCAGGCTGTAATTGACTGCAAAGGATTTGCAACCAAGTATTAAAAAGTGAAAGTTTGATGGATGATTGTTAATCTTTCCCTTTGCTTTAGGTCCCTTAAAAAGTGTGAGGAACATATACAAACTGTTGTAATTCCTACACTGTTCACCTGATTTGGATGTAAATACCCTGAGTTTTCAGGAATGTCCTACTTCTTTTTTTTTTTTTACATCTACTTGTTATCGAATCTCTCAAATTTAGGTCAGATCTCAATTCTACACTCTCTAACTCACATGTTCAACCTCTCTCTCGTGGCATCTTCCCAAACTCTCTAAAACGTGCGCTAGTCACCCCCATACTTAAAAAGCCTTCACTGGACCCCACCAATATTAACAACCTACGTCCCATCTACTTACTTGCCTTCTCCTCCAAACTTCTTGAAAGACTGGTCTACAAAAGACTGAGCAACCATCTGACCATGAATAAACTTCTTGATCCCCTTCAGTCCGGATTTCGCCCTCAACACTCCACGTAAACTGCTCTCCTTAATCTCTCAAATGACCTACTAATGGCTAAAACCAGCAGACACTATTCTGTACTACTTCTCCTGGAGCTCTCTGCTGCCTTTGACACAGTGGACCACCCCCTCCTCCTCAATAAACTCCACTTCTTTGGTCTCCGTGACTGTACTCTTCACTGGTTCTCATCCTACATATCCCACGGCTCCTTCGGTGTCACTTACAACTCTACTTCCTCCTTTCCTCTTCCTTTCTCCATTGGGGGCCCCGCAAGGTTCTGTTCTTGGACCTCTTCTCCTTTTCACAATCTGCACCACCTCCCTGGGTCAGTTGATTGCCTCTCATGGCTTTTAATATCATCTCTATGCTGATGACACCCAAATCTATCTTTCCACCCCCCAGCTCTCTCAATCTGTCACCTCACGCATCACCAACTTACTAGCAGACATATCAGCCTGGATGTCACATCACTTCCTCAAACTCAACCTATCCAAAACCGAGCTCATGATATTTCCTCCCTCAGGTGCCACTTCCCCTGATTTCTCTGTCAATATCAATGGCTCAATTATCCATGCCAAGGTCCTAGGTGTAATCCTGGACTCTGAACTAAGCTTTTAGACCCACATCCTATCCAAAATTTGCCGCCTCAACCCCCGCAACATCTCCAAGATATGCCCCTTCCTAACCAATGTCACCACAAAGCTTGTACTCCACTACCTGGTCATCTCCCTCTCCCTCCTCGCCTACTGCAACTCCCTCCTCATTGGCTTACCTCTAAATAGGCTATCCCCACTTCAGTCCATCATGAACGCTGCTACCAGGCTCATCCACCTCACAAACCGCTCAGCGTCTGCTATACCCCTCTGCCAATCCCTCCATTGGCTGCCACTCAACCAACAAATTAAATTCAATATACTAACTATAACTTACAAAGCCATCCACAACCTGGTCCCCAGCTTCCTCACTAACCTAGTCTCAAAATACCAACCTAATCGTTCTCTTCGCTCCTCCCACAACCTCCTGCTCTCAAACTCTCTTGTCACCTCATCCCATGCCTGCTTGCCTTCAGGACTTCAGGCCTCTACCATCCTCTGGAATGCTCTACCACAATCTGTCTGATTTTCTCCTACTTTATCCACTTTCAGACAATCCCTGAAAACTCATCTCTTCAGAGAAGCCTATCTGGCCCCCACTTAACAACTGTACATTTATCTTCTGTAAGCACATCTCCCAGTTCTTACCTCTTGTATCTCTTGGCCTTCCCTCTTACATTGTAAGCTCTAAGGAGCAGGGCGCATACGTGAGTAGTGCCCACATATGAAGACGGTGTTCAAACCACACACGTGAGGTATCGCCGTGATAGGGTAGAGCGAGAGCAATATTCTAGCCCTGGACCTCTTCTGTAACTCAAAACCTGCAACCTGTAGAATGTTTTAAACGTCACCTATGGAGATTTGTAACGGCACAATTTTGAAGCGTGACATGTTGGGTGTCAATCTACGTGGCGTAACCTTATCTTTCACAATATAAAAAACTTGGGCTAACTTTACTGTTGTCTTATTTTTTAATTCAAAGAGTATATTTTTTTCCAAAAGTGCGCTTGTAAGACCGCTGCACAAATATGGTGTGACAAAGTATTGCAACGACCGCCATTTTATTCTCCAGGGTGTTAGAAAAAAATGTATAATGTTTGGGGGTTCTAAGTAATTTTATAGCAAAAACAAAAAACAAAACAATTTTTAACTTGTAAACCACAAATCTCAGAAAGAGGCTTGGTAGTTAAGTGGTTAAGCTTTGACAATAAAAACTGGAAGCTGATTGGTTTCTATGCAGAGCTGCTCCAGATTTTGCACTCTCCAGTTTTAATAAATCCCCCCCCCCCACTATATCAATGTATTTACCTTAGTGAAAATAGGCCTCTCTAAGGAACACAAGTGTCAATGTCGACCTATTACAAAGTATGCCTCAAATGGCCCATGAAGGATTGTGAGACCTATTTAAATCTGTAAATTGGTACTTTATAAAACAAACATTCTTAATTTACTTTTCTGAAAATACATTGCTTCTGTAAGAGGTATATTTGTATCCTGTGCCCAGGTGCAGTCTGAAGCTTCAAAAAATACACTCACCGGCTACTTTATTAGGTACACCTTACTAGTATGGTGTTGGACCCCTTTTGCCTTCAGAACTGCCTTAATTCTTCGTGGCATTGATTCAACAAGGTGTTGGAAACCTTCCTCAGATTTTGGTATATATTGACATGATAGCATCATGCAGTTGCTGCAGATTTATTGGCTGCACATCAATGATGCGAATCTCCCATTCCACCACATCCCAAAGGTGCTCTATTGGATTGAGATTTGGTAACTGTGGAGGCCATAGGAGTACAGTGAACTTATTATCATATAAAAAGGTGGCTGGGAAGTAATGTTCTGGGTAGTGTGTCAACATCTTACCTGCAGACAATGTATCTTCTGGCTGTCCTGATGCTTCTATACTGGAATGTATCCTTCTCAGTTTGTGCAGATGCTTAGTGTCACATATGCATGTGTCAGATGCTTAGTGTCACATATGCATGTGTCGGGAGCCTGTCCTTTGAGGATTGCTTTCTTCTATCTACACTATTTCCGGGTCTATTGGATATCCATAATGGCCACTAGGAAGTGTTGGATATGGTTGGAGAGATCTAGTTTCTCTAACTGTGTGTCTGACTCAATACTTGTAGTATATGTGTCCACAGTTTCTGGTAAGTGTGCTGATCTTACACACAGATTTATGGTGGAGCCTTTGAATATTCCATTCCCTCATGGGTGATATCAATTTAATCCTCTATGGGACTCATCTTTTCACAACAAAGACTATTGCTTAACCACTTGCCGACCGCTGCACGCCGATGTATGTCGGCAGAATGGCAGTGTTGGGCAAATGTGCATACCTGTACATCCCCTTTAAGAGCCGGGGATAGCAGGCCCGAGCCCGCGGGACAGGTGGACTCTATGTCCACCGGTCTCCCGGCGATCGTGTCACGGAGCCTCAGAACAGGGAAGTGCCTTTTGTAAACAAAGCATTTCCCTGTTCTGGCTTGTGTCATGACAGAGATCACCGCTCCCTGTCATCGGGAGCAGTGATCGCTGTCATATGACTTAAAGCCCACCCTCCCACAATTAGAATCACTCCCTAGGACACACTTAACCCCTTCATTGCCCCCTAGTCGTTAACCCCTTCACTGCCAGTGTCATTTACACAGTAATCAGTGCATTTTTATAGCACTGATCGCTGTATAAATGACAGTGATCCAAAAATAGTGTCAAAAGTGCCGATGTGTCCGCCATAATATCGCAGTCCCGATAAAAATTGCAGATTTCCGCCATTACTAATAAAAAAAAAAAAAAATGCCATAAAACTATCCCCTATTTTGTAGACGCTATAACTTTTGTTAAATAAATAAATCCACGCTTCAGACAGTGTATGAGCTGCAGCCTCTCCCTAATTACTTCCCCAGAGGGGTCTAATTGAATAGATATGAGATGTGGTGTGGGAGAAAAGTGGCGCTGCCCTGTTGTACAATAAAATATTTAATGGTGAATAAGTTACAACCTTTATTCATTAGCGTAAGTGCTTGTAGGGGCTGTCTCCTTAATGTGCCTAAATATGGTCAAAACTCAACCAATAACCGTGTATGTGTAAAACCAAAAAAATAATAAACCAAAAAAATAAGTGAAAAATTGAGGGTTGAAATCCTATCACCCCAGTATCAAAGAGTGCTTCCTATATTCAAATTGCCATAAATAATGTGGAAAAAGACCATTATTCCTTTAAAAATTAGATAAACTAAAAATTGACCTGAGAGTTCAAAAATATTGTGACACTAAAGCATCCTGTAAAGTGCAGTATAGAAAAGTGTTTCATATGTTCAAATTGACATGAATAATGTGAAAATGACAAGAGTTTCTTTAAAAATTAGATAAATTAAAAATTAACCCCAGAGTTCAAAAGTATTGTGACACTATAACATCCTATAAAGTGCAAGAATATTCCTTTTGGGTGAAGAAATGTGTGTAATAAATATAGAGTGTCAGTGTGGGAAGATGTTTATAAACTCAAAATAAATTAATTCGGTACTTTATATAATTATTAATTGAAAATCACCCCAAACTCCAAAACTATTGAGACAGTTTGGCACCTTATCAGGGGCAAACTGCCTATTAACATTGAAAAAATGTGTCTAATAAATATAAATATAAAGTGTCAGTGCCAGATTCTATTCGTTGTGGTTCTCAGGGGAATTGTTGGTATACCCACAGATTGAAATTACATTGAGATAACACACATGGCAAATCGCATGAGAATAGTGAAAACCCTTATATTATAAAATGTCAGCAGATGCAATAAAGATTCACAAGATATGTTGTCCGTTTAAAACCAGAGAATGGCTTTAGCTGGACAATATAGTTAGCAAAGTTCAGTAAGATATGCAGTTCATCAACCACAGGAACATAAAGCAGTGACTTCTGTGTGTAGTTCAAACGGTGACTCGAAGTGCTTACCCCCCGTGCTTCCCCACTCACCAGAAAGAAACACCCCTACAGGGGTACCGAGCGATAGAGTTGGTGCCTTTGGGGATGGGTATGGATCACTCCAGTACTACTACTGTTCCTCAGATCTGTATGGTCCCTCCGATGATTACAGATAAAGCTGTGCGTTCCAAAAAAACAGGTTCCTCCACCGCTTGCCAATTAATAG
This sequence comes from Lithobates clamitans, assembly GCA_037952925.1. Taxonomy (NCBI): domain Eukaryota; kingdom Metazoa; phylum Chordata; class Amphibia; order Anura; family Ranidae; genus Lithobates; species Lithobates clamitans. The sequence continues at coordinate 626,655 of JBBGZY010001695.1, forward strand.
CTGTTAAACTCTCCAGTCCACCCAGAGAAAGAAAAAACATGGGCTTCCTTCGTGAAGTATGTCCTAGTTTATTGATGCATATAGCAATAGCAGAGTCCATACACATATAACAGATATATTGTAATGGCGTATTGTAATAGCGAACAGCGCTGTGTGCAAGGATGGGACCAGGAACAAGAAGCGAGCGTGCGTCCCACCTTGCGTTCCAGCGTACCACTTCCAGGTATGACGTGTGAGCGTGACTCCGCCTTACCCGTTTCGTCATAGGACATTTTCAAAGACGGTGTCGACGCCTATGCTTCACACATTGATATAGTCATACGGCTCTCACATCTCCTCCCTTAATTATGGTAATATCGCTCGGGGGGTGGGGATGTGGTAGAGTCGCTGAGCCTTCCTTATACACAGCAGTATAACTAACAGAGTATTCACAATACTAGACGATATCCAACCTATTGGAATCCTTCAATTGCCAGTTAACTCTCTTGTTGTTTACACTTGGTACAGCCATTTATTTAAGGACTTTTTATATTGAACAATAATGTCCAGGCTTTTAATTATGTAATAATTTTATAGATGTCCTGGATATAATACTGGTATAATTCAATAGGTTAGTTATAAAAAATTTAATAGGTTAGTTATAAAAAAAAATTATTTTTTAAAAATTAAAAATTAAAAAATTGGAAATTGAAGGATTAAATGTAAATACCATAGGTGAAGAATAAAATAAAATAAAAATACATTGAAAATAAAATAAACATTTAAAAACATCATTTTACTATGAGAAAACTTAAAAGTGTATGGAGGGCATTTACTGTATTAAAAATATAAAATAAAAAGGTGATCATAAATTTAAGTACATAACTTATTGTCATATACCCATAGCCATCTAGGGGGAGGGAGATATATTCAAAATTAGTAAAGAATATTGTTTTTGCTACCAGGTGCAATATATCAGTAGAACTATAACTTTTGTGCAAACCAATCAATATGTGCTTATTGCGTTTTTTTTTTTTAGTTGTTTTACCAAAAATATGTAGAATACATATCGACCTAAACTGAGGAAAAAAATTGTGTTTTTATATATTTTTGGGGGATATTTATTAAAGCAAAAAGTAAAAATGTTTTTTTTTTTTTTTTTTTTAATTTGTAATTTTTGTTTATAGCACAAAAAATAAACACAGAGGTGATCAAATAGCACCAAAAGAAAGCTCTATTTGTGGGGGAAAAAAGGACATCAATTTTGTTTGGGTGGAACGTCGCACGACCGCGTAATTGTCAGTTAAAGCAACACAGTGCGAATCGCAAAAAGTGCTCTGGTCAGGAAGAAGTAAAATCTTCCAGGACTGAAGCGGTTAAAGGTCTATTGATTTTTTTTGTATTTATGAATTTTTATTTTCACTTTATCACCATCTGATTATCACGTTTAGACCACTTTTGATACGTTATATATTGGAAAGTAGACACCCCAAGCTATTTGTTGAGAGGCATGGTGAGTATTTTGCAGCTCTCATTTGTTTTTGAAAATGAAGAAAGGAAAGAAAAACGTATTTTTTTAAAAATTGTTTTCAATTTTTAAAACTTTGTGACAAAAAGCGAGGTCTGCAAAACACTCACCATACCTCTCAGCAAATAGCTTGGGTGTCTACTTTCCAAACTGGGGTCATTTGGGGGGGGGGGGGGTTGTGCCATCTGGGCATTTCATGGCCTCCGAAACTGTGATTGGCAATGAGAAGTGAAATAAAATATTTACACCCTTAGAAAGCCTGAAGACGGTGCTTGGTTTTCGGGGTCCTGTACGCGGCTAGGCTCCCAATAAGTCTCACACATGTGGTGTCCCCATACTCAGGAGAAGCAACAGAATGTATTTTGGGGTGTAATTTCACATATGCCCATGGCATGTTTGAGCAAAATATCATTTAGTGACAACTTTGTGCAAAAAAAAAAAATTGTCTTTTCCCCGCAACATGTCAAAATATAAAATATTCCATGGACTCGCCATGCCTCTCAGCAAATAACTTGGGGTGTCTACTTTCCAAAATGGGGTCATTTGGGGGGGGGGGGGGTTTGAACTGCCCTGGCATTTTATGCACAACATTTAGAAGCTTATGTCACACATCACCCACTCTTCTAACCACTTGAAGACAAAGCCCTTTCTGACACTTTTTTTTTGTTTACATGAAAAAATATTTTTTTTTGCAAGAAAATTACTTTGAACCCCCAAAAATTATATATATATTTTTTAAAGCAAAGGCCCTACAGATTAAAATGGTGGGTGTTATATTTTTTTTAACACAGTATTTGCGCAGCGATTTTTTTTCAAACGCTTTTTTTGAGAAAAAACACACTTTTTATTTTTTTTATTTTAATGCACTAAAACACACTATATTGCCCAAATGTTTGATGAAATAAAAAAGATGATCTTAGGCCGAGTACATGGATACCAAACATGACATGCTTTAAAATTGCACACAAACATGCAGCAGCGACAAACTACATACATTTTTAAAAGCCTTTAAAAGCCTTTACAGGTTACAACTTTAGATTTACAGAGGAGGTCTACTGATAAAATTACTGCCCTCGATCTGACCTTTGCGGTGATACCTCAAACGCATGGTGAAATTGCTGTTTACATTTGACGCCAGACCGACGCTTGTGTTCACCTTTGAGCGAGAGCAGGGGGGGACAGGGGTGCTTTTCTTCCTTTTTTTTTTTGCTTTTTTATCTTATTTTTAAACTGTTCCTTTCTTTCTTTTTTTTTATTGTTATCTCAGGGAATGTAAATATCCCCTATGATAGCAAGAGGTAGTGTCAGGTACTCTTTTTTGAAAAAATTAGGGTCTATTAGACCCTAGATCTCTCTTCTGCCCTCAAAGCATCTGACCACACCAAGATTGGTGTGATAAAATGCTTTCCCAATTTCCCAATGAAGCTGTTTACATCCGGTGAAATCTAAGTCATGAAATGCTCATAGCTTCCGGTTTCTCAGGCCATAGAAATGATTGGAGCTGTTATGGTCAGCTCTATAGTCAGCTGGCAGACCCATCAGCTGCATTCTCAGGTTCCCTGTTGGGACAGGAGAGCCAGAGAAAACCATGGAAGACGGTGGGGGGGGGGACACTCCCTCCCACTGCATGTAAAAGCAGTTTAGAGGCTAATTAGCCACTAGGATTGCTTTTACATGAAAGCTGACCACTGGCTGAAAAGAATGATACCAAGATGATACCTAAACCCGCAGGCATCATTCTGGTATAACCACTCAAAGTCCAACAACATACCAGTAGGTTGCTGGTCCTTGTTGGGCATATATTGTAATCTTTTTTTTTTTTTCATGCAGCCTGTGGGTTGAACGAAAAAAAGAGATTGATCGGTGGGTATGCCCGCCATTAGAATACCTCCCTTCATCCACCCATTTCTAATGATGGGCATACATGCACCATTTTGTTTTTAACTGTGGTGGTAAAATCACCTTCTACAGCGCTGGAGTCATGGCTTTATCTATCAGCTGTTGCTGTCAAGATAATTAAATCTGCGCTGCAACTGAACGGCGTACCTGCTAAGTAAATTATGGTTAATAATAAAACAAACATTACAGTATAACCTACCATACCTGCAAAGCAAATACAATAAAACATAGTAAAAATAAAGCCAAGAGAGAACGATAGATGTAGAACAATAGTGAGCGAACAGTAGAGTGGAAAGTAGAGAGTGAACATAAGAGAACGAGAGAGAAGAAAAATACAACCACAACTATTTTTGGCTTTATTTTTTTTGTGTGTGTGTGTGTGTGTTTTTTTTTTCACTTTTATAAAAACTGTAAAAAAAACTATAAACTGAACGTTGCAGATTAGGGCCTCTCAAAATGTGATGGCCATCACATCTTTTGAGTCGTCACATCATACGTGTGCCTATGACTGTGTGGTGCTTACCCTACGCTAATACTCAACTAGTAAGTGATAGCGTTCGAAACAGTCACCAATGCAAAGACCAGGCTGGTCAGGACAGGAGGGACAATAAAAGTACGTGTCACGCCTAAATCCGCGCTTTCTACAGACACCACATCTTCTTTGGGGTGTTCTCTGGGTAGGGGCACCGGAGAAGACATGCCGAAAATGCCTCTCATGCAGCTTATTGCATTTGCGTTGGGAAGTTGGGCCAGAGCACTGTCTGAAAACAGAAGGGCTCTGTTGATCTCTTCCTGGAATTTAAGGAAGGATCCAGTTTGTCCTGAAGCTCTGTATAGCACATGAGCGTTCAGCAAAGCCAATTGAAATAAGTACACAGACACTTTTTTAATACCAGCATCTGGTCTTACGGGCAATTAGGTACGGCACCAACAACTGGTCATTGAGGTCCACCCCTCCCATATTGAGGTTATATTCGTGGACACAGAGGGGTTTCTCCACAACACCAGTCGCCGTAGTAATTTGGACAGTCGTGTCTGCGTGAAGGGAGGAAAGAACTAAAACATTCTTGTTATCCCTCCACTTCACAGAGAGCAAATTATTACATCTCAATCAGACTCTCTCCCCAAGCCTAAGATGGGAATCTACAAGCCGCTGGGGTAAGCCCTGACGATTAGATCGCAAGGTGCCACAGCGCCAATTTGATGATCAAACAAGTGACTAAAAAGTGGCACGCTTGTGTAATAATTGTCCACATACAAGTAGTACCCCTTTCCGAATAAGGGTGACACCAAGTCCCACACAATCTTACCAGCACTCCCTATGTAGTCAGGGCAGTTCTCCGGCTCTACAGAACTATCTCTTCCCTCGTAAACCATAAAACTACATGTATAGCTTGTGGCCCTGTCACAGAGCTTATACATCTTGACCCCGTATCTGGCACGCTTGCTGGGAAGATACTATTTGAATGACAAGCGACCATAAAACTTAATCAGGGACTCATCAACGCAGACAAACAAAGTAAACAAGGCTGCAAAACGTTGGTTGAAGTGGTTTAGGAGGGGCGGAATTTTGTAGATCAAATTCAGGGTCACCCCGAGGACAACAGAGTTCATTGTTGTTGAAATACATGAACTGCAAGATCTGCTCGTATAGTGTCCTGGTCATGGAGGCAGAGAACACAGGCATATGGTGAATTGGGTCAGTGGACCAATATGACCGCAACTCACTCTTATTAGTTATGCCCATGAGGAGGGATAGGCCCAGGAAGGTCTTAAATTCGGAGACCGTAATTAGTCTCCAATCTCTGGCAAGGGTCAGCTGGGGATTAGCGGCGATGAATTGACCAGCATATAAACTGCTTTGGTCCACAATAGATCTATAGAGATCTTCAGTGAAAAACAGCGAATAAAAATCAAGTGACATAAAATCAACTGTTTCCACCTGAATTCCGGGTTGGCCAGTGAATGGGGGAAGTAGGGGTGCTACAGAAGTGGTGGGTTCCCATTTAGGATTGGCGAATGCAGTAGGAAGGGCACTATGGGCTCGACGAGCCTGCATTTGTCTTGGTGGCAGCGGGACATTATTCATGCTTGCCACCTCGCCAGCTTGAACTGCACTTATGGGACTTGCCACGTCACCAAGTGTTACTGCAGTGCTGGATGTAGGACCAGGATGTACTAGGCCGCTGGTGCTTGCCAGTTCACCAGAAGGAATAGCGGCGCATTTTATACATGCTTTTAATTGGGTACAGGTGCTTGCTCCCCTCCAGAAACCTCCTTCCCCCTGTGTTTGTCCCGGCCGCCAACATGGCGGTCTCCTCGGCGTTCCAGAAGGCTTGCCCCAGCCACTGCTGTCATCTCCATGACAACCGTACGACGCCGTGATGTCACATGCACATGTCAATGCATTGCGCATGCACGCAATGTCACAAAGCGTCCATCGGTGATCACGGAACGCCGCCAGCACGGTAGAACACCCTCTTGTGGTACTGAGGGAAATTGCACAAACTGGAAACAAAAGGTGGGAGAAAACATACTGCTTCTCCCTTAAGTGCCGCAAAGTTGAAAAGGAGGCAAGATACTTACCTGTGGATGCGGAGAGGTCACTGGATCAGGACAACATCGAAAATTAAAAATTACAATACATACAATAAGAGTCATTCATAAAGTACATACAAGAATGAATTATCCCTAATACTCTATAGTTTTAACATATCTTTTTATGGTGCACTTTTTATTTATCTTAAAATATAAAGTGTGCTAAAGGTCTGGCTAAGCTTGCAATTATTGTTCATATTTCTAAAAACGATTAAGTTGGTTTCGTCAAATGAGTTAGAATGATTCTATCCAAAAGAGAAAAATATATTATACACTTTAACTAGTTTTGCCGGATGCAAACCCTTTTAAAAAAAGGGGGAAATGTAATAGATTAGTTGGGGCCAGGGAAAGTGGTGGCCTGCAATTTAAAAATCCAACGTTGCTCATGTTGGAGCAATACTTTGTTCCAGTCTCCTCCTCGATCATGAATATGTATCCTGTCAAGGGCAACAAAAGTAACTTTTGGCATCTGGTAATGATGGAGTAGAGCTGCATGTCTGCCCCTGGTAGATATCTATTTCCAATTTCCATGCTGTATACATGGTGGGAAATTCAACGCCAGAATTGTTTAGCCTTGCCTATATAATAAGCCCCACATTCACAGGACATTATATAGACAACTCTGTATGTTTGGCAATTGGCGAAGTGTTTAGGATTAAACATCTTGCCGTTGGGAAGTAGGAAGGATTACTCTTTCCTAATAAGATAATGTGAGCAGTGTCCACAGGAAAAAGAGTCATATGTAGGACAATGTCTTTTTTGGTATGGACTTGGCCTTGTACTCGCTTTGGACCAGTTTGTCTTTAATCGATGGAGCTCGTCTATAGGTGATCAATGGATTGATTGGTATAAATTGCTCAACCCCTTGATCTTCTGGCAAAACCGAACAATGTTTTTCGATAATTTCTCTAATTTGTGTATGTTGATTGGAAAAGCGCAAGATGATCCTCATAGAATCAAAGTTAGTGCTGTTTTTCGGTTTTGATTTAAATAGAAGATATTGATGTGACTGACCGACCGTCATATTGTAAGCTTTCCGCAAACAGAAAGGACTATATCCCGGGCCAATCTGTCTTGAAGTTTACTGCTTCTTCCCTAAACAACTCATCATTGGAGCAGTTTCTAACCAAAGATACTGTCCATATACTGTCCATAAGGGATCAAGTTTAGGGGGGTGGGATGGAAACTTTCAGCATGCAGCACTGTATTACCAGTAGTGCTTTTTCGATACAGAGTACTGCCCAATCTTCCTTCTGAACCACAAATTATTTGGACATCCAGAAATGTGATAGTTTTTTTGTCACATGCCATTGTAAATCCCTCCCATATGATGAAGATGTCATCGATGCATGTGAGCCATGTGAATACATGGCCCAGGTACTCAACAAGATCCTCACCATTAAAGAGTTATTGTTCCCATTCCCCCAGGTACAAATTGCTGTAAGATAGGGCAAAACATGTCCCAATCACTACGCCTTGCACCTGGAGGTAGTGGGAACCATCAAATAAAAAATAATTGTGATTAAGAATGTAGTCCAGTCCTTTTAGAATGAACTCATTCAAGGCCCTATCATGTCTTGACCCCTGCTGTAGGATTTTCTGTACAGCTGCCAGGCCACGGGAGTGGGGAATGGAGCTGTACAGAGCTTCAACGTCAATTGTGATGAGAAGACAGTCCTTAGGAATAATAAGTTCATTGATTATTTGTAAAAAAAAAATGTATGACAAAGGAAGGCAAGGAAACAACGTGGAGCTGTAAATAGAAGTTGATAACTCTGCTAAAATTTTCTGAGATACCGCCATTGCCGGAGATGATTGGTCTCCCCGAAGGGGTAGTAGGATGTTTGTGACTTTTAGGTAAACTATAAAAGGTGGGCACCCTAGGGTGCTTGGTCCTGATAAATTCAAAATGGTCTTTACATATAATCCCACCTTCATAGGCTCGATCCACTATCTCGTAGAAATCTTAATTGTACTTATTTATAAGTCTAGTAGGAATGGCACGATACAAACTTGTGTTATCAAAATTTTTTTTGCACATCAGAGTGTAGGCAAGGTTGTCCATCAGGACAACCTTGCCCCCCTTATCTGATGGCTTGATTGTAATAGATTCATTGTTGCATAGGAAGTATAGAGCTTGGTTTTCCTCCAAAGACAGATTGAAGGGAGTATTCCTCCTACAAGAAAGCTTACAAATACCTTTAATCGTCTTTTTTAGAAAGGTGGCAACACTTGAATTCATATTTTAAAGATGGAAATTTCATAGAGGGTTTTTTAAAACAAACTAATAGGATTATGTGTTGATTTATTGCCTTCCTCAAAGTTTATCTAGGCCTAGCAATCGGGTTATTCATGTTGCTCTCCCGAAAAAGGAGAGTCAGATTGCGTAATGATGGTTCTAGTCCCTTCCCTCCTTTGTTTATTTGGGGGTAACTGGCCCCCCCATGTTTGGTTTAAAATCTTTTGTGATGATGCTCTTACATTTGGATAGGGATGAGCTCTATGTTCGGGTCGAACATAAGTTCGACTTGAACATCGGGTGTTCGCCCGTTCGCCGAAGAACGAACATTATGGGGTGTTTGCAGCAAATTTGAACGCCGCAGAATGCCCCATAATGCACTGCGAGATCACAGTGCATTGCTATATGATGATTGTCCAAAGCATGCACCTGACTTGCATGCTTTGGCCAATCCCAGCGCCCTCTGCTAAGAGAGCCATAATTGGCCAAAGGCAGGGTGCCTTTGGCCAATCATGGCTCAGGGGGACTAAGTCCACACCCCCACACTATATAAGGCTACCTACACGGCGGCCCTATGTAGTGTTCATGTGGACGGAGAGATACTGTAACTTGATTTAGATTAAGCAGGCAGGTTATTCAGTTAGTGGCAGTGTATTTGATATATATATATATATATATATTTTTTTTTTCCTGCATCCAGTGTAGCCTATATATACAGTGCATTCCGTGGTGTACTGTTTTCTACTGGTTTTCTGATGGTGTACACATTACACAATATAGTGCAGTTGCTACTCCACCTCAATCTTGATGATGCTAGCTTCCAACAATATTTTTGATTTAGGGCACCACCACCACTGCCTAAGGCCCAATTTTTCTGCCCCTGTTTAACAGGGCATGTAATTACAATTTTTGATATAGTATTTCACAGCAGGGCCCGTTCCAACACCTAAGGCCCAATTTTCTGCAGAGTATATAGGGCAGGCCGTGTACTGGATGTACTGGAAATGGAGAGCGTACAAAGAAGGGCAACTAAGTTAATAAAGGGTCTGGAGGATATTAGTTAAGAGGAAAGGTTGCAAGCACTGAACGTATTCTCTCTGGTCAGAGTATAGTGCCTGGTATACTTCTGGTCAGAGTATAGTGCCTGGGGGGGCCCACGCCATTTTTTTTTATTTTAAGTTCGGGTGCGGGTTCCCCTTAATATCCATACCAGACCCAAAAGGTCTGGTAATAGGCTGGGGTGGGGGACCCACGCTATTTTTCTTAATGATTTTCATCTATTTTGCTGGGACCCGACAATACATTACAGCCTCAAGCAGTTTTAAGTTACTTTTTTTTTCCTTTAGAAATGTAATTTTGCTGTGGTATTGTTCTAAACACCGGAAAACTGCACCACTTTACAGGCATACTATAGACACCCCCCAGACACGATATTTAAAGGATTATTTCATTTTTATTGTTTCACTTTAAGCATTATTAAAATCACTGCTCCCGAAAAAACGTCCGTTTTTTAAAACTTTTTTTTGCATTGATACATGTCCCCTGGGGCAGGACTCGGGACCCCAAACACTTTTTATGGCAAACACTTGAATATAAGCCTTTAAAATGAGCATACCTCATTTAAAGTCCCGTATCCATTTCTTTAGTCATATCTTCCTGGGATGGAGGCATGTCTCTTTTATGTTTGGGCCGACCTAGGGTCACTCTCGTGTCCCATAGACTTTAACGGTGTTCGCGTGTTTGAACAAATTTTTGCATGTTCGCATGTTCTGCTGCGAACCGAACCGGGGGTGTTCGGCTCATCCCTACATTTGGATAAGGAGTATTTCTTGGAGTGCTTGATGCATCCGAAAGAGAGGAATCTGTTTCTCCCTGTCCTGTATTTTGTCTTGACCCCAATCCTAGTGAAGATACATAATGTTCACTGGAACTGGCATTTGGTGTATTTTCTAGATCTGTATCAACTGTCTTTCTTATTAACATGTTCAAAAGAGCCCTTATTAGTATGCAAGCTCTTGGAGGGGATGATAAGGGACTATATACAGATTTTAGTAATGAGAATGGTATCATTAGCAGTAATCAGCATGGATTCATGAAGAATCGTTCTTGCCAAACCAATCTATTAACCTTCTATGAGGTGGTGAGTTGCCATCTAGATAAAGGAAGGCCCGTAGAGGTGGTGTATCTGGATTTTGCAAAAGCATTTGACACAGTTCCCCATAAACGTTTACTGTACAAAATAAGGTCCTTTGGCATGGACCATAGGGTGAGTACATGGATTAAAAACTGGCTACAAGGGCGAGTTCAGAGGCTGGCGATAAATGGGGAGTACTCGGAATGGTCAGAGGTGGGTAGTGGGTGCCCCCCAGGGTTTTGTGCTGGGACCAATCCTATTTATTTTGTACATAAACGACCTGGTGGATGGGGTAAACAGTTCAATCTCTGTATTTGCAGACGATACTAAACTAAGCAGGGCAATAACTTCTCCGCAGGATGTGAAAACCTTTCAAAAAGATCTGAACAAATTAATGGGGTGGGCAACTACATGACAAATGAGGTTTAATGTAGAAAAATGTAAAATAATGCATTGGGTGGCAAAAATATGAATGCAATCTATACACTGGGATGAGAACCTCTGGGGGTCCTAGTACATGATAGGCCCAGCAATGGCATGCAATGCCAAGCTGCTGTTAACAAAGAAAACAGAATATTGGCATGCATTAAAAAGGGGATCAACTCCAGAGATAAAACGATAATTCTCACGCTCTACAAGACTTTGGTCCGGCCGTACCGAGAGTATGTTCTGGGCACCAGTCCTCAGGAAGGATGTACTGGAAATGGAGAGAGTACAAAGAAGGGCAACTAAGCTAATAAAGGGTCTGGAGGATATTAGTTATGAGGAAAGGTTGAGAGCACTGAACGTATTCTCTCTGGAGAAAAGACGCTTGAGAGGGGATATGATTTCAATTTATAAATACCGTACTGGTGACCCCACAATAGGGATACAACTTTTTTGCGGAAGGGAGTTTAACAAGACACATGGCCACTCATTAAAATTAGAAAAAAAGAGGTTTAACCTTAAACTACGTAGAGGGTTCTTTACTGTAAGAGCGGTAAGGATGTGGAATTCCCTTCCACAGGTGGTGGTTTCAGCGGGGAGCATCGATAGTTTCAAAAAACTATTAGATAAGCACCTGAATGACCGCAACATACAGGGATATACAGTGTAATACTGACGTATAATCACACACGTGGGTTGGACTTGTGTCTTTTTTCAACCTCACCTACTATGTAGGCTTCTTTTTTGTTGACCCCGGCCTCGATTGGAATGGTCGTGGCCATGGACTGACAAAGGAAAATTTGTTTGGAAAGTATTAATGTGCTTTTTTGGTAAAGATTGATCTCGAATTGATGTGATCTATTCGAATATATACTATTTGTATGCCCTTCCTTCTGTAAAAGCATTTTTGTCCCTCCAAAACGTCATCTCTTTTTTTCTGTAGAATATTTTTGTTCAGTATTGATAAATGATCTTTTAGTTTAGTTTGTAGTGTAGCTGTCTTTAACCGCTTGCCTCCGCAGTTGTACTGCGGCAACATGGCTCCCTGTGCGAATCGTCGTCATGCTACGTCGCTTCCAATTTTGCCCACTAGGGGCGTGCGCGCGCCACCGGAGCCACGCTCCCCCTGCTCACCCACGGAGCAGATGCGAGTGCCCGGCGGTTGCGACCACCACCGGGCTCCCGCGATCGCTCGGGCACACTGAGAACCGGGACCTGTGTGATCTGTGAACCATGGCTGTTTCCTGAGGAAGCCTAATGGCGAAACGTGTAGACATACAAGGGCTCACTGCACAATAATCATAGATGCTTTATGTTACAACTGTTATTTTGTTTTTTAGATATTTGTATTTTTCAATAAATTTATATTTTTTATACTGCTATATCTTCTCCACTGTTTCTTAGCTTAAAAAGTCCGCCTCCCTGGTAATACTCAGTACTACCTTATTTTGTATCCACACTTTACAGTTCTCTGAGGGGAGAAAAGACAGATTGTCTGTTCATACAGAGTATGAACAGCGATCTGTCATCTCCTCTACACAGTCCCATCCCCCCTTCAGTTAGAACACACACTACAGAATACAATTAACCCCTTGATCACCCCCTAGTGTTAACCCCTTCCCTACCAGTGACATTTTACAGTAATCAATGCATTTTTATAGCACTGATCGCTATAATGTGTCAAAATTGTCCGTGTCTGCCATAATGTCGCAGTCCCGATAAAAATCGCAGATCGCCGCCATTATTAGTAAAAAAAAGATAATACTAATAATAAAAATGCCATAAAACTATCCCCTATTTTGTAGACACTATAACTTTTGCGCAAACCAATATACGCTTATTGTTTTTTTTTTTTTTTACCAGAAATATGTAGAAAAATACATATCGACCTGAACTGAGGAAAAAAAGTTTTTTTATATATTTTTGGGGGATGTTTATTATAGCAAAAAGTAAATATTGCGTTTTTTTCAAAATTGTTTTTTTTTGTTTGTTTTATAGCGCAAAAAATAAAAGCCGCAGAGGGGATCAAATACCATCAAAAGAAAGCTCTATTTGTGGGAAAAAAAGGTGTCATTTTTGTTTGGGTGCGATGTCGCATGACCGCGCAATTGTCAGTTAAAGCGACGCAGTGCCGAATTGCAAAAAGTGCTCTGGTCAGGAAGGGGGTAAAATCTTCTAAGGCTGAAGCGGTTAAAAGGAACCAATGCCAACTCCAAAGCCTTTATTTCTTTATCCAATAACTCAATTTGTTTATTGTATTCCTTTGTGAAAATGCACATCATCTCCTATGAACATCTCTGCAGATGCCCATTCTTTTTTACATTCCTCACTCATTTGTTCTATATTTGGAAAAATTTGAATCCGTAACCCATATGGGTTAATTTTATCCTTGGCATAGCAATCAAAGATCTAAATATGCCAAAAAAGTGCACATTTTTTCTCAACTATTCTATTGAGTTTCTGAAAAAGGGAGGGATTTGAGTCTCAATCTGATCCCCCTGTTCAAAATCTGTTTCGTAACCAGACATTAAGGTCACCCATTCATCACCTTGAAAAATACACATTTTTACACAATAATATTAATATATACAAAGAAACAGTCAAACCGTAGCTCACTTATTTACAGCTCACATGTGTTAGAGAGAGGGAGGGGTGTGCAGGGAGGGAGGGGTGTGTAGTACTAGCAGCTCATATACATGTGTTATTCCATTCTATATCTTTTCTCATATCTAAGATCCTCCAGTCCCTTTATTAGCTTTGTTGTCCTTCTCTGTACTCTCTCCATTTCCAGCACATCCTTCCTGAGGATTGGAGCTCAGAACTGGACGGCATACTCCAGGTATGGCCGGACCAGAGTCTTGTAGAGTGGGAGAATTATCTCTGGAGTTAATTCCCTTTTTAATGCATGCCAATATTCTATTGGCCTTGCTTGCAGCAGCTTGGCATTGCATGTCGTTACTGAGCCTGTCATCTACTAGGAACCCCAGGTCCTTTTCCAACCTAGATTTCCCCAGAGGTCCCCCCCAGTGAGTAGATTGCGTTCATGTTTTTGCCACCTAAATGCATTATTTTTCTACATTAAACCTCATTTGCCATGTAGTTGCCCACCCCATTGATTTGTTCAGATCTTTTTGCAAGGTTACCATATCCTGCGGAGAAGCTATTGCTCTGCTTAGCTTAGTATTGTCCGCAAATACTGAGATTGGGCTGTTTATCCCATTCTCCAGGTCATTTATGAATACATTAAATAGGATTGGCCCCAGGACAGAACCCTGAGGGACCCCACTTTCCACATTGGACCATTCTGAGTACTCCCCATTTATCACTACCCTATGAACTCGCCCTTGTAGCCAGTTTTCAATCCAGGCACTCACCCTTCGGTCCATGCCGACAAACCTTAGCTTGTATAGTAAACGTTTGTGGGGAACTGTATCAAATGTCTTTGCAAAATCCAGATACACCAGGTCTATGGGCCTTCCTTCATCTAGATGGCAAGATAGAAGGTTAATAGATTTGTTTGGCAAGAACGATTGCTCGTGAATCCACGCTGATTAGTGCTAATGATACTGTTTTCATTACTAAAATCTTTTATATAGTCCCTTTTCATCCCCTTCAAAAGCTTGCATACTATTGATGTTAGGCTAACTGGTCTGTAGTTTACAGGGATATATTTTGTTTTGCTTTTTTAAAGATTGGTGCTACATTGGCTTTTCTCCAATCAGCTGGTACCATACTAGTCAGTAGACTGTTCGTAAAAAATTAGGAACAACGGTCTGGCAATTACTTGACTGAGTTCCTTAAGGACCCTCGGATGCAAGCCATCTGGTCCCGGTGACTTATTTATGTAAAGTTTTTAAAGTCTGTTTCTAATTTTATCCTCTGTTAACCATGGGGTTGATTCCTGTGACGTGTCATGAGGATAAACATAGCAGTTTTGGTTACTGAAGCCCCCTGTTTCCTGCGTGAAGACTGAGGAGAAGAATACATTCAAAACCTTTGCTATCTCACCATCCTTTGTAACCTGAATTCCTTCATCATTCTTTATGGGGCCAATATGATCTGTCCTCATTCTTTTACTATTTATGTAATTTTTCTTACTCTCCTCCACTATGTGCCTTTCGTGTTCTATCTTAGCCACCCTAATTACACCCTTACATTCCTTATTGCATTCTTTGTACAGTTGGAATGCTGATGATGATTCCCTCTGCCTTGTATTTTTTGAAGGCCTTCTCCTTTGCTTTTATATGAATTTTCACGTTGACGTTAAGCCACCCAGGGCTTTTACTAGCTCTTTTAAATTTATTAACCTTTGGGATGCACTGGCTAATACCCTTATTTAATATGCTCCTAAAGCACACCCATTTTTCTTCCGTGTTCTTTGTTCCTAGGATTTTATCCCATTTAGTATCTTTTAGCAAGGATCATAGTTTCTGGAAGTTGGCTCTTTTGAAATTCAGTGTCTTTGTATTACCCTACTTGTGTGATTTATGCTGAAACAAATTGATCTGTGATCGCTGTTTCCTAAATTGCCCCGTATTTCTACATCCACAATCAAGTCTGTATTGTTAGTAATCAGCAGACATGGGGGTAAGTCACACATGTGCAAGTCACAAGCAAGTCTCAAGTCTTAACCTTCAAGTCATAAGCAAGTCCCAAGTCACTGTGGCGAAAAGCAAGCAAGTCAAGTCGAGTCCCTGCTAAAAGTCAAGCAAGTCAAGTCAAGTCATTTATTTTGGTCAAGTCACAAATTAAGTCAAAATACTGATCTACCCCATTTCCATCCTTAAAATTAGTTAAAAGTCAGTTTTCAGGAAAGGTTTTGTTTCATTTTCAACATTAACAAAACTGCTTAGTGCTTTTTTCTTGGCATATTTTGCCTAGGCCAAGACACAGCACTGGTGGTGCCAAGTCATTGCAAGTCATTGCAAGTCAAATAGCCCAAGTCAAAGTCAAGTCGCAAGTCATAAGTGGCAAGTCAAAGTCAAGTCGAGTCATTTATTTAATTTTGTCAAGCAAGTCGCAAGTCCTCAAACAGGTGACTCGAGTCCGACTCGAGTCAAGTCATGTGACTCGAGTCCCCCACCTCTGGTAATCAGTAGGTCTAGTAACACATTGGGGTTGATTTACTAAAGGCAAAACCACTCTGCACTACAAGTGCACTTGGAAGTGTAGTCGCTTTAGATCTTAGGGGAAGCTCTGCTAATTTTATCATCCAATCATGTGCAAGCAAGAATGCTGTTTTTTTATTTTCCTTACATGTCTCCCTCAAATCTACAGCCACTGCACTTCCAAGTACACTTGCAGTGCAAAGTGGATATGTCTTTAGTAAATAAACCCCATTGTTTCTTGTTGGTAAATTTCCCATCTGACCCATGAAATTGTAAGACATTTAGGAAATGACGAGCCTTACATGAATGTGCAATTCCTTTCGCCCAGTCTATGTCTGGATATTTAAAATCCCCCATTATGATACTTCCTATCCTTGCCGCCATTCCAAACTGTGATAGGAGGTCCGTCTCCCCCCTCCTCCCTCAGGTTAGGGAGCCTATAGCATACTCCCAGTAGTACTTTCTCCTTGGTTTCTTCCTTTGTAACTCTACCCATAAGGATTCCACCTCTTCATTAGTGATGTCATCCCTCACATTCACCTGTATATCATTTTTAATATACAGGCATACCCCTCCCCATTTTTTAGGCTTTTTTAGGCCCTTTTTTTACGATTAAAGCATTCATACTTCTGAAGATGGAGTGCGGTCACTGCTTTTGCACATACTTTGTGACATGGTGCATTATCCTGCTGGAAGTAGCCATCAGAAGATAGGTACCCTGTAGACATAAAGGGTCAGCAACAATACTCGGGTAGGCCGTGGCGTTTAAACGATGCTCAAATGGTCATAAACAGTGAGCCAAAAGTTGATTTCAATAGTCCTTCTGGCTAAGCAGCACTACACATTAATAACATGCAGAAATAAAAACTAATAGTAGTGAAAGATGTTAATCTGGAGTACGTGTGTGTATATGTGTGTATGTGTGTGTATGTATATATAATATATATAATTTCAATTTTTGTCTCCTTTGTTTGAATGTACCAACAGTGTCCCTTTTCCCACTAGGGTTGGTACTTCCTGAGGGTTTGTTCTGGGTGGGAGAATCTTGAGTCCCAGCTAATCCTATTAGTATATATGTTTAGTTATCAGATGTAATCGATCAATTAATTATGTACAGTATCAAGTAGATGTGTATATATATTGAGTATTGTATCGATTAGATGTCTGTTAAAATATTAGGCTTTTATTGTTGCGCAAAGTTTATGAATTGTATTTTAAGAATCAATCATGAACTAACATGAATATCTGTTGGGCCTTTAATATGTATGTTCAATAACCTCACCTTAACGATTTGCGGGCGAGTAGTGATGACGGCTTTTGGACAGCCTCGGCATGCGGATGTGGGGGTCCCTGGAGCCACTGTCCCTATACTCGATGTGATCGGCTTAAGACCACTGATGGTGAGAATCAATGGGGGTCTGCAGTGCAGTTCTAATCGTTCTGTGGGGAGCGCCACTGGGGATCGTGTCCCAACTTTCAAGAGGGGTTAATGTGCAATACCGGGAAACTATAAAGTTGCAAGTTTGTGCCGTGAGGCCATGCCTATTGACAGACGGAATGACAAAACGCGTCTAGGCATGACCACACAGCTGCTGCATCTGTCATCGGTTCCAATTTCCTCCCGGGAACCACCACGTACGATCAGATCTTCATGAGCGGAACATAATACACAGTGCAAAAGTTTTATACTGAATGCTATCTTTAAAATGTTGTTTGTAAGTGCAAAGGGATAAGGGAAGGGGTTCCTTTTTATGAATAAAGTTATAATGGATTCAGGCTATGAGGATTGTTTCCTTCCTTACGTCCGAGCACACTGAATAGTTATGACTTAACATATCCAAAGGCGTTTATCAATTATAAATCTGCTAAGTGCAACTCCTAAGGGAGCGGAATCACTTGGTGTGGTAAAGGTTTAATTCTTATGCCGCGTACACACGGTCGGACTTTCCGGCATACCTGGTCCGGCGGACCAGAGCCTTCCCGGACAATCCGCCCGTGTGTGGGCGCCGGCGGACTTTTCCGGCGGACTTCTTCCCAAAAGCCCGCCGGACCTAGATTTGAAACAAGTTTTAAATCTTTCCGTCGGACTCAGTTTCGGGCGGAAAGTCCGCTCGTGTGTGTGCTGGTCCAACGGAAAGCCCGCTCGTGTGTATACTGGTCCGACGGACCAGATACGACACAAGGGCAGGGTATTGCATCTCGCGCTCGCTGCAATAGGAAAAACAAATTTTCCTATTGCGGCGAGCGCAGGGCATACCAGGCCCTTAGGTCTGGTATGGATTATAAAGGGAACCCCCGACGCCGAAAAAACGGCGTGGGGTCCCCCCTAAAATCCATACCAGACCCCGAACCGAGCACGCAGCCTGGCTGGTCAGGAAAGAGGGTGGGGACGAGCGAGCGCCCCCCCTCCTGAACCGTACCAGGCCGTATGCCCTCAACATGGAGGTGGGTGCTTTGGGGGAGGGTGGCGCCCTGCGGGCCCCCCACCCCAAAGCACCTTGTCCCCATGTTGATGAGGACAAGGGCCTCTTCCCGACAACCCTGGCCATTGGTTCGTCCCCACCCCCTTTCCTGACCGGCCAGGCTGAGTGCTCGGATCGGGGTCTGGTATGGATTTTAGGGGGGACCCCACGCCGTTTTTTTCGGCGTCGGGGGTTCTCTTTATAATCCATACCAGACCTAAGGGCCTGGTATGCCCCGCGACGGGGCTTGCAAGGTATCAATCTCGCCGATAAAAGCGGCAAGATTGACATCCTTTTCTAGTCCCGTCGCACCTGAGTCACGTTCAAAATGAACGGACTTGTCCGTGTGTGGGCAAGTCTGTTCATTCTGAAAGTCCGCCGTAACTCCGGCGAAAGTCCGTCGGAAAGACAGGCGGACTTAGCCCACCGGAAAGTCCGGGCGTGTGTGGGCAAGTCCGTCCGTTTTAAAGTCCGGCGCACCTGGCGGACAAAGTCCGTCGGAAAGTGTGCCGGACCAAGTAGGATAGAAAGTCCGACCGTGTGTACGCGGCATAACACATTTGACGCTTTTTATATGAACTGGTATACAAGTACTCCGAATTAACATCTTTCACCTGGATTCACACTACTATTAGTTTTTTTTTTTTTTTCTGCATGTTATTACTGTGTATGGCTGCTTAGCCAAACGGACTATTGAATTGCAGCTGCTTAGTTTGATTAGGATTACGTTTACACCTAAACGCCGGAAAAGTGACCCTGTTTACTTTAAGATTGATGCTCAATTGGTACTAAGGGATCCCAAGTGTGCCAAGGAAATATTCCCCACACCATTACACCACCACCACCAGCCTGAACCATTGATACAAGGCAGGATGGATCAAATTCTGACCCTACCATCTGAATGTCGCAGCTGAAATGGAGACTCATCAGACCAGGTATAGTTTTTCCAACATTCCATTGTCCAATTTTGGTGAGCCTGTGCAAATTGTAGCCTCAGTTTCCTGTTCTTAGCTGACAGGAGTGGCACCCCGTGTGGTCTCCTGCTGCTGTAGCCCATCTGCTTCAAGGTTTAATGTGTTGTGTGTTCAGAGATGGTATTCTGCATACCTTGGTTGTAAGTGGTTATTTGAGTTACTGTTGCCTTTCTATCCTCTCAAACTAGTCTGTCAATTCTCCTCTGACCTCTGAGATGAACAAGGCATTTTCGTCAACCCAACTGTTGCTCACTGGATATTTTCCCTTTTTCGGACCATTCTCTGTAAACCCTAGAGATGGTTGTGCGTCTGGCACCAACTACCATGCCATGTGTTACCAGAGATACAACAAGCCTCTCCAAATCTAGGAGCCTCTCTGGAAATAAAAAGGGGTTTCTTTTTGAAAAATACCTAAAGTGGCTGTAAAGGTAAAGAAATATTGCTGCAAGCCACTCTGTTCTATCAATCTACCCTACCTAGATCTTTTATGGCCGGTCATGTGACCTCCAGCCACTCTCCTCCTCTGATCTAAGGGCTACAGTGGGAGGGGCTGAGATCCCCCTCTGATGTCAGCCAGGCAGGTAACGTGAGCACTGTGCTGGCCGCTCAGGTCATATGACCCGCTATAAAAGATATGAGATAAGGTACAGTATTTGCAGGGATAGTTCTATAAAAAACATTTACACAGTGTAGGATAGATTGATAGAACAGAGGGGCTGGCAGTAATATTTCTTTACCTTTACTGCCAGCTACTGATAGCAGCAGGAGGGGGAGGAGATGGTTCACACACAGGAGCTGACAGGCAGGAAGGGAGGGGGAGAGGAGAGCAGCAGAATGACAGAGTCACGTAAATTGACCAATGTAGTCATGGTTTAGCAGCCATGATTACTGTGGTCAGCACACACAGGGAGGGGGGGGGGGGCACAAGAACAGGCAGGATTAACCAGGTTTTTACAGCTTAGAGAGGAACAGATTAGACAGCACAAGCATAAGGGAACAGGAATTTTTTTTTGTTACAATCTTTTTAAAGTGATATTAAACCTTCTGTTGTTTGTTATATTAAAGTTGATGTAAAGCCAATGTCATCCTTTCTAAACTACTGCCATAGGGGTTATCTATAAGGATATACATGCCTCCTGCATGTATCTTTACCTGTCAAATGTCTCCCCTCTGTCTGTTATGAGAGCCGAAAAACTGCAGATTCTGTGGGTGGGTCTGTTGTCTGGAGCTCGGTGGGTGGAGTCGTGATGTCAGTAGACTCCCCGCCCACCTCTACACTCCCCTTGTCAATATGCATTTTCTCCTGTGTATTTCCTTGTCAAAAGAAGTTTATTGAGTATACAATGTTATAAAGATACATAAAGTAAGTTTACAAGGATCTATAAAGTAGGCTCATTGTTTTACAGTAGGGTTTATATAGGTAAATATCATGAAATTTCAAATATTAAACATTGGGTTCACGTAAACCTAAATTAAAGATATATATCATTTCCTTAGTTACTTTTGTAGGTATTTAAATGATTTATACCTACTATACATATTGTTTACAAGTAGAGTGTATATAGGTCAAATAAATTCTGATAATGAGCTTTAATCGTAAGGTGGAGAAAAGGAAAGAGAAAGAAGAAAAAGGGTTGAAAGGTAGAGGTATGGTCCACAAGGTTGTCCCGCTCGTCAGTTTATTATTCTTTTTAGTTCTCTTTGAAGCCTTAGAATGGGTGTCTCTGTAAGTCATTTAATCTGTTACCATGGCAACAGGACAGAGTCATTGAAGTTTGACAGGAACTGTTGTTTTATCCAAGGATGCCAAAGTTTTTCAAATTTTGGAATTTGATTTTGATCGATGGCTACCATCTTAGCATGGGACATTGTATTATTCATTCTGTGAATTGTTTCTGCTAGTACCAATGTAGGAGATTTCCATGCCTTGGCCACTGTTTGTTTTGCAGCAGTTATTAGTTGGATCATAAGTTTGAATTGAGAGAGTGTTAACCATTCCGGTTTTAGATTAAGTAAAGTTAAATATGGATCTGGTTGTATTATTTTTTAAAATATTTTAGATGCAATCACGAAGACTTCCTTCCAGAAGGTTTGGATTACTGGGCATGTCCACCATATGTGTAAATATGTGCCTATTTCTGGGCATCCTCGAAAACAAAGAGCTGAGGTATTAGGTGAATATTTTGCCACTCTAGCGGGTACAAGGTACCAGCGAGTTAGGACTTTATAATTTGTCTCCAGTGCTAAGATGTTGGGTGAAGATGACTTAGATGTGAGCCATATGTTAGACCAGTCCGTGTCTTCTAAAGTTCGTCCCAGGTCCTCCTCCCACCTCTGAACGTAAGAGGGTCTATTAAGATTTGCTACTCCATATAATTGATTATAAAGTGATGAAATTGTACCTTTAGCAAATGGATCTTTTGTACAGATTGATTCAAAAATGGATAATTGGGATAATGGTGTATCCCCCTTTAGGAATGGTGTATAGAAATTTTTGATTTGGAGATATCTAAATATCTCAGAGTTTGGTAGATCATATTTTTCTCTAAGCGATGGGAATGAAAGGAATGATTTAGATGCTATGAAGTCATTTAGTGTCTGAATGCCTGATGTTGTCCAAGCTTTAAAAGAATTTGGGTAGATCCATGCCGGATAAAAGGCTGGATTTCTGATAAAAGAAAGGAGAGGATTGTGTGGAGATTGTAACTGATATTTGGTTTTTAGTTTATCCCAGAGAGATAAGAAGTGTTTAGTTATGGGATTATGAATTTTAAAGCGGTCTTTAGGATCAAGCCATAATAAATTTGATATTAATAGAGGGTCATTTTCTGAAGCCTCTATAAATACCCATAATGGGATTTCCTGTTTTGCATGGTATTTGGACAGACTGGCCAAATGTGCTGCTCTGTAGTAGTTAGTAAAATTAGGGTATCCCAGGCCTCCTTTATTTTTGGGAAGATGTAGTGTGTGTATAGGTATACGTGGTTTAGAAGAGCCCCATACAAACGAAGTTGCTCTTTTTTGTACTATTCTCAAAAAATAGGAAGGAATTGGAATAGGGAGGACTCTGAATAGATAAAGCAATTTGGGTAGAATAGTCATTTTGATTGCATTAATCTTCCCTATCCAGGATAAAGGAAGTTGCGACCATTGTTTTATTAGATTTGTGATCTGTCTTAATACAGGAGGATAATTGGTTGAGAATAAGTCAGAATGAGTTGCTGTTAAATGAATTCCAAGATATGGGATTGATTTTTCTGCCCATGTGAATGGGAGTGCAGCCCTAGCCGGGATCAATTCCATGTTTGTGAGTGAAATATTAAGCACTAGGCATTTCTTAGGATTAATCATAAGGCCGGATAGGGCTGCAAATCCATCAAGAGCTGGTATTAAGTTAGGACCAGAGACCTGTGGTGATGATAGAAAAAGTAATATATCGTCTGCAAATATACATAATTTGTGTGTAATACCTCCTACTTCAATGCCAGTTATAGTTTGGTTTGTTCTGATGTATTGGGCCATGGGTTCGAGTATAAGGGCAAATAATAAGGGAGATAATGGGCAACCCTGTCGGGTACCTCTTTCGATATTAAAGGCTTCAGACTTGTATCCAGCATATTTTATATAGGCTTTGGGTTTATTATATAATGCCTTGATCCATGTTAAAAAGTGGGGTCCAAAACCCCATTTTTGTAATGAATATTGCATATATTGCCAGGATACTGTGTCAAATGCCCTCTTAATATCGAGAGATAGAAAACATAAAGGGATTTTCAGTTTTTTAGCAATATGTGCCAATAACACTGCCCTGCGTATATTATCGCCTGCCTGTCTATTTGGCATGAAGCCTACTTGATCTCTATGTATTAATTTTCCTATAATGCTATTGAGGCGTTTTGCTATTATTTTTGCTAATAATTTAATATCGAGGTTTAACAGAGAGATAGGCCGATAATTCACACAGGAAGTATCATCAGAAAGGGGTTTTGGGATCATACAAACAATTGCCATTAGTGTTTCTTGCCGAAAAGAATGTCCATCTAGAAGTTTGTTAAAAGTTTCAGTGAGAATGGGAGAGAGTATTTCTGAGAATGTTTTATAGTATAAAGCCGAGTAGCCGTCTGGGCCTGGTCTTTTGTTAAGTTTTAGGTCTTTTATGGCGTTAGCAACTTCATCTATAGTTATAGGCTCATCCAAACTGCTTTTTTGATTCTGAGATAACTCAGGTAAGGTTATTTTTGAGAAGAAGGATTCAGCTTCTGTAGGATTAAATTCATTGTTTGTCTTGTATAAAGTTGCGAGATGTGAGTGAAATTTATGGACTATTTTAACTGGATTACAAGTGTAAACATTTTTTGATAATTTCAAACGTATTGGTTTGAAAGATTTGTTAGTTGAATTTAATGCCCGAGCCAAATATGTACCTGGTTTGTTTGTATTCATGTAGAAATTGTGTTTGGAGCGTTTGAGCGATTTATCAACTGACTCAGTGAGAAATAGATCGTATTCCAATCTAGATTTTTCCAGATGAGATTTTGTACTCTGAGATGGATTATCTTGAAATGATATGTAGGCTGCATTAAAATTGAGTTCTAGTTTTTTTGCTAGATTTTTGCGTTCCCGTTTAAATAGTGCCATTTGTCTTTGTATTGTACCACGCAAGACAGGCTTATGAGCTTCCCACAGTGTTATTGGGGAGATGTCTGTTGTATTATTAATTGATATGTATTCCTTTAAAGCTTGTTCAATGGCCATCTGATGTAGTGGGTGTTTGAGCATTATGTCCGGTAAGTACCACGTTGGGTCATGCGCTTTTGGTATGGCTGAGGCTATAGTAGTGTATACTGCATTATGGTCAGACCACGGAATCGGAATTATATCTGATGCAATAATTTCTGGTATCATTCCTATTGTTAGAAAAATATGATCTATTCTGGTGAAGGTTTGATGAGGGTGCGAGAAATAAGTGAATTTCTTTTTCATTGGGTTACTTTCTCTCCATGAATCTACCAGATTGTATTTGGAAAGAAGTTGAGAAAAAGGTAATCTAGAGGTTATTTTGGATGGTGTAAAAGGTGATTTATCTAGAAATGGGAGGAGGACCTGGTTCGAATCCCCACACATTATCACTGTTCCTATTTTGTGTGTATTAATCACTTGTAATATATGTGAGAGGAATGGTGTAGGTTGTTTGTTAGGAGCGTAGTAGGAAATCACCGTGATTGCTGTATCCATTATATAACCCATGAGTATCAGGTATCTACCTTCTGGGTATTTAATTTCTGATGATAAGGTGAATGGTGTGGATCGGTGAAATGCAATTAGAGTTCCCCTTTGTTTGGTACAGGCAGAAGCCGTGTAAATTTGTTGATAAAAAGGAGAAATATATTTTGGAGTAGAATCTTTGGTGAAGTGTGTTTCTTGGAGGCATACTATGTGAGCCTTCTTGTTATGGAAAGTACGGAAGGCTTTGGTCCTTTTTTGAGGGACATTTATTCCCTGAACATTCAGGGAAAGTATATTCAGTGGTGCCATGGTAACAGATCAAATATTTTTGACTTACTTTTTGTTATGCAGAGCTGACTGCGCAGATCAACCTGTGTGGACTGAAGAGATGAATAGATAGAAAAGAAACCAGTGAATTCTGGAGTAAAGAGTAAACAAAAAACATATGAGATTAGATGATACATTGTATAAATTATTTTTTGCAAGTAATCACAATTTACCCGTGAAAGAGAATAAATATCTCTCTCAGGGGAATAAGTGCCTTCGTCACACTCCCACATAATATGGTTGGGAGAATGAGGAGGGCTAATGGGGGTACAGGGATCTTCCGCTTACAGGAGAGAAGTGCTATGTCAAAAGACATCAAAATGATGTTTCATTAATTGGAGTGCAGAATATAGTTTTTGTTGAAATTATTTATTCCAGCGTGGTTGTATATGGTTAGTCTTGCCCTAGGCTAAATAATTCAGTTAGAAAGGTACTGTTAATAACTTTGGTATTGATGAAGATAGTTTGAATTATTTTGGGATTTTAACCCTTTTAGAGTAAACAATTACATATTTTATTCATATGTAACTGTTTAGATATGTTAACTCATAAAATTGAGGTTGTATTGCTTCAGATTAGAATAAACAAAAACATAATTCTAGGAACTAGTTAGGTAATAATATATTTGTTTTAAGAAAAGAAAGAAAAAGCTTCCATTACTTCTGGATTATTGAACATATTTGTCCTAAAAAGTAATAAATCTATTGTTATTACCTGATAATATATAACTGAACAAGAATTTCCTTATTTCACTTATATATTCTAAGGCTATATGAATCAGAAGTAATAAGAAATATAACTGGAATGTAACATGATCCCACACAGTGTGTGACTATCAGAATGCAGTTACATTCAGTTATAAATATAGGTTTTTTATAGAGAACCATCTCTTAGTAAAATAAATGAAGAGATATCAGGAATTAGGATGTCAGTCCATTGAATCTTCTTGGTCCATGGATGATGTGGCACAACGGCCTCTTTTGTGAGAATGATGATTCCCATTTTGTTCTGAAATTTTCTGGGTGCTGCCTGAAGGTGAAGATGACGCCATTCTTCTGCATGTGGGAGAGTTGCTGCTTGTGGGTTCTGTCAGATTTAATTTTAAAAGGGTTTGTTGTAGTTCATCTGCTGATCTGCTTCTGTAAATTGTACCTTGGTAGTTAAATCTGACTGAAAAGGGGAAGCCCCATTGATACATAATGTTGTGGCGTTGCAGATCCATTAGTTGGGGTTTCATGTATCGTCTTTTAGTAATAGAAAGTTGGGATAGGTCAGCAAAAATTTGATAATTGTGTCCTTGAAAATTAAGTTCCTTTTTTTCTCTTGCAGCAATTAGTATTTGTTCTTTCGTTCTGTAATAATGAAATTTTGTGATTATATCACGTGGGGGTCCATCTTTCTTTTTGGCTGTGAGGGCTCTGTGTACTCTGTCCAGTTCTAAACGTTCAATAGGGATATCTGGCTTTAGTTCTTGTAATAGAGCAGTAATAGTAGATTGCAGGTCTGTCACAGTTTCAGGTATTCCCCTTATGCGCAAGTTTGAACGTCTGGCTCTATTTTCGGAATCTTCGAGCTTAGTTTGAAGTATTAAATTCTCTTTTTTTAATTGTTCCAATTCTGTTATATTTTCTTGGGTTGTAATTTCAATTTCATCCATTTTTATTTCTAAGGCTGCGGTGCGGTTTCCCAGCTCTCTTATTTCTTTGGTTAGGCTTTTTGTTATTTGGTCTGAGGTTTGTTTTAAAGCCTTATGAAGCATCTTTTCAAATTGTAATAATATTACTGGGGATACTGAGGAGGCTTGTGGAGAAGTTTGTGAGAGGATTTGTTTTGTATCTGACTCAAATGGAGAGTCTTGCTGTGACATTTTCTGTCTGTGAGAGCGCCCTGATGCTGTATCTTGTGAGGTGACTGGAGCTGCTTCAGCTGCAGTGAGTGCCTGTGAGCTCTTTGTGAGGTGATTTTTATTTCTGCCACGGTTTCCTCCCAGTACCATATTTCCTGCCCAAACTTTCACAGTTTGTTCCCTGGGGCAAAAAGGTTCAAATGGATACCTTTTAAGCCTGCAGGCTCCGCTTTGTCCTTCTCTTCTCTCCTCAGCGGTGTGGAGCTCTAGCAACGCATGTCTGCTCCGCTAGGCTCCGCCTCCTGCCAAATTCTTCTCCTGTGTATTTCTTACAGTGAACTTCTGCTATGATCTCTAACATCCAGTGAAAAGACAGGAAAGTAACCACATGACTTCAGCATGCCAAATCATGCTGAGGTGTGGAACAGCCAATCCTTGCAGAGCTGCTGAAGAAAGGAGTAGGTGGGAATTAAAAAATAATGCATGTCTTAGGCTAGTGCACGAGATATGTAAATCACCTGTCACTCACAGCAAGGGGGAGGATTTGACAAAGTTTTTCTCTGTCAAGATTTATCTCACTGAACAATAAAAGAGGATTGCTCAGAGATGGATTAACTCTTTGTGTCAAGACTGGGCTCAAATGATAGCTGCTCTCATGCACATTGCTGGATTAGATCGGGCTCAGGTAAGAAAAAGGGGAGGGGGGCTGGAGGGGAGCTGCAGCACAGAAGGGTTTTCATCTTAATGCATAGAATGCATTAGGGTGAAAAACCTTAAGGCTTAAGAACCACTTTAATGCTGGTAAGAGTTACTTTCTGTGCTCCGATCTTCTGCTGGCATTTTATCACAGAGTAAATGACAAACTCTGCTAATGCCTCTTATAACATTTTTTCAGTCACTCTTTTCACTCTTTTTTCCTGCAAAGAGTATCCATGTGAATCAATTGCCATCGCTATAAATTAGGCAATAGGGATCATTCACAAGGACACAGAGGGCCATACAACATGAAAAGCATATTCCTGCACCCGAGAGTGTACAGCCATGTGTACAAATCAATGATAGACTGTCTGTATTCAAGTAAACGCACATTCAAGCATTTACTTGTTTACAGGGACAAATGTGTGCCCCGGGATACAGACAGTTTGCATCTAGGGCCATCCATCCATCCTTGTATGCAAGTAAATGCTTTGATGTGTGTTTTTTTTTTAACAAAAACAGTGGTGCTTTATTGTTGTAATAGATAATCAGAGTTACAGAATACCATTCAACAGAGTACAATACATTACATACGTAGAGTACATATTTGAGGATAGGGAAATTAATATGCAAAACCCGCAAACAATACGTAAGGTTAATAGTACCATTCTCAACAAGTACCGTCCACCCTCCAAAACCCTACCCTATTGGGGCAAATAAACGTAATGAACTGAATGTTTCTCTACGAGGCCATCCACGGAGCCCAAACTTTTTCGGACAGCCACGGTTTATATATGTCATTTTATACATGGGGATTACTGCCTCAATCTGTGCCTCCCAGGCTGAAAAGGATGGAGGGGAAGAATCTATCCATTTCATGAGTATTTCTTTTTTGGCATAGAAAAGAAGGAAGGAAATCAGTAATTTAAGATGATATGGCCTTTGCTCATCATCATGTATCCCCAGCAACGCCATGGCCGGCAAGAGCGGAATAGAGGTCTGCAATCTGGAGTTGATTTCACCTATAATCTTAGTCCAAAATAGTGCAACAACTGGGCACTCCCAGAACATATGTATAAATGTGCCTATATGGACTTTGCATTTAGGACACATGGGGTCTCTCTCAGGAAATATGCGATGGAGTCTCTGTGGGGTATAGTAGACCCTGTGTATAAATTTAACTTGAATCAGTTTGTCCTTGGATGCTATCACTAATTTTGGGCCATACTCTAGACAGTCCTCCCATCCCTCCCTATCCAGCGACGGGATATCAGCCCGCCATCTTTCCCATAATTTATTAATCTTAGGGGAATCTCTTCCCAGCAACGCATTATATAGAGAGGATAGGGGTTTAGACAAGTTTCCAGGAGATAGGAGATCTTCGATGGGGTCCGTCTGTAACAGGGGAGTTTGCGGGAATTGAGCCCTGGCTGCATGTCTCAGCTGTAGGTACCGGAACCCCATCCAAAGGGGCAGTTCAAATTTAGCCGTAAGCTCGTGCAAGGAGAGCAGTTGACCCCCAGGCATTACATGTTCCAACAAGGTTACACCATATCTGGCCCACACCTGTGGGTCCGGTATCATACGGAAGTGTTTAAGTCGTGGGTTCCCCCATAGGGGATGAGCTGGAGACAATTGGCCAGGTCTCAAGTATCTGCGCCTAGCCGCTTCCCATACTCTCCAAGTTGCTCTAGTAGGCCCAGGGATCCCACAATATGCCTTGGGTCCTCTATAGGGAAAATTCCGAAGGTCTGTCAGGGAACCCAAAATATTCGCCTCGAGACAGGTTGCCACATTGGATCTAGAACCCTGGAACCACCAGTGTACCGTCACCAACATGGCTGCCCAAAAATATAACTGGAAATCTGGGAGGGCAAGTCCACCCAAGTCTGCAGGTAAACATAACGTAGTACGTGCCAACCTAGGGTTTCTCCCCGACCAAATAAAGGATCCCACTATATGGTCAATCTCCCTTAAAAACGAGGCGGGGACCCAGACTGGGCAATTCCTAAACAGATAGTTAAATTTGGGCAGTATCATCATCTTAAGGAGACTAATGCGACCCAGAAGATTCAGAGGAAGATTCTCCCAGGCAGCACATTTCGAACGTAGGGTGTTCAGGACAGGGGTCAGGTTTTTTACGATAAAATCAGAGAGATTCCTAGTGATCACAACTCCAAGATATTTAAATTCCCTAACCCTTTGTAGTGGGGAGGAGAGGGGTCCAGAGTTAACCTCATCATCTATTAAAAATAGGACTGATTTGGTCCAATTTATCTTAACTCCCGAGAGTCCACCAAAACTGTCAAAAATACACAGGGCAGCTTGAAGAGAGGGTCCAGCATCATTAAGGTACAATAATGCGTCGTCGGCATAGAGGGAGAGGCGCTCTTCCATCATACCCACCCGCAGGCCCAGAACGTCCGGTGCACTCCTAATGGCAATTGCCAGAGGCTCCAGCGCCAGGGCGAACAGGCTGGGGGAGAGTGGGCATCCCTGCCTCGTACCACGAAACAGAGCAAAGGAGTCTGAGACCCAATTGTTGGTGCGAACCCGTGCCCGGGGGGATCGGTACAGCAAACGTACTCCGTGAATAAATTTAGGACCGAATCCAAGTCTACGCAAAGTTTCCAATAAGAATTTCCATTCAACAGAGTCGAAAGCCTTCTCGGCATCTAAAGAGGCAATAACTATGGACCCCGTGTTGTCATGCGATGTTGCTAAGTTAAGGAATAGGCGCCTAATATTAATATCTGTGCCCTTGCCTGGCATAAATCCCGTCTGGTCTATACCCACTTGGTCTTCTATTACATGGGATAGTCAGGTGGCCAAGACCTTAGCAAAGATCTTGGTATCAACATTGAGCAACGAGATGGGCCTGTACGATGCGCAATCAAGAGGGTCTTTTCCTGGTTTAGGCGACAGTCTAACCTATGTCTCTACTGAGGAGGAACCGGACATTTCCTACGCAGCTGTCCGATCAGGCCCAGTAAGTTTCCTCAGCCAAATGTATTGAACTATCCAAACAATAACATTCCCAAGGCTTACGTGATGTTGTTTATTTCCCTACAGCTTCCGGAAAAGGAGACTCGCTTGCAGGCCATCATTGATTCCGGAGCATGCAGTTGTTTCATAGACTCTGCCTTGGCGCATAGTTTGAACATTCCTCTACAAACTAAAGAGCAGGATCTACGAATACATTTGGCCGACGGATCCCTTCCTCGCTCAGGTCCCATCACCCAGGAGACCCAACCTATTCCAGTAATCACAGATTCCGGCCACCGGGAGTTCTTACGACTTGACTTAATTCATTCACCAATCTTTCCCGTCATACTTGGCCTACCCTGGTTACAGGCTCACGATCCACAGATTAGATGGAGTACCAAGACAGTATCCTTCTCCTCTCAGTATTGCTCTCAGCACTGCCTGCTCCCGGATCCCAAAGTTTGCGCCACAATGGTGGCACCATCAGGCAATCTCCAACATGTTCCCTCTGAGTACCTTGAGTTTCAAGAGGTTTTCAGTAAACAGATGGCTGACCGCCTACCACCTCACCGGGCCTACGACTGTCCAATTGACCTTCTTCCTGGATCCGAGATTCCATTCGGCCGGATATTTCCTCTCTCAGAAACCGAGCTGGAGGCTCTGAAACAATA
This sequence comes from Lithobates clamitans, assembly GCA_037952925.1. Taxonomy (NCBI): domain Eukaryota; kingdom Metazoa; phylum Chordata; class Amphibia; order Anura; family Ranidae; genus Lithobates; species Lithobates clamitans. Next base: position 657,753 of record JBBGZY010001695.1, read on the forward strand.
TATAGACGAAAACCTTGAGAAAGGCTTCATCCACCCGTCATCTTCACCCGCCGGAGCGGGTATCTTTTTCGTTGGAAGAAAGACGGTACCTTAAGACCCTGCGTAGATTATCGACAGCTTAATAACATCACAATTAAGAACCGGTATCCGTTACCACTCATTCCCGAGTTATTCCAGAGGTTCCGATCAGCTAAGGTGTTCTCTAAACTTGATCTCCGAGGGGCCTACAATCTCGTCAGGATTAGGGCTGGAGATGAATGGAAGACGGCTTTTAGATCCAGATTCGGGCTCTTCGAGTATTTAGTGATGCCATTCGGACTCTGCAACGCTCCAGCCACCTTTCAACACCTGGTGAATGACATATTCCGACAATATTTAGATGACTTCCTTGTTGTATATCTGGACAATATTCTTATCTTCTCCCCTACGCTAGAGATGCACAAGAGGCACGTTAAAAAGGTTCTTGCCATTCTTCAACAGCACAAGCTATACCTGAAAGCTGAAAAGTGCGAGTTTGAAAAATCAACCATACAGTTCCTGGGATTCATACTTTCAACCAATGGGGTCGCAATGGACCCACAGAAGATTCAGGCAATTCAAGAATGGCCGGCCCCATCTAACAAGAAAGGAGTACAGAGATTTATAGGATTCGCCAATTTCTATCGGAAATTTATTGTTGGATTCTCGGCCATCGTGGCACCTATTACCCAATTAACCCGGCAACACAGTTCTTTTCAGTGGTCTGCAGCCGCTCAAGAGGCTTTCCTTAAGTTAAAGAAATTGTTCAGTTCCGCTCCAATTCTCTGCCATCCTGACCCGACTCAACCCTTCGTACTGGAGGTGGACGCATCGGAAATCGCAACTGGAGCAATTCTCTCCCAGAGACAGGGACCGAAGGCCATTCTACACCTGATAGCTTTCGCCTCTAGGAAACTCAGTCCACCGGAACTCAACTACGATGTGGGTGACAGGGAGCTGCTGGCTATAAAGTTCGCTTTAGAGGAATGAAGGTATTTGCTGGAGGGGGCAGTACACCCGGTCATGATCTTTACGGATCACAAGAATCTCGAGTACCTCCGAACAGCAAGACGATTAAAACCCCGCCAAGCCCGTTGGGCCCTCTTCTTTTCACGCTTCAATTTTCATATAGCCTACAGACCTGGGGCAAAGAACGGGAAGGCCGATGCTCTTTCGCGGATGTTCTCCGCAGACTCTTAAATATCAACACCCAGCACGATCCTCTCTCCTCAAAATTTCCTCGGATTAACTCAGGCAGACTTAATGTCATCTATCAAATCCTCATCAGGCGCATGTACAGAACCAGTAGTGCATTCCTTGAAAAGATATGAAGATCTCTTCTGGATTAAAGGAAAAATATTTGTACCACAAGTGACTCGGCCCTTAGCTCTTCAGATGTGTCATGATCACAAGATGGCAGGACACTTTGGGAATAAGAAAACGGCTGAACTTCTTTCTCGTTCTTTTTGGTGGCCAGGATGGAGAAGGGACTGTAAAGAATATGTGGCGTCCTGTTCTCTGTGCCAGCGGAACAAGGGCCCAAACACCAAATCCTGGGGTCTGCTCAGACCTTTGCCCATCTCGGAACGGCCATGGGCTGATGTGTCCATGGATTTTATTGTTGACCTACCCATCTCAGAAAATTTTTCCACCATCCTTGTCGTTGTCGACCGCCTTTCCAAGATGGCCCATTTTCTGCCTATGAGGGGTACTCCCTCTGCCGTAGACACAGCCAACGTCTTTCTAAAAGAGGTTGTTAGGCTCCATGGGATACCAAGAAGCATCGTGTCGGACAGAGGCGTCCAATTCATGTCCAAATTCTGGAGGGAACTCTGCAAGGCCCTGGGTATCAACATTTGTCTCTCTTTGGCCTATCATCCCCAAAGCAATGGCCAGACGGAGAGGACCAACCAGACGTTGGAGCAATACCTCCGCTGCTTCTGCTCGGGTTCTCAGGATGATTGGGCGAGCCTCCTCTCCTACGCTGAATTTGCGTACAACAATTCAATTCATGCCTCTACCAACCAGACTCCCTTCTGGACCAATTGCGGGTTCCATCCCACGTCCTTTGCTAACAATATTCCTGAAATGGCAGTTCCTGCAGTCCAGGATAGGATAACTTCGTTGCAATCTAACTTTCAGAAAATTCAAGACATATTACGCAAAACCCAGGAGGACTACAAGAAACAGTACGATCGGGGCAGAAAGGCAAACCCAAAGTTTGACTTAGGAGACGAGGTCTGGCTGTCCACCGTTAATCTTAGATTACCACTGCCATCTCGAAAGCTTGGACCTAAGTTCATTGGGCCTTTTCAAGTCAGGAGGATCATCAACCCTGTGGCTGTTGAGCTGGCACTTCCCAAGACATATCGGATTCATCCTGTTTTCCATGTGTCACTATTGAAGCCTGTGGTGCCCAGTCCTTTTCCGGGAAGAAGAGAGCCTCCTCCTCCGCCAGTCAGAATCGATGGCGAGAATGAATTCGAAGTGGAATCCATTCTAAGTTGTAGGAAGAAGGGCAGGCACCTACAGTATCTGATTCAATGGAAGGGGTATCCACCTGAAGATAATTCTTGGGAGCCCGTTAGGAATCTGCACGCCCCACAGTTAATTCAAACTTTTCATCAAGATCATCCAGAATTGATGGCCAGCCTTGGCGTCCAGTGTCTGCCCTTAGGAGGGGGGCACTGTCAGGAGCCAGGGAGCGTCTCCGCTCGCCGGGCTCCGGTGCGCATGCACACGGGATTGGTGCTTCGCCGCACACCCGTCCGCGGCCTGATGGTGCGGCGCGCGCGGGTGCACGGCGGACCTTGTGTGCGCGCCGTCGCCCGTGCGGGTGCCCGGTAGCGCGTCACACTGATGCGCTCGCCGGGCAGGGAGACTATATCTGACGGCTCCAGCGCCCAGTCGGGTTGCTGGTTTGTTGTCAGCTCTCCCTGTTCCCTGTGCCTGTGTAAACCCTGATATCTGCCTGACTTGTGTACCGAACCTTTGGCTTGCCTGAAATACTACTCTCCCGGATTGCCCTTTACCTATCTGCCTGCTCTGTGTACTGAACCCTGGACTGTTAACCACTACTCTGCTGGACTATCCTAATAATACCTGCCTGATCTGTGTACCAAACCCCTGGCCTGTTTAACCACTACTCTGCTGGACTATCCTATATAATACCTGCCTGATCTGTGTACCGAACCCTGGCCTGTTTAACCACTACTCTGCTGGACTATCCTATATAATACCTGCCTGATCTGTGTACCGAACCCTGGCCTGTTTAACCACTACTCTGCTGGACTACCTGATACCCTGATTACCACCTGCTTGATCCCTAACCTCTGCTTGCATTTCAGCCCTGCTTCTGCGGATCCCAGGACACCCGCTTCCAGTCTAGAAACCTGCTATCTACCGGAAGCCCGTGCCTCCACGTGCCCTCAGCCTCCTGTACCCATTTCGGGGGTCTGGGTGCGCGCGTGGTCGTAAGGGCGAGCCGCTCTCGGCATCTCGGTCCCGGTGAGTATTAGTCTCTGACAGTCGGGTACAAGTGCCTCCAGACGTCAGTTAGGGCAAAAGTTCCCCCAACTGCCTGAGGTCCGGGGTGTCCCGAGCCGAGGATTGCAGCCGATCAAGTTCCACCAGTGGAACAATTTTAAAGTCTCCCATGAGGTATACCAATGCGGTATCAAATTGCACCGCTATTTGCATGATCTCGTGAAGGACCCTGCCAGATGCTGGCGGAGGAACATAAAGCCCAACTAGTACCACATTCTTATCAAATATATTAGCATGTATAACAACAAATCTCCCTTCTTTATCTGTTTTAACCTCAATCAGCCTAAACGGTAGTGTCTTGTGGACCAGGATGCTAACCCCTCGGGCATAGGTGGAAAAGGTGGAATGATAATTAAGGTCCACCCAGGCTTTCCTAAGGCATACCGTTTTGTTTTGTGGCAGATGTGTCTCCTGGAGAATACAGATCTGCGGGTTGTGGGAGCGAAGGAAACGAAACACCAGGGAACGCTTAACAGCAGTATTAAGCCCTCGAACGTTCCATGAAATTACCTTTATCTCAGCCATGGAGTATGAGGTAAAGTGGATATGCAGTTATGTAACATACCAGACAGGTAGCATCCCAGTCCAGCCACACATATATTGTTCTACATAGTACTGTGTAAATGGTTCTGTTCAAACATGCGTCATATCTAAAGCACCTGAAACAACAAAATAGTGTTAACAAAAACAAACCCAGCATTAAACCCCGCCCCCCACCCCGCATCCCCCACCCCAACCTAGGAATGCCTTGTTCCCCAAACATCAAAAAAAGAAAAATAAAACCCCAAGTTCAGGGAGCGTGAACCAGTGGGTATAGACCCTTAGTGGAGAGGATTGTCCACGTAAGGTAACGAGAAACTCCGCCGCCAGTAGGAATTAGGAGAGAAATAGCGATCCAACCAACAAAAGTTATTTTGGACCGTCTCATTTCGGACCAATGTGGGTGAGTAGATGTGTGGATTAAAGTAGCAGCACATGAGGAATAGAAAAAATAAAAAATAAAATATGTTCTCTGTTTAGGATAAATGAGGAGGATCATCCTGCAGCTCAGGAATACAGGGTATGCCATACTCTAGGCAGACAATCCGGCAAAGTGCTATCTCCTTCTACTGCGGTTAGCAATCGATTGTCTCCCAGAGTGGAATTCCAGCTTAGGCAGACATAATAAAAGGTGTATATCACGCGCAAGTGAAAGAAGAGGGAGAAGTGAACTTGCAATACGTGTAATGGTCACTAGAGTCCGCCAGTGACCCTCCTGCAGGAATTACTGAAATCTGAGCTTCCAAAAGAGCCAAACAAGACATTGCTGCAGTAAGTCAGTAACATAGGTAATCTTCATCTCTAAAGGTCCCAACATCTCAGGAACATCTTGTAAAGGGCAAAGCTTGAGAGTAGATATCACCTGGCATAGCCAGGGGCACAACACTTATACTGTATACTGACAGGGAATACAAAAGGCACAACGGGTGCAAGATTAAGTCCCCTGTCGAAGTTTGAACAATCAGCGGCCAATATTCAGAGCAGAAGAACAGAAGAGCATGTTGCAGCGTTTAACGGTTGGGGGGCAATGATTCCAGCCATGCGCTAGCATCCCTAGGGGAGGTAAAAAATCTGGTAGTTTCCCCGTCTTGAACCCTATATCGTGCTGGAAACAGAACACTGTATCGAATGCCCTTAAGACGCATGGCTGCCTTCACCTGGTCAAAGGAGCGTCTGAGCTTTTGAGTTTCTACAGAGTAGTCAGGGAAGATAAGTAGCTTGTTATTTTGATGGCGTATTTCTCCCTGTACTCTAGCAGCCCGGAGCACTTCATCCCTGTCACGGAAGTTCAGAAACTTTAGGATAAATGTGCGTGGCGGTGCTCCAGGGGGGCCCGGCTTGGGAGGGATCCAGTGAGCCCGCTCCACCGCATAGAAAGGTGAAAATTGAGCCCCTGGTAGGAGGGAACGTAGTAGGCCTTCAATAAACTCAGTTGGACATTTCCCCTCAGCTCCTTCCGCCAGACCTACAATACGGAGGTTGTTCCTCCTATTACGGTTTTCCGCATCTTCGGATTTATATTCCAGTGCTCTAATTTTGGTTTGCAGGGCCCTTAAGTCTGTTCCATGAGACTCTACAGTGTCCTCCACTTGCCCCAAACGCTGTTCGGCATCAGAAAGTCTGCCCCTTATTTTATCTTATTAGACCAACATCTAATTGCACAGCATCTACCTTGGAGGTAAGGGTAGTAAGGGAGGCTTGGCAATTTCCTATAGCAGCCAGGACATCAGCCAGGCCTGGCTGTGTAGAGGGGGACTGCTCTGACTGCTCTGTCTGGGACGCCATGTTGCCACTAGCTCGCCTCCTGGGCCCCACGCGGCCTACACAGGCCGCCTCTGTCTCCACCGGTTCAGGGGGAAATTTCAATTTCTTACCCCTTCCTCTGGCTGGCCGGGATGATCGGCGGTGCATGTGAAGAAGTCCGTCGGCTTAAAGACCCGCTGTCGGTGCTGCTTTAAGAATCTTCCACAGTAAGTTGCAGGGCGGAGGTGATCCTGGGTGTAGCAAGATGGCCGCTGCTCCAGAGACCAGGTCGGGGCCCCAGACCCTCCAACCAGCTGTCACAGGGTGTAGAAATGCTGTGGCAGTGCCCACAGGTGATCCGGTGGCCAGGACAGCCAGCCAGGGGTCTCTGGGGAGCAAGATATGGCAGGAAAATGTGCAGGAGCTGCCGCCGGGTCTAGCAAGATGGCCGCCACTCCAGGCAGCAGGTAGGGCCTCAGACCCTCCAGCCAGCCTCTACAGGGCAAAAAGTTGCTGTGGTAGTGTCTATAAGTGGTCCGGTGGCCAGGGCAGCTAATTAGGGGTCTCTGGGGAGCAGGATGTGGCCAGAAATTGTGTTGGAGCCGCCGCCGGGTGCAGCAAGATGGCCGCCGCTCCACAGACTAGGTCGAAGCCGCGGTCTGTCCTACAGGCCATCCCCGGGTGGGGAGATCCAGCGATCGCGGCCGCGGATGGCGCTCCAAAAGGCTGGATTAGTCCGATAGCCAGACCGGGAACAAAGCAGGCTTGTTGGTCACTGCAGGGAGGTTAGGATCGCCTGGATTACAGCAGGATTGTATGGGCAAGCGGAGCTCTCACTGGACACGTCCTACCCCATCACTCTCCAGGCCACGCCCCCCTTAGATGTGTGTTTTTAGCAGCATACAGCCACACCCCGTTGTAGATCTGTACAGTTGGCACCCAAAAAGCTATCATTACTGAGTGCAGGGATGCACTTGTTTTTCAAGATGTATGGCTCTCTGCTTCAGTGGGAATGGGCCCATAAGTTCAAATGTCAAAATGAAAACAATCAGAAAATAGTGAAAAAATACACATGATATAAATATAATGTATACTGAAATTCTACTGTATCAAAAAAAGAAAATGTTCGCATTTACCCAAGATTCAGCCCACTCAAAGTATTATTCAGGTTTGCTGTTTTTACCCCTTAAAGTTTATTTCAATTTGAGATTCCACATGCTTTTAGATACATTCTAGGTGTAGGACCTAACTGCTGTGATTGACCTAGTTGTCTGGTTGGCAGTCATAACTGATAGACTGCTAAAAGATTTCACTACCCTGTTTCCCCGAAAATAAGACCTAGCGTGGTTGTCGGTGATGGCTCAACCCCCCAAATAAGTCCTACCGTGTTTCCCCGAAAACAAGCCCTACCCTTAAAATAAGACCTACAAGGTACTTTAACTAGGGCTTATTTGGGGGGTAGGGCTTATATTTCAGCCATCACCGACAATCACGCTAGGTCTTATTTTCGGGGAAACAGGGTAGGGAGTGAAGCAGCCAAACACATGACAGCAAGATTTATGCCGCAAAATAAAATGTCAAATTATGCTTTTCACCATAATGTTCCTTTCTTTGCCTCATTAACTCTTCTTGTCTAGCAGGATGACGATGATTATGAAGATCCAGATGCATCATGTGATGAGGCAGACTATGAATCTCCTAATGCAGATGAGGAGGAGGGCAACAGTGATGTAGATTATGAACCTCCACCATCCAATGAACCTATTCAGATAAATCCATCCAGGGCACCCTGTGGCAACCCAGTTTATGCTGGTAAATATAGAATAGTGCATTTAAATACTGAAGGAAGGCAAAATAATATTTTTTAAAATGTCTATAACATGTCAGTTTCTTCTGTGCTATATTACAACAGCTATACTATCATTAATTTGATAGTAATGCATAACCTTCTGCTTTACTTTCCTATTTTTTTCCCCTAACAAACCCTTAAACTGACCTTGTGTGGTGAATAAATACCTGGTTGGTATTTTTTTTGCATTTTTTTTTAAATGAACCTGAGTAACAAATTACTATTTGTACTAGTAAGAAAGTATAAGAGAAATAGGAAACATTTAGGTTGTCATTAGACACTTATTTGCATATGCAAGTGAACCTGATAACTAACTGTGTTCTTTTATGGCAGAAGTGTCCCTGTTTGGACGCAGATTAAAGCTGATCTTAGTCACTTAGTACAAAACATATTAACTTACCTTCACCACAGATTCTTTATGTGCAAGAAGACTGGTACTTGGTGACACCGGGATAATGTAGGCACAGAAAACTGATTGCCAGAGAGATATAATCGTACATATGTTAGATTTCACAGAGCATGAGCACAAAATTATCATTTATCAATGGACATGTAGCCCCCCTGACCTCCAGAGGCATGGTGGCAACCCCCAGAGACAGCAGGGGCTGACATTTCACCTCAGGGTGCAGGTTGCTAGGCATGGTGGGTAGTGTAGAAAAGATGGGCGCCAGTCACTTTAATGCTTGAACAAACGGGAGTTTACTACTCAGAACAGCAAACAATTCAGGCAGAGAGGGGTAGGGCACCGGACACCCTTAGTCAAATAAAGCAGAAGACTAGCAGACTTCTTGAACAAAAAGTAGAAAAGGTAGACAGCAGTACAGAAAGAGCCTTTAAGCTGTTACCAGCAATCTGTACCTTTGTAGCAACAGCAGGGCCGTCTTTACTATTGATTGGGCCCTGGGCAAAAAAAATTCTTGGGCCCCCCCCACCCTCCATGCAAATTGTCTCTCCACCCCAACATTCTAAAAAACAAAACACACACGTAAACTTATGTATTGCATTGTATTGTAACTGTACTGTCTGCCCTCATGTTGTAAAGTGCTGCACAAACTGTTGACACCATATAAATCCTGTATAATAATAATAATAATAATGATGGGGGGAAGAGATAGAGAAGTCCAGGATTATGGGTGGGGGGGAGATACGGGAGTCCAGGATGATTGGGGGTAGAGATGGGGGAGTTCAAGATGATGGCGGGAAGGGGGAGATAGGAGTCCAGGATGACACACGGGGATTGGGGGTGTGTACTTTGAGGTGTTTGTATCATGCAGGGCACAGAAAAAAATCAGCACAAGGGGCAGTACTTGTATATCCTCCTCCCTCCCGCAAAGTTACCATCTATTGGTCACCTCTGCACATCACTTTGCTTACCTCTGCTCCCTCATCCACAGCTCATCTCTGTACCCCCCTCCACCCACAGCTCACCTCTGTATTCCACGTTCACGTCTGTACCCCCCTCCATCCACAGCTCACTTCTGTATTCCACGTTCACGTCTGTACCCCTCCATCCACAGCTCACTTCTGTATTCCCTGTCTACCTCTTTCTCCCCCCCCATACACAGCTCACCTCTGTACCCCTCTATCCATAGCTCACTTCTGTATCCCCCATCCACCTCTGTACCCCCCCCCCATGTTCACCTCTATATCTTTCCGTCCACCTTTGTACCCCCCATCCAACTCTGTGTTCACCTCTGTACCTCCCCATGTCCACCTCTGAACCCCCCATCCATGTTCACCTCTATATCTTTCTGTCCACCTCTGTACCCCCCCATGTCCACCTTAGTACCCCCCATCCACCTCTGTAGTACCCCCCATCCATGTTCACCTCTGCATCCCCCCATCCACAGCTCACTTCTGTATCCCCATCCACCTCTTTATCCCCCCATCCATGTTCATCTCTATATCCTTCCGTCCACTTCTGTACCCCCCCATCCCCCTCTGTACATCCCCATGTCCACCTTTGTACCCCCGTCCACCTCTGGGTTCATCTCTGTAACCCCCCTCCACCTCTGTACCCCCCATGTCCACCTTTGTACCCCCCGTCCACCTGTGTTCACCTTTGTACCCCCCTCCACCTTTGTACCCCCTTTCCATCACTGTGTACACCTCTGTACCCCCCCTCCACCTCTGTACCCCCCCATCCACAGCTCACTTCTGTATCCCCCATCCACATCTGTATTCCCCATCCACGTTCATCTCTATACCCTCCTGTCCACCTCTGTACATCCCCATGTCCACCTTTGTACCCCCGTCCACCTCTGGGTTCATCTCTGTAACCCCCCTCCACCTCTGTACCCCCCATGTCCACCTTTGTACCCCCCGTCCACCTGTGTTCACCTCTGTACCCCCCTCCACCTTTGTACCCCCTTTCCATCACTGTGTACACCTCTGTACCCCCCCTCCACCTCTGTAGCCCCCCATCCACAGCTCACTTCTGTATCCCCCATCCACCTCTGTATCCCCCATCCACGTTCATCTCTATACCCTCCTGTCCACCTCTGTACCCCCCCCATCCACCTCTGTACATCCCCATGTCCACCTTTGTACCCCCGTCCACCTCTGGGTTCATCTCTGTATCCCCCCCATGTCCACCTCTGTACCCCCCCATGTCCATCTTTGTACCCCCGTCCACCTATGTTCACCTCTGTACCCCCTCATGTCCACCTCTGTACCCCCTCACCACCTCTGTTCCTCCGTCCACCTGTGTTCACCTCTGTACCCCCCATGTCCACCTCTGTACCCCCCATGTCCACCTTTGTACCCCTTTTACCTCTGTACCCCCCATGTCCACCTTTGTACCCCTTCCACCTCTGTACCCCCCATGTTCATCTCTGTACCCCCCCCCTTGTCCACCTCTGTACCCCTTCCACCTCTGTATCCCCCATGTCCATCTCTGTACCCCTTCCATCCCTGTACCCCCCCATGTCCACCTCTGTACCCCCCATGTCCATCTCTGTACCCCTTCCACCTCTGTTCCCCGCCCCCCCGTCCACCTCTGTACATCCCCATGTCCACCTTTGTACTCCCGTCCACCTCTGGGTTCATCTCTGTATCCCCCCCATGTCCACCTCTGTACCCTCCATGTCCATCTTTGTACCCCCGTCCACCTATGTTCACCTCTGTACCCCCTCATGTCCACCTCTGTACCCCCCCACCACCTCTGTTCCCCCATCCACCTGTGTTCACCTCTGTACCCCCCATGTCTACCTCTGTACCCCTCATGTCCACCTCTGTACCCCTTTCACCTCTGTACCCCCTCATGTCCACCTCTGTACCCCCCCACCACCTCTGTTCCCCCATCCACCTGTGTTCACCTCTGTACCCCCCATGTCTACCTCTGTACCCCGCATGTCCACCTCTGTACCCCTTTCACCTCTGTACCCCTCATGTCCATCTCTGTACCCCTTCTATCTCTGTACCCCCCATGTCCACCTCTGTACCCCTTCCACCTCTGTACCCCCCCATGTCCATCTCTGTACCCCCCATGTCCATCTCTGTACCCCTTCTATCTCTGTACCCCCCATGTCCACCTCTGTACCCCCCATGTCCATCTCTGTACCCCCCATGTCCATCTCTGTACCCCTTCTATCTCTGTACCCCCCATGTCCACCTCTGTACCCCTTCCACCTCTGTACCCCCCATGTCCATCTCTGTACCCCCTCTATCTCTGTACCCCCCATGTCCACCTCTGTACCCCTTCCACCTCTGTACCCCCATGTCTATCTCTGTACCCCCCATGTCCATCTCTGTACCCCTTCTATCTCTGTACCCCCCATGTCCACCTCTGTACCCCTTCCACCTCTGTACCCCCCATGTCTATCTCTGTACCCCCCATGTCCATCTCTGTACCCCTTCTATCTCTGTACCCCCCATGTCCACCTCTCTACCCCTTCCACCTCTGTACCCCCCATGTCCATCTCTTTACCCCTTCCATCTCTGTACCCCCCATGTCCATCTCTGTACCCCTTCCACCTCTGTACCCCCCATGTCCATCTCTGTACCCCTTCCATCTCTGTACCCCCCATGTCCACCTCTGTATCCCCCTTGTCCACCTCTGTACCCCCCATGTCCATCTATGTACCCCCCATGTCCACCCCTCACTTCTGTACCCCCCCCCATGTCCACCTCTGTGCCAGCAATTCTGTGCAGTCTGCACATATGGATCCCCTGCCCCTTCTCTCCACGTTGTTCTTTATTACCTGGTCACACGGAGGTGCAACACAGTCTCCGCCTATCAGACCCAGCACACAGCCAGAAAACTTCACTCGGCTGTGTGCTACACAGGTCTGCCAGGCGGGGGTGGGGGCGGGAGGAACACAGAGCGCCGCTCTCGCTCTGTCATTGACTCTGGTGCGCAGCTCCTGACAGAGGGAGAAGCGGGACAAGCGGGCTCAAACACATGAAGCCCGCAGCTGTCCCGCTCTCCTGTATAATTAATGTAGCCGCTTGGGAGAGCAGGGGGGATCGGCTCCCCCCGCTACTCCGCCAAAAACTGCGGGCAGCGCAGGGCTTAAGTGGCAGCTGCTTTGGGCCCCACAGCAATGACAGGGCCCAGGGCAACTGCCCCTTTTGCCCTGCGTTAAAGACGGCCCTGAGCAACAGCTGTCTCCTATAGCAACTGAAAAAGAACTCACAAGCAGGTACAGGAATTCTCTGGATGATTCCGTCTTGATGCTTTCCCGGGCTCTCCATGGATCCCCAGTCAATGCAAGAGTAACTTCCGTTACTTCATCTCAGGTCCCCGTCCTTTCCTCCGTGCCTTCAGTGAGTGGGTTCTCCCTTTCAGAGCATCGAGCACATGGCTAGGCCTCAAGCTTCAGGCCTACCCAGCAGCAGTTATTCCTTACACTTCCACACCAGATCGCAGTCTGGGTGGGAGGACCTTGATCACTTGATCTCCCCAAATATTTATACTATTTCCCAGCATGCTCAGTGGCCAGAGAAAACTCTTACTGATTGGCTGAGAAAAGTATCTATAGTCATAACCTAACTTCACTGTAGCTCATCATACTAATGCCAAAGGTAACAGTGCCAACTATTGACAGAAGGGAGGAACCACAGCTAAACCAGCCTTAGGAGAAAATCCAAATGATTAAGGACTATAAATCAGCCATGTTAACTACAGGCATACCCCACTTTTAAGTACACAATGGGGTTTATTTACTAAAGCTGGAAAGTGCAAAATCAGGCTCACTTCTGCATAGAAACCAATGAGCTTCTAACCCCAGCTTGTTCAATTTAGCTTTAGTAATAAAACCTGGAAGCTCATTGGTTTCTATGCAGAAGTGAGCCTGATTTTGCACTTTCCAGCTTTAGTAAATAAACCCCATTGTGTACTTAAAAATGGGGTATGCGTGTACAACACAGCAAAGCTAAATTTACTTGTAGTTCTGTTTTAAGAGAAGGGTGCTACAGGGATAATGCCCAAAAACAAAATACTAGCATTTGTGCGGCAGTTGACAAGTCAGCGGGGGTGGGAGGTTCTCTTGCCAACCACTGGTGCATAATCGGAAACTTCTGAACCAAGTCTGAATGAAAAGTTATGCAAGACAGAAAAAAACACCAACATAACCTTTTGGCTACAGCGACACATGGGGGAATCTTGTCACATACAGCTATGTTGTGGTGCTGTTTCTTGATGTCAAATATTATTCAGCCGATTTTCCTTGAACATTATGCTATGGCATATTACTACACTGTTTGTGTTTTTTTTTTTTTTTTTATGGACGCCAAGCTGTTTTTATGGGCCAAGCCCATAAAACAAAACAAAAAGATTTGTTTGGTAAATGAACTCTAGATATAGTACGAATTTTTGCCAGGCCATGTATACAAAAGACAATATTTTATCTTGCTGAGTTTTATCTGGAATACTATACAGAACATTTTAAATGTGTTGATTTCTTTTATTTTGTCATGTAATAAGAATTATCTGTTTTGCAGTGTTGGTTATTTAAATTGTACTTGCAATAATTGTGCTTATCCTTTACTATAAAATTTAAGGGAAAACGATTTTACTTATTTCACTTTGTTCTGTATGGGTACACCCCATAGGGAAAATCTCTTTTTTTCAGTGGCATTCTTTCCTTCTAATGCCGAGTACACACGGCTGGACTTCCCAACATAAAAAGTCCGATGGGAGCTTTCGGTCGGACATTTCGACCGTGTGTATGCCCCATCGGACGTTTTCTGTTGGCATTTTCGACTGACTCGGATATAGAACATGTTCTAAAGCTTTCTGTCGGAAATGCCGACGGAGTTTAGCCCGTTGGCAAGTTCGGCCGTGTGTACGTGGCATAAGAGCTTTTTCCATTGTGAAATGGGACAACATTGGAAGATGTATTGTATTCCTGTGTGATAGGAAGCTGAATGATGAATATACTATGCAATGAGTGTATGGTATTTTATTTAGATATTCCATGTCATTTTTGGAGAATGACAGGAATGTTGTTTTGTTTATAAAGTACCTCACCCTTTATAATTTATCCCTTACAAGCCCCTTTTTTCATATATATATTGGACATAGGGCTCCAACCATAAATATATATATATATATATATATATATATATATATATATATATATATATATATATATATATATATATATATATATTTATGGTTGGAGCCCTATGTCCGATATGGACATAGATAACACTTATAGTAAAGATAAGACTTACCATCGGAAATAGACCTGGAAGTGTGGACTTACCATATGAAATGGACCTGAAAGTGTGCCTTGGTCTAATGGCCGGTATGCCAAAATAAGGGGGCATACCCTGGTTTAAGAAATGATTATTCTGTAAAGAGAAATGAATAGTTGAGAAATGCTGTGAAATGGGGATGGGAGGGTGGGTATCGCGCACAGGAAACCGACAAGCACCACAGGTGAGCGGGCTGCTTAAATACCCCCGGGCTCCTCCCATAAATTCAGGCCACCATACTGGCCTTCCTACTTATGGTTGGAGTCCTATGTCCGATATGGACATAGATAACACTTATAGTAAAGATAAGACTTACCATCGGAAATAGACCTGGAAGTGTGGACTTACCATATGAAATGGACCTGAAAGTGTGCCTTGGTCTAATGGCCGGTATGCCAAAATAAGGGGGCAAAAACATTCAGGTAGGGTTATAATATTTATTGGTTTTCAGTTATTTATTGAGCCAATTTGGAGAATGCCTGAGCCATCTCTATTTGAGGATTGGGGATATACCGGGCGAAGCAGGCTGATTTCCACCTGCCTAGTCTTTTGATGATGTGGTCTGGAACCCCGTGGCGGGATGCTGCGGAGGCTGCTCCGATGCGAAAGGAGTGTCCGGAATACTGACTGGGGTTAAGGTGAAGATTGCGGAGGAGTATCCTTATGTGTTTCACAAACTGAGAGGCGCTTAAGGGTTTAACTGGGAATGGTAAAAGGGGACTGGTGTCCGGTTGCTCAGGCAGGAGTGACTGGAGTCGGTTGAGTACAGTGACTGGACACCAGCTGTTATTGGTTCTGTAGAGGTGAATGTTCACTCCTGAGCCCGTTTGCTGGGTTTTAGAGACCTCGAGGTGCAGGATGAGATGGTCTTGGTAGCGAAGAAAGTGCCGTCTGCGTAGTACTTGGTCTGTGGGTTTGTTAGAGGTGAATTCGCCAGGTCGCATGAACCCGTAGTAAGCTAAATATATGGCTGCTTGTAAGACCGTGCTGGGGAGCAGACCGAATGGCGAAGTAGCCAGAATAGTTGACATGTCCCTAAAGATGGGCCCCGTAATGGGTAAGCGCTTGGTGCTGATGACTGGTTGTTGTTTCTGAATGCCCCTTAGGATGGCTTGTATAGCGTGTGATGAGAACAGTGAAGATTTCGTGGGGTCTTCGAGCGTCAAGAAATGTTGAATGCCGGCTAGGTATAGCCGAATGGTATTGTAGGATAAGGCCAGCTGCGTGTGACAGTGTGCAGTGAAGGCCAGTACCTGTTTGACATCTGTTGGTCCTTTACGGCAGGATGTGAGAAATTTATTGAACGCCTTCCAAGCTGTCTGGTAGGCTTTGAGTGTGTTGTGAGAGAGTGAATGATTGATGAGTTGCGTTGCTCCGTGTAAATGTTGAACTAGTCCAGGGTCAGTTGTGACCAGACAGGGATAGGGGCCGACATTGGTTCGGCTTCGGGAACCTGTTTGAAAAAGGAGGTGTAATTAAAACGTGACAGTGCATCAGCAGCTGAATTGTATCTGCCGGGAATAAATGCACAGTGTATGTTAAACTGATGCTGTAAAGACAGTTGTACCAATCTGCGCAGGAAGGACATGACTGCTAGGGACTTGGACCTGCCTTTGTTGATGATGTCTGCTGTGGCCTGGTTGTCAGTGGTGAAGACTACAGTTTGTCCTGTCCAGTGGTGGCCCCAGAGTTGTGCAGCTGCCACTATGGGATAAAGTTCAAAGAGGGAAGATGTTTGAGTAAAGCCGGGTATCAACAGAATCTGTTGAGGCCAGGGTCCTGAAAACCAATGGTGGCCAAAAATTGCCGCGAAACCTGTGGAGGCTGCAGCGTCTGTCACTACCTGGGGTGACAGGGGCGAAACCATGGGTATAAATAGGGATATGCCATTCCAGGCGGACAAGAATTCGTCCCACATAGATAGGTCCGCTATTGCTGCGGAGTCTAAATTTAAGATCTGATCGGGGTCTTGAGTTTCTGACAGGAATCTAAGCAGGCGTGATACAAAGGTGCGGCCTTGTGGAATAATTCGCATGGCGAAATTGAGCATTCCCAGGAGAGATTGCAACTGCTTTTTGGTACAGCCCTTGGTGTGTGTAAATTGGTGAAGGACCGCCCTAATGCAGGTTAGTTTGTCGAGGGGGAGACTGGCTTGCATAGCGCAGGTATCCAAGCTGACCCCGAGAAAGGTGATGATGTGTGCTGGGCCGTCGACTTTGTGCTCAGCGATGGGAACATTGAGGTTTCCAAATATCACTCTGAGTTTGTCGAGGTCTCCTGGGGGCTTGCTGGGAGGTTCTATTAGTAGGAAGTCATCCAGGTAATGGATGACTTCTTGGCATTGACCCTTGTGTAACAGTATCCAAACAAGGGACTGAGCGAACGTGTCGAAGAGCCAAGGACTACTCTTCGAACCGAAGGTCAGTTTTGTGGCAAAATAATATGCCTCCTTCCACTTGATGCCATGCCAGCACCAAAGGGATGGGTGGATGGGCAGGAGCTTGAAGGCATCCGAGATGTTGGCTTTGGAGAGCCAGGCACCTGTACCTGCTTTGATGATTGCTTGTATTGCCATGGAGGAATATTTTAGGGAAAATTCTTCGGAGGGGATCAGGGAATTGAGACTGGGGATGTGGGAAGAATGAGGCGCAGACAGGTCGTACACCAAACGCAATTTATTCGTGAACTTGCCCTTGACAAGCCCAATAGGGCTGACTCTCCAAGTGCTGAAAGGGGGCTGAGTGAAAGGGCCTATAACGTACTCTCGATCTACCTCTGCTTGTAAGAGCTGATCTATGGCTTGTTCGTCAATGGCTGCAGAACGAAGATTGGCACATTCGTGAGTACTGTGGGGTAGTGAAATGAGGCCGGTGTGAAAGCCTACTGTGAAGCCCTGGATAAGGTAGGTGGCCAGGGAAGGGGTGGGATGTGAGGTGAGGTACAGTCCTAACCATAAGAGGTTGATCCGGCTTAGTCATGCCCTCTTGTGTTGTTTGACTTCGCACAAGTTTCTTGGGTGTGCTCTTTGGCATAAGGTGCAGATGTGGAGTAGGCGGCACTGGCTGAAGTTGCAGGACCCGTAGTTGTAGTTATTGCAGATGGCTGCCCCTCCCACGGTTCGGACTGGGCGTCCGAATTTGTCCACCTTAGGCGTTTGTTCAGGGGGCGACTGACCCTGAATTGTACCCGAGGTAGAGGGAAACTCGAAGGGCCGTCTGATCGCCGCATTGGCGCACCAGGTGGCAGTGTGGGTGGAGGACTGACAAATCGCACACAGAGGTGAGCGTAAGCCGGCAAAGTGGCGGCAGAAGAGCTCTGTGTCCATGAGACTCCAATTTGTGGTAGTCTGAAACTGTGTGAGTCTGGCGGCGGCCTTAGCGGAAAAGGAACGGTGGTAATCATAAAATGCAAATCCTCCATACTTGTAGCCCAAGTCTACTACCGTATGGAGATACAAGTCCAGCTCTTCCCGTCTGCTGGGGGTGGCTGAGCATAGGACGTCTCTGAGCATGCCAAAGGCCAGGGTGAATTCTGGGACCGATAACTTGCGGTTCAATCTGGGGTCTTTGGCTTTAAGGACCACCAATATGTCACCCCAGGAGTAGGCCTTATTTTCTGCCAGATCGTGCACAGAAATAAGGAGAGAGGCCAGGTTGATGTCCCTGCCGTCCAAAATGTCCTTCCTGATGCTGGTTGGGACCAGATGGGAGGGGTAGACAATGGGGCTCCAGCCTGAGGTACCTGCAGGAAGGGGTGTTAAGGTTTGAGTTGCGGTTGGGTCGGGGACAGCCGTGGCCGGTCGAGCCTCCAGGAGTGCCACCCTGGTTTGGACGTCTGTAACCGAGGTAGACAAGGATGACACCATCGTGTGTAATTGTGAGATGGCTGAAGATATTGACTGGAGGGATGCCTGTTGGGTACTGGGTCCTGCTGCTGGTGGGGGAAAGAGGAGTTTGAAGAGCTCGCCTTTCCTCGCTGTGGCGGGGAAGGGGACACCTCTGCGTCTGAGCTCTGCCGTCAGTTTGGGGATAGTCCATCCCCTGAGGGACTGCACGCTGCCGCTCTCTGAGACCGGGGAAGGTGACAGAGGGGCCGTGAAGTCTTCGCTGCCGGCCTGAGACATAGTTGATCTGGTGAGAATCTCCTGTCTTTGAGCTCTTATTTTCCGGTTGACTGTAACCTAATGGGGGTGACATGAATTTCAAGTTTTTTCTTTGATCCCCTGAGTCATACTTACCCGACTTATTCTCCCATTTTTTTTTTATTTTTTTTTACCTGGGGGGATATCGTCCAACCTGGTGCAGGGTGGACCTACTGAACTTTGACTGACCTAGAGGAAAATGAAAAGGTGATAATTCGTGAAGGGATTGCTAACTAACTTGAAGCAACGATTTGTATGGTGCTTGCAATCTTTGTGACAATGAAATGATTTGAAATGTTTGCCTTGATTATGAAATGAGTGAACTCCATGACAGAGGTCCGGCCCGGTCGTGTCGTGACTGATCCGACCGTGAATCGGGCTCTGGAGCATGTACTGAAATGAGGCAACTGAAAAACATTGGTGCACACCGGGACGAATCGGTGCCTGTTTGATGCATCTGGATTCGAATCGGAGCGCAGTATGAAACGAAATGAGAGAAATGTTTACCTTGACCGAGGCTCGAATTGGTTGTGCCGTATTTTGCGACTGGTAACGAACCGAGCTCTGGTATAGGTATGGATACGGCCGAAACAAGTGAGGCATTCCGTGACGAATCGGTGCATCTCAGATGCGACTGGTTTCGAAACGGTGATGCGCTGTGGGAGTGAAATGGTAGCAATTGCATGACAGAGATGCGGATCAGTCGCCCGATATCTGCGACTCGCTATGATCCGAACTCTGGAGCATGTTTCAGAAATGAGGCCGAGCCCTGGGGCACGCCGTAACGAATCGGTGCATGGAGGATGCGACTGGATTCGAAGCAGAGCGCGGTAAGTGCAGGTGTAACATATTGTTTGCCATGACGGAGGCGCGAATCGGTCGTGCTGTTGTAGCGACTGACTACGAATCGGACTCCGGAGCATGTACTGAAATGTGGCCAATCCTGGGGAACGCCGAGACGAATCGGTGCATTTCCATGCGACTGAATTCATGTCGGAACGTGATACGTGGTAATGAAATGATAACCATGACAGAGGTACGAAATGATTGATAATAACGTGACTCTGGAGCATGTACTGAAATGAGGCCGTAACTACTGGGGCACACCGGAGCGAATCAGTGCATCTTTTAGGTGCAACTGGATTCGAATCGGAGCGGGGTACGTGACTGAAATGAGAAATGATTGAAATGATTTGAAATGTTAGAAATGTATTTAGAAATGTTTCAGAAATGAGAAATGATTGGTATCGAACTGACTTGATTCGATAGATTTGCGAATTGTGACTCGCTATGGCTGTCTACAGACGCATATTTAATAATTCCGACAT
The DNA here is from genome assembly GCA_037952925.1 of Lithobates clamitans. Lineage (NCBI taxonomy): Eukaryota > Metazoa > Chordata > Amphibia > Anura > Ranidae > Lithobates > Lithobates clamitans. The sequence continues at coordinate 677,620 of JBBGZY010001695.1, forward strand.
GCTAGAAATGAAGCGACGTCTGCGTCGCGGTGGTTTCTCGGGTAACGCGAAATGGTAACATAACGATAGTACGAGTGATATACATTGCGGTTACGTTGTGAAATGCGAGTGATTCATAAGTTGAAATCACGGTTTAGTGACATGATATCAAAAACGTAAAAAACAAAAGTCCGACGGGACCCTACCTGCGACAGCCAAGCCAGACGCGTGGTACGAACTACGAAAACGGTAACACGGACTTCGAAAGTCTTGAGCACGGAAACAACGAATACGGGAACTTGCGAGGCAAGAACTTGCGGACGCTGGTATTCGAATAGTCGGCCTAGTGACGTATATCGCGCACAGGAAACCGACAAGCACCACAGGTGAGCGGGCTGCTTAAATACCCCCGGGCTCCTCCCATAAATTCAGGCCACCATACTGGCCTTCCTACATATATATATATATATATATATATATATATATATATATATATATATATATATATATATATATCTTTTTTTCTCAAACAATAGGTGCTGGGACTTAACTACAATCCAACAACCCCCCCCCCTACACACACCCTCCAAATCACATCAAATAGTGGGTGTGGTCAGTCAAATTTCACGAACAGTAGAAGGGTCTTAAAGGGGCATTAAATACCAGGATTGCATTACATACAAAGTGCAGAGCTGTCACTTGTAAACATAGAAACCAGACTTTTGTGTTTACAAGTGATTGTGGTGAGCAGGCACCAAAGGGTCTGAGCCACCAAGTTCCCCCTGAAAAAAAGCCCTGTATATATATATATATATATACATATATATATATATATATATATATATATATATATATATATATTATATAGAGAAACTTATATAGGGTAGAAAAATGCAATTTTAAATACAAAATACAATTTTATTTCTACAAAAAATCCTGTTCTCTTGAAGCAGAAAGCAAAATCAGTTGAGTTTCCACAGGATTCAGACAACCCACAGCAGGACATCTAAGTCACTTATGAACTTTGGTACACTTCAGTTCCTGATCTCTACTGATAATGATATATACAGACTGATTCAGCTGCCTTTTTATGCAATTTGGATCAATTATTGTAAAAATTGTGCAAGCTGATATTTTCTGAGATATACAGTATACCATGTGCTTAGGAACTGTAAGGAACTAAGTCATTGATACACTTCATTTCTTCTCTATGTAGCACCCTCCTAGGTTCTAGGTTCCACAAATGTAGTTACTGGCTCACTGTAATCAGTTAAACTGCATGTGATTATTTTAGTCTGTTCTGTGTTTCACTGGCTGCAGGGTTTACTGCTCCCCCCTGCCTGGAAAGGTTATGGGCTGGAATAATCAAAGCTGCAGCTGAATATTTTTGTAGCCTTGGCCAATCCCTGGGGAGAGGTGCCCAGGTGGTGCCTGGGAAGGAGCATAAATACTCTGAGGCTTGGAACAGAGGGGTTCTTGCTCTGGAGGTGGAGATCCCTGCCAGGAGGGCTGCTGCATTCTGGCCAGGCCTGCCATCTGTCAGCTGCTCATAGAGGTCCCAGCTAAGCTAGCAGGGGGGCCTATTCTGCTGAAGTCCATTGGAGCTGACTGAGGGACTGTCTTTTGAGGATCTGGTCTAGGATCACAGGATTAGGTGTCTGGATGATATTGAGAGGTGCCATCCAGTTATCCAAGGACATTAAGTACAGACCAGTGTGAGAGATCCCTCTTGTATTAGAGTCAGTGATGCTTAAAGAGGATATTGTTGATGGTGTCCTGGTACAGCTCAGCCCTATAATATGCTACAAGCAAGGACTGTGCTTATATTCTTAGGAGGAAGATTAGAGTCCTTAAATTGCTGCTTAAAGTTGCTGAAGTATCCCACAGTTACCCTACTCCCACCCAAGTTCTGCAATAAAGTCAGAAAAGCATACGCCTAGACTGATTACTCAAGTACCCCCAACAGGCCTTGTTTTGGGAATATCTCTTAGATAAAATAGCTGTCCAAAATACCAAACCATTGACTCTGATTTAAAGCACCTGTGCAAGATAAAGGAAAATATGCAAACTTGGCCTGTTGGGGTACTTGAGGACAGGGTTGAGAACCACTACCTCATCATCATCTTTGTCCTTATACATGTTACCAGCAGCAGAAGAAATGCCCAGTGATTTATGTTTACGCTCGAATACAGTTTCAAACTTGCAGTCATACATTGTGGTATCAACATGTTCAAGCATTTGCTGAGTAATTCTTCCTAGGCCACGCTTTGCTGACAGCAGTCCTTCCATCATTGGAATGGAAAGTTTGTTCCTAAGATCAGTTTTCATTAATGTCACTGATGAAAACACATGTTCTACTTCAGGTGTTTAATGGAAAAGGAAAAGCATAGTTTTTGCAAATTTAACCAGATGTCGAAATGTAGGTACTTTCAAAATGTCCTGAAGGATAATACAGCTTTGTCCTACCTTGTGCTAATAATGCCGCGTACACACGAGCGGACTTTTCAGCAGACTTGGTCCAACGGTATTTCCGCTGGACTACCGCCGCACTTTTTAACGGACAGACTTGCCTACACACGACCGGACTTTCCGGCAGGCTAGGTCCGCCGTCTTTCCGACGGACTTTCGCCGGAATTACGGCGGACTTTCAGAATGAACGGACTTGCCCACACACGAACAAGTCCGTTCATTTTGAACGTGACTCAGGTACGACGGGACTAGAAAAGGAAGTCAATCTCACCGCTTTTATCGGCGAGATTGACACCTTGCGACCCCTGTCAAGGGGCATCCCAGGCCCTTAGGTCTGGTATGGATCTTAAGGGGAACCCCCTACGCCGAAAAATCGTCGTGGGGTCCCCCCCAAAATCCATACCAGACCCTGATCCGAGCACGCAGCCCGGCCGGTCAGAAAAGGGGGTGGGGACGAGCGAGCGCCCCCCCTCCTGAACCGTACCAGGCCGCATGCCCTCAATCGGATTCCAATAAGCCCCCCGCCCGCAGACCCGACAACCAACGGCCAGGGTTGTCAGGAAGAGGCCCTTGTCCTCATCAACATGGGGACAAGGTGTATTGGGGTGGGGGGGCCGCAGGGCGCCCCCTCCCCCAAAGCACCCAGCCCCCCATGTTGAGGGCATGCGGCCTGGTACGGTTCAGGAGGGGGGGCGCTCGCTCGTCCCCACCCCCTTTTCTGACCGGCTGGGCTGCGTGCTCGGATTGGGGTCTGGCATGGATTTTGGGGGGGACCCCACGCCGATTTTTGGGCGTAGGGGATTCCCCTTAAGATCCATACCAGACCTAAGGGCCTGGGATGCCCCGCACTCGCCGCGAGATGCAGTACTCTGCCCTTGCGTCGTATCTGGTCTGTCAGCATGCTTTAAATCTAGGTATGGCAGACTTTTGGGAAAAAAAAGTCAGCCGGAGCCTACACACGGTCGGATTGTGCGGCGGACTCTGGTCCGCCGGACCAAGTATGCCGGAAAGTCCGACCGTGTGTACGCGGCATAAGAATCAGTCCCAGCAACAGTGAAATCTGTCACTTGGTATTCAATAAATTCAGTAAGCAGTGCATCAAAATCAGACGGGGGAAGAATTCTTTACAAGTTCAATAATGTCCCCAGATTTGGCAGTAGACCTGTCTGAAGTTTTAGTAAAGCCAACAGTTGAATGATTCTTTTTGCAATGGGCAATCATTTTTTTAATGGTTGTTACAGCTCTTGTGTAAAATGTTGTTGCCTGGATCATGAACTGTTGAACAGCTGACAAATCATCTACTGTAGACAGATGCTTTCTTGTTTGGTAGCCAATGAAAATGCTGTCTGTTGATTTGAAGTTTGCACTATTATGCCCCGTACATACGGTCGGACATTGATCGGACATTCCGACAACAAAATCCTAGGATTTTTTCTGACGGATGTTGGCTCAAACTTGTCTTGCATACACACGGTCACACAAAGTTGTCGGAAAATACGATCATTCTGAACACGGTGACGTAAAACATGTACGTCAGGACTATAAACGGGGCAGTAGCCAATAGCTTTCATCTCTTTATTTATTCTGAGCATGTGTGGCACTTTGTGCGTCGGATTGGTGTACACACGATCGGAAATTCCGACAACGGATTTTGTTGTCGGAAAATTTTATAGCCTGCTCTCAAACTTTGTGTCGGAAAATCCGATGGAAAATGTGTGATGGAGCCCACACACGGTCGGAATTTCCGACAACAAGGTCCTATCACACATTTTCCATCGGAGAATCCGACCGTGTGTACAGGGCATAAGTGTGGTCAAATGCAATTAGTACATCATTTTCAAGTGAAACCAACAGGCCTGGAGTCACAATGCTTTGCTTCGTGACTGCGGCAAGAATTATATCACCAGTTGCCTTTGGCAGGCACTACCGCTCACCAAACGCAACCAAAAAAGGTCTGTGCTGCAACTTTCCCACAACCATGTGCAATGCATATAGTTGTGGTGGGGGTGATGCAACATTTAGGCGTAGCCTCCCTGACGGTATTCCCTAGTGTGGCTCGGGGTTAAATTTCAGCACCATTAGCGGTAACCCCGAGCCACACTTGGGATTGCATTGCAGGATTCTGATGTGGTATACTTACGTTGTCCCCAGGATCCTGCAATGTCCCCCCACGCTGTCTTTGGGCTCTGTCCTCCTCCGAAGCCTCTCTGCGCCAGGCTCTGTTCCCTGCGAGCGTCGCGACGCACGGGGGCGGAGCCTGGCAGCAAATTCAAAAAAATGTAAAAATCATAACACATACAGTACTGTCATCTTACAGATGACAGTACTGTATGAAATTATTTCACATCCCTTTTGTCCCCAGTGCTTTGTCCAGTGCCCTGCATGCAGTTTTATATTATATATACTGTTCTTTCTGCCTGGAAATTTGAGATTGTCCATAGCAACTAAAAAGTGTCCCTTTACGTCAAAAGTAGCTTTAGACCAGCTAGAAAACAGCGATAGTAAATTAGAACACTTGCAGAATTGAGCGATAGTGAATCGTGGGGAAATTTATTTTATTATTATTATATATATATTTTTTTTTTATTTATATTTATTTATTATATTATAATTTATGATTTTGTGTTTCAAACTTCATAATACCCAGGATATCTACTAGACTCTTGGTGGACAGATTTAGGTGTGCTATTGTTAAGAATTACAGGCCTACAATATAAATGCCAAATTTCCATGCAAAATAATTGTACCGCTTTCAGAACCTAAAATCTGAAATAATCATACCGCCAGGTATGTTAATGTACATGGGACGCTTTTACAACCTCTCCTGAACGATTTAACTTGACAGATAGTAACCCACGTTCAAAACATCCATATTTCTGCTTTTACATGCCGCGTTTGTGTTTTAAAAGCGTTTGAAAAAAAAAGGCCTCATGTACACTGCCTCTGAACGTCCATTTACCAGCAGCAGTGTACATGAGGCCTTAGGGGGTTAAAACAGGTGGTGAGGAGGCAACACATCACCAGTGCGGACTCAGCATCTCCTCCCCTCCCCCTCATCCTAGGTGTCCAACAGGATCGCCTAACCTTTCAACCAATCTGGAAATGAGTAACAGACCCGTGCTTCCTGATTGGCGGAGAGGCGATTCAGTGTTAGAAAAGCAAATATTCATTTGCTTTTCTAACATATCTGGGTGGACTCCGAGCGCAATGCTCTGCGCTCCGGGTCCACCCTATTTTGAAGCCTATTAGAGCCTATGGCTCTAATCAGGTGCTTAAAAAAACACCCCCGCCGCTGTAATTCAGGTGCCCGGCGTCCGAAAAGGGGCCGGACGCCTGAATAGGGGGCGGCAGCAGATGCAATGCATGAATCTATCCATTATGCATATAGGGGGGTGGCGAGGCAGCAGAGGCAGTGGATGCAATGCATGAATCTATCCATTATGCATATAGGGGGGTGGGAAGGATAGAGGGGGCGGCACCCATGCGCCCTTAATGCACGGGCCTCCCCTGTGCAGATTGCTTTTCAGAGGAGTGGCAGTCTTTTATAGTAATAGACTAAGTGCCAGTTCACACTTTTGCACTGCAAATGTGCAACAAATTCTGTGCGGTTTCTGCACCACATGCAAATCACACCGCATTCATGTGAACGGCTGCAGATGTGTATGTTAATTCAACCACACCTCGAAACGCAGTGTGATTTGCAGAATTGGATCACATGGGTGTGAACAGCCATGTGATCTGACTTTGGTGTTGCCAAAAAAAGGGTCCTGCACCATTTCGGTGCCAATTGAGCCATACAGAATAATGGCTCAACTTGCATTGCTAAAAATCGCATGTGATTTGAAGAAGAATGCGGTACAATCCCTTTTCAAACTTGCATGCGGTTCACGCACCGCATAGTGTGAACTGGCACTCAGAGTAGCAGAGGAGAAGGACATATACAAGCATTTGTCAAGTTGAGGGGGGTGTTTGGACAGTGGACTCACCAATTTTACAGCCCCTTGTCTCCTCCAATTGAAATTTTCACCTGCTGCAGCTGCACACACACACACCTATCTAGCACCATGTTGTGTGTGTGTATGCACATCAGGGGGTGGGGTTGCTAGCATGGGCACAGCAGGGAATCAGGGATTGGTCAGTTTACAAGGGGTCCTGTGCTCTTCACTCTGAATCCTCTTGTGAAATAGTAAGTGACATTGCAGGATTGGCACAGGCAGCTACAAAGGCAGCACAGTTCACTGTACACCCAACCCACTGCCATGGAGACCATGAAGGCAGAGCCGGCCAACATTCAGCGTTCCTTTAGAGAAGCTCAGGAGAGTCAGGACAAGTGACCGCCAGCCCAGCAGCTGTGGTGCCGCTGTGGCTGCACGACTCCTGGCATTGCTAGTTGTCTCTTGTTTATGGCCGTACAGGGACCACACTGCAGTCCCTCCAGCTGATCTCTCAGCACTGCTGGCCTGCTGAATCCCGCAAGGTCATTTATTGGGGCAGAACCAGCCCGCTCAATAAGATGGCCCTGTGCCCAAGTTCCCCAACACATAAGTAAAGTAGATGCTCAATAAAACACTAGCTTCCAAAATTGACATACTTGCCAGAGGTCAATCAGAGGGAGCCGGAGGCAGTGCCAGTGGCTCACCAATAGCAGTGGTGTCATTGTGAGTCCAGGAGAATCTAACTACACAAAAAGGGAGAAGGATAAAAGCAAACATGAGACTATAGCAATTAATTTCTCGAAAAAACACACCGCAACAAATTGTGTATTTGCTTGCTGTATGATATAGCTGTAAGCTGTACGTGTGCGTTTAGCGGCAGACAGCTGACCTTGTGTTTGGTGTAGTTCACTTGATCCAAGGAGGGCAGCAGGCAAGGCATTGGCAGCAGTGGTGGAACAGGCTGGTCAAACCAGTGGTGTGATTGGGAGTCCAGGGAGAACCAACCTAATGGCACAAAGAGGGAGAAGGAGAAGAACCAGACATGATATTATAGCTCTAGGTGTTCCATTGCAGTCATTGCCCCCATAAACTGATTGCATTAATTCATTATTCAACCACCAGTGCTGGTTCACATGCATGCATGATGAATATATTGGGGTTTTTTTTGTCCCAAATAGTGCTGCTCCAATATGCATGACTGTATTACATTTTTTTGGCTCCAGTAGTGCTGCTCATATGCATGCATATATCCATTTTGTGCCCTAGTAGTTGTTCCAATCTATATATGCATGCATGGCTGAATATAGTCATGCATGCATATTAAATGCACTCCACTCATAAAAAAAAAAAGAATACATGTATGCATTGCATGTATATATATATATATATATATATATATATCCCCCCCCCAGTAGTGCTGCTTCAATATGTATGCCATGAATTCATTTTTTTTTTGCCCCCGGTGCTGCTCCATATACATGCATGTTGTATCAATCTTTTTTTGCCCCCAGTAGTGCTGCTCCATGTATTACTGTATTTATTGGCGTATAACACTCACTTTTTCACCATGAAAATTGGGTGCAAATAGCATGTGCGTGTTATACGCCGATAATACAATTTTAGCTGCCTCGGAGGGGACAGGGAGGAGAGCGGGACGAGTGCCATCAGATTACATACAGTGAGAATCTCCTGTTTACTTGGCGGCCTCTGTAATAGGAAGTCCTGTCTCCTGGGCCGCCATTGGACCACTGTTCTGTCTATCATAGGAGATTCTCACTGTATGTAATCTGTCAGCGCTCATCCCTCCCCCCTCCCTGTCCCCTCTAGGCTGCAGATGGGCAGTGATCAGGCTGCACCGATGGCAATGGCGAGGTTGCTGCATTGAAGGCAATGGTGAGGCTGCTGCATTGATGGCAATAGTGAGGCTACATTGATGTGGACTGATGAGGCTGCATTGATGGCACTTGTGAGGCTGCAGATGGGCATTGATCAGGCTGCATTGATGGCAATGGTGAGGCTGCAGAAGGGCATGGACCCTTATTTTGCTTCAAAGTTCCTTATTTAAAATGTATTTTTTTTCCTGAAACTTCCCTCTTAAAATGAATGTGCGTGTTATACGCCGATAAATACGGTATTTCTTTTTTGCCTCCGCAGTGCTGCTCCATCCATGTGTGACCATTCTGGTATTTGCATTTTTGACCCCCTGGCAGCCCCACTGGAACCTTAAAGTAACACACATACCTACCAAATTATTTGGGCCTTTGGGGCACAGTGGACTGGCACAGTCAGCGTCCAGGATTCAGTTGGCAGAGCAGAGACTGCAGCAGAGGCAGGCACTGAGGTAGAGGCAGTGACCGAGCAGCCCAGCCAGGAGATGCGTCCTTCCCTCCAAGCTCCTGCGATGGAAATGGTGACTGGCAGGAAATGGCGCATGGGCGAGTGTTTTTTTTTTTTTTTTATGCGCGCCTGACTCGCCATGCACCATGACGTCAGGTGATGCTGAAGATCGCCATATGGTATTCGTCTGGCTGTGGAACGGCACATGCACAGTTCCAAAGTCGGCCGAAAACCCATTTTTCTGTGGGCTGCCGCTGTCCATAATGGACATTTATGGTTAGCTTGTAAATCAGCCGAAATTTACAAACTGTCCAAAAAGTTACGAACAGTTGGCAACCCTGATGAGGAATTAATAACTACCTTACACTATTGGCGTCTATCTTGTAGCAATTTGAGCTAATCTAACTGCATTTCCCAAATTTCAACCATGTGAGAGTGCTGTGAGACATGGAAGGATCTGGAATGGTGTGAATTTGACAGATTTTGAATTGTGTATTTATACAGTGGGTATACAAATGAAAAACCCCCCTTTAAAACAATCACATTTTGTTGCTTTGCAGCCTGAAATTAAGAGAGACACAGTTTTAAGCAGCTGTATTTATTCAGTGCAACTTATAACACCCAAGTGAAAGCTATAACACCAACATTTCAGGAAAAAAAAAAATTAAAAACAGAATCATTGAGTTGGAAAAAGAATCACACCCTTAAGTCGGTATTTTGTTGAAGCACCTTTTGCTTTATTTTACAGCCTTTAGTCTGTTGGGATATGTCTCTACTAACTTTGCACATCCGGACTTTGCAACATTTCCCCACTCTTCTTTGCAGAACTGCTCAAGTTTATTTAAATTAGATGGTGGCCATTTGTGGACTGCAGTCTTCAAGTCATTCCACAGATTTTCAATGGGGTTTAGGTCTGGGCACTGACTAAGCCATGCAAGAGAGGCACAGAGGAAACCAGAAACGCATGTAAGTGAAAAAATAATGGTGTTTATTAAATAAGTGACAAGTAAGAGAAATATAAACAGTGCAAAACCAACCACAGACCCACAAACAACAAATAGTATATACAAGTAAATGGAGATACCGGAATCTTAAACAAAGCCAGGCCAAGGTCATACACAGGGAGGTCAGCAGATGGGTAAGGACGGGAAACCAGTAGGACAGGGAGAGGATGGTTAGATAGGCTGCAGGGCAGGGATCCAAGGGAATCAGGAGGGACAAGTACAGCATGGGCTAAGGATAGGGATTGGATCAGATCAGGACAGAAACAGGTTCACGGTCAGGATACAGGCAGCAAGGTCAGGGCGCAGGGAGAAAGATACCAAGGCAAGCATGTGAGAGCTTGCTGGGTATTTATAAGGCTGTAGTAATTGATCTCATGTTACAGCTGAGCACAGAGGGTGCTGTTTGCTCCACACTGCCGGAGTGCACCCACTGGTGGACACCGGTACTACGGTCCAAGGATGCAATAGTGCCACCAGCAGGAGAGTCCTCTTACTACAGGTCCTAGGTGTTGGAAGACACCCGCTGGTGGACACTGGTACTGTGATCCAAGAGACCGATAGCGCCACCAACGGGTAAACCCTCTCATGACAAAACCCCCCCCTCAAAGGAGCGGCCTCCGGACGCTCCAACAAGATGAAATTGTCAAAAGTTCATGGCCTCAAACCGAACAACAGATGAGGGCACATCAGGCTGGGCATCGGGTACATTAAACTGGACAGTGGGTACATCCGAGCAGACAGCGGGCACATCTGAGCAGACAGCGGGCACATCTGAGCAGACAGTGGGCACATCTGAGCAGACAGCGGGCACATCCGAGCAGACAGCGGGCACATCCGAGCAGACAGCGGGCACATCCGAGCAGACAGCGGGCACATCTGAGAAGACAGCGGGCACATCCGAGAAGACAGCAGGCAGGAACACACCAAGCTAGGCAGCGGACAGGAACACACCAGGTTGAGCACCGGACAGGAACAAATCAGGCTGAGCAGCGGATAGGAACACATCAGGCTGAGCAGCGGACAGGAACACATCAAGCTGAGCAGCGGGCACAGGCACTTCGAGCTGGGCAGCAGGCACATCAGGCTGGGCAGCAGGCACATCAGGCTGGGCAGCAGGCACTTCAAACTGGGCAGCAGACATGGGCACTTCGAGCTGGGCAGCAGGCACATCAGGCTGGGCAGCAGGCATGGGCACTTCAGGCTGGGCAGCAGGCACGGGCACTTCAGGCTGGGCAGCAGGCACTTCGAGCTGGGCAGCAGGCAGGGGCACTTCAAGCTGGGCAGCAAGCACATCAGGCTGGGCAGCAGGCATGGGCACTTCAAGCTGGGCAGCAAGCACATCAGGCTGGGCAGCAGGCACGGGCACTTTGAGCTGGGCAGCAGGCATGGGCACTTCAGGCTGGGCAGCAGGCACGGGCACTTCAGGCTGGCAGCAGGCACGGGCACTTCGAGCTGGGCAGCAGGCATGGGCACTTCAAGCTGGGCAGCAAGCACATCAGGCTGGGCAGCAGGCACGGGCACTTCGAGCTGGGCAGCAGGCACATCAGGCTGGGCAGCAGGCATGTTCACTTCAGGCTGGGAAGCTGGCACATCAGACTGGGAAGCTGGCACATCAGTCTGGGAAGCTGGCACATCAGTCTGGGAAGCTGGCACCTCAGTCTGGGAAGCTGGCACTGAGACATCAGGCTGGAAGGCAGGCACTGGGACAATAGGCTGGAAGGCGGGCACATCAGACTGGGAAGCTGGCACATCAGACTGGGAAGCTGGCACATCAGACTGGAAGGCAGGCATCGAGACATCAGGCTGGAAGGCAAGCTTTGAGACATCATATATAACCTCTAACGGGAATTTTAAGGCAATGAAGATTTTTAAATTTACTTAAAATCAATTTTATTATAGATCAAGAAAAAATATGACTGTTTACACAAAATAATCAAATAAGTAGAGAAAATTTGTACAGAAAATCCATATTGCTAATATTGCATAGCTATAAAAACAGTTTCAGAGAAAGGTGATACAACACACCACCCAATACAATCACCACAGATGAAAACCGTGGCATCGGGTGGTGGATTTCCAACGCGTTTCAACCTGTATATTTTTATGATAAGTCTTCTTCAGGGAAATGCATCACATTCTAGAAAATCAGAAAATCGTCATATTACTATTTAAATTTTTTATCAATTTTTATCAATGTATTATAATTCCTGCAATGTGCAGTTGTTCTATTACTCACATCCTCCCAGGATATCTCATGGATAAACATAGGCTCCCAACCGGGGTGGAAGGTACCAAGTCTCCAAAGATTAAAACTCCTATAGCTCCTACAAGATGGCTGGAGATATGCATTGAATCCAAATATTTGGCGTATTCAGCATCAAGTAGTGATAGCTGTTCAAAAAGAAGGGGGCATAGTTAAAAAGAGGCCACGAAAATGGAGGGGAGGGGAAAAGACGGAAAAAGGGGGGGCCAGCGGGACCCGGGAGGGGGAGGGGGGAAAAAGGCGAGCGAACGCCTTTAAAGACCCTCCACTCACCCACCCCAACCCCCATCCCCTGTGCATCCGCACGGACCCCTCACCATCCTCCGAATCCCCAAACCTTCTCCCAAAAGGCAAAAAAAAAAAAAGGGTTACAAACTTCCCATTTGCAAAGGTCAAGTGAGTTGGAAAAAAGGACACTTACTTCTCCAGATGTAAAAAGAGTGCTCCAGGAATAGTAGAGAAAATCGGGCCAAGCGTCTGCCCTAACATCCCTCGGTGGTTCCCGAGGGGGGAATGACGCCATCTTGCCATCTCAGGCGTCCTTTATGTGATGTGGGCGGGGGCTGGTTGCCGCGCCGACCAATGGCGCGGCTCATAAGCCCTGACCGCCCTTCAGTATACTTAAACGTGGAGACGCTGAGCGTCACCACGTAAACCAATAACGCCGCAAGGCCGCGCATGCGCACCACTGCCGCGTACGTCAGATTCGTGGTGACGCTGAGCGTCACCATGGAGACGGACGACGCCGCAGGGTAGCGCATGCGTGCCGCGGGAGCCTGCATTACCCCACACGCATCCCGCAGCGTCAAGCGGCCAGTGGCCAGCCCGCTGCCATATATAGGAAGGGCTGTGCCCATACTAGTGTCAGGTCCTCCCAAACTAAACAAATTGTCCCCATAAAAGAGTGGACCAAATGACAGGATCGCTCTCAAAAACCCCCTATATATACCCCATATGCAGAAAAAATATCATACTAATAAAATATATCCACCCTCCCTTTAATCCGCTGAATGCGGAGTGGGGGGGGGGGAGGATATAGTGAGTAATGGGCTCGATCAAATAAATAGAAAATTGTATATATATAAAAACCACATAAGTCCCCACGCGCACTAAGATTGTAAAAAAGGCGGGTGGGAGACTGGGACTGATAACCACCGACACGAGAAACTCCCTATCTGAGGATAACCCCAGGCAGGGAGAAATTGGAAGGCCCTCGTGTATATCTAACACGGGGGCCCCCCTGTGCCGGGTAGGATATAGGATGTGGGGGGTGTATAGAGAACCCCTAATCTGTGAGAAATCCTAGGAGACTGGCCCCCCCTACCTAGTTAAACCCAGAGATGCCCGAGAAGGAGGGGTAGAATGCAGGACATAAACAGGAAACCCCTAAAGACATCAGGCTGGAAGGCAGGCACTGAGACATCAGGCTGGAAGGCAGGCACTGAGACAAGAGACTGGGAAGCTGGCACATCAAACTGGGAAGCTGGCACTATGACATCAGGCTGGGAAGCTGGCACTGGGAAAATAGGCTGGAAAGCGGGCACATCAGACTGAGAAGCTGGCACATCAGACTGGGAAGCTGGCACATCAGACTGGGAAGCAGGCACATCAGACTGGGAAGCAGGCACTGGGACAATAGGCTGGAAAGCGGGCACATCAGACTGGCAAGCTGGCACATCAGACTGGGAAGCCGGCACATCAGACTGGGAAGCTGGCACATCAGGCTGGAAGGCAGGCATCGAGACATCAGGCTGAAAGGCAAGCTTCGAGACATCAGGCTGGAAGGCAGGCACTGAGACAACAGACTGGGAAGCTGGCACATCAGGCTGGGAAGCTGACACATCAGGCTGGGAAGCAGGCACATCAGGCTGGGAGGCAGGCATCGAGACATCAGGCTGAAAGGCAAGCTTCAAGACATCAGGCTGAAAGGCAAGCTTCGAGACATCAGGCTGGAAGGCAGGCACTGAGATAACAGACTGGGAAGCTGGCACAGCAGACTGGGAAGCTGGCACCGAGACTTCGGGCTGGAAGGCAGGCATCAGGACAGACTGGACAGTGGGCACATCAGACTGGAAGGCAAAGACATCAAGCTGGGAGGCAGGCGCAGAGACATCCGGCTGGAAGGCAGGCATCAAGACAACAGACTGAGAAACGGGCTCATCGGACTGAAAAGCGGGCACCGAGACTTCAGGCTGGAAGGCAGGCATCAGGACATCAGACTGGAAAGCAGGCACATTAGACTGGAAGGCGGGCACATCAGACTGGAAGGCAGTGACATCAAGCTGGAAGGCAGGCACCGCGACATCCGGCTGAAAGGCAAGCATCGAGACATCTGGCTGGAAGGCAAGCATCGAGACATCCGGCTGGAAGGCAAGCATCGAGACATCCGGCTGGAAGGCGGGCACCGAGACATCAGGCTGGAAGGTAGACATCAGGACATCAGGCTGGAAGGTAGACATCAGGACATCAGACTGGAAAGCGGGCACATCAGACTGGAAAGCGGGCACCGAGACTTCGGGTTGGATAGCAGGCAGAGGTTTGGCAGGTTTAGGTGGGTCATCAAGTTCAGCTGGCATGAACGCAGGCTGGAACAGGTTGGTTAGTGTGGAGGCAGGTTGGGTTACTGGCAGGATGGTGTGGGTCGGGAAGAACTTTTGTTTCTTTTTTGGTTTAGCCACTGCAGCTTTGTACGTAGGTGCAGGGTTGTAAGAAAAGTATGTAGCTGGGCAAAAGGAAGACCAAGGAACAGTGGCTGGAGGAGGGTTCTGTGGGGTTGTTACAGGTGGAGAAGAGACAGGTGGATTGAAGGCAGGATAGGTGCTACACTTGGAGACTGGGTAGTAGTATTTGGTAGGGGGCTGAGTAAAGTGGGCTGTAGCTGAGGTTGTCATAGGCGACGGGGAGATTTTTGGGAAGGCAGGTGATTAATGGCAGGGTTGGAATATTGTGGCTTAGCTAAATACAGGAGATCTGACCATGCCTGCAGCACAGGTTGAACAAACGCTGATTCACACACAGCCTGACTAACCAAGGATTGCACCGACTGGATGCAATTAGACAACACCTGCTGTGAACAAGAGGAATAATGTTCCATGAAATAGGCTGGATCATCCTCCAATAACATTACCAGGGATTCAACCTGGCCATAATTGAAGGGGGGAGAAAAATCATTGCTTCCTTCGGGAATGCATGACAGGGCTGGTTTTGCACATAACTGGATCAGGGGCTGAACATCTTCAAATGACATATACCCCTGATCCACTAGGGAATGAGCTGATGGGATAGTTTCCATCAGCTGGTCACTAGTCCACCCTTTTAAAATCTGGCGACAATATTCACCATCATCTTCTGCCAGCAGGGAATAATAACTAATTTCATTGAAATTCATATTAGCAGAACTAACAACCCGGATGGTTCCTCAATGCAGCCACGTCTGGTCAGGGATGGCCTTGGTATACTGTCAGAGGATTTAGTAGACCAGACTGTGTGGACTGCACAGAGGAAACCAGAAACGCATGTAAGTGAAAAAATAATGGTGTTTATTAAATAAGTGACAAGTAAGAGAAATAAAAACAGTGCAAAACCAACCACAGACCCACAAACAACAAATAGTATATACAAGTAAATGGAGATACCGGAATCGTAAACAAAGCCAGGCCAAGGTCATACACAGGGAGGTCAGCAGATGGGTAAGGACGGGAAACCAGCAGGACAGGGAGAGGATGGATGGATAGGCTGCAGGGCAGGGATCCAAGGGAATCAGGAGGGACAAGTACAGGATAGACTAGGGCTAGGGATCGGATCAGATCAGGACAGAAACAGGTTCATGGTCAGGATACAGACAGCAAGGTCAGGGCGCAGGGAGCAAGATACCAAGGCAAGCATGTGAGGGCTTGCCGGGTATTTATAAGGCTTTAGTAATTGACCTCATGTTACAGCTGAGCGCAGAGGGTGCTGTTTGCTCCACATTGCCGGAGTGCACCCGCTGGTGGACACCGGTACTATGGCCCAAGGATGCAATAGTGCCACCAGCAGGAGAGTCCTCTTACTACAGGTCCTAGGTGTTGGAAGACACCGGCTGGTGGAGGATACTGGTACTGCGATCCAAGAGATCGATAGCGCCACCAACGGGTAAACCCTCTCATGACACATATCTTCAACTTATAACAACATTATACATTTCATAGTCAATGCAACTCAGTCTCCTCTACACAATAGACACATATAATTTTCCTTTTCTCTTATCCTAACCCTAATACCTACCCCCACCCTCTAAAACCCCAAAGGAGAAAAAAAAAAAAGGATGGGGTGCCCCCTCCCCTTCCCATTCAATCACGCATGATCTACCTCTCTTGCTCTCCACTTCTATAAGCTAAGTAGGGAGCCCATATCTTCCAATATTTCTCATCCTGCTCTTTCAGCATCAAAGTCAAATTCTCCATTTGTTGGATTTCTGTAGTTCTAGCCCACCACTGTGTTCTAGTCAGAGGGACCGAACTCTTCCACAGAGCCGGAATACAGGCCCTTGCCGTCGTGAGACGGTGTTTAAGCAGGGAGTTCTTATATTTTTCCACCGACATGGGGACATCATTTAGTAAAAAGGCTGCCGGGTTTTCCCCAAGAGACACACCTGTAATATCCTTAACCGTTTCCTCAACCATTTTCCAAAATCCCTTGATCTTCTCACATTCCCAGAATATATGCAACATCGTGCCCTCTGACCTCATACAACGCCAGCATACATTTGAGACCTGTGGGAATATTTTATGTAGTACAGATGGTGTTCTATACCATCTGGTGAGACTTTGTATCCTCCCTCCTGGTACCTGCTTGCAACTGATGTCTTATGAATAGATTTTAAAATTTTGACCTTCTGTCTTTGGGAGAACATTATCCCCATTTCTCTCTCCCAAGCTTGAATAAAATTAAGCTCTTGGGGAGCTTCCAAGCTCATTAATACCTTGTAGAAATATGATAGGGAATGCCTCATGCTCTCTCCATCTAAACATCTCTGTTCGAAGCGCGATAGTTCCTGTATCACGGGGTAAGTTTTAGTTTTCGAGCGGATATATGCTCCTAACTGCATCACCCTGAAATAGTCTAGGTCTGGTGTTACTTCTCCTTCTATCTCACCTCATGACATCAAGCAGTTACCCCTTGAGAAATGTATGATCCTATTTTCCCCCCTTTGTTTTAATACCTCAAATCCCCGGTCTGTTATACCAGGCTGAAAGTCTGGCGTACCCAGCACCGGGGACATAGGGCTCGGAGGTAATGATAGATTTGTCTTTTTAAAAATCGTAGTAATAGTACAGGGAGTTGCGCCTGTCAGTGGGTGTTTTTTCACTGTTATTGGTATTTCCGATCTCGCTATCCACGCCAACCCCTCCAAGGGAATTTTATCCAACGCTTGTTCTAATTGTACATATGGTTTCCTCTCAGAGGCGCACCATTCCATTACTCTGGCTAACTGTGAGGCCTCCTGATATCTCACTGGGTCTGGAAAGCCAATACCTCCTTTTTCTTTAGGGAGCACTAAGATGGTTCTCTGTACTCTTGCTGGCTTCCCAGCCCAGATAAACCTCAGAAACCTTGATCTGAGGTCTTTCAGGAAACTTGGGGGGATCTTTATTGGCAAGGTTTGCAACAAGTAAAGAAGCCTAGGCATCACGTTTATCTTTGTGATATTTGTCCTTCCAAACCATGTAAAGATCTCCCTATCCCATCTCTTTAAGTCTAGTTTAATTTGTCTTAACATCGGGGCATAATTTAATTCAAATATCCTACTAGGCTTCTTCGGTATTTTGGTCCCCAGGTAACTTATATGGGATTCTGACCATGTAAAGTTGAATTGCGTCTTTATCTGTTGCATTACAGGTGCCTTCATTTCCATCCCCATAGCCTCTGATTTAGTATAGTTCACCTTATAATTTGCTATCCCCCCATATTGACGTATCTCCATTAGAAGAGATGGGAGGGATATGATTGGGGAAGTTATGAAAAAAATCAAATCGTCAGCATAAGCTGCTAACTTATGCTCCTCTCTTTCTGTCTTAATACCTCTAATGTTGGGGTTGGCACGTATCTTCCTTAAAAAGGGCTCCAATGTAAGAATGAAAATAATGGGGGATAATGGGCATCCCTGGCGCGTTCCGTTTCGAATACAGAGTGGGTCTGAGAGTCTGTTGTTTACCTTAACCCTCGCACTCAGGACTGAATATAGATTTAGAAACCATCTCAGCATTCCATCCCCCAAGCCAATATGTTGCAGAGTAACCCTAAGGAAAATCCAATCAACTCTATCTAATGCTTTTTCCGCATCAGCTGAAAACAATATTAGGGATTTCTGTTGGCTCTGTGCAATGTAAATAGCATTTATTACTCTCTGCGCGTTTTCCCTCCCCTCCCTTCCAGCAGTAAACCCCACTTGATCTAGGTGTATCAATGTGGGAATGTGCTCATCTAATCTGATCGCTAGGATCTTAGAAAAGATTTTTAGATCCGCATTTAACAGTGCAATCGGCCGGTAGCTGGAACACTGAGATGGATCCTTACCCTCCTTCGGGATTACTGCTATATGTGCCAACAATGTCTCAGTAGGTAACTTCTGTCCCTCCCGTAGTGAGTTAAAAGCCGCTATGAATCTTGGAGCCAATTTCTCAGCAAAAAATTTATAGTACGCCAGGGTGTATCCATCTGGGCCCAGTGCTTTCCCCAATTTTAAAAGATTTAATGCTCTCTTAAATTCTTCTACTGTAATTGGTACATCTAGATCTCGTGCTGTCTCCTCTGTCAGCTTTGGCATTCCTGAAGTTTGTAAATAATCCCTTGCCATCTCCCATTTGCTTTTACACCCCTCTGGGGATAATTGGCCTTCCAATTGGTAGAGACCCTCATAGTACTCCTTAAAAATCTGTGCCATTTCCTGTGAGGAACTGACCACCTCATCCCTCTGTGTCTTGATACCTGACATGTACTTCTGTGTGGTAGCATCCTTAAGGGCCTTTGCCAACATCCTGCTCAGCTTGTTCCCAAATTCATATAGTGTCCGTCTTGCCCGTTTCAACTTAGCTTTAGCCTGTTCAATGAGCAATGAATTTAAATCCTCCGGTAAACCACTTAATTTCTCCTCTAATTGCTGTGTCTGAGATTTTTTATGTATCAGCTCCACTTCCCGAATTTTTTTAAGTAGTACATCAATCTGTTCATTAAGCTTCTTTTTCCTATGCACCCCTAAGGATATAAAGACCCCTCTCATCACGCATTTATATGTTTCCCATATACAAAATGGGGTGACTTCCTCCGTATCATTTGTTAGAAAAAAGGAGTCCAGTTCCTGATTTAATTTTTGTTCGTACTCCTTGTCCTTTAACAGGGTCTCATTAATCTTCCATTGCCACTCACGGCGATCTGCCTCCCCTAAATCCAACACACAATTTGTCGGGGCGTGGTCCGACAGGGTGAATGAGCCTATATCAGCACTCCCCATCGATGTTATTCCTGTCTGTGAGACCAAGATATAATCGATCCGAGTGTATGATTTATGTTTTGCCGAGAAGAATGTGTAATCTCTGTCTTGTACATGAAGTGTCCTCCATGTATCTACCACCTGCAGGTCACTTAGTAATATTCAAGGTGCATTTTGGCAAAGCTCAGTTGTGATCACATGTGGCCATTCTTGAAGAGTGGCTTGCAACCCTCGCATACAAGCCATGTTTGTGGAGAATTTGTGATATTGTTGTGATATGCACACAATAACCACTCTTTGTTATAAATTCCTGCAGCTGCTTCAGAGTTGCCATAGGCCTCTTGGTATCCTCTCTGACCAGTTTCCTGCTGGCTCTTTGATCCAGTTTGGACGATGTCCTGATCCAGGGAGGGTCTGTGTTGTACCAAATACCTTCTACTTCTTAATAATGGACTTCACGGTGCTTCTAGGCATTAAAAAAGCCTTTAATTTTTTTTTTCTATCCATCTCCTGACTTGTGCCTGTCCACAAATTTATCCTGGAGATCTTTTGACTGTGCCTTGCCACCCATAGTTGATTGCTTCAGTTGCACTATCAGGGACTAAAATGCTCCAGGAAAGCTCTTTTAATGCTGAGCTAATCATAATGCCCACAGCTGATCACATTTGAAAATCAGATGGCTTTGTGTGCCATTGAAAAGGTGATTCGCCACATCTGATTGTTTACAAGTCATTTTTAGGAGGGGGGTGATTTTGTGTTTGAATTTTTTTTAAATGTATTTTCATACATGTTGGTGTTATATCTTTCACTTGGATGTTATTATTTGTATACAGCTGGACAAAAGAAACTGGGGGTTATTTACTATAGGCAAATCCACTTTGCACTTCAAGTGCACTTGGAAGTGCACTGCAAGTGCACTTGGAAGTGCAGTCGCTGTAGATCTGAGGGGGACATGCAAGGAAAATAAAAAAACAGCACTTTTGCTTGCACATGATTGGATGATAAAATCAGCAGAGCTTCCCCTCATTTCAGAGCTTCCCCTCAGATCTGCAGCGATCTACAGCGACTGCACTTTCAAGTGCACTTGCAGTGCACTTAGTGCAAAGTGGATTTGCATATAGTAAATAAACCCCACTGTCTTCATTTCAGGCTGCAAAGCGACAAAATGTGATTCTTTTCTATACCCACTGCATATTTCATTTAAGGAATGTGTTATTTTAGACTCACACTTGTCTGGGTCATACAAAGCATTACTATAACATTTTCTGAAACTCACAAGGATTGGCAGTATATACCAAACTAAGTTTCAGATTCTGTTCTAGGAAAAGGGAGAATGTTTTATATTTTTATATATATATATATATATATATATATTTTTTTTTTTTTTTCTCTCCGAGATTGATTTCACAGTAAGCTTATAGTCACCCTGCAGTGCTTAAAGGCATTGCACAATTTCAAATGTTTTCATTATTGTTTGCTTGCCTTAACTAATATTCACTTCAGCTCTGGAAGATTTTACACCCTTCGTGACAGGGCCATTTTGTGCTATTCGGCATTGTGCTACTTTAACTGACGATTGCGTGGTCATGCAACACTGTACCCAATTTTTATAATTTTTTTCACACAAATAGATATTTCTTTTGGTGGTATGGGATCACTCCGCTTGGGTTTTTTATTTTTTGTGATATAAACGAAAAAAGACACATTTTGAAAATATATATATATTTTTTACTTTCTGCTATAAAACATATCCAATAAAAACATTTTATAAATCAAATCTCTTCATAATTTTGGGCAAAATGTATTCTGCTACAAAAAAAAAAAAATTGCAATAAGTATATGTTGATAGGTTTGCTTGAAAGTTAGTGCCTACAAACTATGGTGTGGGTGTATATATACTGTAATAAAAAAAAAAATTCTATACTACTAATGGCGACGATCAACAGCTTTTAATGGGACTGCCATATTGCAGCGGACAATCTGACACTAACTGACCCTGGGGAAAACTGTCCAACTGCCACTGACATCACCAGTGCCATTAATACAGTGATCAATGCTAAAAATATACATTGCCACTGTACTGACACTGGCTGTGAAGGGGTTAACATCTAGAGTGATCAAGGGGTTAAATATGTGCCTAACTATATGTAATGTGTGTAAAGTGTGCTGCTTTTTACTAATGATCTCTCAGAAACTGACAGATCTCTCCCTGTGTATAGAGCTTTGTGTTGAATTTCAGCACAGGGATCTTGGCTTTGAATGTACACAGCTGATACACAAGTCCTGACCGAGAATCATTGGTCAATACTTGATGACAGGCTCCCACTGTATACAATCGTAGTGAGAGCTGGCAGGGGGGCACACGTGTGCACGCCCTAAACTCAGAAGTAGGCAATGACATACCAGTACAACACTTTGCTTACAGTGGCCACTCACCCACAGTACAATGCGGGTGATTTACCCAACTTATCCCTATTTGCTAAAGGAATAGACAACTTCTTGTTCCGGGTCACAATTCATGCCTCACCATTTGCTCTGTGTTGCAGCACAAATGTGGGAATGCTAACTAATATGATAAAAGACTGCCTGGTGTCATCTCTCTGCTAATTTCTCTGCCTGCTTGGTCCATGTCAGATCTAATTAATTATCACCAGTGGCGGCTGTTTTTTTTTTTCTTTTGGAGGGGGCAAACAACCAGCACCCCCCCGGAGACCGGCGGCACCTCAACCTCCCCCTCTCGCTCGCTCTCTGCTGGTCGGTCTGGCACTCATCCTATCTAGGCAGCGGGCATGGAGCAACGGCTCCTGTGTCCTCTCCTCCACCTTGCTTCTGCCGTGCGTATCCTCCCCTTCTCCTAGGCGTCCAATAGGATCGCCTGTCCTTTCAGCCAATTGGCCGGGAGGAGGATCAGTGTTACAATAGCAATATATTCATTATTAAACACACCTGGGTGGGCTCAGAACGCATTCTCTGCTCCCTGAGCCCACCCTATTTTGAAGCCTATTAGAGCCTCTGGCTCTAATCATGTGCTTCAAAAAAACACCCAGCCCCCACTGGAATCAGGTATCCTGAAAGGGGCCGGATGCATGGATGGGGGAGCAGTGCCCGTGCACCCTTAATGGACAGGCTGCCCCTGATTATCACTCACCTGAAGAGCACTAGACAGAGACCCACTAATTGTGGGATATGTAGTTTATTAGCAGGATGTGCATTAAA
This sequence comes from Lithobates clamitans, assembly GCA_037952925.1. Lineage (NCBI taxonomy): Eukaryota > Metazoa > Chordata > Amphibia > Anura > Ranidae > Lithobates > Lithobates clamitans. Next base: position 700,291 of record JBBGZY010001695.1, read on the forward strand.
GGTGATAGCAAAGTATTTTTTAAAGCTTGTACCTACAAGTAAGCTTATAATAAGGCCCCTTTCACACTGGGGCGGTTTGCAGGCGTTATTGCGCTAAAAATAGCGCCTGCAAACCGCCCCTAAACAGCCTCCGCTGTTTGTTCAGTGTGAAAGCCCGAGGGTTTTCACACTGAAAAAATCTCCTGTCAGCTGCATCTTTGGAGCGGTGAAGGAGCGGTGTATTCACCGCTCCTAAACCGCTCCTTCCCATTGAAATCAATGGGACAGCGTCGCGCTATACGAGGGTTTTTTACCCTTTTTCGGCCGCCAGCGGGGGGGTTAAAAACGCACCGCTAGAGGCCGAATACCGCGGTAAAACAGCGCTAAAAATAGCGCTGTTTTACCGCCGACGCCCCCTACCGCCCCAGTGTGAAAGGGGCCCAAGACTTACCTGTAGGTACAGTGAATATCTCCTAAACTTGCACTGTTTAGGAGATATTCACGATGCATGCAGCCGCTGACGTCACCGGTGCGCACTCTCTGAAGGGATGGCATACACGTGCCGTCCCTTCAGAGCATTGTGCCGTGGCTGTGACTCACGCGTGCATGCTTAGGAGTGACATCATCGCAGCTCGGTCAATCAGATGGCCGGAGGACGCGAATCCTGAAGGAAGACCGGGTGAAAATGGAAGCCCTGTCAGTGGTGAAAGCTGGAGGTCTTTGTTCTAAGGTAAGCATTTCATAATGTGCTAGTATGCGATGCCTGCATTGCAGAGAGGTGTTTTTTATTTATTTGGCTTGACAAATGCTTTGAAGTAGAACTAAACTCTTTCAATCAGCATTAATTTTTTTTGTCTTTATGGTGCTAGCATTAGTAAATGGGTAGAAAAGTATATTATATTTTCTTGCTTTAAAGTTTAAAATGATATCATGCATTACATTAGTCCTTATGGACATTTTATTTTTATTTTATCTGGAGGAGGGGAGAAGGGGCTAAGCACACCCTGCTTACTGAATGCCTGAGCTAAGGACAGATAGATTCCAGAGTTAAATGCTATACAAATGACTTGCTCTTACTCAAGATGGCCACAGATAGAAATTCTAGTGGGTGTTTGTCAAAGTGATTTCTCAATAAAATAAAACATGTAGAAATGGATGATGAGTGAGTTTGCTTTGATTAATAAAAATGAATTTAATAGCATTTTCAGCTTGTGGTGCTCAGAGTTTAGTTTCGCTTTAAGCATTTGGCTGATTCTTTCTTATTTTAGATAGGTGAACTGAAAATGCGTAAAAGATTTTGTTTGCAGAAAAGATTTGCAGAAATAATATGTGTGATGTTTTTGGATATAAAGCTGAATAGAATTTGCCTTTTTTTTCTAATATATACATTTGTGATATTTCAGACCGGACAATTCCAGGAAATTCTTTCAAAAATCCACCAGACCCTCCTTTACGACCAGAATCTTCCACACACCATACAAGAGTTAATACTGTAAGTTCGTCATATCTGTTTTGTAAATATAAAACTGCCTATAATGTTAAGTCCCTTTTTTTACATAGATTTTTTTTTTTTGCATAACTAATGTAGGCATAATTTAGCAAGTCTTATATAGAGCATCGTATTGTAGAATATAGAAAGCCGTATACACTACACAGAATTATATTAATAAATACATTAATAAACTGAATAATCAATATGATGATCATGTGCACCTTTTCATCAATTATCCTTATTGAATATTTTGTCATATTTAGAAAACATATTTATTGTCCGAATGTTCCTAAGTATTTACCCTGTTTCCCCGAAAATAAGACCTAGCCTGAAAAGAAGACCTACAAGGACTTTAACTAGGGCTTATTTGGGGGTAGGGCTTATATTGCAGCCATTACCGACAATCACGCTAGGTCTTATTTTCGGGGAAACAGGGTATCTGCTCAAAGAACATTGAATGAAATTTGCCATTCTTGAAAAGGAAATCCAGATTATATTTTCCATATTTAAAACACAGGCATTGATATCTTCTAGTTCTATACATGCTTGATATTCACCAAGGTTCATGTCTATTTCATGTTTCTGTTTCTTGGAGTCAGGACAGAAACAAATGCTCTGATTCCCTCCCATTCTTACATACATAGTTACATAGTAGGTGAGGTTGAAAAAAGACACAAGTCCATCAAGTCCAACCTATGTGTGTGATTATGTGTCAGTATTACATTACATATCCCTGTATATTGCGGTCATTCAGGTGATTATCTAATAGTTTCTTGAAGCTATCAATGCTCCCCGCTGAGACCACCGCCTGTGGAAGGGAATTCCACATCCTTGCCGCTCTTACAGTAAAGAACCCTCTACGTAGTTTAAGGTTAAACCTCTTTTCTTCTAATTGTAATGAGTGGCCACGAGTCTTATTAAACTCTCTTCTGCGAAAAAGTTGTATCCCTATTGTGGGGTCACCAGTACAGTATTTGTAAATTGAAATCATATCCCCTCTCAAGCGTCTCTTCTCCAGAGAGAATAAGTTCAGTACTCGCAACCTTTCCTCATAACTAAGATCCTCCAGACCCTTTATTAGCTTTGTTGCCCTTCTTTGTACTCGCTCCATTTCCAGTACATCCTTCCTGAGGACTGGTGCCCAGAACTGGACAGCATACTCCAGGTGCGGGCGGACCAGAGTCTTGTAGAGCGGGAGAATTATCGTTTTATCTCTGCAGTTGATCCCCCTTTTAATGCATGCCAATATTCTGTTTGCTTTATTAGCAGCAGCTTGGCATTGCATGCCATTGCTGAGCCTATCATCCACTAGGACCCCCAAGTCCTTTTCCATCCTAGATTCCCCCAGAGGTTCTCCCCCCAGTGTATAGATTGCATTCATATTTTTGCCACCCAAATGCATTATTTTACTTTTTTCTACATTTGAACCTCATTTGCCATGTAGTCGCCCACCCCATTAATTTGTTCAGGTCTTTTTGCAAGATTTCCACATCCTGCGAAGTTATTGCCCTGCTTAGCTTAGTATCGTCTGCAAATACAGAGATTGAACTGTTTATCCCATCCTCCAGGTCGTTTATGAACAAATTAAATAGGATTGGTCCCAGCACAGGACCCTGGGGGACCCCTCTACCCACCCCTGACCATTCCGAGTACTCCCCATTTATCACCACCCTCTGAACTCGCCCTTGTAGCCAGTTTTCAATCCATGTACTCACCCTATGGTCCATGCCAACGCACCTTATTTTGTACAGTAAACGTTTATGGGGAACTGTGTCAAATGCTTTTGCAAAATCCAGATACACCACGTCTACGGGCCTTCCTTTATCTAGATGGCAACTCACCTCCTCATAGAAGGTTAATAGATTGGTTTGGCAAGAACGATTCTTCATGAATCCATGCTGATTACTGCTAATGATATCATTCTTATTACTAAAATCTTGTATATAGTCCCTTATCATCCCCTCCAAGAGTTTACATACTATTGATGTTAGGCTAACTGGTCTGTAATTCCCAGGGATGTTTTTTGGGCCCTTTTTAACTATTGGTGCTACATTGGCTTTTCTCCAATCAGCTGGTACCATTCCAGTCAATAGACTGTCTGTAAAAATTAGGAACAACGGTCTGGCAATCACCTGACTGAGTTCCCTAAGTACCCTCGGATGCAAGCCATCTGGTCCCGGTGATTTATTGATGTTAAGTTTCTCAAGTCTAATTTTAATTCCGTCCTCTGTTAACCATGTAGGTGCTTCCTGTGTTGTGTCATGAGGATAAACACTGCAGTTTTGGTTACTGAAGCCCCCCGATTCACTCGTGAAGACTGAGGAGAAGAATAAATTCAATACCTCTGCCATCTCCCCATCCTTTGTAACCAGATGTCCTTCCTCATTCTTTATGGGGCCAATATGGTCTGTCCTCCCTTTTTTACTGTTTATATACTTAAAGAATTTCTTGGGATTTTTTTTGCTCTCCTCCGCTATGTGTCTTTCATGTTCTATCTTAGCCGTCCTAATTGCACCCTTACATTTCTTATTGCATTCTTTATAAATTCTGAATGCTGTGGATGATCCCTCAACCTTGTATTTTTTGAAGGCCTTCTCCTTTGCTTTTATATGCATTTTTACATTGGAGTTAAGCCATCCAGGATGTTTGTTCGCTCTTTTAAATTTATTACCCAATGGGATACATTGGCTAATGCCCTTATTTAATATGCTCTTAAAGCAAACCCATCTCTCCTCCGTATTCTTTGTTCCTAATATTTTATCCCAATTTATGCCTTTTAGCAAGGTTTGTAGTTTAGGGAAGTTGGCTCTTTTGAAATTCAGTGTCTTTGTGTTCCCTTCATGTCTCCTATTTGTGTGATTTATACTGAAACTAATTGACCTGTGATCGCTGTTACCTAAATTGCCCCGTATTTCCACATCTGTTATCAGGTCTGTATTGTTGGTAATCAGTAGATCTAGTAATGTTTTATTTCTAGTTGGTGCGTCTACCATCTGACCCATAAAATTGTCCTGCAAGACACTAAGGAACTGGCGAGCCTTAAATGAATGCGTGGTTCCCTCCGCCCAGTCTATGTCTGGATAAGTAAAATCCCCCATTATGATAACACTTCCCATCCTTGCTGCTAATCCAATTTGTGATAGGAGATCCATCTCTACTTCCTCCCTCAGGTTAGGGGGCCTATAGCATACTCCCAGTATTATTTTCCCCTTAGCTTCATCCCTTTGGAGCTCTACCCATAAAGATTCCACCTCCTCCCTAGCCCCCTCAGTGATGTCATCTCTCACATTCACTTGTACATTATTCTTGATATATAGGCATACCCCTCCCCCTTTTTTACCCTCTCTATCCTTGCGGTATAGAGTATACCCTTGGATGTTTGCCAGCCAATCATGAGAGCTAGATATAACCAGGTAAACTGCGCTGGCAACTATATGTAAATAAAAATAAACAAATTAAAACTCAAATAGTGAATATAAAGTGACACGTTATAGTGAATATAAAGGTGTCAGAGAACTGGGCATGCACCCCGCGTAACTAACCCAACAATTTATGAGAATACGCTGGGCTGTACTACCAGAACTACAAAACCTTCCATATAAATGTGATAAATCAATTTGTGTGCATAATTGCTGCAAAATGACAAAATGAGCAAGAAAACGATCCCCTCAGGAAATGCCAGATGAATTAATAAAATCATGAAACGTCAACAATAGAGAAAAAACGTAGCTGATGGTTGAAAACCCCCTTCATAGGAGAAGCAATGGGCGGACTTCCAGCTTTCTCATCCTTAGAATCAAACAGGGCTGGTGATGTACCGAAATAGAAATTGCTTGGAAGAAACCACAAAGCACACGTTCCACCGAAGGAGAAATTATGCAGCAATTATGCACACAAATTGATTTATCACATTTATATGGAAGGTTTTGTAGTTCTGGTAGTACAGCCCAGCGTATTCTCATAAATTGTTGGGTTAGTTATGCGGGGTGCATGCCCAGTTCTCTGACACCTTTATATTCACTATAACGTGTCACTTTATATTCACTATTTGAGTTTTTAATTTGTTTATTTTTATTTACATATAGTTGCCAGCGCAGTTCACCTGGTTATATATTACTAAAGTACAGTACTTTCACTCTGCAGCTGCAACATAGCTTTTCTATTTTTGAGATCACGGATTATATATATTTGCGAGCGCTGTATTGTATGATTTTAATCATGAGAGCTGTTGAACCAGGTCTCTGAAATTCCCACAAAATCCAAATCCTCCTTGTACAACAGTATCTCTAGTTCACCCATCTTGTCCGCCAGGCTCCTGGCATTGGTGAACATGCCACATAGTTTAGACCGGTCGCATATTGTCCTCGTATTTGGTGTTTCAAGATTGCAACTTGGACTTGCTACTATACTCACCTTGTGTTTTTGTGCTTTGGTTAACCTACCACTAATGCCCCCAATACTACCCTCTGGAATATCTTCCGCGCTGGCTATCACTGTCTCTGGACCCTCCCCCCCATCGCCTAGTTTAAAAACCCCTCTAACTTTTTGGCCATCTTCATTCCCAGCAGATCTGCACCCTCCTCATTTAGGTGCAGTCCGTCCCTTCTATAGTACCGGTTACCGACTGAGAAGTCGGCCCAGTCCTCCAGGAACCCAAACCCCTCCTTACTACACCAGCTCTTCAGCCACTTGTTTACTTCCCTAATCTCCCTCTGCCTCTCTGGTGTGGCTCGATGTACTGGTAGTATTCCTGAGAACACTACCTTGGAGGTCCTTTTCCTCAATTTAGCTCCTAAGTTCCTAAAATCGTTCTTTAGGACACTCCATCTGCCTCTGACTTTGTCATTGGTGCCAACGTGCACCATGACAGCCGGGTCTTCCCCAGCCCCTCCCAGTAATCTGTCCACAAGATCCGTGATGTGCCGAACCCGAGCGCCCGGTAGACAACATACTGTTCGGCGCTTCAGGTCTTGGTTACAGATTGCCCTCTCTGTCCTTCTAAGAATTGAGTCCCCTACCACCAGAATCTGTCTTTCCTTTCCCTTTGCTGCCCCCCCACTCTCACTGGAGGAGTTCTTCCCCTGGCAGCTAGGAGAGTCCCTCATCTCCAGCAGTGCTGGTCCCTGACTGGTTACACCAATGTCACTCAATGGAGCGTACTTATTGGGATGCTCCAGTCCTGGATCGGCCTCCCTGGCACTTCCCCCTCTACCCCTCCTGACTGTCACCCATCTACTCTTTGCTAGTGCCTGCACCTCTTTGTTTCCACCCGCCTCTGTGCTGGCCCCTGCCGGCACCTGCCGTGTACGTTCCTGGCTCACCTTTAGTATGGAGGGACTTCTCAGTGCTGACAGTTGCTTCCCCAGATTCAGAACCTGGGCTTCCAGGGAAACAATGTGCTTACATTTTGCACAGCAGTATTCGCCCTCGATCGGATGATCAAAGAACGCATACATGCGGCAAGATGTACAAAGAGTCGCCTCTCCACACCCGCCGGGCATCGTACCTATTAAATTTAGTGAGGATTTGGGGATTTTACCCTGTCCAAATTACCTAACAACTAGCTTCCTGGCACTAATACTCAAGACAATACACAGGTACACGACAAGACAATACACAGGTACAGAATACACAAGTACTAACGATCCACACACACTACTCAGACAACACTCAGATACTCACACTACACAGGTACTATGACCCCTGTTATAACCTCCTGTTTTAAACTCTTGTTTTTAACTCCCACTTAATCCAGCTCCACTTACACCAAGCTCCACCGCTTCAAACTGAGCACGCTCACCCTGAGTCCTACAACAAGTTAAATAGGCACCTGTGAGCAATTAACCACACCCCTTAATTGATAGACTGATGAAACAAGAAAAAAAAAAAAAAAAAGCTATTTAAAAAGTGACAGCAAAAGGCAAATTAAAAACTAAAAGGAAAAGTCCCCAAAATGCAACCCAGCAAACACCAACAGACAGCAGCAAACACACACCAACAGACAGCAGCAAACACACACCAACAGACAGCAGCAAACACACACCAACAGACAGCAGCAAACACACACCAACAGACAGCAAACACCAACAGACAACAAACACCAACAGACAGCAAGACTTGTATACTCTAACACTTGTTTTTAACTCCCACTTAATCCAGCTCCACTTACACCAAGCTCCACCGCTTCAAACTTGGTTACCTTTATCTACTCCCAGCTGCTCAACTGGAGGAATATTAAAGACTAATATCCCATTTGGTAGTGGTGCTGAGACTTATCTAGGTAGTAATCTTGATTTTAAGTGTAACAAGATCCCAGACCTCCTTTAGTCTAATGAGAACCTCCAGAGCTAAAAGCTGCTAACATCCTTCTGTATAGAGTGGGTTGTAGGGCATAGTGGGTGTAATGCAAGATAGATTCATAGGCGCCATACACTTCTTGAATGAAGAGATTTTTTTTCTCTTGAACAGAACTTTGTGAGAGAGGGTTAGAGCCAGGACACCCTTAGGTAGTTGTAATGTTAATTTTGCAGACTCTGAGACTTCAAGAGGTAGACAGTCATGCAGGGAAAGGCATCCAGCAAGACACTGCATGTGTAGGAATGCTGTCTCCTATGGCAACAGTCTTAGAACAGTTCCTAACACAAGTTGTAACAAACTCCTTTACTTTCTCTACAGTCCCTTCTTGTAAGTTCTCAACCCACTGAGCTCCCAGTTTCTCTCACTAGACTTGCTGATTCATTGCCACCGAATCCATTGAGCTCTTCCAATCTTCACCTAAGTATCTTCCTCAAGCGTCACCCCCACTTCTCCGCTGGCACTCCAGATACTTGTCAAGCTTCACCCCACTGGCCTGCTCGGTCGCTGGCTTAACACACAAGGCTGCTCTACAAGCGTCACCTCCGCTGGCTGGGTCCTTGGCTTGACACCTGCTGAAATTTTACAATTCTTCACCGTCCCCAGTTGGTGAGAATACTTCTCCGGTACTTGCTTCAGCTACTCATTGTGGTTCCTGGTAATAAGGTGGTTGATCACTTAGTGGCGACAGCTTCCCCTTACCTCTGACCATGGCAGGTTCTCCGGCTGGCAGAACCGTCACTTCTGGTTGGACTGCAAGCCGCAATCCCAACCCTATGCTGCTCTCTTGCTTCTGAATAGGCCCTCAGACAGCCTCACAGGCAGATGTGCCTGGGGTAGGCCCAAACTCCGGCCTAGCAGCTCGGGCAGTACAACAACCATCCACCTAGACAGCCGTCTGGGTGGCACAGAACACTGATCACCTGACTTAACCTAAATATACAGGTTCTCCCAGCAGGCCAAGGGATTTAAGAAACCCCTGCCCATTGGCTGAGATACCCCATATACTCTTAATCTGTCCTTGCTTTGCCCTTAATTTATCTAATGTCACCAGGTACCTGGCCACTCAGTGGCAGAAGAGAGAAGTGCATCAATTCCAGACTTAGGGTGAACTCAATTGATCCCTAACAATGAGCCAAGGGAACTACACCTGGCAGATACATTTTGGAGCAACCCTGCATAAAAATTAGGGTGCTGCATAGTATTGAGCACATTTAATAAATTAACCTTTTTTTGTAATATAGTCTTCATCTTTGTTTATACTAAACCAGATGTATAGCCAAAGTATTGGCCAGAGGTATAGCCAGGGCTGGCCCAAGACATTGTGCTGCCAGGGTCCAAGAATGAAAAAATAACGCCCACCAAAAGGCCCCCACATCCACTATTTTATATCATGACAATTAAAGCTAAAATAAAGTCTATCATGAAGTCAGATTTACATGCAACAGTGGTGGTGGTGGTGGGTTCCGTCCAATGCAGTTGTAGTGGTAAATGGGATTCAGACAGAGGTGGTGGTGGTGGGGGGCTTCAGTCAGAGGCGGGGGTGGGGGTTCAGTCAGAGGCAGCAGTGGTGGTGGGGTTCAGTCAAAGGCAGTATTGATGGGGGGGGGTCAGCCAGAGGAAGATGTGGTAAGGGGGTTCAGTCAGAGGCATCAGTGTTGAGGGGGGGTTCAGACAGAGGCAGCGGGGGTGGTGGGGGTTCAGTCAGAGGCAGCTGTGGTTGGGGGGTTCAGTCAGAGGCAGCGGTGGTGGTGGGGGGGGTTCAGTCAGAGGCAGCTGTGGTGGGGGGGTTCAGTCAGAGGCAGCTGTGGTGGGGGGGTTCAGTCAGAGGCAACAGCGATGGTGGTGGGGAGGTTCAGTCAGAGGCAGTGGTGATGGAGGGTTCAGTCAGAGGCAGATGTGGTGGGGGGGCGGGTTCAGTCAGAGGCAGTGGTGGCGATGGGGGTGGAGGGGGTGGGGGGGTGTTCATTTAGAGGCAGATGTGGTGGTAGGGAGGGGGGTCTAGTCAGAGGCAGCGGTGGTGGGGTTCAGACAGTGGTGGTGCGGAGGGGGGAGTTCAGACAGAGGCAGATGTGGTGGTGGGGAGGTTTAGTTAGAGGCAGTGGTGGTGGGGATGGGATCAATGATGCTGGCACTTGCTTACAGTGTCAGTCGTGCCCCCAGCAATGCATTTTCCAACACGGGGTCTCTGCTCACAGCAGAAAGCTCCTCCCTTTTCACGCTGTTGGCCATCAGCTGGTCAGCTGACTTTCTCCTGCAGTTTCGGCCTCTTGTCCTGACATGGCATTTGTCTGCAGCAATGGGGGGGAGCTGCGGAGAGGATGGGTGGGCAGTCCACTGTGTGGGTATGGCAGAGAGTGCTCTGCCCAGGACTGGACTGGAACAAAAATTTGGCCCTGGACTTCATACAGACCGGCCCACTTTACTCCAAACACCTGGTGTTGGTGCTTCAATCATCCCGGGATCATGGTTGTTATGGTGTAAGGATGACTGAAGCGCATTATTTCTATTATTACTACATTGTAATAAAAATTAAATTGTTCAACTCGCTATAATGCAGAATCAGTGGGAGCCCTGAGTATGTCACTTGCCACTGTCTCCTGCCACCAGATGCAGCTTGTCACTTGCAACGTCACTTGTCAGCAGATGCATGTCACTTGTCAGCAGATGCAGCTTGTCACTTGCCAAGTCACATGTCAGCAGATGCATGTCACTTGTTAGCAGATGCAGCATGTCACTTGCCATATCACTTGTTAGCAGATGCATCCTGTCACTTGCCACGTCACTTGTTAGCAGATGCAGCTTGTCACTTGCCACATTACTTGTCAGTGAATGCAGCTTGTCACTTGTCAGCAGATGCAGCTTGTCACTTGCCACGTCACTTGTCAGCAGATGCAGCTTGTCAGTGTCACTTGTCAGCAGCTGAAGCTTGTCACTTGTCAGCAGATGCATGTCACTTGCCACGTCGCCTGCCACCGGGTCGAAGGGGGCCCTGTCAGGTAGGCTGTACATGGCCCCATGATTTCTAACAGCAGCCCTGATGCCCACTGTAGTGGCTGCTGTGTCCAGGGCAAGAAGGGACTCTGTAGACAGGGGAGGAGAGAGAGATACACAGCGCCGGCTCTGCTGCTTATTTCAGGGGGACCGATCGGGCCAGTAGATGCAGAGCACTGGTGTGTACTCCTACTTCCTGGTGGCGGTGGAACGCACGATGGGGCGGACATGATGTTATTAGCCAGAAATGATGCAAGACGTGGGAGGCGACGCTGCCATCATTTCCAGCTGATGACATCACGTCCGCCTCATCGTGCGTTCCACCGTCACCAGGAAGTAGCAGTACACACCGGTGCTCTGCATCTACTGGCCCAATCAGTCCCCATGAAATAGGCAGCAGAGCGGGCAGAACGGGCTGGCTGGTGAGTGGGGGTTTGCCGCCCCTGTGAAAGTGCCGCCCGGGACCCATGGTCCCACTGGGACCCATGGTCAGGCCGTCCCTGGGTATAGCCGTAGCTGAGAGGTAGCACATATTTTGTGTCAAAATTGATAAATTATCCTGTTTTGTATCTTTTACCTGATGACTCAAAATTTAACTGATTACATAGTAGGTGAGTTTGAAAAGACAAGTCCATCAAGTCCAACCTATGTGTGTGATTATGTGTCAGTATTACCTTGTATATCCCTGTATGTTGTGGTTGTTTAGGTGCTTATCTAATAGTTTTTTGAAACTATTGATGCTCCCCGCTGAGACCACCGCCTGTGGAAGGGAATTCCACATCCTTGCAGCTCTTGCAGTAAAGAACCCTCTACGTAGTTTAAGGTCAAACCTTTTTTCTTCTAATCTTAATAAGTGGCCACGTGTCTTGGTAAACTCCCTTCCGCAAAAAAGTGTTATCCCTATTGTGGGGTCACCAGTACGGTATTTGTAAATTGAAATCATATCCCCTCTCAAGCGTCTCTTCTCCAGAGAGAATAAGTTCAGTGCTCGCAACTTTTCTTCATAACTAATATCCTCCAGACCCTTTATTAGCCTAGTTGCCCTTCTTTGTACTCGCTCCATTTCCAGTGCATCCCACCTGAGGACTGGTGCCCAGAACTAGACAGCATACTCCAGGTGCGGCCGGACCAGAGTTTTGTAGAGTGGGAGAATTATCACTTTATCCCTGGAGTTAATCCCTTTTTTAATGCATGCCAATATTCTGTTTGCTTTGTTAGCAGCAGCTTGGCATTGCATGCCATTGCTGAGCCTATCATCTACTAGGACCCCCAGGTCCTTTTCCATCCTAGATTCCTCCAGAGGTTCTCCCCCCAGTGTATAGATTACATTCATATTTCTACCACCCAAATGCATTATTTTATATTTTTCTACATTAAACCTCATTTGCCATGTAGTTGCCCACCCCATAAATTTGTTCAGATCTTCTTGCAAGGTTTCCATATCCTGTGGAGAAGTTATTGCCCTACTTAGCTTAGTATCGTTCGCAAATACAGAGATTAATCTGTTTACCCCATCCTTCAGGTCGTTTATGAACAAAATAAATAGGATTGGTCCCAGCACAGAACCCTGTGGCACCCCACTGCCTACGCCTGACCATTCTGAGTATTCCCCATTTATCACCACCCTCTGAACTCGCCCTTGTAACCATTTTTTAATCCATGTACTCACCCTATGATCCATGCCAATGGACCTTATTTTGTACAGTAAACGTTTATAGGGAACTGTGTAAAATGCTTTTGCAAAATCCAGATACACCACGTACGGGCCTTTCTTTATCTAGGTGGCAATCACCTCCTCATAGAAGGTTAATAGATTGGTTTGGCAAGAACGATTCTTCATGGATCCATGCTGATTACTGCTAATGATACCGTTTTCATTACTAAAATCTTGTATATAGTCCCTTATCATCACCTCCAAGAGCTTGCATACTATTGATGTTAGGCTAACTAATTCTAATTCTGTCCTCTGTTAGCCCTGAGGGTGCTTCCTGTGATGTGTCATGAGGATAAACGCTGCAGTTTTGGTTACTGAAGCCCCCCAGTTCCCTCGTGAAGACTAAGGAGAAGAATAGATTCAATACCTTCGCCATCTCCCCATCCTTTGTAACCAGATGTCTTTCCTAATTCTTTATGAGGCCAATATAGTCTGTAAATACATAAATGTAGTGCTATTTGTAAAAATATATATAAATATAAAGTGCAAATCTCTAAAATAAATAAATCCTACATATAAATGAATAGTCCATAAAATGAAAAAATGAAGAAATAAAAATAAAACACGAAAAACTCTTCTTGTGGTCAGTGTTTCCACACAATTACACCACAGTGATTGTTTGTCCTCAAAAGGAGTGCACACCAGCACCAGTAAAAATGCGCGCTCACCTCCCAGATGAGTCAAAACTCATATGCGGATCTCCCCACGAGCTCTTTGCTCTCACTTCCTCCTCCCAATCAATGGTGGGTAATCCAGATGGCTCTTTTCTTAATGGTAACTCAGCTCATTAACATCCAAAGAAACAAATCACCTCCCAGCTTGGCTCAAGATTCCATAAGTTCAGGACATGTAAATAATAAGTATAGAGACCATAGTGTTCTCCGTATACAAATTTATTCAAAGCCCCCAAACAGACAAGTTGCACTTACAAGATAAAAACTTTTAAAATCACATATAAACCTCCAGAGTAGCACCGTCGTGTCCACATGCACAGTGCCTGGCTGAGCTGAGCTAAGCCATCCAGGACTTCGCTCTTTTAAATTTTTTACCCAATGGGATGCACTGGCTAATGCCCTTATTTAATACGCTCTTAACCTCCCTGGCGGTATGATTATTTCGGATTTTAGGTGCTGAAAGCGGTACAATTATTTTGCATGGAAATTTGGCTTTTTATATTGTAGGTCTGTAATTCTTAACAATAACAGACTTAAATCTGTCCAAACAAGAGTCTAGTAGATATCCCGGGTATGATAAAGTTTGAAACACAAAAACATAAATTATATTATAATAAATAAAAATAAATAATTAAAAAAAAATAAAATAAATAGTAATAAAATAAATTTCCCCACGATTCACTATCGCTCAATTCTGCAAGTGTTCTAATTTACTATCGCTGTTTTCTAGCTGGTCTAAAGCCACTTTTGACGTAAAGGGACACTTTTTGGTTGCTATGGACAATCTCCAGTTTCCAGGCAGAAAGAACAATATATATCACATAAAATTGCATGCAGGGCATGGGCCAAAGCACTGGGGACAAAAGGGATGTGAAATCATTTCATACAGTACTGTAATCTGTAAGATTATGTGTATGTGTTATGATTTTGACATTTTTTTTGAATTTGCCGCCAGGCTCCGCCCCCGTGCATTGCGACGCTCGCAGGGAACGGAGCCTGGCACGGAGAGGCTTCGGACGGGGACAGAGCCCACGGACACTGCGGGGGACGCAGGATCCCGGGGACAAGGTAAGTAACGCCGCACCAGGATCCTGCGATGTAATCCTGAGTGTGGCTCGGGGTTACCGCTAATGGTCCTGATTTTTAACCCCGAGCCACACTCGGGAAAACCGCCAGGGAGGCTACAGCGAACCCATCTCTCCTCCGTGTTCTTTATTCCTAAGATTTTATGCCAATTTATGCCTTCTAGCAAGGTTCGTAGTTTTGGGAAATTGGTTCTTTTGAAATCCAGTGTCTTTGTTGTCCCCTTTATGTTTCCTATTTATGTGATTTAATCTGAAGCCAATTGACCTGTGATCGCTGTTTCCTAAATTGCCCCGTATTTCCACATCTGTGGTCAGGTCTGTGGATAATGTTTTATAGTAACACTTAGGGTTATATGTATTGTATTAAAAAATATTTGCAGAGCTATTTATGAAACTGCTAGTACATTAAATATTTAAATGATGTTCATTTACTAAAATACTGCAATAAGGCCAGTGAATGAAGTTAACCATCATAGTAAATACATTCTTACTTCCTATGGTCATCAGCTCCATCTAGTGTCCATAATACAATATTTGCCTGACTCACTCTTTTCTGTATGAATAAATAATATTTGACCTGGAGAGAAACTAGTCTAGAACTGCTAGAATTGCTCTGCATTTACCCTCTATTGCTATTTCAAGGACAGAAGCCCTTCGTAAGAAGCTCCTTTACATTCTGATTCACCTTATAAGACAGCTATGTATATGCTATGTACTGATTTTGTGCTTTTTTGACTACTCTTTTAGTAAAAGCCACTATTTTCAGCAGAGGAGATCAACGAATGAGTTCACTGGTCTCCTACACCCCTCAGTCATACTGAAGCTTCTTGGCTTACAGAAGAGCAAGGCATAACTGGGAACTGTAAGGAGGGGGCAATAGTGCACCCCATAATGCTAGCATGTATATGTCAGGGAGATACGTCAGTGGAAGTGAAAAGGTTAATGATGCTTATAATGTGATAAAAAAAACACTAAATGCCCGTACACGGATTTTACGACGGAAAATGTGTGATAGGACCTTGTTGTCAGAAATTCCGACCGTGTGTGGGCTCCATCACACATTTTCCATTGGATTTTCCGACACACAAAGTTTGAGAGCAGGCTATAAAATTTTCCGACAACAAAATCCGTTGTCGGAATTTCCGATCGTGTGTACACAAATCCGACGCACAAAGTGCCACGCATGCTCAGAATAAATAAAGAGATGAAAGCTATTGGCTACTGCCCCATTTATAGTCCCGACATACGTGTTTTACGTCACCGCGTTCAGAATGATCGGATTTTCCGACAATTTTGTGTGACCGTGTGTATGCAAGACAAGTTTGAGCCAACATCCGTCTAAAAAAATCCTAGGATTTTGTTGTCGGAATGTCCGATCAATGTCCGACAGTGTGTACAGGGCATTAGTCAGATCAAGTCTTCATGTCCTACTACAGCACTCTATAGCCCACCTCTCGTAATCTCCAGAGGGTTTTGCAATTAGAAACACAGGCATTTATTTTTTAAATCAAGTAAAAATTTATTGAAAAACCGAACAAAGATACAGTCAGATACAGATTCTTTGCAGCAATAAATCTAGGCATAGTCATTAAAGTTATTACCATACAGTATCAAACTTGTAGACCAGGGATATGCAAATAGCGGACCTCCAGCTGTTGCAGAACTAGTCCCATGAGGCATTGCAAGACTCTGACAGCCACAAGCATGACACCCAGAGGCAGAGGCATGATGGGACTTTTAGTTTTGCAAGACCTGGAGGTCCGCTATTTGCATATCCCTGGTGTAGACAATTATGAGTTCAACTCACTGTATATACATATAAACATTAATTTCCGAAGTGCTGCATAATGTTTATTTTCTTTTTCTCCCCCCCCTCCCCCACATTGGTCAACATTAATCCAGACTGTAATTTCCAGACTATGGAAAATAGTGGGGAAAAAAATTATACCTATAACAGTAAACAGCTATGGAGGCAAGACAACTATGTTGTCCATTCTTGAGTATAGAGAAGAAAAAATGGAACATCACTTTCTCTTTCCTCGTGTTATTATTGATGTTCACCATGGTTCCTCCATAAGTGGCTATTGGAAGCGCCAAAGTTTATTCCAAGTACTCTGATTCTACCTTTCGTTCTGTTAGATCATATTTGTAGTAGTCTATCCTTCACTAACTGGGTTGGACCTAATCCCAGTGTATCTAGCCATGGTTGCTACATTGAGTAGAATTTTTTAAGGACATTTGTATGCTGGTAGGTAAGTTTTTCTCGTATTAGCATATTGTTTACCAATTCGACCCATCGTTCCCCATCTGGTACCCTCGGAGTTCTTCAGAGTCTCGCAATAGCCTTGCGTGCCATATACAACAGACGCAAAACTGCCATGTGGGCATTCGGTAAAAGTGAGGGTATCTCCAAGGCACCAAGCAGGCAAAAAACTGCGGAACCCGGAATTGGAATACCTGAGAGATAGTAGAAAGAACATAGTACCAGTATTGGAAAAGTTTAGGACATTTCCACATCATGTTTAATAAGTCTCCATCATGTCTACAGCATTTTGGGCATAGAGGGGAATCTCTGAATCCCCACTTGTGTAGTATATACGGTGTTCTGTAGACTCTGTGCAGTAAAAGTAAGTGCGAGAGTCTGTGTGAAGCAAACACTGACACTAAAGGGGGACACTAAAGGGGCGGATGTCAGACATAGCTCCCATTGTTCCCTGTCAAAGGGACCCAAATCTTTTTCCCACTCCTTTCTACACGAAAGTTTAGAAGCATCATGCGTTGAATGTAACAGTCTGGCATATACTCTTGAAATCATACCTTTCCTGTCTTCCGTCCTCAGACGGATGTGTCCCTAGCGCAAGCGAGGATATTCTACTTTCACTTTAAATAGCATGGCTAAGTTGCAAGTATTTGTAAAACTGTGTTCTAGGTAGGGCGAATTCCTCTTGCATGTCTGTAAAGAATTAAAAAAATATAATATTGAACAGCTGGGGAATATATTGCACACCCATTATTTCCCATAGGCAAAAGCCTTTAAGTTTAAGCAGTTCTTTATAATATTTGTTTCTCCATATCGGTGTAAACGCACAGGCTCCCCTAATTTTCAGAATAGATCTGGTATATTTCCACAGGGTATTTAATAAGATTATTGTGGGGTGAGTTTGCGTTACATGTGTGAGACCTGCTTCTAAGTGAGATAGGACCGAAAGTGAAGAACCCTCGGGGATCAGTAGGGACCTAATGGGATCATTGACATCTAAGCCTCCCCAGTTACCCAGGCGTTGTAGCTGGGAAGCCACAAAATAATATTTGGCATGAGGTACAGCTAGGCCACCTTGATCTTTGGTTAATTGTAGCGTGTGTAGACTGATCTATTACCCCATATTAAATCTCTGAACTGGTCGTCTATTTGAGTAAACCATTTGTGTGGTATCCATATGGGGGCATTATGAAATATGTATAGAAGTTGTGGGGCCCACACCATTTTAATTAAATTCACCCTTCTGGTGACTGAAAGAGAAGCTTCGTCCATGCGGAGCACACAGGCATTTATTTAACATTAATTTACAGCGGAGGGCTTAAATTTGCTGAATTGTTATGAATGAAATAAAAAAAGCAGGGGAGTTTAGGCTCTGTGCCAAACCAAACAGTACATTATACATCTGGCATCAGTGGCGTAACTAGAAATCACAGGGTCCCATAGCAAAATGTTGTATGGAGCCCCCCTGCAAACAGCCCCCCACAAAAAATAAACTTTACATATGGTATTATTATATTAACTGTTATACAGTGTTACATGTAACATACACCTAGCGGAATAATTGTAAATGTAGTGCACGAATAGGCCAGCAGCAGGGACTCCACTGAGCTCAGCATGCATGTTCTTCTCATAAAATAGTGAGCACACACCTACTAATCAGGGGTGGATCCAGGGGGGGCAACGGAGCAATTGCACCTCCCGAAAATATTAATAACTCCCGTCCGGAGTCTCTCTCACATCAGCAGCAGCGGCAAGAGAGAGAGAGAGAGAGACCTCTTCATGCCGCGCTGGAGCCTGGAGAAGATGAAGGGAGGACTCGGAGGTAGGTGGAGCCGCGCCGCTGGCCTTGCCTCTCTAATGCTAGCAACCAGTGACATCAGGTCAACGTCAGTCACATTCCAGCTGCTGCTGAGGGGGAGGAGAACGAGGCGCCGCATTCAGAGCCTTCTTCCTCCTCCGCGCCTAGTGTGAAAGCGTTGGCTCCACCCACCTCCTCCCTCCATGATCTCCTCCAAGTCTCCAGCGCAGCGTGAACATGAGGACACTGACAGGATGAAGAAGACATGAAGGCTGCAATGGCTGTGTGTCTTGTGAAGTGATGGCGATGCTGCCTTCAATCCTATTTATCTCTCTTGGTCCTTGGAAACCCCCCCCCCCCCCACCAGAGCATCAAAGTATAGGAAAAGTGAGTACAAAAAGTAATAAATTGTGTAAAATCGCAAAATACATGTATGCCAATTATTTATGAAGAAAAAAAAACTGCTCTTTTAGTATTGACATTTTCATCTCGTTCAATCCTAACCACTTCAGCCCCAGAAGGATTTACCCACTTAATGACCAGGCCATTTTTTGCGATACGGCACTGCGTTGCTTTAACTGACAATTGCACGGTCATGCGATGCTTTACCCAAACAAAATTGACGTCCTTTTTTTCTCCACAAAAAGAGCTTTCTTTTAGTGGTATTTAATCACCTCTTTGTTTTTATTTTTTTTGTTATAAACAAAAGAAAACCGACAATTTTGAAAAAAAAAACAATATTTTGTACTTTTTGCTATAATAAATATCCCAAAGTTTTTTTTAATAAACCAATTTCTTCATCAGTTCCGGCTGATATATATTCTTACACATATTTTTGCTAAAAAAAAATCACAATAAACGTATATTGATGTATAGTTGGATTGTTTGCGCAAAAGTTATAGCATATACAAAATTTTTTTATTTTTATTTATTTTTTACGGCGGCAATCAGCGATTCTTAGCGGGACTGGGACATTGCGGCGGACATTCAGACACCTGACATTTTTGACACTTTTTGGGGACCAGTGACACCAGTGACACTAATACAGTGATCAGTGCTAAAAAATATGCACTGTTATTGTACTAATGACACTGGCAGGGAAGGGGTTAACATCAGGGACGATCAAAGGGTTAAGACCCTTTTCACACTGAAGTGATTTACAGGCACTATAGAGCTAAAAATAGCGCCTGCAAAGCTCCTGTAAAGAGCCTCTCCTCTCACTCCAATGTGAAAGCCCGAGTGCTTTCACACTGGAGCAGTGCGCTTGCAGGACGTTAAAAAAAGTCCTGCAAGCCGCATCTTTGAGGCGCTTTAGGAGCGGTGCATACAAAGTGCCCATTGAAATCAAGCGGCGCTTTTAAAACTTTTTCGGGCGCTAGCGGGGGTTAAAAGCTCCCCGCTAGTGACCTAAAAGTGCTGCTAAAACGACAGTAAACACCGCTAAAAATAGCGGCACTTGACCGCCGACGCCCCCAACACCCCAGTATGAAAGTGCCCTTAGTGTATCCCTAGGGGGTTCTTGCTACTGTGTGGGGGATGGATTCACTAGATGAACAGAATGCTCCATGTTCCTGGTTAGCAGGAACACAAGATCACTATAGTATGCTCGTTTACATAGGCAGACCACCGTTCTATCTCTGTGGGGAGCGATTGAGGGTGGCCGGCAGACATTGCTGATTTTCTGGCAGTGCCCCTTCCGAGACTAGACTCTGGATCCACCCCTGCTACTAATACATTACAAAGCTGGAAGTTGGCTGGGGGGCCCTCCCTCAGGCACTCAGTTGGGCGGCTCGGGTCGCGGCCCTCGTGGGCGGGAGGAGGAGAGAAGTCTGGCTGCGGGCAATGCACTGCAGGCAGTGGGAGTTGGCCCTGGGACTGGCTGGCACTGGGCACAGGCTGCCATGGATCTGGACCGCAGAATGCCGCTGGAGGAGGAGATACAGATGCTCACTGTGGACTGGGCTCTGGCTGATCTATTTTCTGCCGCTGCTGCGGCCGGAGGCGGAGAAGGAGAGGAAGTGGGTGGATTCAGAGTGCTGCTCAGGGCAGCTCTGGGTAAGGTGGCCCTCGTGATGCTAAGCCTCTGACTCTGCCAATGATGTCACTGGTTGCTAGATGCGAGGTGGGGCGGCACTAGCAACCAGTTTGGCAGTGTTTATCAGGGTGGCTATGTGTCCTTATTGCATTCCCGATCACTGTATTGTCCCGGAATGAAGGGACATGGGACACAAATCTGAATTGAGGGACAATCCCGGGAAATCCGGGACACGTGGTTACCCTACTGTGGGCCCAGGTCCGATCCTAGGGTCACAGACGCCTGGGTGCAGAAATATTCCTGGCACCCCCACATGGGCGTGGTCATCTTACCAACCCCTCCCCTTTACAAATGTTTCTATGGCAACGACTCAAACACAGAGATGCTCCCCCTAAGAAGTCTCCATTACCCTGGGATCCTCCCATGATCTTTTAACAATACAGAAAATACAGGAAGAGCGTACACTAATGAGACCTAAAGGGGAGTCTCTCTGATACACACAGAAAGGGCTTCTTTTAGAGAGTCTGTTAGAAAGAGCCCCCAGACATAGTACAGATGGTCAAAGAATGCAGGCATGATACAAGAGATGATCAGAGACTGCAGACCTAGTACAGAAGATGGTCAGAGACTGCAGACATAGTACAGGAGATGATCAGAGATTGTAATCATAGTACAGGAGATGGTCAGAGACTGCAGACATAGTACAGGAGATGATCAGAGACTGTAGACATAGTAAGGGAGATGGTCAGAGACTGCAATCATAGTACAGGAGATGGTCAGAGACTGCAATCATAGTACAGGAGATGGTCAGAGACTGCAGACATAATAAAGGAGATGGTCAGAGACTGCAGACATGGTACAGGAGATGGTCAAAGACTGCAGACATAGTACAGGAGATGGTCAGAAACTGCAGTTCGTATGAACGTTAGATAATGGCTGATCAGCCCTCTCACCTGACCCAGTGATACAGCAACGGTTCCTCTAATCAGGAGTCAGCTCACTCTGAATTGCCTGTGGCGACTCCACTGGGTAGCACCCAGATCTGTATTCTGCAAGGACTCCATTCCTTTCTCCGCCAGGGATGGGGCTAGGCTGTGTGGCTTTCCCTCTGGTGGTGCAGGTCAGCGGGGTTCTCTCTCTGATAGTGTTCTCTTAGCACTGTCCTCTCCCTCTGGAGTCCTGGGTGTACTTCCCTGAAAGCTTCCCCAGGCTCCTGGCTCTCTCTCACTCTCTCTCTCCCATTCAACTGAGCATGCTGTGTGGGTTGCAGTTTCCATGTTACAGTGGGGTGGCCAGTCCTCGGGACTACATATCCCACAATCCTCTTCTCTGTTCCTTTTTCTATTCTATTTCTTCCCTGGCTGAGATGAAGGTGGGGGAAGAAACATAGTGGGCGGCTGTGGTGGCAAGCGCTGCTCACTAGTACAGCAGCGCGCCGCGCGCGAGGAGGAGAGGGGGGGAGAAGAGCCCGCAGCTGCAGTGGCGTCATTAGGGTTGGTGTCACCAGGTGCAGGAAAACATGGTGTCACCCCCCCCCACCAACTATAGTTGTCCCTCAGTACAGACCCCCCTTCACTAAGTATAGACCCTCCTCCGTCAGTGCAGACCCCTCACTAAGTATTAACTCCTTCCTCAGTACAGACCTTCCTCAGTACAGACCCCCCTCCATCAGTATAGACCCCAGCCAGGACAAACCACACCCTCCATTATTACAGACCCCCCACCAGGACAAACCCCCCTCCATTATTACAGACCCCCTCACCAAGACAAACCCCCCTCCTATTAGGGTACATAAAAACACCCGGCGGCAGCTGGACAGAAGGACAATGTGCAGCCGCGCCGCCCGGGTGGAGAACAGATCACAGCAGGCAGGAGCTGGATACAGAGAGGAGGAGGAGAACATGTGTCGGGCACGGACCGCTCCCCCCAGTGACATCACTGTGTGGCTGGTCCACATAGACAGCTGCTCTGATCTCCGACTTCTCCCCTTCTCTGACAGGAGGATGTAGGGGGGGGCAGGCTTCAGCAGGAAACATAATGGTGGTGACAGGCGGAGAGAGCCGCCTCTGGACAAGGAGAGGAGGAAGAGGGAGGGGAGCACTCTGGCGCTTCAGCGCCCCCACCTCTCTGGCGTCCGGGTGCACTGCACCCCGCGCACCCACCTGGGATCAGACCTGTGTGCGCCCCACTCGGCTGCGGGCCCCATAGCACCCGCATGGGTCGCTATGGCGGTAGTTCTGCCAATGTCTGGCATCCATAACTATGTATAAATCATGAGTGAAGTTAGGTTTGCTGGATGTTAAACAAATGCAGCAGAAAATCTGCAAACCCTAAACATAGTAGCAAAACCCATTTCAATCTAAGGGAGGCAAAACTTGTGGTGTTTTTCAACCCTTTTTGTCAAGGGCATGGGTAGCTTGGCACTGCTATAAGGAACATACCAATGCAAAAAATATGATACAAAATTATAGTTTAGCAGCGACAGTGTTTTTAATGAGCCTTTAAAGGCAACATAAAAAAATTATACAACAATCTCTTAAAAAACATGCCTTATATTTGCAAGTGAAGCTGCACAGCAATACAATGTACTGCTGAAAGGGAACATTTGAGAACAAAAAGAAAAAACAAAAACTACAGCTGTGAAAGGACAATTCCCCATTAGCTTCATTCTGTTTGTAAACAAAGTGGCCTGGTTATCCCGGGTGAGGTCTTTGATTAATATGGTGATAACTATATATTGCTACATACAGTTGTTCATCTGTCCATCCAGTTCAACAGAAAAAAAAAAACGACAGCAAAAAAGAAAAAAAAAAAATCAATAAAGCTTGATCCAATTTGTTCCGGGGGGGGGGGGGAATGCCCCCCCCCCCCCATGAGGTAAACAGATATTCTCTGGATCAATTTTACCTATAAATATTAGTATCCAGTTATATTATGTGCATGTCGGCGGTGCTCGCTCCTCCGCTCACAATCAGCGGGAGATCGGCGTATAACACGCACCCACGATTTTCCCCTGATTTTAAGGGAAAAAAAGTGTGTGTTATACGCCAATAAATACGGTATGTGTCAGTATTATATTGTATATACCTGTATGTTGTGGTCGTTCAGGTGCTGTGTCAATAGACACAGCAGCAGTACACGGGAGCGCGCCCACACGGGTGTCCCGAAGGAGAGCACTTCTCCAAAGGGGCACTCGAGAAGAGGAGGAGCCACGAGTGCCGCTGAGGGAACCCAGAAGAGGAGGATAGGGGCTACTCTGTGCAAAACCAACTGCACAGAGCAGGTATGACATGTTTGTTATTTTTTTAACAAACTTTTAAAGGCTTACTAAACCCGATTATTATTTTTTTTTTTCAAACTAACAAACATTTCATACTTACCTGCTCTGTGCAGTTGGTTTTGCACAGAGTGGCCCCGATCCTCCTCTTTCCGAGTCCCTCTCCAGTGCTCCTCCACTTCAGCCAGTGTCCCCAATAGCAAGCTGCTTGCTCTGGGGGCGTCCATAAGACACACAGAGCTACACCTCGGCTTCTCTCCTGCTCTCTCCTCATTGGCTTATTGTCTGTAACTGACAGTAGCAGGAGCCACTGCCTCTCGCTGCTGTCTCAGCCAATGAGGAATGAGAGACCTGGGAGACACTGCATATAGGGTTGCCACCTCATCCCTTTAAACCCGAACACATATGAATTACACAGGTTCTGAGGCTAATTTATTGTAAAACCAAGTTAGTTTAATTACCACCTTAATCAACCACAGAACCTGTGTAATTAGTATGTGTCCAGTTTTAAAGGGATGAGGTGGCAACCCTAACTGCATATCACTGGATCGAGAGGGTGCTCAGGGTGAGCTGGGGGGACCGCTGCTCACACACAAGGTGTTTTACCTTCATGCATAAGAATGCAAGAAAGGAAAAAACCTTGAGCCTTTAAAACCACTTTAAGAAGGCCGATGAAAGGAGAATATAACACTTCTGACCCTTCCAATTTTTTTATGCAATAAGCAGATTATGTAAGAATGAAGGAAATGTGTGACATGCTATCAGCTGGCAAGCTATGAAAGAAAGAGGATTAATAAGCACCAGTGGATCAGTGCAGAGAGAAAAGACATAAGAAGTGGAGTAATCCTCAATTAAGGTTTTATTAGGGTATAGAGGAATTCAAACATCAAGCCAACATGTTTTGATGGAAATGCTTCAGGGGAGGAGGGTATAAGAGGACAAAGAAAAACCATGCATTCATACTGTGGTTGAGATAAGGTACAGTAATAAGAAGGGGGAGAGAGTTGGCGAAAGATAAATGAACCAGAGGATGTGGGAGCCAGGTTTATCAAATGTGCCTCAAAGGGATACCAAGAATGAATATCATTGCAGTGCTGAGAATAGTAGAGAGCAGAGTATGTGCCCTAAAAATTTGTACTAAGGAGGCCGGGACATCTGAAAATGCTGGAAACAGCCAATGTTATTGTATCTATAAGATGTAAATAGTAAGTATTATTGCAGTGGTGAGAATGAAGCATCCTAAAAACATATTTTGGATATGGTCTGGCAGTCATATCTTAGTATCTAAGATATGACTGCCAGACCATATCCAAAATATGTTTTTAGGACGCTTCATTCTCACCACTGCAATAATACTTACTATCAAATACGTTTTTAGGATGCTTCATTCTCACCAATGCAATAATACTTACTATTTCCATTTCCATGAATAAAGAGCCGAATAGAGAGAACAGATCGCGGGTGCAATGCCAGGATCAGCAGATGCCAGGTGCAATGCCAGAATTCTGCAAACTCTCAGTCAGCTTTCAGTCAACTGGCCGTGATGTTTTTGAATTGTGACAGCAGGTGAAGACCCCTGAATATGGTGCAAGATGTATCATGTTACTAAAAGTGAACTTATGCTTTAAAAACCCCCAGCCTCGGTTCACACTAGTGTCACCTCTGATGCTACACAGAAATGCATGACAAAAGAAATCGCATTGCTTTCAATGGTGCCCATCCTAATCAACGCGGTGCGGTTTTGGAAAAGGTTCCTGCACTACTACTGGTGTGACGCCAGTGCGATTTCGGCCCCATTGACTTCTATGTTAACTCATAGAAGTCGGATCAGCATTAGGTAAGAAGCATTCCTATGCAACATTGATGCGATCGGTATATTTTTCTTAACCTTCACCTCTCTGCCCAGTTCATCTTTGCTGCCTAAATACTCACACCTGAGTGTAGCAGAAATGCACATTCCCGCTAATTTTTTGTACATTTTCATGTGTACAGTAAATGCGTGCTGTGCATAGGGCAGCCCATTCACTTAAATATGTTGCCTTAGGCATGACAAACGCCCCAAAGAATCTCAAGCACCTTAACGGACGTGAAGCGTTGCACGTTTTTTCAGTGTGGGTTTTGGCATGTTCGTAGCAACACAAATGCCCTGCGCTTTCCAAAACGCACGACTAAGCATGCATTTTCTGTGCAGGTTGATTTGCATTTACATAGTTAGTCAGGTTGAAAAAAGACACAAGTCCATCCAGTTCAACCTTAAAAACAATAAATAAATAAAATTAAAAATGTCGTACAATCCAATATACCCAATTTTATACCATCAGTTGATCCAGAAGAAGGCAAAAAAACCCCAGCAGAGCATGCTCCAATTTGCTACAGCAGGGGAAAAAAATTCCTTCCTCTTCCCCAAGAGGCAATTAGATTTTCCCTGGATCAACTTTACCCATAAATGTCAGTACCCAGCTATATTATGTACATTTAGGAAAGTATCCAGGCCTTTCTTAAAGCAATCTACTGAGCAGACCAGAACCACCTCTGGAGGGAGTCTATTCCACATTTTCACAGCTCTTACTGTGAAGAAACCTTTGCATATTTGGAGATGAAATCTCTTTTCCCCTAGACATAAAGAGTGCCCCCGTGTCCTCTGGGTTGACCGTAAAGAGAATAACTCAACACCAAGTTCACTATATGGACCCCGTATATATTTGAACATGTTGATCATATCCCCCCTTATTCTCCTCTTCTCAAGAGTGAATAAATTCAGTTCCTCTAATCTTTCCTCATAGCTGAGCTCCTCCATGCCTCTTATCAGTTTGGTTGCCCTTCTCTGCACTTTCTCCAGTTCTCCGATATCCTTTTTGAGAACTGGTGCCCAAAACTGAACTGCATATTCCAGATGAGGTCTTACTAATGATTTGAACAGGGGCAAAATTATACCTCTGTCTCTGGAGTCCATACCTCTCTTAATACAAGAAAGGACTTTGCTCGCTTTGGAAACCGCAGCTTGGCATTGCATGCTATGATTGAGCTTATGATCTACTAAAACCCCCAGATCCTTCTCCACCACGGATTCCCCCAGTTTTACTCCCCCTAGCATGTATGATGCATGCATATTCTTAGCCCCCAAGTGCATAACTTTACATTTCTCAACATTAAACCTCATCTGCCACATAGTCGCCCAATTAGACAGTGCATTGAGGTCGGCTTGTAAATTGGAGACATCCTGTAAGGACGTTATTCCATTGCATAGCTTAGTGTCATCTGCAAAGACAGAAATTTTACTTTCGATCCCAGACCCAATATCATTTATAAAGCTATTAAAAAGTAAGGGTCCCAGCACTGAACCTTGGGGTACACCACTGATAACCTTAGACCATTCAGAGTAAGAATCATTAACCACTACTCTCTGAATTCTGTCTTTTAGCCAGTTTTCTATCCATTTACAAACTGATATTTCCAAGCCTGTAGACTTTACCTTACACTTATGAACCGCGTGTGGGGAACTGTGTCAAACGCTTTTGCAAAATTCAAGTATACCACGTCCACAGCCACCCCTCTGTCCAAGGTTTTACTTACCTCTTCATAAAAAGAAATCAGATTTGTCTGACAACTTCTGTCTTTCATGCATCCATGCTATCCGTTGCTTAAAATGTTTTTTCCAGCAAGAACTCGTCTATGTGGTCTTTTATTAAACGCTCCAGTATCTTCCCGACTATAGAAGTACTAACAGGTCTATAGTTACTTGGTAAAGACTTTGATCCCTTTTTAAATATAGGCACCATGTTCGTCCTGCGCCAATCCAGTGGTACTATTCCCATCATTAATGAGTCCCTAAAAATAGAAATTACAGCGCTCAATTCTTTTAGGATCCGTGGGTGGATGCCATCAGGTCCAGGTGCTTTATCCACCTTTACTCTGTCTAAATATTTCTGGACCATATCACTTTTGAGCCATTGTGGATCATTCGGGGCTGTGTCACTTCCACCCCCATTATGGACATGAGCTCCCCCATGCTCTTTTGTGTACACAGAGCTGAAGAAAGTATTTAATAAATTTACCTTCTCTTTGTCCCCAGTCACCCACTGTAGATTATTTTGTAAAGGGCCTACATGCTCAGACCTGGCCTTTTTGCTATTAATATATTTGAAGAATTTTTGGGGGTTTTGGGGTCCTACTATCTTTTGCAATCTGTCGTTTGTTTTGAATTTTTGCATCCTTGATTTCCCTTTTACATATTTTGTTACATTCTTTGTAACATTTAAATGACACTAGTGTTCCTTCATTTTTATATTTTTTAAAAGCTCTTTTCTTATTGTTTAGAGCTTCTTTAACTTTGTCCGTGAGCCACATAGGTTTTGTTTTTAGCCTTTTAAACTTATTGCCCATAGGAATATACTTTGCAGTGAGGTCCCAAAAAGTCTTTTTGAAGAATTCCCATTTCTGTTCTGTGTTTATCGATGCAAATATTCCCTCCCAGTCTAAATCCTGGATAGCAGCCCTCATCCTTGGAAAATTTGCTCTTGAAGTTAAGTGTTTTTATCTTTCCCATATGTATTTCTTGTTTACAGCTAACATCAAATGAAATCATGTTCTGATCACTGCTACCCAGGTGTTCCTTTATCTGGACATTAGTAATAAGCTCTGCATGGTTTGAGATTACCAGGTCCAACAGAGCTTCATTCCTAGTTGGGGCCTCAGTAAACTGGACCATAAAATTGTCCTATAATAGGTTTATACATTTTTTGCCTTTTAACTGTCCCAGCAGTGCCATTACTCCAGTCAATTTCTGGGTAGTTTAAATCCCCCATTATTATCACCATCCCAGCCCTTTCAGCCCTTTCCATTTGTGCAAGAAGCTATGTCTCCACCTCCTCGTTAACATTGGGTGGTCTATAACAAACTCCAATGATTAACTTTGAACTACGTCCATCTATATGCAGTTCCACCCATATTGCTTCAGACTCATCACACTCTCTATCAACCAGGTCCTTTTTCACACTTGCTTTGAGATCACTTCTCACATACAGACAGACCCCGCCACCTTTGCCTTTTACCCTGCCTCTCCAAAAGAGTGCATAGCCAGGAATATTAATAGCCCAGTCATGTGAGGATTGAAGCCAAGTTTCAGCAATACCGATTACATCATAGCTCTCCTCATGCACCAGAGCTTCCAACTCACCTATTTTGCTTGGAAGACTTCTGGCATTGGTGTACAAACACTTTAATGCATTATTACATTTTGCTCTGGTGTTTTTCATATCATTTTCAGTAGTACAAATGGCACTATAGTTTTCAATGGCTGTATGCAACATGGGAAATTTCTTGTCACCTGCCATAACCCATCTATCCCCATTCCACCCTCCATTAATGCCTGACCCCTAACTGACCTGTCTGCCCGATGTAATTCTAGTTCACCCTCCCCCCTCAATCCTAGTTTAAATACTCCTCCAGCCTTCCCATAAACCTCTCCCCCAGCACAGCAGACCCCCTTCCATTCAAGTGCAAACCGTCTTTAGCATATAGGTTGCACCCCTATGAAAAGTCAGCCCAGTGCTCTAGATACCCAAATCCCTCCTTCCTACACCAGGTCTTTAGCCACACATTCAGCTCTCTAATCACCCCCTGCCTTTCCTGTGTTGCGCATGGCACAGGCAATATTTCAGAGAATATCACCTTGGAGGTCCTTCCCTTCAACTTGCAGCCTAGTTCTTTAAATTGATTCTTAAGGAACTTCCACCTTCCATGTATACTCTCATTGGTTCCAACGTGGACCAAGACAGCTGGGTCTTGCCCAGCCCCTCCCAGTAATTTATCCACCCGGTCCACCACATGCCGAACCCTAGCACCAGGGGGACAGCAAACCATTCGGTTGAGGCGATCCTGGCGACAAATTATTCTATCAGTCCTTCTGATTATAGAATCCCCTATAACCACCAACTGTCTAGGCCTCACCACCTCTACTAGATGGGCTGCTCTCCCGGCTGTTAAGGGTAGCAGTGACATCTAGGGCTGCCACCTCTGTGTTTGCCACCTCCACATCTTCACCCAACTTGGCAAATTTGTTTTGATGCACAAATACAGGACTGGCCTTCCTTTTCTGCGAGTCCCCTCCACTCCCTCTAACTACATTAACCCATCTTCCTATCTGATAATCCTGACTTGCCCCTCCACCCTCCACATCAACCCTACTGACCACCTGCTCAGCGAGCAGAGGACCCCTTTCAAGGTTGTCCTTTCTGCCCAGTGTTGCAACTTGCTCCTCCAGATCTCTAATGCGAGCTTTCAGAAGGGTAACCTGCTCACATCTGTCACAGCGGTATCCATCCTGGAGCAGTTGCACCAATTTTGCATACATGTGGCACACTGTGTACTGAGCAAAACCTTCAACCCTGCTAGCACTCATTTCCCAGTTGCAATACAATTACTTAAAGGAAATTTAAGATGTTACTTACAGTATAGAAGACTACTGTCTAAACTTCTGTTTTTGGATTTTCAAACACAGATGTGAATGCAGCCTAATTGTTAATGATACCCCAATCTTGTTTTGCATGCCATTATGGTGACACAGGTGTGATGCGCATTTGTAGTGTATTTTCAAAACCTTCACCAAAGCAGACATTTTCTGCCCGAGTCGCCATGCATTTGGAAACGCACAGATGTAAATGCAGCCTAATTGTCAATGACACCCCAATCATGGATATCGGATGTGTGTTTTTCAGCATGACAAAATGCACACTAAAAAAGCGCACAACGCACTATGACCAAAAAGGTTTTTGAGCTACTTTGTGGTGTTTGTCCAATGTAGGGCAGCCCATTCAAGTTTGAACAGTATGCATGCTAAAACTTGAACAAGGATGTATTTAGAAGTGATTGTGTAGGCAAGGTAACTGTATGCCATTCTCTTTAATTACATAGTGACATACAGTATCTCACAAAAGTGAGTACACCCCTCACATTTTTGTAAATATTTTATTATACCTTTTAATGTGACAACACTGAAGAAATGACACTTTGCTACAATGTAAAATAGTGAGTGTACAGCTTGTATAACAGTGTAAATTTACTGTTCCCTCAAAATAAATCAACACATAGCCATTAATGTCTAAACCGCTGGCAACAAAAGTGAGTACACCCCTAAGTGAAAATGTCCAAATTGGACCCAATTGGCTATTTTATCTCCCCGATGTCATGTGACTCGTTAGTGTTACAAGGTCTCATGTGTGAATGGGGAGCAGGTGTGTTAAATTTTGTGTTATCTCTCTCACTCTCTCATACTGGTCACTGGAAGTTTAACAAGGCACCTCAAGGCAAATAACTCTCTGAGGACCTGAAAAAAAGTTTTGCTCTACATAAAGATGACCTAAGCTATAAGAAGATTGCCAAGACCCTTAAATTGAGCTGCAGCACGGTAGCCAAGACCATACAGTGGTTTAACAGGAAAGGTACCACTCAGAACAGGCCTTACCATGGTTGGCCAAAGAAGTTGAGTGCACGTGCTCAGCGTCATATCTAGAGGTTGTCTTTGGGAAATAGACGTATGAGTGCTGGGGGGTCAGCCTGTCAGTGCTCAGACCATACGACACATGCTGCATCAAATTTGTCTGCATGACTCTCGTCCCAGAAGGAAGCCTTTTCTAAAGATGATGCGCAAGAAAGCCCACAAACAGTTTGCTGAAGACAAGCAGACTAAGGACATGGATTACTGGAACCATGTCCTGTGGTCTGATGAGACCAAGATAAACATATTTGGTTCAGATGGTGTCAAGCATGTGTGGCGGCAACCAGGTGAGGAGTACAAAGACAAGTGTGTCATGGTCTGGGTCTGCATGAGTGCTGCCGGCACTGGGGAGCTACAGTTCATTGAGGAAACCATGAATGCCAACGTGTACTGTGACATAGTGAAGCAAAGCATGATCCCCTCCCTTCAGAGACTGGGCCGCAGGGCAGTATTCCAACATGATGACGACCCCAAACACGCCTCCAAGACAAGCACTGCCTTGCTGAAGATAAAGGCGATGGGCTGGCCAAGGATGTCTCCAGATCTAAACCCTATTGAGCATCTGTGGGGCATCTTCAAATGGAAGGTGGAGGAGCGCAAAGTCTCTAACATCCACCAGCTCCGTGATGTCGTCATGGAGGAGTGGAAGAGGACTCCAGTGGCAACCTGTGAATCTCTGGTGAACTCCATGCCCAAGAGGGTTAAGGCAGTGCTGGAAAATAATGATGGGCATGCAACATATTGACACTTTGGACCCAATTTAGACATTTTCACTTAGGGGTGTACTCACTTTTGTTGCCAGCGGTTTAGACATTAATGTCTGTGTGTTGAGTTATTTTGAGGGGACAGCAAATTTACACTGTTATACAAGCTGTACATTCACTACTTTACATTGTAGCAAAGTGTCATTTCTTCAGTGTTGTCACATGAAAACATATAATAAAATATTTACAAAAATGTGAGGGGTGTACTCATTTTTGTGAGATACTGTAGTCAGTCAGGTTGAAAAAAGACAGACACTTTCATTGTGTTCAGCCAATAGAAAAAATAAATAAATAGAAAACATCCAAGCATCCATATACTGTACACAAGCTTTTACCCACAGTTGATCCAAGGGAAGGCAAAACATTCTCTATGAAGGATGGTCCAATTTGTTTCAGTGGGGGAAAAATTCTTTCCTTTTACTCTAGGTTCACACCTATGCGTTTTTAGTGTGTTTTGCATTTTGCATAAACACACTACAGTCAATTTAACATGGTTTCCTATGGTACACGTTCACATCTATGCCTTTTTCAGCTGGTGCGTTTTTGGAAAGGGTCAGGGAATTTTTTCCCGCAGCAGATTTGTGTGTAATAGACTTCAATGGAGCCACAATAAAAATGTGTTGCGTTTTTGATGCGATTTACATGCACTTTGGGTTTTGCATTTTTTCTTCTTCTCCATAACACTGTGTATAGCTGGTTGTTAAGGAGCGTGCCGGGAAGCCGGCTGCCACGTCCTTAACAACCGATGAGTCATCAGATGACAGCTGAATGTAGAAACAAGAATTTCTGACAAAAGAGAAACAAATAAGGCAAAAAAACAGCGTGGGATCCCCCCCCCCTAAAATCCATACCAGACTCTTATCTGCGCATACAGCCTGGCAGGTCAGGAAAGGGATGGGAAGTATGAGCGCCCCTCCCCCCTCCAGAACCATACCAGGTCAAATGCCCTCAACATGGGGGGGAGGTGCTTTGGGGCATGGGGTCTCTGCTTCCCCCGCCAAAGCACCTTTTCCCCATGTTGATGGGGACAAGAGACTTTTCCCCAGAAACCTGGCCAGTGTTTGTGGGGGTCTGCAGGCAGGAAGCTTATTTGGAATCTGGAAGCCCCCTTCAACAAGGGGGGCCCCCAGATCCCAGCCCCCCCATGTGAATGTGTGTATGGTGTACTTGGTACCCCTACCCATTTACTAAAAATGTGTAAAAAGTGAGAAACTTCTTTATGGATTGAGGGCACGACCTCTGCTATGTGCTCAGTCTCACTTGGCCCTTCCATCTCATGAGGGATATCATCTGCAGCAACAAGCGCACCCTGGACTATAAGTTACTCTGCAGTCCCTCCATTCAGCAAAGCAGGAATTGTGTCCACTCCACTGTTATACACTGAGAACTCTTTCAATAAAGCCAACAGACTTATTGCCCATCCATCCCAGTCCATTTTCTCTGTGCTCCCATCAGAGGTACCACGTGGTACCCCTCCAACTGCCAGAGGAGACACAGGGACAGAGTGGCTGAGCAACGGATACTTTGCACATATCACTTTTGTTCCAATTATACTGTCGTAATACATTTTTTTTTCCACAACATGTTGCAGTACCCCACCCTCATCACTGTGAGCAAATGGTGAGTCATTCAACACATCAACCTTTATGCTCCTTGCACACGGGCTTGTCCGTTTGACAGACTCCACTTGCTCAGCGGGGGGATCGATCCACTGATCCCCAATGAGCAGGTGGATGACAGGTCCGAGTCCGCACACTGTGCTGAGACGGACCTGTCAGAGTCCTGCTCTCCTCTATAGGGAAATCGGATGAAAACGGACTGCCTGTCCGTTTTCATCCCATCCGATCCGCCAGAGGGAAGGAAAATAGGGTTACCATCCATCTGGATTTCACAGACCAGATTGGATCGTATAGCAGCAGGTGTCAGTGGACATATCACCGCTGACATCCCCTGCCCCATAGGGGTGAATGGAGTGTCTAAAACAGGTCGACCCCAAAAAGCTGACAGGCGGACCTGATCAGGTAACCCGTGTGAAACGGGCCTTACGTTTTCATTGGCAGATTGCATTAACCCATTATCACCACAAGCATTTTCAAACATTTCCATTTTGGCATTTAACAAATTTTCATCACCAGGTTTAAGTACCCTCTTGTCCATCGGAGATAGCATACCCTGCTTAGCGATCACCCCTACCTCATTAAACTCAGAACCTTGTTCAACTGACACAGTAGCAACTTCAACAGCAGTATTGTCATATTCCTTAGTAACCACATTCAATTTGAACCCTTGCCTCCCCACGGGACAGGGCACTGCTGTGAGGCAAGTCCTTTTCCACACATACAGTGACACTACCATTTGGGGTCACTTCCACTTCAGTGTGCACAGTCACATAGTCAGTCTTTTCCATGACTTTACAAGCAACAGTCTTACCCATAAGTGTAACCATCTTCTTTTGAGTTCGTTGACTTTCTTCTGCTGCAGTTTTACTGGCCAACTCTCCCTGGTGGCCACAGAATGAAACTGCAGCAGACATCTCCGACTGTTTAGCACCCCCTGCAGGCACCACAGAAATTTCCTCTGTTGTGCATTTGGTGATATACAGTCAGGTCCATAAATATTGGGACATCAACACAATTCTAATCTCATATTGAGAGTTGACAGCAACAGATTCCAAATGCAAATGGCACACTTGAAATGAACTCTGGACATTTTATCTGCTCCTTGTACATGGGATAATGAGGGAATCACACACCTGGCCATGGAACAGCTGAGCAGGCAATTGTCCCATTACTTTTGGTCCCTTAAAAAGTGGGCAGCACATATACAAACTGTTGTAATTCCTACACCGTTCACCTGATTTGGATGTAAATAACCTCAAATTAAAGCTGAAAGTCTGCAGTTAAAGCACATCTTGTTTGTTTCATTTCGAATCCATTGGTATGTAGTATATGATTTGATGAATTGGATATGATTGATTTGTCTGCAATCTATCTGCATTTAGCTTGGCATATTTTACACACAAGCCCTAAAAATTACTATCCTGCTATGTGCTTAATGGAAATTAAAGAACAAAATTAAAGTGCATTTTAGCTTCTGGATTTGATTTACAGGCTTCTAATTTTTACAATAAAATATTTACCCTTGACATATATTTATATTAGAAATTCACACAATTTTCCAGGCAATAACATTTGTCATTTGGTACTTGAGGCGTTATTAAACCCAGGACCCTGCATTCACAATATCTGATTTCCCACAGTACACAGAACATGAAAATGATATAGTTTTAGTAAATATAAACTGCTAAATACCCTTTTTCATCAGTAGTTAGAGCAGTCCTGTGACTTCTATTAGTGTCTGGTTAAAGCTTGTAGGAAGAGCTTTCATTCTCCTTTGACTGTCCTATAAGGCTACAGGACCCCAACTCTGTCTGGACAATGCTGATTGGCCTTGTGCTGATAACATGCACCTTCCCAGGAAAAAGGTTCCACAGTGAATATAATAAGCATGCTTTACTGCAGGGGTCTCAAACTGGCGGCCCTCCAGCTGTTGCGAAACTACAAGTCCCATCATGCCTCTGCCTGTAGGAGTCATGCTTGTAACTGTCAGCCTTGCAATGCCTCATGGGACTTGTAGGTTCGAAACAGCTGGAGGGCCGCCAGTTTGAGACCCCTGCTTTACTGCATATATGGACTGATTTTACTGTGGTGGGTTTAGTAACACTTTATGTATTTATTTATTTTATTTTTTTCAGTTTAAATTCTTTTTATTCATTCAATTAAAAAGTAACAGTGACAATACAACACAATTGAAACCCAAGACACCATTAAAAAAAAAAAAGAAACGAAAACAATAAACAAGCATTTGGGTTACATAGACAACACAATACAAATGTAGTCACAAACATGAGAAAAGATGAATCCCCCTAGGAACGTATCCCTACTACCATATGTATCCCATTTCTTCCCCCCCAAGAAGGAGGCTAAAGGCCTGTGGAAAGGTGGATGATTCCCTCTTCTAAGTACAGCTACTTTTCCTTATTTATCTCCTATATAAAATCTAAGGGTTACCAGGCTTCTCTACCTGATCTCTACTCTTCACCCCCGCCCCTCCAAATTTGCCAACCACCCCTCACTTCTTGTGTCAGTGAAATAAACCAAGATACCGAAAAAACAAACAAAAAAAAAACCATTCAATGAATTATATAATCCATTTATATTAATTTAGGGGGAAGAATCAAAGAATCAGGTGGAGCCAATTCTAGCTACCACCCTGATTCTTCCCTTCCCACACCGTGCTCCCAAAATCTCTCCCTCCTACCTAAATATCTATTCAGGCCCAATGTGGGCATTCTATATTAGTGAAAAAATCACTACTCCAAATTACTGTGTATGTGAAAATGGTTAAATCTCCCATCAATTAACTCCACGCCATAAAAGGATGGGATGGGGAGAGAAGTGATTAAAAAAACTGGGAAAAAACCCTGGGGGCAGTAGGAGACAGGTGCCCAAGCGGGGCTTAATCAATTACCCAACTACTATTGTATTTACATAGTAACACTTTAAGCCAAGATATTAAATAAATCATAAATGGCATTCCAAACAAAAGCAAAACTGAATAGGTACTGCTTACCTAGCTTAGCGAAGTGAGTACCCTTTACTCCTAAAGTAATTCAACCACTCTGTATTACATACTAAATAATTGATTTCTCTAGGGTCCATATCCAAGTGACACTGATCGTAAAATAGCTGCAGACAATTGGATTTCTAAGAGCAGAGCTGTATAAAATGTTTAATTTTATATAATTAAATTGAGTAATACAAGGCTTACATGAATTTTATCATACAACGCAATATCTTTTGTAAAAGCTGCTACTTTTTCCCCACCTGGTTAAAAAAAAAAACTTTGTAGCAATATTACAGAACATACATGCATTTAAATATTTTCAAAATGTTACATGCTGTATACATTAATGTTTATTCTTTGTAATTTCCTATGGCAATTAAAAATGCTGGCCAAAAATAACAAACCATGAAAGTTAAAGTGCCATTAAAGCAGAAAAAAATTGTAACTTTAAAGGCACCCGACAACATATAATATTTACATTACATATTACAACTAGCAATAAGGAATATATAATGTCATTCATTAAAAGTGTCCTTAAAGTTAATTTTTTTTCATAAAACAGATAACATAACTTACGTTTAGTTTTGTTCTATAAACTTCCTCTTCTGAATTTATTTTTGAAACTTTCTCCCAGGCACACCCCTCACATTATTTGTGCCCCCTGTGCCACTTAGACCTATAGTTATGTAGGAGTCTCCTCTATGTGCATGTTCCTGTTTTGTACTACAAGTGTATGTGCTGTGTTCCAAGTGCCACACACACAGGCAGTGTGAAAGGGACACAGAGCTACTGTCAATCACTACTGTGGGGGAAGAGAAGAGGTATGGCTTTTGCTCTGTGCGCTCCTCTTGTGCTGCCTGTGTTTGCACAGTTGTAGCACAAAGCTGAATGTGCATGCACAGAGACTCCTATGGGGCTCCATAGGTCCCCATGGCACAGGGGGCACAAATAGAATGGCAGAGTGTCAGTGCAGCCAGGGTACAGTTTCATAAGTAAAGTCAAAAGAGGAAATTTATAGAATAAACCAAAAAAATACATCAAAGTTATGTTATTATATGCTTTAAAAAAAGACTTTAATGGCACTTTTAACCCCTTGCTGTTACCCTCTCCTAGGTCTAATCTATATGTTGGGAGGCAGGGAAAGGCATTCCAATCATGTGACCTCGTGATTGGCTTTCACAGGAAACAAATACTTGGGGGAAACACCCTAACAATGCATTACATTAAAGATGGTGCTGCTATACGACCATACAAACAGAACAAAAGATTATAGGGCACACATACAAAAATGGCATTTAAATCCTGCAAGGCTATTTAAAGCACCTGTACAAATTAAGCAAATAAGCAAAAATATGGGGATATGGTCACACCATATGGCCATACAGTGCTTAAGCCCACTACTGCATCAAAGTACCCCATTTTCAGTGGGTCCTACACTAATCATAGAATGAAAGATCCCACTTCTCAACCATGGGAGAAATACACTCCTCTTTATGGGAGAACTAAAACGACTCCTTCTATAATTGCAGGATTTAAATGTCATTTTTGTGTGTGTGCGCTATAATCTTTTGTTCTGTTTGTATGGTCTTATAGCAGCACCATCTTTAATGTAATGCATTGCTAGGATGTGCCCCCCAAGTCTTTGTTTGTTATATGGGTCCTGATCAGATCCATTAGGATGGAGCATGTCATCATCCCCCACCTGTACTTCTAATCAGTGTCTGCCTGAGTTATAGGAGGAGTTTTAGCTGTGCTTTACCATAGTTTTAGCGGCACTTTTCGCCTGGTAGCTGGACGCTTTAAACCCCCGCTAGCGGCTGAAGAAAGGGTTAAAACCGCCCGTGTTGCGTCGCTTCGGAATCGCTTTTTAGGTGGTTCGGAAGTGCTGCCCATGCATTCCAATGGGCATGGGCGGTGTAGGAGCGCTGTATACAGCACTCCTACACCACCACAAAGATGCTGCTTGCAGGACTTTTTGCACTTGGACTTTCACACTGGGGAGGCATGGGAGGCAGTTTTCAGGTGCTTTACAGGTGCTATTTCTATGCTAAAACGCCTGAAAACCGCCTTTAGTGTGAAAGGGATCTAATGCACATATATGCGGCCACTTTGCGTAATGTCAGCTTTGTTAAACAGTATAAATATTATAATAATGACATAATTTATCTGTTGTAAAAACAAATTCAATTCTTACACTAATAAAACTTTTTATTCTTATGGTTTCCACAGTTTCCAGGTGTCCAATCAACCTTGAGTCAAGAGGACCATATCATTCCAACGCAAGCAAGATGCCGTATGTTATTTATATTCTTTATGCTCCCAAATAATAAAACGGAAGACTTATCCTGGTGTTTCAAAAAATCAAGAGTGCTTTGTAATATTATTAACACGTATAACCAAAAAAATTACTGCAACTGCAAGGGAGTTGGTCCCACCTTACTTTACTCGCATGAGTCTCTCCCAGGTCTCAGATCTTGTTTGGTCTGAGTGCAGAGAAATGCAAAGAAAAGTGCTGCTTACTGGTAGGAGATTATTGATGCAAAACAGATGCACATTGTGGACAAGTACAAAAATAAAGTGCCTTGACATGTTTCAAACACAGTACAAAGTCAAAGTAGACTTTTCGACCAAGCACTTTGTGTGAAACACGTTAAGCTTCCTCATCTTTAGGGATGAGCCGAACACCCCCCGGTTCGGTTCGCACCAGAACCCGCGAACGGACCGCAAGTTCGCACGAACGTTAGAACCCCATTGACGTCTATGGGACTCGAACGTTCGAAATCAAAAGTGCTCATTTTAAAGGCTAATTTGCATGGTATTGTCCTAAAAAGGGTTTGGGGACCCGGGTCCTACCCCAGGGGACATGTATCAATGCAAAAAAAACTTTTAAAAACGGCCGTTTTTTCGGGAGCAGTGATTTTAATGATGCTTAAAGTAAAAAAAAAAAAGTGAAATATTCCTTTAAATATCGTACCTGGGGGGTGTCTATAGTATGCCTGTAAAGTGACGCGTGTTTCCCATGTTTAGAACAGTCCCTGCACCAAATGTCATTTTTAAAGGAAAAAATCTCATTTAAAACTGCTTGCGGGTTTAATGTCATGTCGGGTCATGGCAATATGGATGAAAATCAGTGAGACAAACGGCATGGGTACCCCCCAGTCCATTACCAGGCCCTTTGGGTCTTGTATGGATATTAAGGGGAACCCCGCACCCAAATTAAAATAAGGAAAGGTCCCTATATACTCTGAACAGCAGTATACAGGCGGTGCAAACAAGACAGGGACTGTAGGTTTGTTGTTAAGTAGAATCTGTTTGTAATTTTGAACATTTTTAATGTGTTTAGCTCCAGCCAAAAAATCTTTTCTAAGCTTTTTGGAAAACATAGGGAAGGGTTATCACCCCTGTGACATTTGTTTTGCGTCTTTCCTCCTCTTCAGAAGATTTCACCTCACTTTTTTGTCCCAATGAAAAATGTTTTTTGAAAATTTGGGTTTTTTTGTGGAACAAGGATTGGAAAGCATCAGTGGAAAGGAAAAATTGTTTTCCCATATTAACTCTTACAGGAGAGAATTTCCCTTCCTTAGGGGTAGATTTCATCTCACTTCCTGTTGTCTCCTTCCGTTTGCAAGTAGGAGTCGTTTGTAAGTTAGATGTTTGAAAGTAGGGTCCTGCCCTATATACTCAGCAGAAATTTGGGCCTTAGGTGTTGCTGTGGCCAAAACACTGTAAGCCCTCACAGGGCCCTGCTGTGAAATATTAGATCAAGAATTGTAATTACATGCCCCTGTTGAACAGGAGCTGAAAAATTAGGCCTTAGGCACTGGTGCTGGTGCCACAACACTGCAACCCCTCACAGACACTCTAGTTGAAACGCAGGAACAAGCCCAGCTGCAAAGTATTGCATCAAAAATTGTAATTACACGCCCCTGTTAGACAGGGGCTGAAAAATTGGGTCTTAGGCACTGGTGCTGGTGCCACAACACTGCAACCCCTCACAGACACTCTAGTTGAAACGCAGGAACAAGCCCTGCTGCAAAGTATTGCATCAAAAATTGTAATTACACGCCCCTGTTAGACAGGGGCTGAAAAATTGGGTCTTAGGCACTGGTGCTGGTGCCACAACACTGCAACCCCTCACAGACACTCTAGTTGGAATGCAGGAACAAGCCCTGCTGCAAAGTATTGCATCAAAAATTGTAATTACACGCCCCTGTTAGACAGGGGCAGAAAAATTGGGTCTTAGGCACTGGTGCTGGTGCCACAACACTGCAACCCCTCACAGACACTCTAGTTGGAATGCAGGAACGAGCCCTGCTGCAAAGTATTACATCAAAAATTGTAATTACACGCCCCTGTTAAACAGGGGCTGAAAAATTGTGCCTTAGGCACTGGTGGTGGCGCCCAGAACCAAAAATGTTCTTACAAGCTATCAGCGTGATGATTGAGGAGGAAGAGGATAATTACTCAGGGATAGTCACTCAGCATCAGCATAGGCAGTCTTTGAAGGGATCTGAGATTTCAAAAAAAATTATTCGGTTACATCTGCATCAGGTGCTTGGTAGCTGGTGGTGATCCAAGACTGATTCATTTTTATGAAGGTCAGCCGATCGACCGAGTCGGTGGACAGACGCACCCTGTGATCGGTTACCACGCCTCCAGCAGCACTGAATGTGCGTTCCGAAAGAACGCTGGATGCAGGACAGGCCAGTAGCTCAATTGCATACTGTGCAAGCTCTGGCCAGTGATCCATCCTCAAGACCCAGTAACCCAGAGGATTTTCGGTGGGAAAGGTGTCCAAGTCTGATCTTGCCCCTAGGTATTCCTGCACCATGTAAAACAGACGCTGGCGATGGTTGCTGGAACCGATCATACCTTGGGGCTGCGGACCAAAAAATTGTCTGAACGCATCGGTCAGACGGCCACCTTCTCCACCGCTCCTTCTTTGACTGACCGAAGCCTCAGCAACACGTTGTCCAGAAACAGGAGTTTGTAACCTCCCAGTCTCTGGGAACGCGTTGCACAGACCTTTCTGCAAGGCCTCCCGAAGATGTTTCATCCTCTGCTCCCTCTGCGATGGCAAGATAAGGTCCGCAACCTTACCCTTGTAACGTGGATCAAGGAGGGTTGCCAGCCAGTATTGGTCCTTCTCCTTGATACCACGAATACGAGGATCCTTACGCAGGCTTTGCAGGATCAGGGAGGCCATGCAGCGTAGGTTTGCTGAGGCATTCGGTCCGGAGTCCTCTGGGTCACTAAGGACAACAACGTCCGCAGCCACCTCCTCCCAGCCACGTACAAGTCCATGTGTTCCTTGGGACTGATCCCTTAAAGACTGCTGATGCTGAGTGCCAGGCTCCACCTCCATACTGACACAATCTTCCTCCTCCTCCTCCTCCTCCTCCTCGTCCTCTTCCTGTGTGATCGGCGGGCACGCAGGAACACTGTCTGGATAAAGGGGGCCTTGAGAGCTAAGGAAGTCCTCCTCTTCCTGCCTCTGTTCTGCCTCAAGTGCCCTGTCCATTATCCCACGCAGCGTGTGCTCCAACAGGTGGACAAGGGGGACAGTGTCACTGATGCATGCACTGTCAGTGCTCACCATCCTCGTGGCCTCCTCGAATGGTGACAGGACAGTGCATGCATCCCTGATCATGGCCCACTGGCGTGGGGAAAAAAAACCAAGGTCCCCTGACCCTGTCCTGGTGCCATAGTCGCACAGGTACTCATTGATGGCCCTCTGCTGCGTGTGCAGCCGCTGCAGCATGGCCAACGTCGAGTTCCACCTGGTGGGCATGTCACAGATTAGGCGGTTCTTGGGCAGGTTAAACTCCTTTTGGAGGTCCGTCAGCCGAGCACTGGCATTATATGACCGGCGGAAATGCACACAGACTTTCCTGGCCTGCCTCAGGACATCCTGTAAGCCCGGGTACCTGCCCAAGAACCGCTGCACCACCAAGTTAAGGACGTGAGCCAAACAGGGCACATGGGTCAGTTGTCCCTGTCGGAGGGCAGAGAGGAGGTTGGTGCCATTGTCGCAAACCACCATTCCTGCCTTAAGTTGGCGTGGCGTCAACCACCTCTGAACCTGCCCCTGCAGAGCTGACAGAACCTCTGCCCCAGTGTGGCTCCTGTCCCCCAAGCACACCAGCTCAAGCACCGCATGGCATCTTTTGGCCTGCGTACTTGCGTAGCCCCTTGAACGCCTACGGAGCACCGCTGGTTCCGAGGAAGAGGCCATGGAGGAAGAAGAAGAGGAGGGGGTGGAGGAGAGAGGTGTGTCACAATCAGCATTTTGGAGGCGTGGTGGCGGAACAACCTCCAACACTACTGCACCTTGTCCTGCATCCTTCCCAGCTGCCAGCAGAGTCACCCAATGCGCCGTGAAACTTAAGTAACGTCCCTGTCCATGCCTGCTGGACCATGAGTCAGCGGTAATATGCACCTTACCGCTGACCGCCCTGTCCAGCGAGGCATGGACATTGCCTTCCACATGCCGGTAGAGAGCCGGAATCGCCTTCCGTGAGAAAAAGTGGCGTTTGGGTACCTGCCACTGAGGAACCGCACATTCCACAAACTCACGGAAGGGGGCAGAGTCTACCAACTGAAAAGGCAGCAGTTGAAGTGCTAGCAATTTTGCCAAGCTAGCATTCAACCGCTGGGCATGTGGATGGCTGGGAGCAAACTTCTTTCGGCGGTGCAGCAGCTGGGGCAGGGAAATTTGCCTGGTACAATCTGACGTCGGTGTACCAAAAGCAGATTGCCCATAAGTACTTGGCTGTGACACACCTAATTCTACACCTTCATTCCTCTCACTGCAGGTCGCAGAGAGGACTGAAGGTCTAGTGGGGTTGGAAATCTCAGCTGATGAGGAGCAAGGAGAGATCGTCTTTGTTCTTTGGTGTGGGTCTTTTAGATACGCTTGCCAACGAACTGCATGGCAGGTCAACATATGTCTGGTCAAGCATGTGGTACCCAAGCGGGAGATGTTTTGGCCACGCGAGATACGCTTGAGACATATATTGCAAATAGCAGCGGTGCGATCTGATGCACTCGTCTCAAAAAAGGCCCACACCAAAGAACTTTTTGAATAACGCGCAGAGACTGCAGCGCCCTGCACATGTGGAGCTTTGGGGTGTGATGCAGTCAATGTGCTGCCCTTAGGCTGGCCCCTGGAGGGCATCCTGCCTAGTTGGTGATGTGCCACCTCCTCCTCCTCCTCCTCCTCCTCCTCCTCCTCCTCCTCTCTCCTATCAGGCACCCACGTTGAGTCAGTGACCTCATCATCCCCTCCCTCCTCATCACTGGAGCAAACCTGGCAGTATGCTGCAGCAGGGGGAGCATGACTGCCAGATTGCTGTCCTTCTTGGGCACCCCCTCTGTCCGTGCTCATGTTACTGCCTTCATTGAGCTCAGTATC
Organism: Lithobates clamitans; assembly: GCA_037952925.1. Taxonomy (NCBI): domain Eukaryota; kingdom Metazoa; phylum Chordata; class Amphibia; order Anura; family Ranidae; genus Lithobates; species Lithobates clamitans. Next base: position 744,252 of record JBBGZY010001695.1, read on the forward strand.
ATCATCAGAGCCTTCCAAACGCTGGGCATCCTCCTGGAGCATGTACCCAACACTGTGGTCAAACAGTTCGAGGGAATCCTCAGGAGGACATGGTGGGGCTAGGGAAGGAGTCACTGATGACATTGAGCTGAGGGAAGAGGCCGCTGCTTTGCCAGACAAAGCACCCTGGGCATGGGTGAGAGAGGATGAGGAGGATGAGGACGGCTTGGTCATCCACTCGACCAAGTCTTCCGCATGTTGCGGCTCAACACGGCCAGCTGCCGAAAAAAAGGCCAAGCGTGTCCCATGGCCACGTGCTGATGAGGATGCACCGTCTCCACGACCAGCACTAGACACAGAGCCTGCTTGCCCTCTCTTATTGGCTTGTGACTGTCTGCCTCTCCTTCTTGGCCTTCCAGACATACTAATGGCCTGTAGCTGCACTAAGCTGGGATAGAACACCTGTAATTTTCTTCAGGTAGCTTTATATACTGTAACCAGACAAGCCTGCCTGTCAGTAGGAAGATAACAGGAACGGATCTAGCTGAACACTGTGAGCAGGACGTACTGCACTAAATGTATATAGCAGGAACGGATCTAGCTGAACACTGTGAGCAGCACGCACTGCACTGAATGTAAATAGCAGGAACGGATCTAGCTGAACACTGTGAGCAGGACGCACTGTACTGAATGTAAATAGCAGGAACGGATCTAGCTGAACACTGTGAGCAGGACACACTGCACTGAATGTAAATAACAGGAACGGATCTAGCTGAACACTGTGAGCAGGACACACTGTACTAAATGTAAATAGTCTAGCTGCCTGACCGTGGTACTAATAGGATCAAAAAGAACACCTGTAATTTTCTTTAGGTAGCTTTATATACTGTAACCAGACAAGCCTGCCTGTCAGTAGAAAGATAACAGGAACGGATCTAGCTGAACACTGTGAGCAGGACGCACTGCACTGAATGTAAATAGCAGGAACGGATCTAGCTGAACACTGTGAGCAGCACGCACTGCACTGAATGTAAATAGCAGGAACGGATCTAGCTGAACACTGTGAGCAGGACGCACTGCACTGAATGTAAATAGCAGGAACGGATCTAGCTGAACACTGTGAGCAGGACGCACTGCACTGAATGTAAATAACAGGAACGGATCTAGCTGAACACTGTGAGCAGGACACACTGTACTAAATGTAAATAGTCTAGCTGCCTGACCGTGGTACTAATAGGATCAAAAAGAACACCTGTAATTTTCTTCAGGTAGCTTTATATACTGTAACCAGACAAGCCTGCCTGTCAGTAGGAAGATAACAGGAACGGATCTAGCTGAACACTGTGAGCAGGACGTACTGCACTAAATGTATATAGCAGGAACGGATCTAGCTGAACACTGTGAGCAGCACGCACTGCACTGAATGTAAATAGCAGGAACGGATCTAGCTGAACACTGTGAGCAGGACGCACTGTACTGAATGTAAATAGCAGGAACGGATCTAGCTGAACACTGTGAGCAGGACACACTGCACTGAATGTAAATAACAGGAACGGATCTAGCTGAACACTGTGAGCAGGACACACTGTACTAAATGTAAATAGTCTAGCTGCCTGACCGTGGTACTAATAGGATCAAAAAGAACACCTGTAATTTTCTTTAGGTAGCTTTATATACTGTAACCAGACAAGCCTGCCTGTCAGTAGAAAGATAACAGGAACGGATCTAGCTGAACACTGTGAGCAGGACGCACTGCACTGAATGTAAATAGCAGGAACGGATCTAGCTGAACACTGTGAGCAGCACGCACTGCACTGAATGTAAATAGCAGGAACGGATCTAGCTGAACACTGTGAGCAGGACGCACTGCACTGAATGTAAATAGCAGGAACGGATCTAGCTGAACACTGTGAGCAGGACGCACTGCACTGAATGTAAATAACAGGAACGGATCTAGCTGAACACTGTGAGCAGGACACACTGTACTAAATGTAAATAGTCTAGCTGCCTGACCGTGGTACTAATAGGATCAAAAAGAACACCTGTAATTTTCTTCAGGTAGCTTTATATACTGTAACCAGACAAGCCTGCCTGTCAGTAGGAAGATAACAGGAACGGATCTAGCTGAACACTGTGAGCAGGACGTACTGCACTAAATGTATATAGCAGGAACGGATCTAGCTGAACACTGTGAGCAGCACGCACTGTACTGAATGTAAATAGCAGGAACGGATCTAGCTGAACACTGTGAGCAGGACACACTGCACTGAATGTAAATAACAGGAACGGATCTAGCTGAACACTGTGAGCAGGACACACTGTACTAAATGTAAATAGTCTAGCTGCCTGACCGTGGTACTAATAGGATCAAAAAGAACACCTGTAATTTTCTTCAGGTAGCTTTATATACTGTAACCAGACAAGCCTGCCTGTCAGTAGGAAGATAACAGGAACGGATCTAGCTGAACACTGTGAGCAGGACGCACTGCACTGAATGTAAATAGCAGGAACGGATCTAGCTGAACACTGTGAGCAGCACGCACTGCACTGAATGTAAATAGCAGGAACGGATCTAGCTGAACACTGTGAGCAGGACGCACTGCACTGAATGTAAATAGCAGGAACGGATCTAGCTGAACACTGTGAGCAGGACGCACTGCACTGAATGTAAATAACAGGAACGGATCTAGCTGAACACTGTGAGCAGGACACACTGTACTAAATGTAAATAGTCTAGCTGCCTGACCGTGGTACTAATAGGATCAAAAAGAACACCTGTAATTTTCTTCAGGTAGCTTTATATACTGTAACCAGACAAGCCTGCCTGTCAGTAGGAAGATAACAGGAACGGATCTAGCTGAACACTGTGAGCAGGACGTACTGCACTAAATGTATATAGCAGGAACGGATCTAGCTGAACACTGTGAGCAGCACGCACTGCACTGAATGTAAATAGCAGGAACGGATCTAGCTGAACACTGTGAGCAGGACGCACTGTACTGAATGTAAATAGCAGGAACGGATCTAGCTGAACACTGTGAGCAGGACACACTGCACTGAATGTAAATAACAGGAACGGATCTAGCTGAACACTGTGAGCAGGACACACTGTACTAAATGTAAATAGTCTAGCTGCCTGACCGTGGTACTAATAGGATCAAAAAGAACACCTGTAATTTTCTTTAGGTAGCTTTATATACTGTAACCAGACAAGCCTGCCTGTCAGTAGAAAGATAACAGGAACGGATCTAGCTGAACACTGTGAGCAGGACGCACTGCACTGAATGTAAATAGCAGGAACGGATCTAGCTGAACACTGTGAGCAGCACGCACTGCACTGAATGTAAATAGCAGGAACGGATCTAGCTGAACACTGTGAGCAGGACGCACTGCACTGAATGTAAATAGCAGGAACGGATCTAGCTGAACACTGTGAGCAGGACGCACTGCACTGAATGTAAATAACAGGAACGGATCTAGCTGAACACTGTGAGCAGGACACACTGTACTAAATGTAAATAGTCTAGCTGCCTGACCGTGGTACTAATAGGATCAAAAAGAACACCTGTAATTTTCTTCAGGTAGCTTTATATACTGTAACCAGACAAGCCTGCCTGTCAGTAGGAAGATAACAGGAACGGATCTAGCTGAACACTGTGAGCAGGACGTACTGCACTAAATGTATATAGCAGGAACGGATCTAGCTGAACACTGTGAGCAGCACGCACTGTACTGAATGTAAATAGCAGGAACGGATCTAGCTGAACACTGTGAGCAGGACACACTGCACTGAATGTAAATAACAGGAACGGATCTAGCTGAACACTGTGAGCAGGACACACTGTACTAAATGTAAATAGTCTAGCTGCCTGACCGTGGTACTAATAGGATCAAAAAGAACACCTGTAATTTTCTTCAGGTAGCTTTATATACTGTAACCAGACAAGCCTGCCTGTCAGTAGGAAGATAACAGGAACGGATCTAGCTGAACACTGTGAGCAGGACGCACTGCACTGAATGTAAATAGCAGGAACGGATCTAGCTGAACACTGTGAGCAGCACGCACTGCACTGAATGTAAATAGCAGGAACGGATCTAGCTGAACACTGTGAGCAGGACGCACTGCACTGAATGTAAATAGCAGGAACGGATCTAGCTGAACACTGTGAGCAGGACGCACTGCACTGAATGTAAATAGCAGGAACGGATCTAGCTGAACACTGTGAGCAGCACGCACTGCACTGAATGTAAATAGCAGGAACGGATCTAGCTGAACACTGTGAGCAGCACGCACTGCACTGAATGTAAATAGCAGGAACGGATCTAGCTGAACACTGTGAGCAGGAAGCACTGTACTGAATGTAAATAGCAGGAACGGATCTAGCTGAACACTGTGAGCAGGACACACTGCACTGAATGTAAATAGTCTAGATAGAAGATAACAGGAACGGATCTAGCTAAACTGAATACAGTGTATATATATATATGCAACACCTGGGATGCATATATATACACAATACACTGTAAGTGCAGCTAACTGACTGACTGTTCTGCCTAATCTATCTAACTCAAATCAAACACTGTCTCTCTGTCTATCTCTTTCAACGCCGGAACACACACTACACAGGGCCGCCGTGCAGGCGGCCTTATATAGTGTGGGGCGTGTACTAAATCCCCTGAGCCATAATTGGCCAAAGCCTCCTTGGCTTTGGCCAATTACGGCTCTCTGTTCAGGCGGCGCTGTGATTGGCCAAGCATGCGGGTCATAGTGCATGCTTGGCCAATCATCAGCCAGCAATGCACTGCGATGCCGCAGTGAATTATGGGCCGTGACGCGCCACACGAATTTGGCGCGAACGGCCCATATCGTTCGCAATTCGACGGACGGTCGAACAGCCGATGTTCGAGTCGAACATGGGTTCGACTCGAACACGAAGCTCATCCCTACTCATCTTGATGGCTTTATGATTAAGCACCTGCTGGTGCAAAATGGGTCAAAGGCATTAGCTGCTTTTTCTGGATGTATCTGTGCTTTCTACTTTGTGTTTATACATGTGGGAGCTCTTGAATTTAACCTCTTACGCCACAAACTATTATCTACAGTAGAAGTAATCATGATATATTTATTTCTGGCCTGTGTGAAAGCATTAGCATAACTTTTAATAGAAACATATTTTTCTGTTTTTAGTTATTCTTCTACACCGATAACAGATTTTATTAGGAGTACAGGCAGCCCCTGAGTTACAAACATCCGACTTACAGATGACTCATACTTAAAAATGGAGGGTGACAACAGGAAGTAAGAGGAAATCTACCCCTAGGAAGGGAAGTTCACTCCTGTAAGAGTTATCATGGGATAAAGGTGTCTTCACTGAAGCTTTATCACCATTCCTTTGTTTCCACAACAACCCAAATTTTTCAAAATACAATTGTCACAGAAAGTGAGGCAAAATCTTCTGAACAGAGGCACAGGCAACTAAAAAAACATTATGGGGGGGTGTTCCCTATGCTGTGAAGCCAGCCAGATCACACAGAGAGGATCTCCCGCTGGGACACAGGATCTGAAATGCCGGCCGCTGTCAAACAAAGTCCCGCCTCCTGGACTGGCTCCTATGATAGACATCACACTACTTCAATTTCCCAGCATTGGACCAGTGTGCTACCTATCATAGGAGCTGATCCAGGAGGCCGGACTTTGTTTTACAGCGGCCGGCATTTCAGCTCCAAGCTCTGTCACAGAAGGAGTTCCCCTCTCTGTGTGAACCGGCTAGCTCTACTCTTCCCCTCCTCTCCCTTGCACACAGTTTCCTAGACAATCGATGGGGGGAGAATTGTCTCCCTTTCAACCCCACCTGCCACTGCCCCCCCTCCGATGAGGCTCCACACCCACCCTCAGCTTATATCCACTCGCCAAATGCGAGCAGGGGAGTAACAATTTCGAGGACTGGTGTGTGTGTGTATGTGTGTGTGTGTGTGTGTATTAATACTGTGTATACAGTACATACCTGTATATTATTGTATAAAACCAACAAGTTTCAAAATCAGCATTTCACACTATAATCGGTAGAGAAACATGCTGTATACACCCTTTACATTTCTTAGTTCTCCAGATGAGTATTATTCTATAACCTATGCCTTTGTTTTTAGCTTGACCTTATATTTTAGTCCCAGAGTCTACCATCCACTCAGAATACCTCTTTCTTTCTGTTCTGTTCTTTTATCTTTTCTTTTCTGTTCTTTTCTTCTGTCCTTTCTTTCTGTTCTTTTCTTTTGTGTAGTTCTTTATTTCTTGTAGTTCTTTATTTCTTGTAGTTCTTTAGCCTTTAAACTGAATTCCGCCCAACTTTTGCAACATCTAAGTCTAATAAACTAGCCAATAGATATGTTTTTGATAATCAGTTTGGGGTGACACAAACCTGTATGCGAGAGGACATTTCAGAGAAGGGATATAATAACTATCTATTAAACTCACACTGAGCTTGCCAACATTGGGATTGTAAAAAAGTGGGATTTGAAAAAGTGGAGTTTTCAAAACAGGAGTTGCGCTTCTGTTGAGATTTTGAATGGTGATTTTTTTTTGGTGCAAGTGATTTCTTCTCTACTTTGGAAACTTTACTATCAGCTTTTAAAATATTTTTTCATTTATTTTTTCTCTTGGTTTCTGTCACTTTTTAAACAATATTTTCCCTTCTTTCAGTCTGAAAATCAAAACATTATTGTAAGCAATTGTCAGCATCAATTCAAAAGAGCGAAGTTGTCAAACTGTGCTTTTTTTTTTTTTTTTTGGTGAGGAAGCAGGCAAAAACCTAGACAAAGGAGTGATTGAAAACTATAGCATATTTGATCAATGCAATAGCTTTTGATCTGTGCATTTGATACAGTTCCACATGCATGGCTAATGTGTGATTTAAAGTGTAAAGGATTAGAAAGTTCAGCCTGTAGATGCATAGAAAACTAGCTAAAAGACTGTATTCAGTGAGTAGTGATTAATAATTCATACACAGAATGGTCTTAGGTTATTAATGGTTTACTTGAAGGATTAGTGTAGTGGCCCTTACTTTTAACCTATTTTAAAAGAGATATAGAGTTTAGGGTAAAAAGTACTATTTCAGTGTTTGCAAATGCAAGGTATGTAGTGGAATTATGTTCCTACAGAAGGTCTCCAACTTACAAGCTGACCCCTATACACTATTTATTTGGGCAGCTATTTGGCAAATAATAAGGTTGTCAAAGGTAAAGTTATGCATTCAGGAGCTAAAAACATGCAGGCATCATGCATGTGCATTCTAGGAGAACAGCTGGAGAAGACACGCCAGTGCAGCCTCATCGGTGTCCTGATCAGCCACGCCAGTGCAGCCTCATCGGTGTCCTAATCTGCCCCACCATGGCAGCCTCATCAGTGTCCTGATCAGCCACACTAGTGCATCCTTATCAGAGTCCTGATCAGCCACACTAGTGCATCCTTATCAGTGTCCTGATCAGCCACACTAGTGCATCCTTATCAGTGTCCTGATCAGCAACACCAGTGCAACCTCATTTATGTCCTGATCAGCCACACCAGTGCAGCCTCATTTGTGTCCTGATCAGCCACACCAGTGCAGCCTCATAAGTGTCCCGATTAAGCACACCATGCAGCCGTCATCATTGCCCTAATTCAACCACATCTGCCCCAGTGCCACCTTCACAGCAGTATGGTGTTTTCGGAGCCAGCCATGTCCAAAAAATTTTACACAAGTGAGAAGGCATTTCAAATCTTCAACATGACAGATCAGAGTAGTGGGGAGCTCTCACTGTCTGATTCGGAGTACAAACCCATGAATGCCATACTTAGGAGGAGTAGCAGAATGTATTTTGGGGTATAATTCTAACTATGTCCATGCTGTGTGTTAGAAACATCTTATACTTGTAGATTGACAACTTTGTGTAAAAAAAAAAAAAAAAAAAATGTTCAAAAGACTCATTATGACTCATAGAAAATACATTGGGGTGTGTGGTGTATCCATTGTCCTGGTGCTCCAGGGCCTTCAAAAATCTGATAGGTAGTCAGAAAATTAGATGCATAATTTATGCCTAATTTATGCTCCTTGAAAGCCCAAAGGTGCTTCTTGGAGGGGTAGCAGAATGTGTTTTGGGGTGTAATTGCAAGTATGTCAATGCAACGTGTAAGAAATAAATGGTAAAATGACAATTTTGTTAAAAAAAATACAATTTTTTTTTTCTTTAATTCTTCATTTTCCAAAATGACTGTGGGAAAAAATTACAACTTCAAAAAGTTCCCCATGCCTCTTACTAAAAATACCATGAGGAGTCTACTTTCCAAAAAAGGGGTCATTTGGGGGGTATTTGTACTGTCCTGCCATTTTGGGCCTTAAAAAATTATGGGTAGTCAATACATTAGGACTGATCAATTTTCAAATACTGTATATACTCGAGTATAAGCCGAGTTTTTCAGCACATTTTTTTGTGCTGAAAATGCCCCCCCTCGGCTTAAACTCAAGTTAAGCAATTTTCTGATGCAAAGAATGACATTTTCTGAACTGACTTTGGGACCCTGTATCTCAGGACCACTTGTCTGCTAGGAACCCCAAATTTGGTGTGCAAACCCAGTGGAACTAGCACTACAACATATCCAAAGCTGGGGTTCCTAAGTGGCCCCGAGATATGTTGTCCCAAATTTAGTTCGGAAAATGTCATTCTCTGCTGCAGAAAAGTGCTTGACATTTTCCAAACTGATTTTGGGGCCCCGTATCTCAAGGCCACTTGGTGCTAAGAGCCATATGGATATGTTGTAGTGCTAGTGCCACTGGGTTTGCACACCAAATTTGGGGTTCCTAGCACCAAGTGGCCCCGAGATACGGGGCCCCAAAGTCGGTCAACTGTGTCCATCTGCAGCAATGTCATTTTGGGACCCTTTGGGTCCAGAGACCCCAAATTTTGGCTGAAGCTAGGGGGCATCTAGGAACCCTTAACCACAAAGTTTGAAGTTCGGGGGACCTATGGCTGCAAATGGGCACAGTGAGGCATGCAAATGGGCACAATGAGGCTGCAGGTGGGCATTGTTGACCCTCTTTTCCACTTACAGTAGCTGCGCATTTCTCACCCTAGGCTTATACTCGAGTCAATACGTTTTCCCGTTTTTTTGTGGTAAAATCAGGTGCCTCGGCTTATATTCGGGTCGGCTTATACTCGAGTATATACGGTATATGTACCGTAGCTTGTAGACTCTATAACTTTTACACAGAATAAACAGTATACACTGATTTGGCTTATTTTTTTACCAAAGAAATGTAGCAGATTAAAGATTGGTCTAAATGTTTTTATTTTTCAAAATGTTCAGTATTTTTTCTTGTATATAGCAAAAATAAATAATTCAATGGTGATTAAATACTACCAAAAGAAAGTTCCGTCTTAAAAAATATTAAAAAATGTATTTTGGGTGCAGTGTTGCATGCCTGAGTAATTGTCAGTCAAAGTATGACAACACTGAAATCTGAAAATTGCCCTCAGCAAGAAGGGGCTGAAAGTGTCTGGTATTGTAGTGCTAAAGGGATAGTGAGTATGTTTGAGTAGAAACCCTGAAACTTTTGTTTTTAAAACCTTTCAATTTTGAAAGGTGTGCAAGGAGAACTTACCCGTGGGCTTGTAGACTTTGGGAGTCCAAGGCTTGTGGTGAAACTGAGTTCTAGGCTTGGCTTTGGAGTTAGAGGACTGGGAGCAATAAAAGGAACTCTTCTTTTCTCTTTTCCAGTCAGGCTCTTAGCCTGGGACAAAAGGTTGTTTTTGACTCCTTTAATATGCTTAATAAAGTTGTCCAGAGAAGCAACAAAAGAGGTCCTCACCATCAAAGGGCATGAGCAACAGTTGATTTTTGCACGGATTTCTTACATATGTACAGACAGAAGGCCTATTCTAGATACCAGCCTTATGATATCTGCAAGCCTGTCAACAAGGTACATAGTTACATAGTTACATAGTAGGTGAGGTTGAAAAAAGACACAAGTCCATCAAGTCCAACCTATGTGTGTGATTATGTGTCAGTATTTCATTACATATCCCTGTATGTTGCGGTCATTCAGGTGATTATCTAATAGTTTCTTGAAGCTATCAATGCTCCCCGCTGAGACCACCGCCTGTGGAAGGGAATTCCACATCCTTGCCGCTCTTACAGTAAAGAACCCTCTACGTAGTATAAGGTTAAACCTCTTTTCTTCTAATTGTAATGAGTGGCCACGAGTCTTATTAAACTCTCTTCTGCGAAAAAGTTTTATCCCTATTGTGGGGTCACCAGTACTGTATTTGTAAATTGAAATCATATCCCCTCTCAAGCGTCTCTTCTCCAGAGAGAATAAGTTCAGTGCTCGCAACCTTTCCTCATAACTAAGATCCTCCAGACCCTTTATTAGCTTTGTTGCCCTTCTTTGTACTCGCTCCATTTCCAGTACATCCCTCCTGAGGACTGGTGCCCAGAACTGGACAGCATACTCCAGGTGCGGCCGGACCAGAGTCTTGTAGAGCGGGAGAATTATCGTTTTATCTCTGGAGTTGATCCCCCTTTTAATGCATGCCAATATTCTGTTTGCTTTATTAGCAGCAGCTTGGCATTGCATGCCATTGCTGAGCCTATCATCTACTAGGACCCCCAGGTCCTTTTCCATCCTAGATTCCCCCAGAGATTCTCCCCCCAGTGTATAGATTGCATTCATATTTTTGCCACCCAAATGCATTATTTTACATTTTTCTACATTGAACCTCATTTGCCATGTAGTCGCCCACCCCATTAATTTGTTCAGGTCTTTTTGCAAGATTTCCACATCCTGCAGAGAAGTTATTGCCCTGCTTAGCTTAGTATCGTCTGCAAATACAGAGATTGAACTGTTTATCCCATCCTCCAGGTCATTTATGAACAAATTAAATAGGATTGGTCCCAGCACAGAACCCTGGGGAACCCCACTACCAACCCCTGACCATTCTGAGTACTCCCCATTTATCACCACCCTCTGAACACGCCCTTGTAGCCAGTTTTCAATCCATGTACTCACCCTATGGTCCATGCCAACGGACCTTATTTTGTACAGTAAACGTTTATGGGGAACTGTGTCAAATGCTTTTGCAAAATCCAGATACACCATGTCAACGGGCCTTCCTTTATCTAGATGGCAACTCACCTCCTCATAGAAGGTTAATAGATTGGTTTGGCAAGAACGATTCTTCATGAATCCATGCTGATTACTGCTAATGATATCATTCTTATTACTAAAATCTTGTATATAGTCCCTTATCATCCCTCCAAGAGTTTACATACTATTGATGTTAGGCTAACGGGTCTGTAATTCCCAGGCATGTTTTTTGGGCCCTTTTTAAATATTGGTGCTACATTGGCTTTTCTCCAATCAGCTGGTACCATTCCAGTCAATAGACTGTCTGTAAAAATTAGGAACAACGGTCTGGCAATCACCTGACTGAGTTCCCTAAGTACCCTCGGATGCAAGCCATCTGGTCCCGGTGATTTATTAATGTTAAGTTTCTCAAGTCTAATTTTAATTCCGTCCTCTGTTAACCATGTAGGTGCTTCCTGTGTTGTGTCATGAGGATAAACACTGCAGTTTTGGTTACTGAAGCCCCCCGATTCACTCGTGAATACTGAGGAGAAGAATAAATTCAATACCTTTGCCATCTCCCCATCCTTTGTAACCAGATGTCCTTCCTCATTCTTTATGGGGCCAATATGGTCTGTCCTCCCTTTTTTACTGTTTACATACTTAAAGAATTTCTTGGGATTTTTTTTGCTCTCCTCCGCTATGTGTCTTTCATGTTCTATCTTAGCCGTCCTAATTGCACCCTTACATTTCTTATTGCATTCTTTATAAAGTCTGAATGCTGAGGATGATCCCTCAACCTTGTATTTTTTGAAGGCCTTCTCCTTTGCTTTTATATGCATTTTTACATTGGAGTTAAGCCATCCAGGATTTTTGTTCGCTCTTTTAAATGTATTACCCAATGGGATACATTGGCTAATGCCCTTATTTAATATGCTCTTAAAGCAAACCGATCTCTCCTCCGTATTCTTTGTTCCTAATATTTTATCCCAATTTATGCCTTTTAGCAAGGTTTGTAGTTTAGGGAAGTTGGCTCTTTTGAAATTCAGTGTCTTTGCGTTCCCTTCATGTTTCCTATTTGTGTGATTTATACGGAAACTAATTGATCTGCGATCGCTGTTACCTAAATTGCCCCGTATTTCCACATCTGTGATCAGGTCTGTATTGTTGGTAATCAGTAGATCCAGTAATGTTTTATTTCTAGTTGGTGCGTCTACTATCTGACCCATAAAATTGTCCTGCAAGACATTAAGGAACTGGCGAGCCTTAAATAAATGCGCGGTTCCCTCCGCCCAGTCTATGTCTGGATAATTAAAATCCCCCATTATGATAACACTTCCCATCCTTGCTGCTAATTCAATTTGTGATAGGAGATCCGTCTCCACTTCCTCCCTCAGGTTAGGGGGCCTATAGCATACTCCCAGTATTATTTTCCCCTTAGCTTCATCCCTTTGGAGCTCTACCCATAAGGATTCCACCTCCTCACTAGCTCCCTCAGTGATGTCATCTCTTACATTCACTTGTACATTATTCTTGATATATAGGCATACCCCTCCCCCTTTTTTACCCTCTCTATCCTTGCGGTGTAGGGTATACCCTTAAATGTTTGCCAGCCAATCATGAGAGCTGTTGAACCAGGTCTCTGAAATTCCCACAAAATCCAAATCCTCCTTGTACAACAGTATCTCTAGTTCACCCATCTTGTCCGCCATGCTCCTGGCATTGGTGAACATGCCACATAGTTTAGACCGGTCGCATATTGTCCTCGTATTGGGTGTTTCAAGATTGCAACTAGGACTTGCTACTATACTCACCTTGTGTTTTTGTGCTTTGGTTAACCTACCACTAATGCCCCCAATACTACCCTCTGGAATATCTTCCGCGCTGGCTATCACTGTCTCTGGACCCTCCCCCCCATCGCCTAGTTTAAAAACCCCTCTAACTTTTTGGCCATCTTCATTCCCAGCAGATCTGCACCCTCCTCGTTTAGGTGCAGTCTGTTCCTTCTATAGTACCGGTTACCGACTGAGAAGTCGGCCCAGTTCTCCAGGAACCCAAACCCCTCCTTACTACACCAGCTCTTCAGTCACTTGTTTACTTCCCTAATCTCCCTTTGCCTTTCTGGTGTGGCTCGATGTACCGGAAGTATTCCTAAGAACACTACCTTGGAGGTCCTTTTCCTCAATTTAGCACCTAAGTCCCTAAAATCGTTCTTTAGGACACTCCATCTGCCAATAGGTGTTTTATACAGACTTGACTAACAAGGTAGAGTTTTTTAAATTTTATTTTATTCTAGTTTCTAGTCTAGAGGTAGTGCAGGGCAACGGGCATACATAGTAGGTGAGGTTGAAAACTGTTGGGAGAAAGATAACTGAATGATCAGTAAGGACTGAACTGGGGTCTCTAGACATCCTGCATCTTTAGACCATACACCCAGGGTCTGGTAGAAGGACATGACAACAATGACCGGTTGCGGGACAGGGCCTGCTAAGGAGAATAAGGCCTTGGAGAGGGCTTCAAGTCTTGTTAGGGCAGGAAATGTCTGGATCCATTTCCCTTTTGAGGTATTGCTAGGCAAAACATTTAGAAAAAGTGAATAACTATGGATTAGGCTAGTCACCATACAAAACAAATGTCAAGCCTGTCAATGTCAGGCTGTTGGGTAGGGGTCCCTCAAGCTGCACAGGAGCTGTTAATGGATGGAGGGCCTGCAGGGCTGCTCTTTCTGTGCCTAAGATCCGACATATTGCAAGTGTGTAGGAGTACAGGTCACACAGGGAGTACTCACATCCAACTGCAGAACCAGGGAAGGTAATTTGGCTGTCTGGGACCCAGTCACTGAAACGCAGCAGGAAGCCTCTGGCTTGTCTATTCAGAAGATCACAGTAGCAGTGGTGCAGGTTTTGAGTAAAGAGTGGGAAAGTCATTAAAGCTGTTGCACAATGTAAAAGTAGGCTTGGCACAGTTCATGCATAGTAAAAGTGACACAAAGAGGAAGCCATGCAGGCTCAGTAGGTGGGCATGGGATTCCAAATTTAAAAGTGGTTTGGTGTCCGCAAAGGAATTACAAAAATAATTATTTGAAAAGGTGTGCAAAACCAATATCTCTGTAGTGATCAATACAAAAATATGTGTGTGAAAAAAAAAAGTTAACTCATATTAAACCATAATGAACAATGTACACAATAATGAAATAGCAGTCCTGTAACATGTAATTCACTTATGCATAACAAAGAAATAAACTTCAAAGAGAAATATATAAAAGTCCAAATGTGAAATCTTGAAAATGACGTGTAAGAATCCCAAACCACCTCATAGACAAGTGTTCCAGTTCCCTTACCAAACAGTAATGCTCTCCAAATGGTAAGAGATCAACAACAAAGAAATAATTCCATTGGGTGGCTACCACTCAGGATACCACTGATTCCACCACAACCACGGCCCTTCCCTGCTTATCCGAAGCCAGCACCTCAAAGTAATTATAGGTAGGGGAAAGAACAAAGATAAATAGAGTAGTATGTTAAAACCACATGATTTATTAAAAGTAGATATACTCACAAAAGAATGACACAGGCAAAACACATCACACCAGGGATCAACAGTGGGTGTACAACATCATATGCCACTGGCCTTGACTGTTGCCAAAATTTCTATTGCAGACAGCTTGTAGTTCTCAATGAACTACAAGGGCACAGGTGAGCACTCTTGTAGTTATTTGACACTTCCTACAGCTTTCAAACAGAAAATCTCTACAGAGGTATGGGCAGAAGCCTGTAGCACGTGTCTGCAGGGGTCTGACCTTGCACCCACAGTCTGTTTATCGCGGGTGCAATGTTCTGAAGACTCCTGAGAATAAAAATAATAAATGCACGTTTTTTAAACTGCAAAAACACGTGAATATATTTATGTATTTTTTTTAAATACTGAACTTCGACTTTAACACTAAACAATGTGCATTTCTGGACCAAGCCCTGAGGATCACATTGGAAAAAGTTTCTTCCCTCTGCACTTCACAATGGATGGAGATCCTGATGAAAAGAGTAAAGGAGAGCAACACAACCACCATTCAATAACTATTATACAATCTTCAGAAGTTTGAAGATGTTCGATGTTACCATATGTGTAAGCAACTAATTTCCAAGTATGCTAAAGCATTTGAAGACAATCTATGTATTCACAAACAGAACACAATTAGGAGAGACATTATCAAAATGACTGGATCAATGGAAAATAATAAAAAACAAGAGACAGATGATTAATGGAGAAGAGAGCAAAGTAAATTCGCACAACATAAATAAGTAATTGATTCCCCCAATACATCATAGGAAAATAAGGAGGAACACAAATACCAATTACAACCATAACAAAAAAGAAATATAAAACAATCAACCCTCTACAATAAAGAATACATCCAGAACATGTGAAGAACACACCAAACATGCACAATATCAAAAGGAATGAGGAAATAGAGGGTCTGCAACTAAGAACCAACCTATAGGAGCCAAACACATAGCCTAACGAAGCCCATATTCAACAAATTGGAGTGGGGATGCATCCCCAGAGGAAAATACAGATAAAGAAAACCCTAATAAATAACCCATATAACAAGAACCTCCATAATGCATCAGTCAAAGAGAGACTCGTTTTAATACCCAATCTATAATCCCTTCAGAATTCAAGCAACAGATAACTTGAAGAAACAGACTGTAGTTGGTCATGTTACAACCCCAGAAATTACAGAACAACAGCCACTATACCAGTGGTGGCTGGTGCTCAAAATTTTTTGGGGGGCGCAAACAAACTGAAAAATTCTGAAAAAAACCCCCATCAGTTGCAGCCTCACTGTGCCCATCAATCACAGCCACTGTGCTCATCAAACGCAGCCATTGTGCCATCAAACGCAGCCACTGTGCCCATCAAAGGCAGCCACTGTGCCCCATCAATTGCAGCCACTGTGCCCCATCAATTGCAGCCACTGTGCCCATCAATTTCTGCCACTGTGCCATCAAACGCAGCCACTGTGCCATCAAATACAGCCACTGTGCCCCATAAAATGTAGCCACTGTGCCCATCAATTGCCGCCACTGTGCCATCAAACGCAGCCACTGTGCCATCAAATGCAGCCACTGTGCCCCATAAAATGCAGCCACTGTGCCCTTCAGTTGCTGTCACTGTGCCATCAAACACAGTCACTGTGCCCATCAATTGCCGCCACTGTGCCCATCAATTGTTCCCACTGTGCCCCATCAAACGCAGCCACTGTGCCATATCAAAAGCTGCCAGTGTGCCACCCGCCGGCCCGCTGTCTACACTTACCTGTATCGGTGGGACAGCTCCTCGATGTCTTCTCCTGTCCTCTCTTCCTGTCCTGTGCGATGATTGGACGCATGGCGTCCAATCACAGCACCTGTCATTTCAGCCAATCAGGTGACGGGTAACAGATCCGAGCACCTGATTGGCGGAGAGACAGTTTAGTGTTAGTAAAAAGGGAAATGCAGTGCTCAAAAAGGTGAAGTAACAATGTAACCAGTCCGTGAATATTACACCTAGTGATGAAACATGAGTTCATGAAATCCAAACTACTAGTATGCAAAGGAGTGTAATGAGTCCACACTGTAGAAAGAAATCAATCCAAACTTGAGTGTTGGGAAAGTCCTACAAGGACTGGTGTGGGTGATATGAATCCGTGGGTGAAAAAACAAAATCAGTGATATGCGATGTGAATCCGTGACTGAAGAACAACATCAGGGGTATGAAACACCAATGAATAGAGAAGGGTGGGTTCTCTTACCGGATGGAGTGGACTCCCGTGTCTTATGACATGGAGTCAATGAAACATTGAGCCCCACCGAGGCAATGAAGAGATCTCCGGAAGGCTGGAACTTCTGCGGTACACCTTGACTCCACTGAAGCGATGATGTAATATCCAGAAGACTGGAGCCGACCCGGTATACTTCGACCAATGGGCATCAAACAATCATCTGGAAGGGTCATCAAACCAGGCTTTTTCAGGGCCTCGTAGTGAAAATGGCCAGTAGAATGCGATCTCTCCCATCAGGATGATATGTAAAGAGAAATCAAAACTTCCACATTGTGCAGATAAATTTTTGATTCGGCATTACATCGCTTTAACTGACAATTGTGTGGTCGTGCAACGTTGTACCCAAACAAAATCTCTTTTTTTCCCACTAATAGAGCTTTCGTTTGGTGGTATTTGATCACCTCTGCGGTTTTTATTTTTTGCGCTATAAACAAAAAAAGAGCAACAATTTTGAAAAAAAAGCTATATTTACTTTTTGCTATAATAAATATCCCCCAAAAATATATATAAGAAAATGTTCTTTCTCTTTTTAGGCCAATATTTATTCTTCTACATATTTTTGGTAAAAAAAAAATCATAATAAGTGTACATTGATTGGTTTGCGCAAAAGTTATAGCATCTACAAAATAGGGAATAGATTTATGCATTTTTATTATATATATATTTTTTTTATTAGTAATGGCGGTGATCTGTGATTTTTATCAGAACTGTGACATTGCGGCTGACAGATTGGACACTTTTGACACTATTTTTGGACCATTGACATTTATACAGCAATCAGAGCTAAAATAGCCACTGATTACTGTGTAAATGTCACTGGCAGGGAAGGGGTTAAACACTAGGGAGTGATCAACGGGTTAAATGTATTCTCTCAGCGTGTTCTAACTGTAGGGTAGATGGGGTACCTAGGACATGACAAAGATCATTGCTCTCAATGACAGGGAGCAGTAAATCCCTGTCATGTCACTAGGTAGAATAGGGAAATGCCTTGTTTACATTTGCATTTCCCCGTTTTGCCTCTCCTCGTCACAATCGATGGCCACCGGCAGGCATCAAGTCTGTGGGACCCGCAGGCACGCTCCCACGGCGTGCGCGAGCCCGCTAGCCTGGGATTACGAAGGGATGCATGGGTACGCCCTTTTGTGCAACCCATGCCATTCTGCCGACGTATATTGGCGTGCGGCGGTTGGGAAGCGGTTAAAGATTCCAGTCACTTACTAGACACTTTAAAGTGATATTAAAGGCTTTTTTATATCAAACATGTCATACTTACCTGCTTTGCAATGGTTTTGCACAGAGCAACCCCGATCCTCCTCTTCTCGGGTCCCCCCACTAGTGATCTTGGCCCCTCCCTCCTGCAGGAAGCTTGCAATGGGGGCACCCAAGCAGGCTTATTCCGAGCTGCAGGTTTGCGTGTCCATTCACACACAGAGCTGCGGCTCAGCCATTCCCCCTCTCTTTCCTCATTGGCTCGCTGGCTGTGATTGACAACAGCGAGCACCAATGGCTCCTGCTGCTGTCTTAGGCAATGAGGAGGGAGAGTCCCCAGAGAGCCAAGGCTCTCGTGCACATCGCTGGATCAAGATGGGGCTCAGGTAAGTATTAGGAGGGCTGGGGGGACTGCTGCACAGAGAAGGTTTTTTACCTTCTTGCATAGAATGCATGAAGGTAAAAAAACCTTGAGCCTTTAGAACAACTTTAAGTAATAAAACTGGGACTGGTACATCAGGTTATCCTTAAACTTCTATACCACATCTAGCAGGATATGCAGCTTAGGACAATTTTTTTTCCATCAATTAATCTCTATTACAATTAATTTCTGAATGCACATGGTTTGCACTGGAGCACAACTACTATTCAGTTTCTTGACACTTTCTACCTGCAGAAAACTGTGACAGCTATGGAAGCCAACTTTACACCGTGGTATGCAAAGCTATCCATGAGATTCTAGAATAGACACTTTATTTGGTCAAATAATCATCTTGCAAATTATCTAATATTTTATGGTTGCTACATAGATGATGTAGGATAGGGATGGGCCGAACAGACCCCTGTTCGGTTCGCACCAGAACTTCCGAACACCACGAAAGTTCGGACCCGATTAATGAACCCCATTAAAGTCAATGGAACCCAAAAATCAAAAAATCAAAAGTGCCCATTTTGAAGGCTTAAATGCAAGTGATTGGGCATACAATGGTTATAGGGGTCCGGGTCTTGCCCTGGGGGCACCTTCAGTTTCCTCCTCTGCTCTATCTTGCACCCAAGTAGCTTTAGTGACATCATCATCATCATCTCTATCTCCTCCATCTTCATCATTACCACTGGAGACAACATGGCAATATGCTGCGGCTTGGTCAACATGAATGCCAATTTGTCTACCAGTGTTCCTCCCTCTCTCTAGGCTCATGTTCCTGTCATCCTCAACCTCAGAACCAACATCTAAATCCAGTAATGGCTGGGCATGATCAAGGTGCAAGTGGCTGACGCTGTG
This sequence comes from Lithobates clamitans, assembly GCA_037952925.1. Lineage (NCBI taxonomy): Eukaryota > Metazoa > Chordata > Amphibia > Anura > Ranidae > Lithobates > Lithobates clamitans. The sequence goes on from JBBGZY010001695.1 coordinate 763,639, forward strand.
GTCAAATAACTCAGCTGACTCCTCAATGGCTGATGTTGGGGCTATGGCAGGAATAGATGTGGACAAGGAGGCAGGTTTATCCATTATGGCAGCTGCAGAGGACTGCACACTTGTCTCTACTTGCTTGACAGAGGATGAGAAGGATGAGGAAGGTATAGTAAGCCAGTCCACCACCTCCTCTGCATGCTGTGGCTGGATAGCACGGGCAAACTCACTAAAGAGAGGAAATGATGCCCTGCCTGAGGACTGACCACCACGTCCACCTTTGTCTGTGGACACATTTGTTGCTGGCCCCCTCACAGTGCCAAGGGAACATCTGCCTCTCCTTGTTATGCTCTAAGACATTATTGGGAGGGAGGGGGCGGTGCTTATAAGCAAGTGGAAAGGAGAAGTTGAAATCTGTACATAGATGCACTTTAATCAATGTAAAGAGGTGTTTGGTGCACTTTCATTTGAGTACTCACACTACACAGACACACTCCACGGATACACTATAATATACTGCAATATAATGTGCCAAACGTACAGTGACGCACATAACTATATGGCGTTAAACTGGCAGTGACGCATGCAAAACGATATGGCATTAAACTGGCAGTAATGCACACAGAACTATATAGCATTAAACTGGCAGTAACGCACGCAAAATATGGCATTAAACTGGCAGTAACGCACACAGAACTATATGGCATTAAACTGGCAGTAACGCACACAGAACTATATGGCATTAAACTGGCAGTAACGCATGTAAAACTATATGGCGTTAAACTGGCAGTAATGCACACAGAATTATATGGCGTCAAACTAGTAGTAACACACAAAACTATATGGCGTTAAACTGGCAGTAACGCATACAGAAGTAATTGCCGTTAAACTGGCAGTAACGTACGCAGAAGTAAATGGCGTTAAACTAGCAGTAACACAATCAAATAGATGGTGTTCCTCCGTCACTACACTGACGCTATCTGAACTGTCTCTACTCTAGCTATGCACTAATGTCAAGATTACTGACACAGTCTCACTACACTACACTGAAACTATATGAGCTGTCCCTACTCCGCACTAATGTATGTATGAATGACATGGTCTCACTACACTACAGTGAAACTATCTGAGCTGTCCCTACTCTAGCTGCAAACCATGCAAAGCTGAATGATGGTCCTCCTCACTACACTCACACTATCCCTAGACTGACACTAAACTAATATTCTACACTGACAATTGAAGCAAAATAGCACAGTATAGCACACTAACTAACAGCACTGAACAGAGCCCTGTACTAACTCTCTCCACGCCAAAATAACACTAAAAATGGCTGCCATTGAAAGAATACTTTTATACTGTGGGGCGGGAATGAGCCGTGATTGGATAAAGTCATGATGACAGTGTCCAATCATGACTGACAGTGCTCTGTACCCTAATTGCCTGAAGCTTTCACTGCTTCAGCCAATCAGGGCTTGCAATGCACTGTTCAGTGTAGCAATGCATTATGGTCAGTTCGGGGGGGGGCGAACAAACGTCGAACGACCCGTTTGTTCGGCTGTTCGCCGAACAACCTAATGAAAAAAGTTTGTCCCGAACCGTTCACCCATCCCTATTCATATAATAAGGCATATCTTCCCAACGAGGATATTTAGTTCTTGTGACTCCCTGAAAGAAGAATTTGCGTCACACTATTAGGGCCTAATTCTCCCAAGCACCTATCCTGCAACAGCACTCCTTAGAATCTAGTTTAAAGGCCTCCGATCTTGGCAAGTCCCTTTCCTAAACGTATGCCTTCCTTATAACTCACCATAGGGTAGGACCTCTCTGCTGTTCCATTCAAGTGGAAAATTATCCCTACGTTCTTTGAAGAGGAGTGAGAAGATATGGTAGGTCAATATACTAAATTGATATCTGCTAGGGTTCAATTTATCTCGTTGAAATTTTTACATAGAATATACCCTCAGAGGTCACACGGCATCAATACCATGGTTTCTTTTATCATTTTGTGTGGAACTGCCCCTTGATTGTCGATTATTGGAAGCAAGGTACATCCCCATTAGCCAAGGCACTAAAACTATTGCTGGCTCTAGATCCCCTAGGTTTTTTTGTTTGGAAATTCTGACTGCTGGTGTTCTACATGTTCTACTATGCTAGAAGGGCAAATCTCCTAAATGGAAACTCACCGCCCCATCCTCCTACAATGATTGGTGCTCAGCTATTAGATCAGCACTCCCCCTATACCAACTGACATATATGAGCAGAGACTGCCCAGACAAATATGACAATATCTGGGTTCTGCATGGTTGGATTGGTCCAGAAGGAGGAGCAGCACGTTTTGAAGTTTTAAACCCTTGTTTTTGATGCTTTTTTGCATGCAGTTTTCATGCATTTTGTGATTTTTCATTTTTTTGTCTCTGTAAAGACACTATAAACACACTGTATATAGATGGTTGCTAAGGAGCTGGCCAGAAAGTCGACCGCCACATCCTTAATGAGTCATCAGCTTACAGCGGGGTTCCCTGCTGACAGCTGAATGCAAAAAAAATAATTGCCGGCAAAAAAATAATTGTAAAATAAAACAGTGTAGGGTTTGGAGAGGACCCCCCTCTCCTTCGGGGCTTGTATGGGTTTGGAGAGGACCCCCCCACACCAAACTTTTTTTTAAAAGTGAGTGCCCCCCTCCTGAAACATACCATTCCACATGCCCTCAGCATGGCTCTGCCCCCCCACCCCAAAGCACCTTGTCCTTATATTTACAAGGGCCTCTTCCCCACAACCCTGGCTGGTGGTTGTGGGGTTCTGTGGGCAGGGGGCTTATCAAAATCTGGAAGCCCCCTTTAAGAAATTGTACCCCTACCCATTCACCAAAAAAAAGCATTCCAGTGTTACGAAAAACAAGAGACGGTTTTTGACCTTTATCACAAAATGAGGAATGTCCCCTGTTGTTGCTCCTACGTGTCTTCTTTCTTTCATTGTCTTCTTCCTCTGATCTTCTCCCCCCAATGTCTTCTCCCTTTGGTGATGTCTTCTCCCTCCTCTGCCTTCTCACTCCAGTGAGGTCTTCTTCCTCCGCCACCGCCGATCCGCTAAAAATAAAAAAAAGGTCCTATTCCTTCCCGGACCGCTCCTTGGCAACCAGCTATATACAGTGTTTTTAAAAGGTAAAAAACCCCCCCCGCAAAACGCATAAAAAAAACACATCACAAATGCAACACTTGCGTTTCTGGTGCGACTCCATTGATGTCTATTACACGGAAAACACAAGAAAAAAAGTCCCCAACCCTTTACAAAAATGCACCAGCTGCATAATGCATAGTTGTAAACGTGTACCATAGGAAACCATGTTAAATGGACTATAGTGCGTTTCTGCAAACTGCAAAATGCACTAAGCAATGCATAGGTGTGAAAATAGCGTAAGTCAGAATAAGTTTGCAGGAAAAAAATGAAAAGTTCTACATGCTTTTACATATTTGTGGACATAAACGGCATGGATATAAACATTTGTTGATATCTGTTTATGTCCATTTTTAGGCAAGAGAAACATATTATTTGTTTATACTTTTGTGACCTATCACCAGTCTCTTTGACAATTTAAAAAAAATGGACATGCATAAAAAAAAAAAAAAAAAAAAAACAATCCAAAAACAGATGTTAACTAAACTGAACTTGAAGACAGATTTACAAGCTGATGTAAACTGGTGTAACCTGAATCAGTATTCATCAGAATGACCAAAAGGGTTATTTTGCATAAGCGTCAACAGTTCTGTAAAAAAATTACGTTGTACAAAATTTTTTTACATTGCTTTTTTCAGTTGTTGAAGAAAAAGTCATAGGGTTCTTTCACACGAATGCCATCAGTACTGTTATGAACACTAATAAGAATGTACATGAAAACTGAATAAAAGTGTATATATAAACTAGAAAAGGTACAATTTCTGGGGAAATTGTGAAAAGTGTTCTTGCCTCTACAACTGGAGTGGGCGGAGTAACTGGGTGGAGTGGCTTGAGTAACTGTTGTGTGGTTGGAGTGGCTGGAGTAACTGTGAAAAGTGTTAAAAAGCTTAATATTTTAAAAAGTATAAATAGTAGTAAAAAAGTGGAAGTCTCATCATTAGCTGAAAGAGCTGAACATTTTTTTCAAAAATTATGATTATTTTTTTCAAAAATTATTTTTTTTTTTCAAAAATATTTTTTTTTCAAAAATGATTTTATTTTTATTTTTTTCAAAACTTATTATTTTTTTTTTTCAAAAATTATTTTTTTTTTCAAAAATTATTATTTTTTTTTTTTCAAAAATTATTTTTTTTTTTCAAAAATATATTTTTTTTTTACATGGGGCGGTCATAATGTTTTGGCTGATCATGGGGTGGTCATAATGTTTTGGCTGATCATGGGGTTGTCAGCTTTTGTCACCTCCCACTCTAGTTTTGAACATTTCGCCATTCATTCCTATGGGACCAATTTCGCCGCAAAAACGTCATTTCGTGGACCATTCGGCGAAACATTCCACAAAGTAATAACACACCAATCGGGAACAATCCGCTCGTTTCGGTATATTACTTGTCTCTGTAGTGTAAAAACTGTGGGAGGAGTCTACAAGCATTATCAAGTCTAGCAGATGAAGTCACATGCATTTGGGGTGTCTCAGCATCTTGTGTTTACAACCACTGTTTCCTAGCAACGCTCATGCCCTGTTTATGCTTCCCAAATACTACTTCATCAAAACTGCCCCATCAGAATTACCCCATCAAAACTGCCCCATCATATTCCTCTATTATAAATCAGTAAATCAGAAAATGAGGGAGTGGCGGCAGTTTAGAAATCATGTTCTGATTTTCCAGCTTTTGTCATCTCCCACTCTAGTTTCCCCATTCATTCCTATGGGACCAATTTCGCCACAAAAATGACGATATTTCGTGAACCATTCGGCGAAACGTTCCACAAAGTAATAGCACACCATTCGGGAACAATCCGCACGTTTCGGTATATTACTTGTCTATGTAGTGTAAAAACTGTGGGAGGAGTTAGGGTGGTAAATTTGGCTATAATAATAATAAATATGTGAGATAACAGTAAGGCTCGATTCACACAGGGGCAATACAACTTCAACGCGACTTCAACACGACTTTTGGATCCGACTTTGCCCTGCGACATGTGTCCGACTTTCAATGAACGGGGATCCGACTTGGATCCCCGCCACTGTGTTTGGTATGAATCTTGAGGGGGAACTCCGCGCCAAATTTTAAATAAAAATCCGGCATGGGTTCCCCCTCCAAGAGCATACCAGGCCCTTGGGTCTGGTATGGACCTTGAGGGGAACCCCCTACGCCGAAAAAACGGCGTGGGGGGTCCCCCCCAATCCATACCAGACCCTTATCCGAGCACGCAGCCTGGCCGGACAGGAATGGGGGTGGGGACGAGCGAGCGCCCCCTCCTGAACCGTACCAGGCCGCATGCCCTCAACATGGGGGGGTTAGTGCCTTGGGAGAGGGGGCGCGTTGCGGGCCCCCCCCCCAAAGCACCTTGTCCCCATGTTGATGAGGACAAGGGCCTCTTCCCGACAACCCTGGCCATTGGTTGTCGGGGTCTGCGGGCGGAGGGCTTATCGGAATCCGGGAGCCCCCTTTAATAAGGGGGCCCCCAGATCCCGGCCCCCCACCCTATGTGAATGAGTATGGGGTACATCGTACCCCTACCCATTCACCTAGGGAAAAAGTGTCAATTAAAAAAAAAACACTACACAGATTTTTAAAGTATTTTATTAGACAGCTCCGGGGGTCTTCTTCCGACTTTGGGGGTCTCTCCGGTTCTTCTCCGCGCTCTCCGGGTCTTCTGCCGGGCTCCTCCGCTCTCTTCTGCTCTTTTGCCGCTCTTTTGCTAAAGCGGAGGAGCCCGGTCTTCAATCTTCTGCCCTCTTCTCTTCTTCTGATGTTGACACGACGCTCTCTCCGGCTAGAATGCTCTCTGTGCGTTCTGCTCTGACTCATATAGGCGGTGACCCCGCCCCCTTATGCCGTCACAGTCCCTGGGCATGCTGGGACTATGACGACATAAGGGGGCGTGGTCATCGGGTGATGACCACGCCCTCTAAAACGTCACAATCCCAGCATGCCCAGGGACTGTGACGGCATAAGGGGGCGTGGTCACCACCTATATAAGTCAGAGCGGAGCGCTCAGAGTGCATTCTAGCCCCAGAGAGCGTCGTGTCAACATCAGGAGAAGAGGGCAGAAGGCAGAAGATTGAAGACCGGGCTCCTTCGCTATAGCAAAAGAGCGGCAAAAGAGCAGAAAATAGCGGAGGAGCCCGGCAGAAGACCCGGAGAGCGCGGAGAAGAACCGGAGAGACCCCCGAAGTCGGAAGAAGACCCCCGGAGCTGTCTAATAAAATACTTTAAAAATCTGTGTAGTGTTTTTTTTCTAATTGACACTTTTTCCCTAGGTGAATGGGTAGGGGTACGATGTACCCCATACTCATTCACATAGGGTGGGGGGCCGGAATCTGGGGGCCCCCTTATTAAAGGGGGCTCCCGGATTCCGATAAGCCCTCCGCCCGCAGACCCCGACAACCAACGGCCAGGGTTGTCGGGAAGAGGCCCTTGTCCTCATCAACATGGGGACAAGGTGCTTTGGGGTGGGGGGGCCGCAGCGCGCCCCCCTCCCCAAGGCACCAACCCCCCATGTTGAGGGCATGCGGCCTGGTACGGTTCAGGATAGGGGTGGGGCGCCCGCTCGTCCCCCACCCCCATTCCTGTCCGGCCGGGCTGCGTGCTCGGATAAGGGTCTGGTATGGATTGGGGGGGACCCCCCACGCCGTTTTTTCGGCGTAGGGGGTTCCCCTCAAGGTCCATACCAGACCCAAGGGCCTGGTATGCTCTTGGAGGGGGAACCCATGCCGGATTTTTATTTAAAATTTGGCGCGGAGTTCCCCCTCAAGATCATCTGAGCACAAGTCGCATGCCGAAGTCGGATCATGCGAGACGGCGATCCGACTTTGATCCGACTTCAATGATAGTCAATAGGCTGAAGTCGGATCAAAGTCGGATCAAAGTAGTACAGGGAGTACGCTCTGAAGTCGGAGCGACTTCAGTAGCGTCTATTAAGACGCTAGCGTTCACTCCCATTGAGACTATTTCTGGGGCGACTTGAGGGCGTACAAGTCGGATCCCAAGTCGCCCCAGTGTGAACCGAGCCTTAGTGGTCTTGCTATGCAAGAACACTTAATAAAAAATACGTATATGTTTATTTACTGATAATGGATGTAAATGGAAGACAGCTGTTTACGTCTATTTTTGTGCACAAAACTGGAAAAAGTATCAGATAAAAGAAAGCAAACCTTTTCCATTCTTTCCTTCAGACATAAACCGACTTAGGTAAAAATGGATGTAGGTCCATTTACATCTGGCCATTTATAGACATACAGTGCCTTGAAAAAGTATCCATACCCCTTAAAAAATCAGGTTACAACTAAAAACGTAAATGTATTTTATTGGGACTTTATGTGATAGACCATCACAAAGTGGCACACAATTGTGCAGTGGAAGGAAAATGATAAATGGTCTTCAATTTTTTTTTACAAATCAATATCTGAAAAGTGTGGTGTGCATTTGTTTTCAGCCCCCCCCTTGAGTCAATACTTTGTGGAACCATCATTTGCTACAATTGCCTTGCTTTGTCTTTTTGGGAATGTCTCCACAAGCTTTGCACATCTAGAGACTGACATTTTTGCCCATTCTTTGCAAAATAGCTCAAGCTCTGTCAGATTAGATGGAGAGCGTCTGTGAACAGCAATTTTTAAGTCTTTCCACAGATTCTCAATTGGATTTAGGTCTGAACTTTGGGCCATTCTAACACATGAATATGCTTTATTCTAAACCATTCCATTGTAGCTCTGGCTGTGTGTTTTAGCGTTGTTTTTCTGTTGGCAGGTGAACATCTGCCCCAGTCTCAAGTCTTTTGCAGACTCGAACAGGTATTCTTCTAAGATTACCCTGTATTTTGCTCTATCCATCTTCCCATCAACTCTGACCAGCTTCCCTGTCCCTGCTGAGAAAAGCATCCCCACAACATGATGCTGTCACAACCATGTTTCATGGTGGGGATGGTGTGTTCAGGGTAATGTGCAGTGTTATTTTTCCGCCACACATAGCATTTTGCTTTTAGGCCAAAAAGTTCAATTTCGGTCACATTTGACCAGAGCACCTTCTTCCTCGTATTTTCTGTATCCCCCACATGGCTGCTAGCAAACTGCAAACAGGACTTCTTATGGCTTTCTTTCAACAATGGCTTTCTTCTTGCCACTCTTCCATAAAGGCCAGATTTGTGGAGTGCACGACTACTAGTTGTCCTGTGGACAGATTCTCCCACCTGAGCTGTGGATCTCTGCAGCTCCTCCAGAGTTATAATGGGCTTCTTGGCTGCTTCTCTGATTAATGCGTCCAGTTTAGGTGGATGGCCACGTCTTGGTAGGTTTGCAGTTGTGCCATACTCTTTCCATTTTCGGATGATGGATTGAACAGTGCTCCGTGAGATGTTCAAAGCTTGGGCTATTTTATTATAACCTAAGCCTGCTTTAAACTTCTCCACAACTTTATCCCTGACCTATCTGGTGTGTTACTTGGCCTCCATGATGCTGTTTTTTCCGCTAAGGTTCCCTAACCAACCTCTGAGGGCTTCACAGAACAGCTGTATTTATACTGAGATTAAATTACACACAGGTGGACTCTATTTACTAATTAAGTGACTTCTGAAGGCAATTGGTTCCACTAGATTTAGTTAGGGGTATCAGAGGAAAGGGGGCTGAATACAAATGCATGCCACACTTTTCACATATTTATGTGTAACAATTATGTGCCACTTTGTGTTGATCACATAAAATCCCGATAAAATACATTTACGTTTTTGGTTGCAACAATTTCAAGGAATATGAATACTTTTTCAAGGCACTGTAATTGTGGTTCAGGCTGGATCTGGGTGAAAACTGAGAGACAAATTCCGACTGAATGCCTATGTGAAAGGGCTCTGTACAAAATGCCAGAGATTGGTCCTTGATGGTAAATATGTGCCACTATTGTTTGTGTTCCTTTTGGGGGGGGGGGGGTGCTTTGATTATTTAGAAGTCCACCTGCAAGAGAGCTCTGAAAAAGACAGGAAATAGCCAGCAAGTGTTGATGAAGTGCTGTGTGGAGCTGAACACAATGAGGTTAATTTATGAAAACTGGAGCTCTGCAAAGAAACCAGTCAGCTTCCAGGTTTTTTTGTCAAAGATTAACCGCTTCCGGACCAGCCGCCGCAGCTTTACTGCGGCAGGCTGGCTCCCCTGCACGAAACCACGTAACTGTACATGGGCTCGCTGGGTGGTCCGGATAGCAGGCGCACGCGCCAGCTGCACAGCGGGGGTGCCGATGCTCATGGCCGACGGTCGCGATGACCTCCGGCCACGAGCGATCGTGAGCTGGAGACACAGAACAGGGACGAGTGTGTGTAAACACACAGTTCCCTGTTCTGACAGGAGTGACAGATCGTGTGTTCCTATTAGCTAGGAACAACGATCTGTCACTTCCTGTATTTAGTCCCTCCCCCTTCAGTTAAAATCACCTCTTAGGGAACACAGTTAACCCCTTCACCGCCCCCTAGTTTTAACATCTTCACTGCTAGTGACATTTTTACAGTAATCAATGCATTTTTAATCGCACTGATCGCTGTATTAATGGCAGTGGTTCCAAAAATGTGTCAAAATTTTCCGATGTGTCCGCCATAATGTCGCAGTCACAATAAAAATCGCAGATCGCCGCCATTACTAGTAAAAAAATTAAATAAATAAAAATGCTATAAATCTATCCCTGATTTTGTAGACACTATAACTTTTGCGCAAACCAATCAATATACGCTTATTGCGATTTTTTTTTTTTTACCAAAAATATGTGGAAGAATACATATCAACCTAAACTGAGGAAAAAAATAGTTTTTTTTATATATTTTTGGGGGATTATATTATATTATTAAAATTAAAAAATAATGTTTTTTTTTTTTCCAAAATTGATGCTTTTTTTGTTTATGGCGCAAAAAATAAAAACTGCAGAGGCGATCAAATACCACCAAAAGAAAGCTCTATTTGTGGGAAAAGACGTCAATTTTGTTTGGGTACGACCGCGCAATTGTCAGTTAAAGCAACGCAGTGCCGAATCTCAAAAAGTCCTCTGGTCAGGAAGGGGGTAAATTCTTCCGGGGCTGAAGTGGTTAATTGAAGAAGCTGAAGTTAGAAGCTGATTATTTACCTTGCACAGCTGCACCAGATTTTGCATTCTCCAGTTTTAGTAAAGCAACCCCAATGTGCTGTGGGCTGCTGAGACATTACTGAACTGCTGGGACCTTTTTTGGAACTCAGAAGCAGGTGGGAACTTCAAAACCCTGTAGTGGGACAAGTCTATCCTGGTGGTGAGCTGAGGCTTTGCTTTGTACCACAGTTTATTGTTTATGCTCTTTGTTTTAAAAATATACAGTAAATGACTGCCTAGTGGTTTGGACCCCCAAATATTACAGCCCAAAAAGGGACAAAAGTATAAACAAAAAAATATGTTTTGAGCCTAAAAGCAGACATACATGGAATAGATGTAAATAAATGTCATCCCTTCACATATTGTACAGTTATGTGCACAAAACTGGAAAAAGACTTTTCCTGCTAGAGGGCTGCACTGACTTTGGACTTGACAAAACACAGTGGACCAACACCAGCAGATGACATGGCTCCCCAAATCATCACGGACTTTGGAAAGTTCACAGTGCACCTCATGCAACTTGGATTCTGTTCTACAAAAAAAAATGTGCAGCGCTTAAAGAGGAAGTAAACCCTGATGGTCTGCCCTAACCAGACTCACTGTACAACCACACCAGGCTCAGCATTTCATTTCACCCCTGTTATCCTGGGTTTTATATGTGTGGTTTGTGTTGAAAGTTGGAAAGGCTCCTTCACTTGGGACAGTAATATTTATCAACAATATCCCTCAAAAAATATATTAAGATTAATTAATTTCACCTGTTCAGACTGCTGGAATATTGTAGGAGTGTGTCTCATAGACTGTTGCAGATAGTTTGAGGTGGGGTGGGGTTTGTTATGTGTTTTTCTGCTAAGCATGTCTCTCACGTTGTTATTGCTAATTATATCACTGTCCACGTGCCCAGTTACTGATTGAATTATTTGTTGAAAGTTTGAATATGCCTGTGTCTCATGTTACTGAAGTACAGTTTACCCCGCCCTATGTCATTATGCAAAGAAGGGGGGATTGTCCCAGAGGGTATATCTCTTTGCGTCTGTGTTTCAATAAATAGCCTGATGTTTTCTACCACCCTATGCTGAGTTATGGTTAGTGAATGGGTGGGCTAAGGGATCATGGATAGTGCTGGTACCGGGGAAAGGGAAGCTTATACGATGGACATACTCTTCTTGAGTACCGGGGTCTGTCACATAGGCTATTTACAGTACATACCTTATGAAGCCTGACTAGAACACTCCCAGGATGTTTCTAAGGACAATGATGCCTAGCTGTTACTGTTCACCTTCACCATCACAGGAGTCAGCTGTCAAAAGCTGAACTCACAGCTACTGCATCAGGGGAAAGCACATGTGAGAGGGTTTGAATCAAAGAAAGTGCTGGCTGCAGTGATGGCGAAGTTCAACATTAACAGCTAGGCATCTCTTGTCAACATCCTTAGCTATGTCCTTAGCAATGTCCTAGTTTTCCAGTCAGGCTTCATGAGGTAAGTAAATGGCTTACACTTACAGTGGGGCAAACAAGTATTTAGCCAGCCACCAATTGTGCAAGTTCTCCCACTTAAAAAGATGAGAGAGGCCTACAATTGTCATCATAGGTATACCTCAACTATGAGAGACAAAATGTGGAAACAAATCCAGACAATCACATTATCTGATTTTTGAAAGAAATTATTTGCAAATTATGGTGGAAAATAAGTATTTGGTCACCTACAAACAAGCAAGATTTCTGGCTTTCACAGACCTGTATCTTCTTCAAGAGGCTCCTCTGTCCTCCACTCATTACCTGTATTAATGGCACGTGTTTGAACTTGTTATCAGTATAAAAGGCACCTGTCCACAACCTCAAACAGTCACACTCCAAACTCCACTATGGTGATGACCAAAGAGCTGTCGAAGGACACCAGAAACAAAATTGTAGACCTGCACCAGGCTGGGAAGACTGAATCTGCAATAGGCAAGCAGCTTGGTGTGAAGAAATCAACTGTGGGAGCAATAATTAGAAAATGGAAGACATACAAGACCACTGATAATCTCCCTCGATCTGGGGCTCCACGCAAGATCTCACCCTGTGGGGTCAAAATGATCACAAGATCGGTGAGCAAAAATTGCAGAACCACACAGGGGGACCTAGTGAATGACCTGCAGAGAGCTGGGACCAACGTAACAAAGGCTACCATCAGTAACACACTACGCCGCCAAGGACTCAGATCCTGCAGTGCCAGACGTGTCCCCCTGCTTAAGCCAGTACATGTCCGGGCCCATCTGAGGTTTGCTAGGGAGCATTTGGATGATCCAGAAGAGGATTGGGAGAATGTCATATGATCAGATGAAACCAAAGTAGAATTGTTTGGTAGAAACACAACTCGTCATGTTTGGAGGAGAGAGAATGCTGAGTTGTAACCAAAGAACACCATACCTACTGTGAAACATGGGGGTGGCAACATCATGCTTTGGGGCTGTTTCTCTGCAAAGGGAACAGGACGACTGATCCGTGTACATGAAAGAATGAATGAGGCCATGTATCGTGAGATTTTGAGTGCAAACCTCCTACTAATCAGCAAGGGCATTGAAGATGAAATGTGGCTGGGTCTTTCAGCATGACAATGATCCCAAACACAATGCCCGGACAATGAAGGAGTGGCTTCGTAACAAGCATTTCAAGGTCCTGGAGTGGCCTAGCCAGTCTCCAGATCTCAACCCCATAGAAAACCTTTGGAGGGAGTTGAAAGTCTGTGTTGCCCAGCGACAGCCCCAAAACATCACTGCTCTAGAGGAGATCTGCATGGAGGAATGGGCCAACATACCAGCAACAATGTGTTGTGAAGACTTACAGAAAACTTTTGACCTCTGTCATTGCCAACAAAGGAGATATAACAAAGTATTGAGATGAATTTTGATATTGACCAAATACTTATTTTCTGCCATAATTTGCAAATAAATTCTTTCAAAAATCAGACAATGTGATTGTCTGGCTTTGTTTCCACATTTTGTCTCTCATAGTTAAGGTATACCTATGATGACAAGTACAGGCCTATCTCATCTTTTTAAGTGGGAGAACTTGCACAATTGGTGGCTGATTAAATATTGTTTTGCCCCACTGTATACAAATCCAACACCTATTATTATTATACAGCATTTATATAGCGCTAACAGTTTGCGCAGCACTTTACAACAACAGGGCAGACAGTATATTTACAATACAATTTAATACAGAAGGAATCAGAGGGCCCTGCCCAGTGCTCATTAGAGCTTACAATCTAAGACCTATAGCAAGAGAATTGCTTAACTTTAGTTAAAGCTGCACAGTTAGGATATATTTCAATAATATTTTACCCTGCATTTTCTGTTATTTTTTAAGGTGCTTATCTATAAAAGAAAGGATTGTATATTCATTAAGCCTGTATTTGAGGTATTATTGCAGTGTTTTTATTAATGTAAAAGTGTAGTTCTATATTTTTCTTTTGTATGAATTAAGGTTACATAAAAAATAAACCGTTCATTTTTATAGAAATAGTATTTCAGTCCTATGACTAGCTGCCTGTCCCACTTGGTGAGAGCAACAGTCCTGATTTTAGTGGTGGTCTCACATGCTGTCTGCACATTTACAGCTACTGTGCTACAATCAACAACACTTGTTCTCCTATGGATCGTCACCGACCACTGAGATCCAGAGCCTCGCTCTCATAAGTTGACTCACTGGTGCACTATTACTTAAAAAAAAAAATAAAAAAAAAAGCTAATATGTTTCTAATGCGCTTACTTTATAGTGAAACTAAACATATAGTTAATAGACTTGCTTTGTGAGATGGAGCTATAAAGCTGTACAGTAGCGAATTAGGAAGAGTATATGTTTATTATGAACAAGGTTTTAAATTTGGTGGAGCTTATCTTGAACCAGTGCACTAATTTAACTTGTTACCTGAAATAGCTTTTTGTTTGTTATATTTGGCATATCAGTTTTTCTTTCTTACTTTAAAGGTCACAGTAATAGGTCAACAAAACTAATGTGTGTTTTAACTGTGCAATTTGTTATAGCATTTGCTCCAAGCATCGACAGAACAAAAAAGCCAAAAATGGTATTACAACCAAACACAGGAACATCTAGTATTGTTTCAGGTCAGTACAAGAATTGTGTTAAATGTCTGAAGTTAGTTGATTATTAATACACATAGTATTTTTGTCTTGATAAGCTCAAGGACAAAAGTGATTATTATGCAACAAAGAAAAGTAGAGAAAGGGCAACAACCAAATAGTAATACGCATGGTAAACATCATTTACCATTTTTTTACTTACCAGATAGCTTTAGAGATGAGAAAAATAGTGAATAATGACATTACGGCTGATTTACTAAAGGCAAAAAGGCTGTGCTCTTTGCAAGGGAATTTACTCCAGAACTTAGTAAATGAGGGAAATCTCTGCTGACTGCCATCATCCAATCATGTACAAGAAAAAATGCTGCTTGTTTTCCTTGTATGTCATTGGTTATTATTTGAAAATATATTACTAAATATAAACTTGCGCTGATAGAAACAACTAAGTGATAATGAAATGCAGCTGCTGCAGACAAGGTGTTAATCACTTGGATAAATGTGGATAAAAAATACAGCGCTCGTAACACACAGTATAAGTGAAATCAACAAAAAAGTCCAAAAGAAAATCCAAATAAATGCAACTGAAGTGTTAGTCCACAATGAAGTAGGTGCAAAAAATGCTTCACAAACTTACAGGAGTACAGGGACACCCCCTTTTTCATCCCCACTCACCAGAACAGGACGACCCCCAGCTTTGCAGTCCAGGGGTCACTTCAGGCATGTAAATGGTATCCCACACACGTTGATTGGTGTCAAAACATCAGATGGTGGATCGGTGTAAACATCAGATGATAGATTCCAATAGGAGGCTCTCAACAGCATATACAGGCACCCAGAAAAGAGGATGGACTAATAGAGAAAGTACTGTTAAAAAAGTTGATTCAATGCGCATAGGGATCGGTACTTACAAAAAGACGGTTAAAAACAGGCATGGATATAGAGCTGTAGATACAGGAAGCAGCTGTTCATAGCGTGTGTTCCACTGACTGGAAGTGACGTCAAACCAGGAAAATATGTCAATTCATTTCGCCGTCCCTCAGGGCGTCATCAAGGACCTAATTTCCTGCTGATAGAGCTGTCTTTAAATACTGAGAGAGAGAGGGAAACTCCCCTACTAAAAACCAGAATGGCATTGCGGCCATCTTGTTGGTTAGATAAAAACTGTCACTACCATGGATGCGGCCATCTTGTTGGTTAGATAAAAACTGTCACCACCATGGATGGAGCATGGTCCATAGGAGAGACAAGGTCGCCACGGACCTGGTTGGAAAAAACTAACTTAGAAAAAACTTTGATGTCAATTCCGGTGACAAGGTAAAATTGGTCCCAAATATAAATATACAAACATACCTAAACTAAACACATGAAATGAATAGAAATAAAAATGAAAAAAATGTGAATATAAATAATACAAATAAAAATGAAAATAAGAATAAGAATAAAAATAAAAAAGAATAAAAAATAAAAATGAAAGTAAAAATAAAAATGGAAAACAAAATGAAAATAAAAATAAAAGTAAAAATAATAATAATGATAAAAATAAAAAAAATAGAATAAAAGATAAAAATAAAAGTAAAAATAAATGAATACCAAAAAGTGAAAAAAGAAAAACGATAAAGTAAATAATAAAACTAAAAATAACCCCTAACAGGACAACAGCACTAAACCTCCCATACTAAAAACTGGACAAGGAAGCGTTCAGGTCTAGTTCGATGTTCAACACCTGAGGGCTCATAGTCCATTAAACGATGGATCCACTGAGTCTCATTGCGAGAAATTGCTCTTTTAAGTTTACCCCCTCTCCAATGCCCTTCAATTCTGTCAATACCACAGAAGGTAAGCATACTTGGGTCCTTACCGTGGACCAACTTAAAATGATTGGATAATGATTTGATGACCACAGGGGCAGGACAAGAGGTAAGTGACATGGGTCGTACCACACGTGATGAACTTGTTGATTTTAAAAGACTCACCTGAGGTGTGTGAAGTGAAACCCATAGTTTTCCTTACCCTATGTTTGGATGTTTTATACATCACACACCTCCCACAACTAAAAAAACCCACCTGATCCAAAAAGGTACATGTTTTCTTAGGCGGATCAACAACGTTGGGTGCTAATCTCAAACATAAAGTGGGGGGTTTGGTGTAGATAAACTGTGGTTTGTTTGGTAGCACCTTAGCGAGATCATTATCCTTCAACAGAAGGTACCAATATTTACAAATGATTTTTTCCAGCTGTTTGTACTGACAGGTGAAACCCGTCATAAATGAGATGCCAAAGTCTCCATCGTCGACCACTTGTTTCTTAAACAGATCGTCTCTATCAGTGCCTCTTACAACTGCCAAAGTCTTATTTAACTCACAAGGGGAGTATCTTTTTTCCAAAAAACGGCCAAATAAAACCTTAGCCTGTAGGTCGAAATCCTCGATTCTGGCACAATTCCGCCTAACACTCAGGAATTGGCTTTTAGGAATTGTGCTAAGCCATGGGGGGTGGTGACAGCTTCCTAGCGGAAAGTAGCCATTTCTGTCCACTTCCTTAAAATAGGTTTTAGTGGACAGTTGATGGTTCTCTTTGAAGATGACTAAATACAAAAAATGTATTCTTTGATTGTCAGATGTTAATGAGAAGGAGATACCAAATCTATTCTCGCCAGTCTTTGACAAAAAACTTAAAAATTACTCATTTGATCCTGCCCAAACAATAATGATGTCATCAATATAACGCTTTTAAAACTTAAGCTCAGGGAAATTACTACTAAAGATGGCATCTTTTTCCCAGTAACTCATGAACAAGTTGGCAACTGAGGGGGCGTACTTAGCCCCCCATTGCTACCCCTCTCTTTTGCCTATAAAACTGCTTGTCATACCAGAAAAAGTTATGACTCATGGCCAAATCTAAAGCATGAACCAAAAAATCTTTTTGTTTGTTTTTCATCTTCGTACTATTTAGGGCCCATACCACAGCTTCAACAGCATGTTACTGTTGGATATTGGTATATAGAGAATTGACATCAATGCTGGCCAGTATGTCACCTTCATTAACCTCTACTTGTTGTAACAATTCCATGAGGTTCCTACTATGTATTAGAATTGCAGGACAACTCTGAGCCAACGCCTGCAAGAAACTGTCCAAGTATTCGCGAATTCTGGTAAAAAAAGAATCCACCCCATTCAAAATAGGTCTCCCTGGTGGTTTAAATGGGTTCTTGTGGATCTTTGGTAGTTGGTAAATAACTGGTACTCGCGGGGCATCGGGCACCAGATATCTAGCTTCCTTTTTGTTGACAATACCTTCATCTTGGGCACTTTTAACCGGACATCTCAGCTTGGCTTTGAATTTATTGGTAGGATTACCCCCCAATTTTTCATATGTATCAGCATCATGGACAAGTCTGTTGAGTCTGTTGAGTTCCTAAGGTGGGATGTAGCTCCCAATAACGGCATGATTGGTAAGGAATTAGATGACACCTGGTTTTCCTTTTTCAATCATGCTGAAAAGGAATTATTAGAACTGTTAATTTTATGGAAAGAAAATAAATTAAAGAATATAGAGGCCAATATTAATGCGATCAAAGCCAAATTAGCGCCTTTAGAGGGCTCAGCTGAGTTGAAAGAAAAAATGAAATATCTACAGGATTTTGTCAGTAAAATTGACAAAGACACCCAGAAGAAAAAGATGAAAAAATATGTGAGAAATACTAATGATTACAAAGCCAATAAGGTGTACAAGTAGCGGTATGTTGTATTAACTGAAGAGTTTACAGCCTTGGATGATCAAGATACCATTTCTGCCACACCTTAAATCTTATCCAACACTAATGGTCCCACCCCACAGGTATCCCAACAGGGCCCAAACTATGGGAGATCCCAGGCTGATACCAATACCTATGGAGTTCCTTTACAGAATAGGTATGAACCCTTGCAACAGGATGATTGCTATGCTTCTGATGGTTATCCCCAGCAGGATTATGACTATAGTCGTGGTTACCATCAGCAGGACTATGGCAATAACCATGGATGGAACAGTCCAGGTTGGGCCCCACCACGAGCCAGGGGAGACCCACCTCTGAGAGCACAGAGAGGACACCCTGGTTCCAATTATAGGGGGGATTTTCAGAAAAGGTGATATGGTGGTCCCCCGTGAAGGGGGAGAGGATTCAATCATCTCAGAGGGAGGGGGAGAGGCCAACATCCTCAGATGAATGGGGAGAGGAATGGAAACCTTGGTACCCCGTGGCACCCCCCTGACAATATGTGCAGGCTTGGCAAACAGAGAGGAGGCAAAAGGAAAAAGAAAATGAGAGACTTAATGAAGGGTATTTTTAATTTAAGCAATGTCACTCCGGATGAGTTGAAAGTTTTAGAATTGGGCCTTAAATATGCTCCCGATAGGAATTTGAACAGATTTGATATTTTTATTGATTTTCAAAAATTCATGAGGAAATTAAATATTAAGAAACATTTTAGTAAAATTACACCTCAATCAGGACAAGAAATTTACGAATATCATCATACGAATTTAAGGAACAGATTGGTCTTCAATCCTAGAAATCCCAATAGTCATTTTTCTGAGGTTTTTAAATCCTTGATCCAACGCGACTGAGAAGGTTTAGTCATTAAACCTAGTAGGCGTAAAACTGATATTGAAAGGGGTATTAAATCTTTAGAAAAAAAAGCAGATCGTCATTAGAAGTGCTGACAAAGGGGGGAGGTTTAGTTATCCTTAACAAATCTGACTATTTAATGGAACTCAACAGACTTGTCTATAATACTGATACATATGAAAAATTGGGCGGTAATCCTACCAATAAAGTCAAAGCCAATCTGAGACGTCTGGTTAAAAGTGCCCAAGATGAAGGTATTGTTAACAAAAAGGAAGCTATATATCTGGTGCCCGATTCCCAGCGAGTTATTTACCAACTACCAAAGATACACAAGAACCCACTCAAACCACCAGGGAGACCTATTTTGAGTGGGGTGGATTCTTTGTTTACCAGAATTGGCGAATACTTGGACAGTTTCTTGCAGGCTTTGGCTCAGAGTTGTCCTGCATATCTTAAAGATAGTAGGAACCTCATGGAATTGTTACAATAAGTAGAGGTTAATGAAGGTGACATACTGGCCAGCATTGATGTCAATTCTCTATATACCAATATCCAATAGAAACATGCTGTTGAAGCTGTGGTATGGGCCCTAAATAGTACGAAGATGAAAAACAAACAAAAAGATTTTTTGGTTCATGCTTTAGATTTGGCCATGAGTCATAACTTTTTCTGGTATGACAAGCAGTTTTATAGGCCTAAGAGAGGGCTAGCAATGGGGGCCAAGTACGCCCCCTCAGTTGCCAACTTGTTCATGAGTTACTGGGAAAAAGATGCCATCTTTAGTAGTAATTTCCCTCAGCTTAAGTTTTACAAGCGTTATATTGATGACATTATTATTGTTTGGGCAGGATCAAATGAAGCACTGGGAAGGTTTGGGACTTTATATGAGGCACATATAGAATGTGCCTCCATCCCTATTTGGAGGTTGTGGGAAAGTTTGGGACTTTAATTGAGGCCATAGACATGGTAGAGATAAATTCAATAAAAAGTACACATTTATTGTCGTAAAATCATGAAACAAATCAATAACAAAAACCACATAGGTAAAACACATTATAATAAATGTAATTTCATGTTTGTTCATACACACTATTGAAAGTGTGCATGCAATACAGGCAACTGGGGTACATCCGAGTATAGTAGCCAAGTGCCCCACAGTGGTCTGATTGATCAGTAACATTCTAATGAGTTCATAATGGTACAAAGTTATGTTAAAAATACTTGCAAATGAGACAGTGAGACCAAACATTGCAAAATCAGAACAAGAAAAGAAATTGTGAGGAATTTCATCGGGCTGTGGAGAGACATCCCAAGACCACCCAGAATGCCCAAAACAGATGGTAATAAGGGGGGCTTTGTATCTGCATCCCAAAGTAGTAATTCCCGACGCGTTTCGTGTGTTTCACACTCATCAGGGGCGGGTGCTGATAATATGTCTACAAGATATAATACAAATATTATTAGTGGATTATAATGGAACCTATCCAAAGGGGGATAGAGAGGTGTATCTCAAAATACTTACAAGGGCTCACTGTGAATGAGGTATAGTACGTATGACACCGGGGTCAACCAATCTATGCCGGGAGCTGAGGTGATCAAACAGCGCGCTGGCAGGGCATACATCCAAGACTCCCCAGAAAAACACGGGACACAACAAGGGGGTATGCGTGGTAAGTCAAAATGTTGGAACCAAAGTGGCCACCAAAAAGCATCTGGAAGGATAAATAGTATCAAGATGTCAGGAAGTCTACACCGATACATAGTATCAAGATATCATGATGTTCATCCATGTTGGAAAGTGATATCTTATTTGTAGTGTAGTGAGCAATCGTCCAAGATAGCTTACCAAGGTCACTGCTGGGAGAGAATGGTAAGGTGAACTGCAGCGTCAGATGTTTGGAAGGCAATGGGGAGCTGTGCCCGGGGAAGCCAGATATACCGCTCCGCACACGTGCACACTGCCCGCCACCAGCGTCACGCGGGCACGGCTAGAGAGGGTAGGAGCTCCGACGCCGGCGGTAGAGACCGCCTTTGACAGACGCTCACTTCCCCCGCCAAGCCGGCTGAGATAGCAATGTCACGTGCTTGACGTGATAGCGTCAAGACCAGATGGCACACGAGAAGCAGGAGGCGTGGCGCCGATGCGCTGTGGGAGAGCCCCCTCCCCCCAAGGCGAAGCACAGGGGGACAGAGGGGACATAGACACGCAGAGCGCATCGCAGCTCCCGGCAAAAGACGGAGAGCAGACCCAGGACATACACCTCAAAAGGGAGAGGGGCTCAAAGCACAGAGATCTGTGCTGAATCCTCTCACTGATATGCAAAGGAGACCAGTGTCTCTATAGCATAAGCCCAGACATAATGGTTGAATATGCCGGGCTGAATGATCTCACACCTGGGTGACAGGGAAAAAGAGGAGGGCTGTCAGTCCAGTCTATGAACCTCCATCCCTAATGTAAGGAAGCACTGGGAAGGTTTGGAACTTTATATGAGGCACATATAGAATGTGCCTCCATCCCTATTTGGAGGTTGTGGGAAAGTTTGGGACTTTAATTGAGGCCATAGACATGGTGGAGATAGATTCAATAAAAGTACACATTTATTGTCATAAAATCATGAAACAAATCAATAAAAAAAAGCACATAGGTAAAACACATTAGAATAAATGTAATTTCATGTTTGTTCATACACACTATTGAAAGTGTGCATGCAATACAGGCAACTGGGGTACATCCGAGTATAGTAGCCAAGTGCCCCACAGTGGTCTGATTGATCAGTAACATTCTAATGAGTTCATAATGGTACAAAGTTATGTTAAAAATACTTGCAGGATCAAATGAGTCATTTTTACATTTTTTGTCAAAGATTGGTGAGAATAGATTTGGTATCTCCTTCTCGTCAACTTCTGACAATCAAAGCATATTTTTTTTGGATTTAGTCATCTTCAAAGAGAACCATCAACTGTCCACTAAAACCTATTTTAAGGAAGTGGACAGAAATGGCTACATTCCGCTACAAAGCTGTCACCACCCCCGATGGCTTAGCACAATTCCTAAAAGCCAATTACTGAGGGTTAGGCGGAATTGTGCCAGAATCGAGGATTTCGACCTACAGGCTAAGGTTTTGTTTGACCGTTTTTTGGATAAAGGATACTCCCCTTGCGAGTTAAATAAGTCTTTGGCAGTTGTAATGATGGAGGCGATCTGTTTAAGAAAAAAGTGGTGGCCGATGGAGACTTTGACATCTCATTTATGACGGGTTTCACCCGTCAGTACAAACAGGTGGAAAAAAATCATTCGTAAATATTGGCACCTTCTGTTGAAGGATAATGATCTTGCTAAGGTGCTACAAAACAAACCACAGTTTATCTACACCAAACCCCCCACTTTACATTTGAGATTAGCACCCAACGTTGTTGATCTGCCTAAGAAAACATGTACCTTTTTTGGATCAGGTGTTTTTTTTTTAGTTGTGGGAGGTATGTGATGTGTAAAACATCCAAACATAGGGTAAGGAAAACTATGGATTTCACTTCACACGCCTCAGGCGAGTCTTTTAAAATAAACAATGTGGTACGACCCATGTCACTTACCTCTTGTCCTGCCCCTGGGGTCTTCAATACGTAGGCAGGACCACTAGGGCATTGAGAGTCAGATTACGTGAACATGTTAACAGGATAAAAGGGTTTTAAACAGATAAAACAGTTTTAAACATCATAGTTCATCCAATTATTTTAAGTTGGTCCACGGTAAGGACCCAAGTGGGGTTACCTTCTGTGGTATTGACAGAATTGAAGGGCATTGGAGAGGGGGTAATCTTAAAAGAGCCATTTCTCGCAATAAGACTCAGTGGATCCATCATTTAAGAACTATGAGCCCTCAGGTGTTGAACATCGAACTAGACCTGAACGGTTTCTTGTCCAGTTTTTAGTATGGGAGGTTTAGTGCTGTTGTCCTGTTAGAGGTTGTTTTTAGTTTTATTATTTACTTTATCATTTTTCTTCTTTGCACTTTTTGTTATTTATTTTTACTTTTATTTTTATTTTATTTTTCTATTTTTTATTTTATTTTTATCATTATTATTATTTTTACTTTTATTTTTATTTTCATTTTGTTTTCCATTTTTATTTTTTTCCTATTTTCATTTTCATTTTTTATTTTCATTTTTATTCTTTTTTATTTTTATTCTTATTTTCATTTTTAATTTATTTTTATTATTAATATTCACATTTTTTTCTTTTTTCTTTTTCTTTTTATATTTATTTTACCATGTCACCAGAATTGATGTCAAAATTTTTTCTAAGTTAGTTTTTTCCAACCAGGTCCATGGAGACATTGTCTCTCATATTGAACATGCTTCATCCATGGTAGTGACAGTTTTTATCTAACCAACAAGATGGCCGCATCCATAGTAGTGACAGTTTTTATCTAACCAACAAGATGGCCGCAATGCCTTTCTCATTGGTTGTCAGTAGGGGAGTTTCTAACCAACAAGATGGCCACATCTATGGTAGTGACAGTTTTTATGTAACCAACAAGATGGCCGCAATGCCTTTCTCATTGGTTGTCAGTAGGGCAGTTTCTCTCTCTCTCTTTCCCAGTAGTTAAGGACGGCTCTATCAGCAGAAAATTAGGTCCTTGATGACGCCCTGAGGGAGGGCGAAATGCATTGACATAATTTTCTGGTTTGACGTCACTTCTGGTCTGTGGAATGCACACTATGAACGGCTGCTTCCTGTATCTACAGCTCTATATCCATGCCTGTTTTTAACCGTCTTTTTGTAAGTACCGATCCCTATGCGCATTGAATCAACTTTTATAACAGTACTTTCTCTATTAGTCCATCCATGTTTTTAACCGTCTTTAGGGTGGGCAACAACATGGCAAGTGAGGTTCAATGTAGAAAAATGTAAAATAATGCATTTGGGTGGCAAAAATATGAATGCAATCTATACACTGGGGGGAGAACCTCTGGGTGAATCTAGAATGGAAAAGGACCTGGTGGTCCTAGTAGATGATAGGCTCAGCAGTGGCATGCAATGCCAAGCTGCTGCTAACAAAGCAAACTGAATATTGGCATGCATTAAAAAGGGATCAACTCCAGAGATAAAACGATAATTCTCCCACTCTACAAGAATCTGGTCTGGCCGCACCTAGAGTATGCTGTCCAGTTCTGGACACCAGTCTTCAGGAAGGATGTACTGGAAATGGAGCGAGTACAAAGAAGGGCAACAAAGCTAATAAAGGGTCTGGAGGATCTTCGTTATGAGGAAAGGTTGCGAGCACTGAACTTATTCTCTCTGGAGAAGAGACGCTTGAGAGGGGATATGATTTCGATATACAAATATCGTACTGGTGACCCCACAATAGAGATAAAACTTTTTTTGCAGAAGAGAGTTTAACAAGACTCGTGGCCACTCATTAAAATTAGAAGAAAAGAGGTTTACCCTTAAACTACGTAGAGGGTTCTTTACTGTAAGAGCGGCTAGGATGTGGAATTCCCTTCCACAGGTGGTGGTCTCAGTGGTGAGCATCGATAGCTTCAAGAAACTATTAGATAAGCACCTGAATGGCCGCAACATACAGGGATATACAATGTAATACTGACCCATAATCACACATAGGTTGGACTTGATGGACTTGTGTCTTTTTTCAACCTCACCTACTATGTACCTTTTGAGAGCCTCCTATTGGAATCTATAATCTGATGTTTACACCGATCCACCATCTGATGTTTTTACACCAATCCACGTGTGTGGGATACCATTTACAAGCCTGAAGTGACCCCTGGATTGCAAAGCTGGGGGTCGTCCTGTTCTGGTGAGTGGGGTTGCAAAAGGGGGTGTCACTGTACTCCTGCAAGATTGTGAAGCATTTTTTGCACCTACTTCATTGTGGACTAACACTTCAGTTGCATTTATTTGGATTTTTATTTGGACTTTTTTGTTGATTTCACTTATATTGTGTGTTGCGAGCGCTGTATTTTTTTTATCCACATTGGGTATTATTTGCAAAGTAAAGCTTTACCTCATTTACTAAGCTGCCCTTGCAGAGTGCACAGTAAATTTGCCTTTTAGTAAATCAAACCCTCTGACTTTCTGTTATCAAGTTTGAGGCTGGGTTCATATTTGTGCACATTAAAACCTATGAGTTATATATGTGGTTATTACATCCCTTTTTCTTTGTTTTTTACTATCTGTATACTGGCATCCATTTTTACCTGAGCATTACAATGGTGTTACAAGGCTTGTGCTTTCTTGGTAATACAGCCTTGATGAAGTAAAACAAGTTATGAATATGTGACAGTTCAATCTCAGTTCAATCTCTGACTTGGTTATAATTAAAGAGGAAATAAACTTCCTCTGCAGACATTTATTATAGGCTTACCTATAGGTAGTGTAAATATCTCCTAAACATGTAGGAGATATTTACCTTACATGCAGTTCCTTTCGAGCCCTGTGCCGTGAACGGCAGCTCCTGCGTACATGCGTGGGAGTGACATCATTGCGGCTCCGGCCACTCACAGCACCGGAGCCTACAAACCCGGTAGAAACTCCGGGGAAAATGTCAGCCGTCTCAGCTGTGTGCAGGCGCCCCTACAGGGGCTTCGTTCTAAGTTAAGTATTTCATGCGCTGCATACTAGCTCATTATGCCTTTGTCTTTAAAGGGTTTTTTTCATAGAGTTTGTATTCTTCACCTGAATGGTGCCTTTAATATTGAGATGCAACTCCTCTTTTTGCAGTGTATGCATAAATATGCATCTAATCCACCAGCTTATCTGTTTGATTATTGGTCTCTTTCTGTTCCTTAAAGGAAATCTGTGCCCAGACTATGTACACTAAAGTATTTGCTTTTTCTTAATACATTTTATTTCCTGTTAATGTGGGTTGTGTTAAAGCAGCTGACTCATTTGAATAGACTGGTTAATGCGCTACAATGGACCAAAAATTGTGCATGTGACATTTTCAGCAGCGCACCGCAACAGCAACGCAAGTATGCTGGGAAGGTGCTTTAGGATGCCATTCTATTCAGAATGAATGACATTGTATTGCACCGACATGCATAACGAGTTACCAGATTGCAATAGTCTGAACAGAATTTTTTTTCCTATTACAACCAAGTCTTGGCAGCCTGCCAACCTTCTAATGTTCATAAAAAGTAGAAAAATAGTTCTGGACCCAAAAGGCTCAGGGAATTGGCACGTCTGTGTACCCGCTGCACTTTTTTGTGTTCACTCTTTATGTGTGTGCATTTTTTTGGCACCGGGTGAAGTTTTTTGGGTGTGTTATGCACGTCATAGGCTTTCAAAAAATGGGGTTTATTTACTAAAGCTGGAAAGTGCAAAATCAGGCTCACTTTTGCAGAGAAACCAATGAGCTTCTAACCCCAGCTTGTTCAATTAAGCTTCGGTAATAAAACCTGGAAACTCATTGGTTTCTATGCAGAAGTGAGCCTGATTTTGCACTTTCCAGCTTTAGTAAATAATCCCCATTGTGTACTTAAAAGTGGGGTATGCCTGTACAACTCTTTTTTTTAAATGGGTCCCTCTCCAGTGTTTTTTTGTCTATTCCATAGAATGTAAGTAATGTTGGATCTCTGTTGTGGAACTGTTTGACACACTATGTTTAATAAACCCGCTTTTTATATTGACTATATGTTCATTTATTCTAGTGAGCAATTTTCATGTGGTTCAGAACCCTACCACACATCACTTTAACACTAAAGTTAGCACATTGCACTTTCAGAGGAGCAGCTCCAATTAATATTTGCACATTTCTATCTTTAGCGCAAGGTTTCCATATTCTTTTCTTATTAGTATTGTTATCTTACCTTAAGGTGTTGATGTTAATATAAGTGATCTGGTTCCTGGGCATGTGGCCTCTACTCCTCAGAGAAACTCCATGATCCTTTTGCCTTGTAGTGTAGTATAACAAAATTGTAAATTGAAGCACCACACCACTGCTAAAAGGTCCAGATACAACTTTAGCCCAATGAAGGTCAAGGGGACAGTTCAAAGAGTAGCTATTGCATTTCCAAAACCACACCCCCTTTACCAGGACTAGAAAAAATAAAAAGGACCTATCCATATCAATACAATATCAATATAGTATAGTTAGTTCTCAGGGACACAACTAAAACCAAATACCAAGTATTAGATGTATAAAAAAAAAGTCACGTAACTTTAAATAAATAACTAAATATATATATATATATATATATATATATATATATATATATATATATATATATATATATATATATATATAAAGTATACATGAACTGTACGGTTCATATCAGGATCCAAGCAAGCTATGATACTCAAGAAGGAGGGTGTCCACCTGATGACCCTGCTAACATACGTACCCTTACTCTATTTAAAGGATCACTAAAGATATTTTTTTTTCTTTTTAAATAACAAACATGTTATACTTACCTCTACTGTGCAGCTTGTTTTGCACAGAGTGGCCCCGAACCTGGTCTTCTGAGGTCCCTCGGCGGTTGTCTCGGCTCCCCCCCGCAAGGACTCAACACCTTAATGGGAGCTCCCTCGCGTGGTGTTGAGTGCTTGCGGGCACGCTCCCGTGATACAGCCGGTGGCCATAGCCGCTCACTGTATCACTCGGCCCCGCTCCCCGGCGCGCCACGTCACTGGATGTGATTGACAGCAGCGCAAGCCAATGGCTGCGCTGCCTTTAATCCATCCACTCTAGCCAATCAACGGCCAGGCTGAGCAGCGAAGAGGATGTTGGGGGCGAGCGTGGGTCAGATAAGTAAAACGAGGGGACTGGGGGGGGGGTGGTATTGTCGGTTGTTTTTTCACCTTAATGCATAGAATGCATTATGGTGAGAAAACTTTTACCTTTACAACCCCTTTAACTATGCCAATCTTTACATCAAGAGTGCTGACTTGCCATAGACATTGAAACATCAAGTCCTATTAGCTCTGCTATTCTGTCTAAACTCCTGTCCTTCCAAAGTGTCCTGCCACGAATAGCAACATGCTGCAAATAAATGCAACCTATTACAATTTTTCCAGCACACAACAATAAAGAACATTGATATGAGCTGGCTCCATTGAAATCAATGGTGCTTTGCTTGGCCTTGCATTTTGACTGCTGAGCAATACAATTCAGAGCTGGTTGTGAGAATGAGCCATTAGAGTGCAAAAAATTGAAATGGCAATAGTGGACCATGCCATGTAATATGTGTTGAAACAGGCCATTTGGACACTTGTAGTTTTTAGTGGAAGCCTGTGTGGCAGGGTAACAGTACAGGAGCTTAATTAGGAGACAGGGACCTCCTACCCTATAGCAGTGTAGCACCCTCCTGGGCTTAGGTAGATTTAGTTTGGCTCCACTGTAATCAGGTTAATCAGGATTGGTTAGGGCTGCTTAGGTTTTCACATGGAAAGGGGGGGGCGGGGGGTTCAGAAGGTGGGAGATAAGTCCATAGTTTGAGCCTGAGCTGTAGGGGCAGATTGCAACATGCTGGAGTAAGGCAGAATTTCAGGGTCCTGCAAAGAGGGGACCCCTGTTGAGGAGCCTTGACCTCCTGGGTCGAAGCCAGGGAAGGAGCCAGCAGAAGGCATTGAGGGTCCCAGTTAGGCTTAGCTGGGGGGACCTGAACAAAGAACATCCCAAGGATCCAGGGGTTGAGAGAGAGCTGTGGAACAGAGCCCAAGTTGTCCGAGAGGTTAAGTGAGTCTTCCTCTCCCTCACGGGGAAAGATGCTGGTGGATATCAGAAGGAGACAACAGATGATCCTGTGGCTGAGTGAGTACAAGACCCCAGTTCTGCAAGAGTGACTGTGTGGCAGTACAGCCAAGCAGGGATGCAATACCATCAGGTGTTGCACAGGTGCAACTAAAGGAGTAAAAGCCTTTTTGTAAAGAAGTAGACAAGTGCAGCTTGCCGACCAGCGCACGCCAATGTACGTTGGCAGAATGGCGCTGGCAGGCAAAAAGGCATACAGGTACGTCCCCTTTAAGAAGCGGTGCCGCGCCCGCCACGGTCTCCGCGGACTTGATGTCTGCTGGGTGCCTGCGATCCTGTCATGGAGAGGAAGAATGGGAGATGCTTTTGTTAACAAAGCATTTCCCCGTTCTACATAATGACAGGACAGTGATCACAGCTCTCTGTCATCAAGAGCTGTGATCACTGTCCTGTGTGTTGTAGCCCAGCCCTCTAACAGTTAGAATCACTCCCTAGGACACACTTAACCCCTTCACTGCCCCCTAGTGGTTAACCCCTTCACTGCCAGTGTCATTTACACAGTAATTAATGCATTATTATAGCATTGATCGCTGTATAAATGACAATGGTCCCAAAATAGTGTCAAAAATGTCCGATGTGTTTATTGCTATTTTTTTTTTTAACCAAAAATATGTAGAAGAATACATATTGGCCTAAACTGAGGAAAACAAATTGTTTTTTTTATATATTTTTGGGGGATATTTATTATAGCAAAAAGTAAAAAATATAGCGTTTTTTTTTCAAAATTGTCGCTCTTTTTTTGTTTATAGTGCAAAAATTAAAAACCGCAGAGGCAACCAAATACCACCAAAAGAAAGCTCTATTTGTAGGAAAAAAAGGATGTCAATTTTGTTTGGGTACAACGTCGCACAGCCGCGCAATTGTCAGTTAAAGTGACGCAGTGCTGAATCGCAAAAAGTGCTGTGGTCGGGAAGGGGTAAAATCCTCCGGGGCTGAATTGGTTAAAGTGGTTTCACCTTAATGCATTCAATGCATTAAGGTGAAAAACCTACTATGTGCAACTGCCCCCCCCCCCCCCCAGACCCCACCTTTTTCTTACCTGAGCTCGATCCAGTGATGTGCACGAGTGCAGCGGCTCCAGCAGCTGTTTCTCTCCTCATTGGACAGATTAATAGAAGTGGGAGCCATTGCTGTCAATCAAATCCAGTAAAACAGGAGCGGGAGGCGGGTAAGTATACTGTAACATGTTTGTAATTTTAATACAAAAAAAAAGCTTTAGAACCACTTTAGTAAAAGCCACAAACCCCTAGACTGCTTACTGAGCCAGAGAGACACTGCTGAAAATGCTGTGTGCCTGGCTCTGTGTGCGCTTAAAAACTATTAACATTTTTTTTTTTACATACTGTCACCAGTCAGTGTCCCTGATCACCCCCACCACACCAGTTATATGATGATGCTGTGCTGCACTGGTGACAGTATGTAAAAAAAAAAGTGATTTTTTTTTTAAATTTTTTAATTTTCCCAAAAATTGTGCCAAAAATGTACAACTTCAAAAAACTCACTATGCCTCTTACTAAATACCCTGTACTGTCTAGCTTCCAAAAAGGGGTCATTTGGGGGATATTTGTACTGTCCTGGCATTTCAAGCCTCAAGAAATGAGAGAGGCCGTTAGTACATTAGGATCGATCAATTTTCAGATATAAATACCATAGTTGTAGACTCTATAAACTCCTACAGACTGAATAATAAACAGTGACTTGGGTTATTTTCACCAAAGAAATGTAGCAGAATACAGTTTGGCCTAAATGTATTAAGAAAGATTATTTATTTGCAAAATTTTGTAATTGAAACAAAGAAAAAAGTGTTTTTTCAAAATGTTTGGTCTTTTTAAATTTATTTAGCAAAAAATAAAAAAAACCCTGTGGTGATTAAATATCACCAAAAGAAAGCTAGATTTGTGTGAAAAAAAAAAGATAAAATTTCATATCGGTACAGTACAAAATGCAATTGTCATTCAGAGTGCTACAGCGCCAAAAGCTGAAAATTGGCTTGGGCAAGAAGGGGGTGAAAGTGCCCAGTACTGAAGTGGTTAAAATGGACGAAGACATAAGAGATGTATAATAATGTGATGAATAATGCTGCCTGTTTTAGATTTATCATCTTTAACTTCAGTATTAAACATTTTTTGCCTTAGCTCAATACTTACAGATATTTTTTATTTCATATTAATATATATATATATTTTTTTTTTGTAGGAAAAAGTGAACCTGTAAAGGTAAGTATACATATAAAGCTGATTTTAGCTATTTTTTGTTATTTTTGTTATAAAATAAAAAAAACAGACAATATCAGTATATTACTACTTGCTATCTTATAAGTACCATCATCACTTCCAAGTGAAAGCTTGCATTTATAAGCTAACTTCTAAATTGTAGCCTATTGGTTCCTTTGTGCTGGGACAATTCATTTAGTTGCTACAAGGACCACACTTTTTTGAATGGTCAGACTGAAGACAGAATGTGAAGGTTCTGTAATATTTTTTTTCATAGAGAATATGTTTTTAAAATTTATCCATAACTACCTGATAAAAAAAATAATGCTCTTTAGCACGGAACATTCATTCCACATTAAAAAGTATGCTACCAAAATGACCATGTGCTGTAAATTGCCTCCAGCATTGTTCTTGTTTCTTCTTGTTGGAGGCTGCCATTTTGCAGAAGCCCAGACCCCCTGAGCAGCAGTATATCTTTAGGCTATCAGCAGTTCAGCCTCTACATTTTCAGCACAGTGCTGAAAAATAGAGAGCAGCAGAGCATGTGCAGAGCCAGCCTGAAGTGATATCACAGGACTTTACAGGACTTTATTTTCTGACACATGTTCTACTTTAACCTGTCAGGGTCCAGATCTAAACCTCTGCAGTGTCTGACTGTAGCGCTTCTCGCTGTGCCACCTGCAATGCTGGACAGCTCCCTGTCTGATCCCTTTGACAATCTTGCCTTGACTCTTGTTTCTGATGAACCTCAAACTCTTTGCTTCTCCCATGAACTTCCTGATTTAAACCATGTCTCTGCACTTCTTGTTTGCCAGCTCTCTCCAGCCGATATCTTGCTCCTTTCCATATTGGCAACTGCTTGTTTACTGACTATGCTTTTACTTGGTTCCTACCTGCTATATCTGCTACTGAACCATTGCTTGCTTTCCTCTTGGTGGGGTGATCCAGAGGACCGTGATCTGCAACAAAATCCATCTCCACCATCAGGAGCTCTGGTCAATACTGGTTAGTGCTTAGACCCTGCGCCTTGGGTGACCCCGCGTCATCTGCCAGGGTGATCTGCTTGTGTACCTGCTGGTCAGTGGGAGCATCTCTACTGTTATAGCAACTGGTCTTCGAGACTGACCCCTGACCATGATACAACTTGGTCCTTACATTTTAAAACTTTCATATTTAGTATGCTATCCTCCAATGATCAGACTTGTCCTTACACGCCTCCCACACAACCATTCACTGTGAAGATCAGTGTACTGCTGCTTCTCCTCCCCCAGCTGGCTATGCTTTTGCTCTTATGCAGCTGAGAACGGACGGAATGTGATCACTTATAAAAAAGGAAAAAGGGTATTTATAAAGTGTATATTTATATGTGTATATATATGTGTATGTATGTTTGCGTGTATATGTGTGTGTGTATATGTGTGTGTATATATATATATATATATATATATATATATATATATATATAGTGTATATAATGTGCGTGTGTGTATATATATATATATATATATATATATATATATATATATATATATATATATATATATAATTATATATGCCAGTATTGTGGCCTGAATTTATGGGAGGAGCCCGGGGGTATTTAAGCAGACCACTCACCTGTATTCCTTGTAGGTAAGTCATGTCACTAGGCCAGTGTTTCGTCAGATTTTGTAACGGAAGTGACGTTCCGTCACGGCCATCTTGCTACATTCCACACTCCAGACTCATCCACAGTAAGGATACAGTGAGAAGATGGCAAGCGGACATCTTGTTACACTCACCGGAGTAATGAACTTCACACTTATTTTTAACAGTAAATTGAGCTTATATAGTGAAATACAGTATTTAAAAATCCGTCTGACTGTTTAGACGTTGACTTTTAAAGCCTCCTGATCTCACAGGTTTGCTAAAACACCGCTGTTTTGAAAAATCAACATCAAAACAGTCTTACGGATTTAAAAATACTGAATTTCATTATATAAGCTGAGTTTACTGTTAAAAATAAGTGTGAATGCAAAACTCCGGTGGATGTAACAAGATGTCCGCTTGTCGCTTTCTCACTGTATCCTTACTGTGGACGAGTGCGGTGTGTAGCAAGATGGCGGAGACAGAACGTAACTTCTGTTACAAAATCTGACGGGTCACCTAATCTGACGAAAACACCGGCTCTTCCCAACACACTTCATGGTTTATGAGTCTGCGCGTTCGATTACCAGTTTTGTGGCGTCTCCGTTCATGGTCTTCGGCGGTTCTCGCTCGCTGTTGCAGGTAGGATTCAAACCTTTTTCGTATCATAGGCAATGTTGCGATTCGTTATGGTTCCCTTTCGTAGTTAGCTGTCTCCGAGTCATTGTCGATCGTGTCCCGACATCATTCGGCACAGGCCTAGTACATTCGTAGATTCCTTCTTCCTTGTTTGTCATCCCATCTACAAACATACGATTCATTCGTAGATCCAAGCCTTCGAGCTGCTGTCAGTCGTTGTCCGACATCACTCGGCACAGGCTTTGCTGGTTGTAAGATTCACAGTCTATGGGGTTGCCGCCGCATCTCTTTGGAGCTGAGGATGTATTGATTGCAGAGGTTCTGTGGATTGAGTTGGTAATTAGACTCACTTGGTGCCTTGTCTGCATTTTGATTAGCCTTGTGAGCTGTGTGGTTGGCATGTGTTCGGTTTTGGAGGAGGGAGGTGGCACCCTAACTCTCTGCGAATCCGGTCGCGTCAGCATACCACATACGGAAGTGTTTGTAGTTTCGTTAAAAACCTCAGAGTCACTGTGAACACCACATTCACAGTATTCACAGTATCCAACAGGTTGATATATACACTCTACAACAGCCCAATTCGAATCCCGGTCGCATCGGCGATACGATTCGAATCCTCGGCACCTCGGCAAGTCCATTCCATCTTATCACACACATCACAAGCTTCCCGCAGCTCTATGTGAGGCACCTTTTACAAGCAACCAAA
Organism: Lithobates clamitans; assembly: GCA_037952925.1. Taxonomy (NCBI): domain Eukaryota; kingdom Metazoa; phylum Chordata; class Amphibia; order Anura; family Ranidae; genus Lithobates; species Lithobates clamitans. Next base: position 797,546 of record JBBGZY010001695.1, read on the forward strand.
CGTTCTCAGATCATTTACACACACCTGTGCACTTATTTAAAAACACATACGAGCAGGGCTTTTTATCTCAGAACTCAACCGCGACCCCCCAAAACCCCCCAACAAACACACCGCCCATCAAATAGTGGGTTTAGTCAAATTTCACTAACAGTGGGAGGGTCTTAAAGGGGCATTAAATACCTGAAGTGCATTACATACAGGAGTACAAAGTTCGGGGGGGGGGGGGTTACACACAGAGTGCAGAGTTTAGAGGTGCGCTACGTGCAGAGTTTGGTGGTATGCTACATATAGGGTGCAAAGTTCAGGGGGGCGCTACACAGAGTGCAGAGTTTATCCTTCTTTCACAGCTGCTTACCTCTGCATCCCCTATCTATATCTCACTTTCACCCCTCTTCAGCTCTGACCTTTGAATGCTACCCCCCCTCCACTGCTCTCTTCTTCTCCCCCCTCCTTAAATGCTCCACCATCTTCCACATGTCCTACTTTGTTGCTGTAATAAGCTTCACACACACTGTAGGTGGCTCTGCCTCTCTCACTTGCAGGGGATCATCCAGTGGTGGTGTCAGCATCCACACTGCACTCAGAGCACCTGCATCTCCCTTGTTCCCATCTTGCACTCAGTGGGAGCTGCTCAGGAGATCTGATTTATGAGAGCCATTGGAAGACAAGCTTTCACTTGTAAACACAGAAGCCGAACTTCTGTGTTCACAACTGAAGGTAGTGAGCAGGGAGTAGAGGGCCTAAGCCAGAGGTGGTGGAACTGAGTTCCACCAAGTTCCAGCTGAAAAAAAGCCCTGCATACGAGATTCCAGCCTCATAGCTCCGACTTGAGCCAGCACGATTCGTTCATTTCCACATATACACGATCATGACTCACGGTTGCACACGACCTTGGCTCATTCTCACATGCTCCAGTTTCTCTGCTGTCCTTGTTTTTGCCTCCCTGATGAGGCTACTTTCTTGCAATCGTTGCAAGCAAGTCTCCAGTGGCACACAATTTGGCCACTCATTGTCTCCAGTGGCATACAACCTGGCCACTGAAGACGATGAGTTCAGGGCATTCCATCCTGCACCAGTTAGGCACACAACAAGCCTAGGCTCTGCATCTTCACCCAGGGGGGTCAGTCACATGTGAGAGGGTGGGTCAGGTTAAAACCTGGACTCTTTTCTACAGTTTCTTGGTCTACTAGGTTTTTCGGCCTCAACCAGGACTTCGCAACTAGGGCGTTGAGTCAGGTGTGTAGTACACGGTTCCACCCTTGCATCACCCTTTTCACCACGTTCTCTTCACATACACGGTTTGGGCTGCTCATCAGGCGTTAGCTACTGTCACATATTTCTTTGCACAATATTCTGTTTTTTGAAGGGTGGCCCTTCACCTATGCAGGCTGCTAAACATTGGGCTTGTAGACAGTGCAAGTGTTGGCAGGCCGAACATACGCCACAAACTACAGAACGCAACATTCTTACTTAGGCCGTACAAGACTTCAGCTTCTCGCCCCAGTACGCCCTGGGGCTCTGGTTCACAGGTTTGTGTTTAGCATAGACGGGCACCTGAGCATCGGTTACCTGGCCAGTCACCTCCTGGCTCACCTCGGTTGCCACACATTCTTTTGAGTTTTCTAAATTTCCACTCTACAGCATTTGATGCTTCAGAACGCAAAATGGCTTTTTCACTGTGCCTGTCGTTCCTTTTGCTATCTTTCTCATTCCTTCTCACCTATTCTTGTGTACACAACTCTTCTCTTCTCTTGTTATCTTTACGACTCTTCTTAACACATACTTCCGCTGCTCTGTCACCCTCCGTGGGTTCAGAGCATGGCTGCGTTCACACCCTGAGGGGATGGACCATTCCCAAATTTGCTGCGGAACTACAGCATAGAAGGCCTCGCCACAGTCGGCGGATCAATTCTGCTCACCCACCGTAGCCTGATTCAAATCCCGGTCGTATCTGCGACACATCGATTCGACACATCCTGTCTTACACATACACCACAAGCTTCTGCAGCTCAGCCTCACCCTCAAGGCACCTGTCACAAGCACCTAGGAGCTACTCGTACCACTCATTTGTACGTTTGTTCTCACTTGCAACTCATACAATGCTTCACTTCGCAGTTCCGACACAACTCGCACATTCCGTTCTCATTTTAAAAGCATACAATCACAACAAACGACTAGCATGGTCCCCACACAAATCCCGATTTCTCTGCTTTCTTGTTTTCTGCCTCCCTCATGAGGTTCCTTTTTGCAACATGTTATTGCAACTCGTCTTCCAGTGGCACACGTTCACGGCCACTCATGATCTATCAGTGGCACACGTTTACGGCTGCTCATTTCGCATGTCTGCCTTTCCTTTCTTAGGTCAGTTAAATGCCAGTGAACTGGTGTTCCAACGCGGATTCCAGACATTCCCTGGCCCTCCCCTCCACCTCATACTACTGTGCAGGGCATGCCTGACCCCACTCAGCGTTTTCAGGTGGATAAGTTGGGGCAGCCTGTTCAGTTGTGGGGGATAGCACAGATCTGCAAAAATTGTAACTACGCTACCTATATGTACAGCCAATTCTGTCTGCTCCACATCTGCATCATCTGCCACAGAGCAAATCCAAGACCCCACGCCCCCTCAAACACCCTCAAGCTTCATGACTAAGCCAAGTGGACTAAAGTGGTTGAGGTTCTACCTCTCCTCTCACCCATCTCCCTCACTTGCACTCTTCCTGGTGCGTGGTTTCACCTGCGGTTTCAACATCGGGCTCATCACCCTGCCTCAAACCACCCTTGAGTGCAGGAATCTTCTCTCAGCTTCCACCGACAAGCAAACCATAGACACTCTGCTACAGACCGAACCAGACCAGGGGTTTGTCATCGGCCCCTTTTCTGTGTCACCATTCAGCATCTGGGGAGTCAGCTCTATCAGGCTTGTTAAGTTCTCCAATAAACTTCACTTGGTTCACGATTTGTCCACACCTCATTCTTCCCACTTTCCTATGTTAAATTAATTTCCATCTGAAGACTTCTCCCTTAACCTCTTCAGCCCTGGAAGGATTTACCCCCTTAATGACAAGGCCATTTTTTGCGATACCGCACTGCCAATTTTGCAAAAAAAAACAAAAAATTTTTTACTTTCTGCCATAATACATATCCCCCCAAAAAATATATAAAAAAACAAATGTATTCCTCAGTTTAGGCCAATATGTATTCTGCTACATATTTTTGGTTAAAAAAATTACAATAAGCGTATATTGATTGGTTTGAGCAAAAGTTATAGCATTTACAAAATAGGGGAAAGATTCAGGGACTTTTTTGTTTTTTTATTTGTTTTTACTAGTAATGGTGGTGATCTACGATTTTTAGCGGGACTGCGACATTGCAATGGACACATCTGACCCTAAGTGACACTTTTTGGTGACCAGTGACACCAATACATTGATCAGTGCTATAAAAATGCACTGATCACTGTGTAAATGACACTGGCAGGGAAGGTGTTAACACTAGGGGGCGATCAAAGGGTTAATTGTTCCCTAGCTGATCTCTCTCTCTCTCCTCCCCTGTCAGAACTAAGATCCGCCTTATTTACAAAGGCAGAATCCCGTTCTGCCTCTTTCCCGTGATCGCGGGTGGCACACTCCTGCAAAAGCTAGTGCATGGCCCGACCTACAGGTACGTCGATTCGCGCAGGGGAGTCAGCCTGCCGCAGTGTATCTGTGTCGGCTGTTTGGGAAGTGGTTAAATACACATCCGTTGACCTAGCCATACAGGCCATCATTAGCAGGCACAGGCGCATGGCTGTCCAAGGTGGACATTTTGGACGCCTTCAAACCGTTACCCGTCCTCGTGGCAGTGACATGGCATCTCACTCTCGACACCCGCTCCATGCAGGCCAACCTACCTCCTGACAAATTTGCCCAGATCAGGTCGGTCATTCATGCCTTCACCCCTTTCACGAGGTTGTACCAAGAGACAGCTACAGTCCCTATTAGGGATGCTTAATTTTGCTATGAGGATTGTCCCTCAGGGGCGTTCCTTCATTTCAAACCTCCTAGTTTTCCTCTCTCAGGCACAGGACCTCGATCAAGTCCTCAGGCTGGACTAAGCAGGAATCGCTGATCTGGCAATGTGGGACGAGTTCCTCAGAAAACTGGAACGGCGTGCCCATGTTTATCCCAGTAGCGTCTGCTTTGTCACCTTAAGTAGTCACAGGCGCAGCAGCCTCCACTGGCTTTGCTGCAATTTTTGGCCCTCATTGGTTCGCAGGTCCATCGCCATGAGAGATTCTCCTGGTCCTTGGTTTTAACCAGTCATCCTTCCTATTTGAGCTCCACCCCATCATTATGGCAGCTCAGTTCTGGGGCCACACCTGAATAGGGCAGACATGGTCTTCTCCACAGATAACCTAGCCACAGCCGAAATTGGCAACAAAGACAGATCGAAGTCCTTGGCCATCATGTCCTTCCTACGCAGGCTGGTGCAGATATCCCTTCAGTACAAATTTAATGTGCACTGTACCTACATTCCTGGCAATGCAACCTCGCAGCGGACGCGCTATCCCGCCTTAACTTAACTCATTGTTTCCTGCAGAAACACGGAGCTGACCCAACCACTTCTCCTATCCCACTTTGGTCTGAAGAACCACCTTCGCAACGCATCCCAACAATAAACTGATCACGGTCTCGCAACACACTGAAGGCATACCACACCTCCTGGAACACCTACTACAGGTTTCTAGCCTCGTGCCCCGGGTCAGGGACAGGCGACATAAAGCACGTCCTGGCCTTTAGGACCCTGAAAAGCATCCCTTGTTCACAGCCCACGCTGTCAATGCCATCCTACGTGGCATCCAGAAACATCCGCCAATAGCCGTTAGTGAGTGCTTACCCAGCTCTCAAATGCCACATTCCGGGACATGTCGGCTATCCGGTTACGGACCCCCTTTGGCTTACTGCCCAGCCTGGCCATCCAAGCGGCTATCTACCTGGCCTTCTACGGTTTCCTGCGGCTAGGCGAGTTTACCTACAGTAGCCCTGGTTGCCAGGTCCAAGAGAAATTGAGACACAATTTCCGGTTCCGAGACCAACAAGCGTCACTTCCGGTTATCGGTGGAACGAACGCCAATAGCGGCATTTCCTATTCACAATTCTTTGACTTTTTATGCCTGATTTTATCTTGCTTTCTGTAAGTATTCATTCGTAAATGCGCAATACACCTATTGCCAAACTGTACTTCACTATAGTTCCCTCCTTTTATTTTGTTTTGGGTACTAATATCTTGGATGAGTAGCATGAGCATGTGAGATCTGCCTGATGAATTGATGTAAAGCTGCCATCCCTGGCCATCATTATTAAGCCTGAAGTGACCCCTAGTCTGAAAAGCTAAGGGTCCATTCCATCCAGGAGGGGGTGATTGCTCACCTTGAAATTCTTGGAGCACTTTCCACTTTTTTGGATTGGAGCACATTGTTTACTTTTATATGGACATTCACTTATTAATGAATTTTATTATATGATCATTTGTTATGTTTGCGAGCGCTGTAGTTTATATCTGTATTTTGTTTGTCAAGTGAATAGCACTTTGTGTACAGCAGCTGCACTTTATATCTTCATGTATTCTTATTTTAAATTTGTTTTACAATTAGCGCGAGTGTATATATATGAAGTGCACTACCCCCGTAGGAGCTGCTAGTTAGTTCGTTCCTTTTCGCCAGTGTGGTTCTATTACCCCCCACTTCCTTGCACTGATGACACAGCAGACAGTCTTGAACAAATAACACAAACTTTATTCTTTCCATAGATATATGGCAGAAAGAATGTGAGTAAATCCTCTCACTGGTCAAACAAGGCGTCACTCTCGACAGAATGCAGGTGGTCACACCCCCAATGCTATTCTGTCATTTCTTCCCACCAAATTAAACCCAGCCAGGCTTAAACCAAACCGGGTAATGCCTGAAATTTTCACCTAACTCTAACCCTCTCTAACTATTTAGCACACACCTAAGTAGGTGGGCGCTACATATATATCTAGAATATATTTTGTTTTCATATTTGATGAAGGGTCTGGTTTCTCCCTTGTAATTCACCACTCATTCCACTAGATCAGTAGGAACTTCATCCACTGTTCAGTATCAGGCATCTATCGACCAGGTGTACAGAGCTACTACCACCTTGTTTTCAGTTCAGACATTCACCAAGTTTTATTGTGTGGATGTGGCACTCTCATCTGAGGTGTCCAAAAGATCTTGCAGGTAGCTATGTGATCACCTAGAGCCTAACACTTATTGGTCATTGCACATCAGGCGTAAAAAGAATTTTCCCCTTCCCATGTTTGGGACTGCTATTGGATATTTCAGTGAAAATTGAGTACTGTCCGTGATACTTATTTGCACTAACATACAATTTTTCAGGACAAGCTTTCGGGGTATGTCCCCTTCTTCAAGGTCCAAGCAATACGGCTACAATCACATCAATGATATCTCAGTGGTATGCTATGTCCCCAGTGAAAGGAAATTTTAGTCACTGCAAAATCTTCTTTTTTTTTTTTTCAGTTGGTCATTGGGGGACATGGCTCCAACCACATTGTATTTCATAGTTTTTAAGCTGTGGTAAATTTAAAAAAGGTGGCTAAGGTTTATGGTTTGGGAGGTTATCTGCATTTACCTTTTGACTGCTAACTACTCCTGAGGCTGGTCATCTGTACAGAAAGACCAAGCCTTCATTTACTTAATGTCCAACCACCAAGTGACAGGGCATATACCTCCATGGTCTATTGTGTTTCCCAATTAACTACAAAAGAAAGGAATTTTTTTAGTGAGTGCAAAAATCTCTTATTTCATGTATGTATTTAGATGACTGTTTAAACTTTAATTTTAACAGCTTTTCGTAGAGGCTGATTTTTAGGTAGTAATGTTCTGTTCTCACATTCCAATTGTATGTTGTAATAAATCTTGCACAAAATTTAATTATTAATTTAAATACAACTATGCTAAATACCAGGAATATTTTGAATCATTATCATTTAGTATTTGTTTTTGTTTGTTCTTTACTAGGCTAACACGCTGCCTGCTATTATAAGGTAAACTTAATTTTGGAACAATGGACAATGACACATTTTGTTTTGCCTTCAAATTCATTAACCATTTGTGTATTGCTGTATGATGGACCAGTGGCCCTTTTTTACCCAGTGCCATTTATGAATGGCACTGGATAAAAAGCTGTTGGGTGGCTGTCATTAGACTGTTTGTTTTTAAATAGTTTTGTCTCCCCCTTCCTTTATATATGGTAAAAAAATAAAAATAAACAACAGTTATTAAATACCACCAAAAGGCAAATTTATCTATCTCAAAAAAAGTACAAAAGCCACTTAGGTCCATGACAGAGTATTTGTCAGTCAAACTATCATAGCGCACTGAAAATTGACTGGTAATAAAGAAGTATTACAGGCTGGTACTCCAGTGGGTAAACTAGACAGTGGTGGCAATAAGATCATAGATTTTGTCTATGATTCTTTTCACACTCCAGTAGAGAAGTACTGAAAATATTAAATGTGGTAAATATAAAAACACTTTTCTTAAACAATGACAGTCTGTACAAATCTGTCTTAAACTGTGTATAAAGCCAAAGTCTTTTTAGTCTGAGTACACATTGCCACAACTTGTCATGCAACCTAGGAGTTCATAGTCGCATGTCAAGTCACACCCTATTAACTGCAATGGACTTAAGTCGCAGTGACTTAGAAAAAGTTTCCTGCACTATTTTTGGGGTTACTTTATCACGACTTGCATTGACTTCTGTTAATGAATTCACTAACAAGCCACAATGAAGTCTTGTGGAAAAGTCATACCTTATGTTGGGCGACATGTCTGTATCATGTTGAGAAAATCTTCCTTTACTTTCCGTCCCAGTGACACATGTGTAAGTGAGACGAAATCTCTTTAAAGGAAGGGTAATAGTTGTCATCAGAGCGGATACATATCCATTGGAGGTTTTACCCATCACCTCCTTTTCTCTGACAACTCAAAAAATTGGGATTTCCTACCACTTTATGTCCCAGAGGCAATGGTCATCAGTAGAACATAAAGAAAGGGAGACTTTCCCCAGCATGGACACAGACCGCAGTTAAAAAATGACAATGGTTCTCAACCCTTACCATTCAATACATTCTTTTTAAAGTGTTTTTATATAATAACAGTAAGGAAAAAATACAAGAAGGCACCCAGCCTTCTGTCAGATATTCATCCCAGTTCCATTATTTATAAGAGCTCAGTAACTACAATGTTAATTACAGTTTACAATAAATTAATTAAAGGTTGCCCTTTGAACTATGGACAGATGTGCAGGCACGGTCCTTCTACTCTTAGGTTATTCTGAGATAAGGGATGTAAATTTTTCATGCTTATGTCAATGCAAAGGAGTGCCCAAAGAGGATTGATCAGGTGACTGTCATTTCAATTTGATGAGAGTCTTAAACTAACACAAATGTTTTCAGGATTCCTCACACTGTTTTCTGTGTTAAACAAGATTTGACAAATTCCATGCTTAGGTAACAAATGCAGATCAGGGTAGTTACTTACTTGTACCGACTTACTATTTAGGCACCACTTTTGTATGAGAATGTTGCATATCTGTTCCAGAAGAAACAAGTTAATGTAAAAAATGTAATTCATGAATCCAAACAATTCAACAGTTGTTCATATTATATAAATATGTATTGAATGGGCTATAATCATTTTTCTGGTAAAGTGAAAAGAAGTTGAACTGGTGTATTTGTAACTAACTCAGTTCAATTTTTAAAATTTATTAACAAAAAAAAATAAAATAAATGTGTTTTCAGGCCACCATCATTAGTAAAACCAGACCCACTGAAGAAGCCTCCCTTGCCAGGCCAACCTTCCACTGTAAGATCAAACTTTTCAAGGTAAGTAGGAGCTTTAAATATATCTAGAATCCTAATGAACAACTTCTGGTAGAGCACAGTAAAAATATAACACTGTGTGTAAGTAAATAAAAAAAATAAATTTGTATACAGGGCATACAGATAACAAGGTGCATTGTAAAGTCTGGTATATTCCCTATTCTACAGAATGTTAAATTCAGCCTTGAATTAAAAACATGTAATTGAAAGGTCATTCACCTAGTGAAAAGAAAGCAGTATGCATTTTAAGTAATAGTGAGTACTGGTGGCAAACCACAAACTAAAATATAAAAAATATAAAAATATAAAAAAATATAAAAATGATAATGCCGCCACCCCAAAAGTGTTCCCACACCAAAAAATATCTGAAAAATTAATAGGTAATGTGGCGCTAAATCCAAAAAAGTGTGCAAAAATACAATATAATATAATATATAAATATTGAATATTATGATGATTATGATATTATGATGATAATGTAAAACAACCACTTAAGTGGAGATTCTAAAAGAAAATCCAAATGATAATTGTGTCAAAAACAATTAATCTGCCATCATATTGTGTACCAAAGGTTATAATAAACCATTGCTACAACAAAAATTGGGTATAGGTTTCCCTATTTCTAAATCACTATTGAGCCTCATACATAAATGAAAAAAACGGGGGTTATCATCAAATAATCCAAAAAGTGTCTGGATCCAAGCAAAACTTAATAATAAGATTACATTAATGAGTAAATCAGACCACTGTGCAAATGAAAATGAAAACAATAAATATAATACAAAATAATAAAAATGAGTAATGACAGCGCAAATATATTCTGTGTAATAACAATATATGTGCAGAAATGATTAAAACATGTGAAAGTCCACACAAATGAAATAAAGATGTATAAGGTTAAGGTCCAATAATATAAAAAAATACTAAATTCATGCAAAAATCGTGCCCTCGATAAAAGGTCCCATAAACAGTGCAATCCAGATTGTGACAATTTTTCAGGAATGGTGAAAATACTGATACCGGCAACAAATCCCCATTGCAGCCAAAATGTGGTCTCCCCAGCCTCTCACCTTAAGGCTGATCGATTATAGCCCAGTTAATATAACACAGATGAAAGGACAGCTCCACGATCCTCCTCAAAAGGACTCTCCTAAGGGTCTTCTGTTTTGACACAGCACTCCACTCCCAGGGCACCCCGGTCAATTAGCCAAGCAATATAAAAGAGGGGAAGGAATACTCCATGGTGTAGTATTTAAATAGAACACAACTTATTTAAAATATCCACTTACATAAGTAAATCACAAACGAGCGCACACTACAGCTGATTCCCGATCCCGGCCGTGATCGGGAAAAGCCGAACAAGACCTGCCTCTCCTCCCTGACGCGTTGCGTGACCGTCACGTCACTTTTTCAAAGAGCATGGAGACGGGTAAAGCGTGGATTACTCTTATAGCGGGACGGTTACCAAGGTAAACCCTGCTCGATACTTAAAGCATAATAATCCTTGCCACTAAACATATAGCAACACAGAATAGCAGATAATGACATGACTGATTTGTAATTGTATGAAATAGCCAGTGTCTGTTTTAAAAAAATGTCATGTCATTATCTGCTATTCTGTGTTGCTATATGTTTAGTGGCAAGGATTAGTATGCTTTAGGTATCGAGCAGGGGTTACCTTGGTAACCGTCCCGCTATAAGAGTAATCCCCGCTTTACCCGTCTCCATACCCCTTGACTGACGGTCACGCAACGCATCAGAGAGGAGAGGCGGATCTTGTTCGGTTTTTCCCGATCAAGGCCGGGATCGGGAATCAGCTGTAGTGTGTGCTCATTTGTGATTTTACTTATGTAAGTGTATAAATGGTGTTCTATTTAAATACTACACCATGGAGTATTCCTTCCCCTCTTTTATATTGCTTGGCTAATTGACCGGGTGCCCTGGGAGTGGAGTGCTGTGTCAAAACAGGAGACCCTTAGGAGAGTCCTTTTGAGGAGGATCGTGGAGCTGTCCTTTCATCTGTGTTATATTAACTGGGCTGTAATCGATCAGCCTTAAGGTGAGAGGCTGGGGAGACCACATTTTGGCTGCACTGGGGATTTGTTGCCGGTATCAGTATTTTCACCATTCCTGGAGATTGTCACAATCTGGATTGCACTGTTCATGGGACCTTTTATCGAGGGCATGATTTTTGCATGAATTTAGTATTTTTTTGATATTATTGGACCTTAACCTTATACATCTTTATTTATATTTGCTCTGTCATTACTCATTTTTATTATTTTGTATTATATTTATTGTTTTCATTTTCATTTGCACAGTGGTCTGATTTACTCATTAATGTACTCTTATTATTATGTTTTGCTTGGATCCAGTCACTTTTTGGATTATTTGATGATAACCCCAGTTTTTTGGATTTATGTATGAGGCTCAATAGTCATTTAGAAATAGGGAAACCTATACCCAATTTTTGTTGTAGCAATGGTTTTTTATAACCTTGGTACACAATATGATGGCAGATTAATTGTTTTTGACACAATTATCATTTGGATTTTCTTTTAGAATCTCCATTTACGTGGTTGTTTTACATTATCATCATAATATTCAATATTTAGTCACTAATTATTTCACACCATTTATATTGTATTTTTGCACACTTTTTTGGATTTAGCGCCACATTACCTATTAATTTGTCAGTGTGCATTTTACACATGTTTAAGTGTGCTTTTATTCTTACAAAGCTAACAAGAAAATTGCAATGCACAGCTTTTGAGTTTGTTTTTTTTCCTGGGGATAGAGTCGGGGTCAATACAGAGCCATTATTCTGATTAGAAAACAGTTTTCCCCAAAAATAGATAGTCGCTACTTTCCATATACAAGAATGTGCATTTAATTTTTTTGCTAATAATGGTTTTTTTTGTTCATTATCAAATTTATTGAGATTTAGTGTAACAAGACATAACAGTTAAAAAAACATGATTTATATTTATTATCAACATACACATTATATCCTGTATCTATCCTATCTCAAATTATTCCCCCATAAACAACAACATAAACAAAAGCAAACACAACAACACAGAGAAAGAAGAAGAAAGAAAAAACATCACCCCTAAGAAACCATTTAATATTCATCAAATTCCATCTTATTATATTGTACAAAGATTGGACTAGCTCCAAATAAACCCAACTTCTCCTTATGCAATGCACAGCTTTTGAGTTTGTTTTTTTCCTGGGAATAGGGTTGGGGTTGATACAGAGCCATTATTCTGATTAGAAAACAGTTTTCCACAAAAGTAGATAGTCGCTACTTTCCATATACAAGAATGTGCATTTAATTTTTTTGCTAATAATGTTTTTTTTTTTTGTTCATTATCAAATTTATTGAGATTTAGTGTAACAAGACCTAACAGTTAAAAAAACACGATTCATATTTATTATCAACATACACATTATATCCTGTATATATACCTATCTCAAAGTATTCCCCCATAAACAACAGAAGAAGAAGAAAAAAAAAAACAATCACCCCTAAGAAACCATTTAATATTCATCATATTCCATCTTATTATATTGTACAAAGATTGGGCTAGCTCCAAATAAACCCAACTTCCTCTTATCAAGTCCCTCTACCTCAACTTTATGTTTTTCCATAATATCTTAATGTATAGTATGGATTACCTAAAATACCATAATAATATTAAAAAAAAGGGTGGGGGAAGACCCTCCGAGGTGACCAAATACCCTAAGTGTTTAAGTTAGAGAGTTTCAGCCTTTAGCTCCCCAAACCAAAAGTGACTTCTTCTAAAAACCCCACAAAATACATTATAGACATACACCACAAAGCTTACAGTGAATTGTTCAAGTTACCATCCATACCCTTCACATTGTTTACATAATATAATTATAATAATGTGCTAATAATGGTTTTTACTGTCGTTCAACTTTGTAGGCAATTGCCACACAGTGAACTGGTAAGTAGTGTTTGTGATTTATATTTAAACTTATTTGTGATGCTCATAGCAGATTTATAAGGCTCGGTTCACACTGCTGTGATGCGATTTAGATGCCATTTTCAGTTTGATTATGTAGTGTGACTTTACATATTCCATGGGACCAAATCACACTGTAAATCACACCAATGTGACACAGGAACCTTTTTCAAAGTTGAACTGTGCTGAGTCACATTGATGAGAATGGGCACCATTGAATATGTGCTATATAAAAAAAAAAAGTGTTTTTCCTTGTCAAGTCACACTAGTGTGAACCAGCACTTACAGTTTGTTGTTATCACATAAAATGCATATTTTGCCCTGGATAGTTAATGTATTTGTTTACACCAACCTTTACAGGGACATGCAGTAGATTCATTTTTTTACACTCTTTTAACACTGTTGTTAGACAACACAAGGTAAGGTTAGGTAAACACTGAAGTTGTGTAGAATTATCATATGTAGTGTCTACTTACTTTCCAGCAGCCTGTGTCCTATGGTGTGCAGTCATGCACACTTCTGGGTTTTACCTTGGGTGTCACGACTGCAGAAACCAAAGTCTGCCTCTAAATGTTCAGAATTGTGGACAGATGCTTTTTGAGGGGACAGATAAGGCACAGAAAACCAGTGGAGACCATGTAAAACCCATCATTAAAATAGGTGTGTGGTGGGATGCATGAAGTATAAATTAACATAGAGGAGAGCAAAGGGTGGTCACTGCTGAGAGTTGTAATACTATTTTCTACAGGGGATTAAGAGACATTACAAAGAGGAGAGGGACCAGTGTGACATGCTGATGCATACTGTATATCTACAGAATTCAGACATGAATTTTACACTCTATAACTAGGTGTTATTGGGTTTGACTGTATAAAAGCTCACCACCACTATACTGTCAAAGAGCATCAGTATAGCCATATTGTTGGAGACAAATGTTGACTATCTGCAGTGCTGCTTTGTGTGGCGGGACATGAGAAGCATAATTTACATGGTATTGTTCTTGTGCAGTCATGGTGCAGGACTTTTGTTTTGCTACAGGTGTGGTGAAACTAATTTAACAATGCCACACCCATTTTTACTATCCCTATTCGCATCTATGCATCTACAAACTTTATCACGTTGGGTGCAAAATTTACTAGTAACAAGAATGAATTTAGGAAGGCTGTCAATTTTATTGAAGTACTGACACTTCACTGGTCATTTGGCATTTGTAGTTCCTCGGTCATAAAGCCTCCAAGCATGCAGAAAAAAATAGTGGACACTGTTTCCTAAAATGTCATAGTAGTTATTGGTGGCGAAGATCACACAAACCACATCACTCACTCAGGAGCACATGAAAAATGCAGTTTTCTCTCATTGGTCAGCATATATGTTTCAAAAGTCCCTCTAACACCAAGGACATTTGTCATAGCTAGCTTAGTTGAAAAATAAAAGGATAACCATAAAAAAATTACAAAATATATTGGGGGGGGGGGGAATTTACCTTATATTCTGAGTAGCAATGAGGAAAATGGCTGACATTTGCTTCAGAGTTTGGCAAATTGATCAAAAAAGTTCACTGGAAGCAAATAAAAAGAACATTGAATATAATTCAATAAGATGTGAATTTTGATGACACTTGTGGCCTCTTGGGGGCTGCTTGGCAAGTTTTTGCCAAACAAATAGCTTTGGAAGCCAGGTACCTTGTGGGGAACATTTGTCAAAAGTGCACAGCCAGAGGAGGGGCCTTTTCATAAAGCTCTGAGAGTGAAAATACACAAATTCTTTAAAAAGACTTGGTGGATGCCTTAAAGCTTTATGTGGTGGTTCAGAACCAGTCAGGTTTTCAATGCGTCTCGGTTTCAGCAACAATGTATTTTTGGCTGTGAATATATTTACAACTAATTTTGTTTACGTACAGTACAACAGCTACTTTTTTTTTCTTTTTTTTTTTCATTTTAGTTGAATTAAGTAACTTTTTTTTTTGCCTGTTAGCACCAGAATGCACATTTCTATCAAGCGGGAGTAGGCCTGCTTTGACTAGCAGAAGTAGTAGTCTCCCAATACTTTTATTTTTTTAAGTCAGAAAAAAGCCAGCATTGTTTATGGGCCCTCTTCTTCCTTCTTCACTAATCCCACTAGAACCCTTTAAACTGGCTACAGCTGAATTTAGAATTGTTCAAAGAATTGTTCAAGCAATTGTTCAGAAGATAACAGCGATGCTTTGCTCTCCCTTTCCACTTATATATATATATGAACCAGGAAAACACGTACAGGGGTCCCAGGGGTCGCAGTTGCGACCCGCCCCCATGCTCCAGGGGACCCGTGTGGCACACCTGCCCAACTTGATAGGAGGGCAGCTGCATCATGTAGAGGAACCAATCCCTCCATGTAGCTGCTAAATGCCTGCTTCTCCTCCTCTGCCTCCCGCAGAACTTCAGTGACTGCAGGATGGAACTAGAGGGCATCAGTTCCTTTACATGATGCTCCTGCTGCCTCCCTATCCCTGTCCAAATCTGACAGAACCCCCGCAGCAGCAAGCAATTTCTGCCTCTGGCCCCTGTGTGCTTCCCTGTCCCCCACAGTGCTGCTGGGCTTCCCCCTCACGCCAACCGCTTGCTGCTGCGGGGGGTTCTGTCAGATTTGGGATCTAGGAATGGGCTGGTAAGTGTGTCATTTACCAGCCCCTTGCTTGTCATAATGAATAGAGTCAGTGATATAGCTGTGTTTACTATGCTTCAGTTTTTGAATGAATGGGAAACTCTGTACAGAGCTAATCCTGTTCATTCATTCTGTGCAGCTGAGGCTGCAGAGAAAGGGACTGATGAATCTGTCCTCAGTCCCTTTCTCTGTCTCTGTTAGACCCCTGATATTTCACCAAAGCCTCCAATGGGGGGGTCCTAAAAAATATTTAAAAAATAAACAAAAATAAAATTGTAAAAAAAAATACAATTTAATAAAACGGTAAAACAAATATAAAAAACTACTGACACCAGTGGTGGAACTACCAGGGTCACAAAGGTCGTGGGCGTAAGCCAGATTGTAGGTAGTCAAGAAGGTTGTTATGAGGTAGCAACCTATATTGTTGTGGACAATGTGTTCAAGAAGCTTAGAGACAAATGGGAGCAGAAATATGAGTCTTAGGTTGTTCAAACAGGTGGGATCCAGTACAGGTTTTTTAAGTATTGGAGTAACCAGGGCATGTTTGAGAGGGGAGGGAAAGGTGCCAGTGGAGAGGGAGAGATTGACGTTGTGGGTTATAGAGTGTAGAAAAGAGCAGGAAGGGGCCGTAGTAGTTGTGTGGGGAGAGGGTCCAGGGGATAGATGGTGAGGTGGGAATCAGAAAGGAGTTTGACAACATCCTCAGTGGTAAAAAGGTCAAAGAAGGAATGTACCGAGTGTGGTGTTGGACTTGGTTGGAGGAAAAAGGTGGATACTGGAGATCTCATTACAAATTGTATAGATCTAGTTTTTGAAATGATTCACTATCTGCTGGGCAGTAAGTTAATGAGTGGAGGCAGTGGGGGTACAGTAGAGAATTAAGGGTATAAAATAGTTGACTGGATGAGAGGGTTTTGCTGAGAGTGGTGTAGTAGAATTTTTTATCAGTGTCGAGGCAGGAGCTGTATTTGAGAGGTCAGATTTGTAGAAAGTGAAGTCTTGCAGGGATTTAGTTTTACTCCATACCTGCTTAGGAGCATGACTGTGTCTCTTGTAATTCTGGTGTCGTCTGTTTACCAGGGTTGTAGCAAGCAAGGCCTGGTTCTGAGTGTAGAGAAGGGATCTCAAACTGGCAACCCTCCAGCTGTTGCAAAACTACAAGTCACATCATGCCTCTGCCCATTGGAGTCATGCTCGTAACTGTCAGCCTTGCAATGCCTCATGGGAACAGCTCAAGGGTAGGGATGAGCTTCGTGTTCGAGTCGAACCCATGTTCGACTCGAACATCGTCTGTTCGCTCATTCGCCGAATTGCGAACGATATGGGCCGTTCGCGCCAAATTCGTGTGGCGCTTCACGGCCCATAATTCACTTTGGCATCGCAGTGCATTGCTGGCTGATGATTGGCCAAGCATGCACTATGACCCGCATGCTTGGCCAATCACAGCGCCGTCAGTAGAGAGAGCTGTAATTGGCCAAAGCCAGGGTGGCTTTGGCCAATTGTGGCTCAGGGGGTTTAGAACACGCCCCACACTATATAAGGCCGCCTGCACGGTGGCCCTGTGTAGTGTGTGTTCCAGCGTTGAAAGAGAGATAGATAGACAGAGAGACAGTGTCATTTCATTTGAGTTAGCTATATTAGGCAGGATAATCAGTGAGTTAGCTGCACTTACAATGTATTGTGTATATATATGCATCCCAGGTGTTGCATATATATATATATATATATATATATATATATATATATATATATATATATATATATATATATATATATACTGCATTCAGTTTAGCTAGATCCGTTCCTGTTATCTTCTTACTGACAGGCAGGCTTGTCTTGTTACAGTATTTAAAGCTACCTGAAGAAAATTGCTGGTGTTCTTTTGATCCTATTAGTACCACAGTCAGGCAGCTAGACTATTTACAGTTAGTGCAGTGCGTCCTGCTCACAGTGTTCAGCTAAAACTACAAGTTAGTGCAGTGCGTCCTGCTCAGAGTGTTTAGCTAAAACTACAAGTTAGTGGGGTGCGTCCTGCTCACAGTGTTCAGCTAAAACTACAAGTTAGTGCAGTGCGTCCTGCTCACAGTGTTCAGCTAAAACTACAAGTTAGTGGGGTGCGTCCTGCTCACAGTGTTCAGCTAAAACTACAAGTTAGTGCAGTGCGTCCTGCTCACAGTGTTCAGCTAAAACTACAAGTTAGTGCAGTGCGTCCTGCTCACAGTGTTCAGCTAAAACTACAAGTTAGTGGGGTGCGTCCTGCTCAGTGTTCAGCTAAAACTACAATTTAGTGCAGTGCATCCTACTCACAGTGTTCAGCTAAAACTACAAGTTAGTGCAGTGCGTCCTGCTCACAGTGTTCAAATAAAACTACAAGTTAGTGCAGTGCGTCCTGTTCACAGTGTTCAGCTAAAACTACAAGTTAGTGTGGTGCGTCCTGTTCACAGTGTTCAGCTAAAACTACAAGTTAGTGCGGTGCGGTGCGTCCTGTTCAGAGTGTTTAGCTAAAACTACAAGTTAGTGGGGTGCGTCCTGCTCACAGTGTTCAGCTAAAACTACAAGTTAGTGGGGTGCGTCCTGCTCAGTGTTCAGCTAAAACTACAAGTTAGTGCAGTGCGTCCTGCTTACAGTGTTCATCTAAAGCTACAAGTTAGTGCAGTGCGTCCTGCTCACAGTGTTCAGCTAAAACTACAAGTTAGTGCGGTGCGTCCTGCTCACAGTGTTCAGCTAAAACTACAAGTTAGTGGGGTGCGTCCTGCTCACAGTGTTCAGCTAAAACTACAAGTTAGTGCAGTGCGTCCTGCTCACGGTGTTCAGCTAAAACTACAAGTTAGTGCGATGCATCCTGCTCACAGTGTTCAGCTAAAACTACAAGTTAGTGTGGTGCGTCCTCCTCACAGTGTTCAGCTAAACCAACAAGTTATTTTTTTGCGAGCTCTGCACAGTGTTCAGCTAAAGCTACCTGTAGAAGGTTGGTGGTGTTTTCCTGATCCTATCACTACCGCAGGCAGCTAAAAAAGCTACAAGTTCGTTTTTTGCGAGCTCTGCACAGTGTTCAGCTAAAGCTACCTGTAGAAGGTTGGTGGTGTTCTCATACTACAGGCAGGCAGTTGATTTTGCTAGCTGCAGTATCAGTATATATATATATATATATATATATATATATATATATATATATATATATGAGAGGGCAAGCAGGTTCTGTGTCTAGTGCTGGTCGTGGAGACGGTGCATCCTCATCAGCACGTGGCCGTGGGACATGCTTGGTCATTTTTCCGGTGGCTGGCCACGTTGAGCCGCAACATGCGGAAGACTTGGTCGAGTGGATGACCAAGCCGTCCTCATCCTCCTCATCCTCTCTCACCCATGCCCATACCCATTTGTCTGGCAAAGCAGCGGCCTCTTCCCTCGGCTCAATGTCATCAGTGACTCCTTCCCTAGCCCCACCATGTCCACCTGAGGAGTCCCTCGAACTGTTTGACCACAGTGTTGGGTACATGCTCCAGGAGGATGCCCAGCGTTTGGAAGGCTCTGATGATGATACTGAGCTCGATGAAGGCAGTAACATGAGCACGGACAGAGGGGGTGCCCAAGAGGGACAGCAATCTGGCAGTCATGCTCCCCCTGCTGCAGCATACTGCCAGGTTTGCTCCAGTGATGAGGAGGGAGGGGATGATGAGGTCACTGACTCAACGTGGGTGCCTGATAGGAGGGAGGAGGAGGAGGCGGCACATCACCAACGAGGCAGGATGCCCTCCAGGGGCCAGCCTAAGGGCAGCCAATTGACTGCATCACACCCCAAAGCTCCACATGTGCAGGGAGCTGCAGTCTCTGCGAGTTATTCAAAAAGTTCTTTGGTGTGGGCCTTTTTTGAGACGAGTGCATCAGATCGAACCGCTGCTATTTGCAACATATGTCTCAAGCGTATTTCGCGTGGCCAAAACATCTCCCGCTTGGGTACCACATGCTTGACCAGACATATGTTGACCTGCCATGCAGTTAGTTGGCAAGCGTATCTAAAAGACCCACACCAAAGAACAAAGAGGACCTCTCCTTGCTCCTCATCAGCTGAGAACTCCAACCCCACTACACCGACGTCAGATTGTACCAGGCAAATTTCCCTGCCCCAGCTGCTGCACCGCTGAAAGAAGTTTGCTCCCAGCCATCCACATGCCCAGCGGTTGAATGCTAGCTTGGCAAAATTGCTAGCACTTCAACTGCTGCCTTTTCAGTTGGTAGACTCTGCCCCCTTCCGTGAGTTTGTGGAATGTGCAGTTCCTCAGTGGCAGGTACCCAAACGCCACTTTTTCTCACGGAAGGCGATTCCGGCTCTCTACCGGCATGTGGAAGGCAATGTCCATGCCTCGCTGGACAGGGCGGTCAGCGGTAAGGTGCATATTACCACTGACTCATGGTCCAGCAGGCATGGACAGGAACGTTACCTAAGTTTCACGGCGCATTGGGTGACTCTGCTGGCAGCTGGGAAGGATGCAGGACAAGTTGCAGTAGTGTTGGAGGTTGTTCCGCCACCACGCCTCCATAATGCTAAGAATTGTGACAAACCTCTCTCCTCCACCCCCTCCTCTTCTTCTTCCTCCATGGCCTCTTCCTGTGCTTTGTCCTCGGAACCAGCGGTGCTCCGTAGCTGTTCAAGGGGCTACGCAAGTACGCAGGCCAAAAGATGCCATGCGTTGCTTGAGCTGGTGTGCTTGGGGGACAGGAGCCACACTGGGGCAGAGGTTCTGTTTGCTCTGCAGGGTCAGGTTCAGAGGTGGTTGACGCCACGCCAACACAAGGCAGGAATGGTGGTTTGCGACAATGGCACCAACCTTCTCTCTGCCCTCTGACAGGGACAAATGACCCATGTGCCCTGTTTGGCTCACGTCCTTAACTTGGTGGTGCAGCAGTTCTTGGGCATGTACCCGGGCTTACAGGATGTCCTGAGGCAGGCTAGAAAAGTCTGTGTGCATTTCCGCCGGTCATATAATGCCAGTGCTCGGCTGGCGGACCTCCAAAAGGAGTTTAACCTGCCCAAGAACCGCCTAATCTGTGACATGCCCACCAGGTGGAACTCAACGTTGGCCATGCTGCAGCGGCTGCACATGCAGCAGAGGGCCATCAATGAGTACCTGTGCAACTATGGCACCAGGACAGGGTCAGGGGAGCTTGTTTTTTTTTCCCCACGCCAGTGGGCCATGATCAGGGATGCATGCACTGTCCTGTCACCATTAAGGAGACCACGAGGATGGTGAGCAGTGACAGTGCATGCATCAGTGACACTGTCCCCCTTGTCCACCTGTTGGAGCACACGCTGCTTGGAATAATGGACAGCGCACTTGGGGCAGAACAGAGGCAGGAAGAGGAGGACTTCCTTAGCTCTCAAGGCCCCCTTTATCCAGACAGTGTTCCTGCATGCCCGCCGATCACACAGGAAGAGGACGAGGAGGAGGAGGAGGAGGAAGATTGTGTCAGTATGGAGGTGGAGCCTGGCACTCAGCATCAGCAGCAGTCTTTAAGGGATCAGTCCCAAGAAACACATGGACTTGTACGTGGCTGGGAGGAGGTGGCTGCGGACCATGTCGTCCTTAGTGACCCAGAGGACTCTGGACCGAATGCCTCAGCAAACCTACGCTGCATGGCCTCCCTGATCCTGCAAAGCCTGCGTAAGGATCCTCGTATTCGTGGTATCAAGGAGAAGGACCAATACTGGCTGGCAACCCTCCTTGATCCACGTTACAAGGGTAAGGTTGCGGACCTTATCTTGCCATCGCAGAGGGAGCAGAGGATGAAACATTTTCGGGAGGCCTTGCAGAAAGGTCTGTGCAACGCGTTCCCAGAGACTGGGAGGTTAAAAAACTCCTGTTTCTGGACAACGTGTTGCTGAGGCTTCGGTCAGTCAAAGAAGGAGCGGTGGAGAAGGTGGCCATCTGACCGATGCGTTCAGACAATTTTTTGGTCCGCAGCCCCAAGGTATGATCGGTTCCAACAACCATCGCCAGCGTCTGTTTTACATGGTGCAGGAATACCTAGGGGCAAGATCTGACTTGGACACCTTTCCCACCGAAAATCCTCTGGGTTACTGGGTCTTGAGGATGGATCACTGGCCAGAGCTTGCACAGTATGCAATTGAGCTACTGGCCTGTCCTGCATCCAGCGTTCTTTCGGAACGCACATTCAGTGCTGCTGGAGGCTTTGTAACTGATCACAGGGTGCGTCTGTCCACCGACTCGGTCGATCGACTGACCTTCATAAAAATGAATCAGTCTTGGATCACCACCAGCTACCAAGCACCTGATGCTGATGTAACCATATTTTTTTTTTGAGATCCCTTCAAAGACTGCCTATGCTGATGCTGAGTGACTATCCCTGAGTAATTATCCTCTTCCTCCTCAATGATCACGCTGATAGCTTGTAAGAACATTTTTGGTTCTAGGCGCCACCACCAGTGCCTAAGGCCCAATTTTTCAGCCCCTGTTTAACAGGGGCGTGTAATTACAATTTTTGATGCAATACTTTGCAGCAGGGCTCATTTCTGCGTTACAACTAGAGTATCTGTGAGGGGTTGCAGTGTTGTGGCACCAGCACCAGTGCCTAAGGCCTAATTTTTCAGCCCCTGTTCAACAGGGGCATGTAATTACAATTCTTGATCTAATATTTCACAGCAGGGCCCATTTCTGCACCCACCAAGAGCGAGTGAGGACTTACAGTGTTGTGGCACCAGCACCACCACTACCACCACCAAAGGCCCAATTTTTCTGCCCTTGTTCAACAGGGGCATGTAATTACAATTCTTGATCTAATATTTCACAGCAGGGCTCATTTCTGCACCCACCAAGAGCGAGTGAGGACTTACAGTGTTGTGGCACCAACACCACCACCATCACCAAAGGCCCAATTTTTCTGCCCTTGTTCAACAGGGGCATGTAATTACAATTCTTGATCTAATATTTCACAGCAGGGCTCATTTCTGCACCCACCAAGAGCGAGTGAGGACTTACAGTGTTGTGGCACCAGCACCACCACCACCACCACCAAAGGCCCAATTTTTCTGCCCTTGTTCAACAGGGGCATGTAATTACAATTCTTGATCTAATATTTCACAGCAGGGCCCATTTCTGCGCCCACCAAGAGCGAGTGAGGACTTACAGTGTTGTGGCACCAGCACCACCACCACCACCAAAGGCCCAATTTTTCTGCCCCTGTTCAACAGGGTCATGTAATTACAATTCTTGATCTAATATTTCACAGCAGGGCCCTGTGAGGGCTTACAGTGTTGTGGCTACAACAACACCTAAGGCCCAAATTTCTGCTGAGTATATAGGGCAGGCCCCTACTTTCAAACATCTAACTTACAAACGACTCCTACTTGCAAACGGAAGGAGACAACAGGAAGTGAGATAGAATTTACCCCTAGGAAGGGAAATTCTCTCCTGTAAGAGTTAATATGGGAAAAACATTTCTCCTTTCCACTGATGCTTTCCAATCCTTGTTCCACAAAAAACCCCAAATTTTCAAAAAACATTTGTCATTGGGACAAAAAGTGAGGTGAAATCTTCTGAAGAGGAGGACAGACAGCAAAACAAATGTCACAGGGGTGATAACCCTTCCCTATGTTTTCCAAAAAGCTTAAAAAAGATTTTTTGGCTGGAGCTAAACACGTTAAAAATGTACCCGTTCAAAATTACAAACAGATTCTACTTAACAACAAACCTACAGTCCCTGTCTTGTTTGCACTGCCTGTATACTGCTGTTCAGAGTATATAGGGCCTGGTGGCCCCACACCTTTCCTTATTTTAATTTGGGTGCGGGGTTCCCCTTAATATCCATACAAGACCCAAAGGGCCTGGTAATGGACTGGGGGTACCCATGCCATTTGTCTCACTGATTTTTATCCATATTGCCAGAACCCGACATTACATTAAACCCGCAAGCAGTTTTAAATGAGATTTTTTCCTTTAAAAATGACATTTTGTGCAGGGACTGTTCTAAACATGGGAAACACGCGCCACTTTACAGGCATACTATAGACACACCCCAGGTACGATATTTTAAAGGAATATTTCACTTTTTTTTTTTTTTTACTTTAAGCATCATTAAAATCACTGCTCCCGAAAAAACGGCCATTTTTAAAAGTTTCTTTTGCATTGATACATGTCCCCTGGGGCAGGACCCGGGTCCCCAAACCCTTTTTAGGACAACACCATGCAAATTAGCCTTTAAAACAGTGGTTCTCAACTCCAGTCCTCGGGACCCACCAACAGGCCAGATTTTAAGTATTACCTTGGGGAGTTGCAGACTGGAATACTGCAATCACTGAGCAGCAAATTATATTACCTGTGATGTATTTCAGCTATCTTGCAAACCTGGCCTGTTGGTGGGCCCTGAGGACTGGAGTTGAGAACCACTGCTTTAAAATGAGCACTTTTGATTTTGAACGTTCGAGTCCCATAGACGTCAATGGGGTTCTAACGTTCGTGCAAATTTTCGGTCCGTTCGCAGGTTCTGGTGCGAACCGAACCGGGGGGGTGTTCGGCTCATCCCTACTCAAGGGCCACCAGTTTGAGACCCCTGGTGTAGCAAGTGTGTCCAGGGAAGATGAAACTAAGTTGTAGACAGAAGTGGCCAGGTCTGGGAATGACAGAGGTTCAATTTTGTCATTAGCAGGCAAATAGGAGAGTGAGGTGTTGAGGTGGTGAAGATTTCTACGGGTAACTGCTCGCTGGAGGCATAGGTGGTTGGAAACAACAAGAGTAAAAAACTGATAAGGCTTTGATCAGAGAGAGGAAAAGGAGTGTTGGAGAGGTTGCAGGGAGCGCAGAGGTGGGAGAATGCAAGGTCAAGGATGTTTCCTTTGGCGTAAGTTGAGGTTTGTGTCAAATTCATTGAGCATGACACTTGTCCAGAGCTCCTCCCATATAAATCTTTACCACCCCAAACCTTCTCTTCTTCACTCTGTTACTGATTGCATTTATGATAAAATGAAACCCATCTCATATCCAGACCTGCAGTCTGCTCACATAATTTGTAATAAAACACCTTTGCCATTCTGAAGCTTCCCTCCAACCACTTTATTTTATATATACTGTGATTCTATACTTGCCAAATATGCTGCAGAAATCTCCTTCCACTAAATCTGGCTGCAGCTATTTTAATGGTGGGTAGCTGAAGCTGCTGCCTGTTCACTTCCTGTATTTACACAGAGACACAAAGGCACACTTCCAGCTCTGCAGCTTTCATTGTCCCTCTTATGACTCACCCCCCCTCCATTCCTGTCAAACTCTCACAAGTGTGAGAGAGAGAGCTGTGCATGATGTCATAAGCCTAGGTTAATGACCAGACAAGAAATAGGAACTGGGCTGTATAAAGCATTTACTGGCAAAAAAAAAAAATGTTTCACTGTGCAAAGTTAAACCAGGGGGAGAAGATTTAATAGATGGAAAGTTGAAAAAATTACTGAAGGTCCACTTTAAGGTCTGTCAGCACTCCAGATGTTACCAAGAACAGAGCATTGCTGATACAAAACTTTGCTGACACTTCACAATGTTTTCACAACTGCATTTTAGAGCCAATGCTCTTATTTATACATTTATATAGAAAGAAGTGTTGCTCGCGTTATTTCAATAAAGGAAAGCCGCTATTTGATGTTTTTCCCAAGTGCTGACATTTCCTCCAGTGATTAATGCTATGCAGAGGCATTGTCAGCCTGACAGTCATAGCATCGGGTGGATCTGGAAATTGAGAAGTCGGAAGTGCTACTACACCTGTTCCCATATCTAAGCACTGCTCTTACATTTTTGGAATATTGGAGATAGAGGGATGAAGGTGGGTGGAATGTGGAATAGTGGTAGGAAGTATTTTTTGCTCTCTCTGTTTTTGCACTTATTTTTTAACCTTTTATCATAATGTGGATGTGGCTTCCCTCTCTCATAGCTTTGTGATGGCTCCTTCTGCTGGTCAAAGCAGATCTAGTATTATTTGATCAAGCTGCAAAATAATAAAAAAATGTGTGTGTGTGTATATATACGGTATTGATATATATATATATATATATATATATATATATATATATATATATATATATATATATAATATACAGTATCTCACACAGTGAGTACACCCCTCATGTTTTTGTAAATATTTTTTTTTTATCGTACATCACGGGACACAGAGCACCATAGTAATGACTATCTGGGTTATATGCTACCTTTAGGTGATTGGACACTGGCAACCAATAGTAAGAAGGTTCCTCCCATATAACCCCTCCCATACAGGAAGTACATTAGTTTTGTGTCAGTGTCTTGAAGGTGATGGTCACGGCTATGGAAGCTCTTCAAGTTTCTTCAATAATGTCCCAGTGAGGATGTTATAATCGGATCCATTCGGATGGCATATCATGCTAAAGTGGATGGTACCCGAGCCCTGGTTCAAGAACAGGGTTTTGCCTGTAACGTGTCCTTATGGAGCTGGACCCTTGTGATATGGTATTTCTGGTCTTTTATTTGCCCAAGGAAACCTAAAGGGTGCTTTACAGGTCCAGGGGTGTGAAAGGAGACCCGGTCCCTGAAGGTCCTCAGTGACGTTACCCGCGGTGATGGGGGAAGATTGGGCCTATCTCAGGCCCTGCAGCGAGGATCGGTGAGGGCACCTTTGGAGGCCCCATTTATTACATTATTATTAAGTAAATGTTATGGCCAGATTATCGTGTCTTTTTTGTGCCCACTGTGATAGTTCCAGAGACGCCGCAGGATGCACTCAGATAGAGTTCCCGCTCGGGGACCGCGCGGACTGGGCGCACGCACACGCAGGAAGCGTGCACGTGCATTGGCTACTTCCACCTGTGCGCGCTCTGTGTGTATGGGATGGCGGCGCTGCAAGCGCGGCATAGCGGCTTGCCGCGTGTTCCCCGCAGGCGTGCGCATGCGCAGTAAGGTCCAGGGCGTGCGTTCTACATGTGACGGCGCACGCATATAGAGGGAAGTCTGGCGCCTGCGTGTGTCATATTGGCTCAGGTGAGCCGGGAGCCTGTTGCAGTGGGACACAGAGCTGGGCACGTGAGTCGGGCATTTGCAACTCTTTAAAGGAGGCTATAGTTTTGGCTTTTGTTGATACAGCCATATAGCTCAGTGAGTTTTCCTCAAAAACCTTGTAAGCAATGTCTTCCAGAAAACGAGGAACAGGGAACAGGGCTAGTCCAGGGGTTAAAATGACTCCTTCAAAAACAGGAGATCAACCTCAGGCTACTGCAGCACCTATTACCCCTGAAAGACCTGCGGCATTTGGCCTGGCTGAGCCATTGCATTTGTCAGGCATAGTGGCCACCACCAATATCCCTGCTTATGTTACTAAGGAGGATTTAACGTCGGCTCTCGCTGGCCTTGAAGGCAAAATAGCGGGTATGATTGCCTCAGTAACACAGGGAGGGAAAAAACGACAAAGATCTCCCTCTCCTGAGCCTGGTCCCAGTGCTGAGTCACTTGAGCACCAGGACTCTCTTAGCCAATTGGGTCCGTGTGATTTGGATCCAGAATGGGCAGAGGATTTTGAGGAGGTGGCCATTGGGGATAAAGAGGCTGAAGAGTTCTCAGCGGGGGACTCAGGTTCTGAAGAGCCACTATCAGCTTCGCAATCCCAAAGATTGTTTATCCAGTCGTTAGCTGAAATGGTAAGAGCAGGATTTAAGTTACCCCCGATACAAGGGTCAGAACTTTCCTGTTCTACATTGGGATCTTTGGGACCGCAGCAATTACTGGGAGTTTCCTGTGCATCCATTATTGGAGCAGCTGATTTACGCTGATTGGGACCACCAGGACAGAATTTACTTGCCTCCAAAGAGGTTTTCTTTTTTGTATCCTTTGAAGGAAAAGTTCAAAAAAAGGTGGGATACGCTGCTATTTCTTCAGTAAATAAGAGCTTAACCTGTCCAGTGGATAATGCCCAAGGGTTTAAGGATCCAGCAGATAAAAAACTGGAATCCTTATTAAAGGCCTCCTTTGCGGTGGCTGGGTCAGCAGTACAACTGGCCTTTGCAGCTATTGGAATCTGCCAATCCCTAAAGGACCATTTTAAAAGATTCGTCAGGAACCTACCTGTTCAAGAGGAAGATTCTGACGAATTGTCAGAACTTCCTCGCGCTTTATGTTTTGCAGTAGACACATTAAAGGACTCAATCCAGCAGATGTCCCGCTTTGCGCTACTCTCTATACATATGCGCAGAGTCTTGTGGCTAAAGAACTGGTCAGCCGAGATGCCATGCAAAAGGCTGCTCGCGGCTTTTCCCTTTCATGGGGAACGTTTATTTGGAGAAGATCTGGATAAGTATATCAAAAAATCTCAGGCGGAAAGAGCTCCTTGCTTCCTATTAAAAGAAGGAATAAGCAGCCCTCCTTTAAAATTCCTTACGCTCCTGGGCCAGGCGCTTCTACTCCCAAGAAGTATCGACGGCCTCAGCCACCTGCCTTTAAGAAGCCTCAAGGTCAAAAAAGACCTTGGACTCAGAAGCCAAACAAGGCCAATGTCAAGTCCTCCTTGTGAAGGGGCGCCCCCACTCTTACAGGTGGGGGGCAGACTGCGCCGGTTCGCAGTTGCTTGGGCAAGGTTGGTACAGGACAGGTGGGTCATTTCCACTATAACACAAGGTTACAAGATAGAATTCCAGGATTTTCCCCCAAATCGGTTTTTATATCAAGAGTTCCATTGGACCCAGGGAAAAAGAAAAACCTATTCCTAGCTTTAGAACAGCTAAAAAGGCAAGGGGTGATTATCGAGGTTCCGCACAAAGAAAAATTCAAGGGATTTTATTCGAACCTATTTACAGTGCCGAAACCAAATGGGGAGTTAAGGCCCATTCTGGACCTCAAGTCTCTCAATTCCTTTCTAAAAGCCTGAACCATATGGAATCGGTTCGTTCAGTAATCGCATCCTTGAAAAAAGGGGACATTTTAGCATCCATAGACATCAAGGATGCGTACCTGCATGTGCCGATTTTTGGTCCACATCAAAGATTTCTACGCTTCGCAGTAGAGGGGTGTAATTTCCAGTTCGTAGCACTTCCATTCGGTCTGGCTACGGCCCCTCGAGTCTTCACAAAAGTGTTGGCTCCAGTATTGGCTCCCCTAAGGCCCCAAAGGATATCAGTGGTAGGATATCTAGCTGACCTTCTGTTAAGGGACCAGTCCTATTCCACCCTAATAGAAAATGTTTCAACTACTGTTCTTTTTCTGAGATGCCTAGGCTGGATTCTGAATATGGACAAATCGGCCCTTCATCCAGTTTAAATCTTGACATATCTGGGCCTGATCCTGGATACGATCCAGGAAAGAGTGTTTTTACCCCCTTAAAAGTCAGCTCGATAGTGGAGCTGGTCAGAAAAGTCAAAAGGTTAGAAAGACCCTCGATTCGATTGTCCATGAGTCTACTGGGCAAGATGGTGTCTTCCTTCAGCGCAGTTCCTTATGCGCAGTTTCACTCCAGGTTGTTTCAGAGAACTATCCTGGAGGCTTGGAACAAGTCTGTTCTAGCCTTGGATTGTCCAATGTCTCTATCCCCAAGGGTAAAGCAGGACCTCTCTTGGTCGTCAAGGACCAGCAACTTAAAGGGCGGGAAGTCCTTTCCGCCGATAACCTGGAAGGTGGTAACTTCAGACGCCAGTCGTCTCGGCTGGGGAGCAGTATTAGAAGAGGCCTCCGTACAGAGGAAATGGTCCCCATCAATCTGCAGGAAATCCGGGCAGCTCGTTTGGCTCTCCTATCTTGGACGGCCAGATTGCGGGGGTTTCCGGTCAGAATCCAGTCAGACAACTCCACAGTTGTGGTATACATCAACCACCAAGGGGGCACCCAGAGTAGGGCAGCCCAAAGGGAAGTGAATCACATATTAACTTGGGCGGAGAGGCACATGCTGTTTTTGTCGGCATTCTTTATTCCAGGTGTGGACAATTGGCAGGCAGACTACCTGAATCGTCAACAATTATTACCGGGGGAGTGGTCTCTTCACCCCGGAGTTTTCCTTCAAATCTGTCAGCATTGGGGGATGCCAGATGTGGATCTTCTGGCATCCAGGTTTAATGCCAAGGTAGACAGCTTTGTATCCAGGACCAGGGATCCGCTTGCCGTAGGGATGGATGCATTGGTGATTCCCTGGGATCAGTATTCCCTAATTTATGCCTTTCCTCCGATCCAGTTGCTGCCGCACCTGTTACGCAGGATACAGATGGAGCAGAAAACAGTAATTCTGGTGGCCCCGGGGTGGCCCAGAAGGTCCTGGTACTCAGAGATTGTGAGGATGGCGGTAGGAGACCCATTGTACCTCCCTAACCGTCCAGACCTGTTGTCCCAAGGTCCCATATACCATCCTTCTTTACGGTCACTGAATTTGATGGCATGGCTATTGAGACCAGGGTACTGAAAGACCATGGTATCAGAAGGCCTGTTCTGTCTACTCTACTCTGATAAATGCTAGAAAGCCAGTTTCTAGAAGTATTTACCATAGGGTCTGGGATCATACATTTCCTGGTGTGAGAGGAGGAAATGGCACCCTCGCAAATATACTATTGGGAGGGTTCTTGCCTTTCTACAAACGGGAATTGATTTAAATCTATCTCTAGGAACCAATAAGGGACAGATTTCGGCCTTATCAATTTTTTTCCAGAGGCCAATCGCATCTCATTCTTTGGTACGAGCCTTCATCAAAGGGGTGATGCGCTTAAGGCCGCCGGTTAAGCCACCATTGTGCCCCTGGGATTTGAACTTGGTGCTTTCAGCACTACAGAGTGAACCCTTTGAACCTATTAGGCATATTCCTTTGATCCTAGTAACTAGGAAATTGGTCTTTCTGGTGGCCATAACCTCGGCTAAAAGGGTGTCAGAATTGTCCGCCCTTTCTTGTAGTAAACCCTTTCTGTTTGTACATCAGGACAAGGTGGTGATGCGGCCCCGTCCAGATTTTTTACCTAAAGTGGTCTCCAGTTTTCACTTGAATCAGGATATTATTTTGCCTTCCTTCTTTCCCCACCCTAGGTCTAAGAAGGAAACATCACTTCACTCACTAGATGTGGTGAGAGCAGTCAAGGTTTACTTGGATATGTCAGCTCCTTTTCGGAAGACTGACTCTTTTCATTCTGCCAAAAGGTCCTAAAAAGGGACAGGCAGCAACTAGTTCAACTATCTCTAGGTGGATTTGCCAGGTTATTATCCAGGCTTATGAGTTTAAACACAAGGTTCCACCTCGATATTTCAAAGCTCGCTCTACTAGAGGAGTTAGTACATCATGGGCAGTGCGCCAGCAAGTGTCTATGGCTCAGGTTTGCAAAGCGGCCGCTTGGTCTTCGGTTCATACATTTACCAGGTTTTACCAACTGTATGTTAGGTCTCAAAAGGAGACTGCAAGCAGCTTTATAAATTGTGGGCCTAAAAGGGGGTCTAGGAATACTATGTTCCCTCCCCTCAAATGCATTGCTTTAGGACATCCCAGATAGTCATTACTATGTTGCTCTGTGTCCCGTGATGTACAATAAAGAAAAATGGATTTTTAAAACAGCGTACCTGTAAAATCCTTTTCTTGGAGTACATCATGGGACACAGAGGTCCCTCCCCTCTTTTTCTGGGGTCTTCATTGCTTGCTACAAAACTAAGGTACTTCCTGTATGGGAGGGGTTATATGGGAGGAACCTTCTTACTATTGGTTGCCAGTGTCCAATCACAAGGTAGCATATAATTCAGATTCATTACTATGGTGCTCTGTGACCCGTGATGTACTCCGAGAAAAGGATTTTACAGGTAAGCTGTTTTAAAAAACCATTTATTATATCTTTTTATGTGACAATACTGAAGAAATGACACGTTGCTACAATGTAAAGTAGTGAGTGTACAGCTTGTATAACAGTGTAAATTTGCTGTCCCCTCAAAATATTTCAACACACAGCCATTAATGTCTAAACCGCTGGCAACAAAAGTGAGTACACCCCTAAGTGAAAATGTCCAAATTTGGTTTTGTGTGGCCACCAATATTTTCCAGCACTGCCTTAACCCTCTTGGGCATGGAGTTCACCAGAGATTCACAGGTTGCCACTGGAGTGCTCTTCCACTCCTCCATGACGATATAGCGGAGCTGGTGGATGGTATGGTTTTGCGCTCCTCCACCTTCCAATTGAGGATGCCCCACAGATGCTCAATAGAGTTTAGGTATGGAGACATGCTTGGTCAGTCCATCTTCTTTACCCTCAGCTTCTTAAGCAAGGCAGTGGTCCTCTTGGAGGTGTGTTTGGAGTTGTTATCATGTCAGAATACTGCCCTGTGGTCCAGTCTCCAAAGGGAGGGGATCATGCTCTGCTTCAGTATGTCACAGTACATATTGGCATTCATGGTTTCCTCAATGAACTGTAGCTCCCCAGTGCCGGAAACACTCATGCAGCCCCAGACAATACACTCCCATCACCATGCTTGACTGTAGGCAAGACACACTTGTCTTTGTACTCCTCACCTGGCTGCCACTGCACACGCTTGTCACCATCTGAACCAAATAAGTTTATCTTGGTTTATCTTGGTCTTATCAGACCACAGCACATGGTTCCAGTAATCCATGTCCTTAGGCTGCTTGTCTTCAGCAAACTGTTTGCGGGCTTTCTTGTGCATCATCTTTAGAAGAGATTCTTTCTGGGATGACAGCCATGCAGACCAATTTGATGCAGTGTGTGGCATATGGTCTGAGTGCTGACAGGCTGATCCCCCACCCCTTCAACCTCTGCAGCAATGCTGGCAGCACTCATACGTCTATTTCCCAAAGACAACCTCTGGATATGACGCTGAGCATGTGCACTCAACTGCAGTGGCGGAATTATAGGGGTCGCTGAGGTTGCCATGGCGACCGGGCCCCTTGCTGCAGGGGGCCCTTGAGGGCCCCCTGTATGCAGTACTTTGTTAGGAAGAGCGCAGACAAGCTCCCCGATTCCAAGCCGAACTGTATTCGGCACTGTGCAGGGAGCTGGTGACATTACAAAGAAAGTGAAAGCACAGTGCTGTGCTCTTTGTCTCCCCCTACAGTGCAGTACCCGGCAGGAAGAGGTAAGGTAAAGGTCTGCCGTTTTTTATCTACTGTATGTGTGTTTATATGTATGTGCATGTTTGTATGTGTGTGTGCATGTGTGTGTATGTATGTGTGTGTGCATCTATGTGTGTGAATGTGTGTGCATCTATGTATATGTGTGTGTATGTATGTGTATGTGTTTATATCAGTGGCGGTGCATCCATAGGGGCGCATGGACGCCGCCCCCTCTCTCCAGGCACCCCTCTATCACAAATAGATAGATTCATGCATAGCATGAATCTATCTATGGCCGCCACTGCCCCCCTATTCAGACGCCTGGCCCCTTTTTGGACGCCGGGTGCCTGAATGACACCGGCGGGGGTGTTTTTAAAGCACTAATAGGCTTCAAAATAGGTGAACTGCGAGCGCCATGCTTGGCGCTCACAGTCCACCCAGGTGTGTTAGAAAAGCGAATAAATATTCGCTTTCCTAACACTGAACCGCCTCTCCACCAATCAGGTGCTCGGGTCTGTTACCCGTCACCTGATTGGCTGAAACGACAGGTGCCGCTATTGGATGCCTATCAGGAGGAGAGGATGGGAGGAGACGCATGGAGGACCCCGCTCATCGCCGTCACCCGCTGCCCCACCGAGACAGGGTAAGTGCCGGGCAGACTGCGAGCGGGCAGGGGGGTCATAGTGGCAGCATTTGATGGCACAGTGGCTGCGTTTCAGGGCACAGTGGCTGCGTTTGATGGGCACAGTGACTGCGTTTCATAGGCACAGTGGTGGCAATTGATGGGCACAGTGGCTGCGTTTGATGGGCACAGTGGCTGCGTTTGATGGGCACAGTGGTGGTAATTGATGGGCACAGTGGCAGCGTTTGATAGGCACAGTGACTGTGTTTGAGGGCACAGTGGTGGCAATTGATGTGCACAAGGGCTGCATTTGATAGGCACAGTGACTGCGTTTGATGGGCACAGTGGCTGCGTTTGATGGGCACATTGGCTGCATATGAAGGGCACAGTGGTGGCAATTGATGGGCACAGTGGCTGCGTTTGATGGGCACAGTGGCTGCGTTTGATGGGCACAGTGGCTGCGTTTGATGGGCACAGTGGCTGAATATGATGGGCACAGTGGCTGCGTTTGATGAGCACAGTGAGGCTGTAATTAATGCGTTTTTTTTTTAAAGAATTTTTCAGTTTGCTTGCACCCCCCAAAAATGTTGAGCACCATCTGCCACATATATATATATATATATATATATGTGTGTGTGTATGTATGTGTGTTTACATGTATATATGCACATTTTATGTATTCGCTTTTAATCCTGACCCCCTATATGTGTCCCATTAGAACCGATTTTTTTTTTTTTGCTTGTCCATAGTACCAGCAAAAAAAAAAATGCTGTTCCTCACAAAAGTGATCCATGCTCAAATCGCTTTTCAGAGGCATTTGACAGCCGGTAAAGAGGCTCCTGACCGCCTGTTTAAACCCCTTAAATGCATCATCACTATGCTGCAACTGCATGCAATGCACACAGTTGCAGGATGGTTGCAGTGCAGCCACTTCAAGGGTGCTCTGACTGGAAAAAGATTGAGAAACACCGACATAGAGGAACCCATCTCTCCATTTTCCTCCTGCAGCCGCTGAATGCCTGTGGGAGGGATAGGAGGAGAAGCGGGGGGGGGAGAGAAATCGATTCCTTTAGATGCAGCCACCCACCCACTTGCGACCGGACCCTGGTGTTCCGCCATCGGGCTCGGAGAAAAGAGCCCTGTCCGGGGGTCAGGGGGGCCCTCCATGGTTTCTTGCATCGGGGCCCTGAAGATTCTAGTTACGCCTCTGCTCAACTGCTTTAGTCAACCATGGCAAGGCCATCTTTATGTAGAACAACAATTCTTTGTTTCAGATCCTCAGAGAGTTCTTTGCCCTGAGGTACCATGTTGAACTTCCAGTGACCAGTATGAAAGAGTGAGAGTGAGAGCTATAACACCAAATTTAACACACCTGCTCCCCATTCACACCTGAGACCTTGTAACACTAACGAGTCACATGACACTGGGGAGGGAAAATGGCTAATTGGGCCCAATTTGGATATTTTCACTTAGGGGTGTACTCACTTTTGTTGCAAGCAGTTTAGACATTAATGGCTGTGCGCGGAGTTATTTTGAGAGGACAACAAATTTACACTGTTATACAAGCTGTACACTCACTACTTTACATTATAGCAAAGTGTCATTTCTTCAGTGTTGTCACATGAAAAGATAGAATAAAATATTTACAAAAATGTGAGGGGTGTACTCACTTTTGTGAGATACTGTGTGCGTGTATATATATATATATATATATATATATATATATATATATATATATATATATATATATATATATATATATATATATATATATATATATATATATACACGTGTGTATGTATGTGTATATAATATATATTATAATCAAGGGTATAGATACACGTGTGTGTGTGTATGTATGTGTATATAATATATATTATAATCAAGGGTATAGCAGCATTAAGAGTTTTCATCCCTCCCTAGGATTGAGGCTGCAAAGGGGCAGCCAGAGTGTGCGTGTCTGCATGGTGCAGGTTTAGTCTGTAATAGAACAGAAGGAGGCCTTAAAGGGGTTGTAAACCCTCGTGTTTTTTCACCTTAATGCATCCTATGCATTAAGGTGAAAAAACTTCTGACACTGACCAGCCCCCCCCCCCCCCCCCCCATTTTACTCACCTGAGCCGGTTTGTTCCCACAGCGGAGACATGCGCTACCTCTTTGCCCGTTGTCTCGGCTCTTGATGAAATAGATTGATAGCAGTGCAGCCATTGGCCCCCGCTGCTGTCAATCAAATCCAATGACGTGAGTGCCGGGGGGCGGGGCCGAGTCTGGCATTCTGTGTCTATGGACGCAAAAGCAGGACTCGGGAGCACACCCGCATGGTAACCCCCCGGGAGAGCGCTTCTTCTAGGGGATTTACCAATGCGAGGAGGAGCTGATAGCGATGCCAGGGGACCCCAGAACAGGTGAATTGGGACCACTCGGTGCAAAACAAACTGCACAGCGGAGGTAAGTATGACATGTTTGTTATTTAAAAAAATAAAAAGAGGGTTTACAACCCCTTTAAGCCCCAGGGCCAGAGCAGCGAGGAGTAAAAGAGAGCTGAGTGCCATGTGCAAAGGTTGCACAAGAGCACAGCAGTGCTGAGAGTCAGTTGGTCTGTGGAACCAAACCAAAGGTCTAAGCCTGAAACCTGAGCAGCAGGTCTGCAGAACAAAGCCTGAAGGCTAAAGTCACTAATTTCCATATGTTGTAGAGATGGAGGGAACCCTTGTGGGGGCAACTGCTTGTTTTGTTGGACTTTCTTTTCGTTCATAAATAAAATTGGCCAACAAGCCCCGAAACAGCATATCTGGCATATAAATTATATATAAAAGTAGTTGCGTGCTGCCACCCAACTAAACTAAAACTAGAAATTGCTACGGCTGTCACCTATGTGTTCCCATAAAAAACAGAATATGCAATGAGTAACTGTGACAGCGCTGCATATACGCTAAACATAAATTATGAACAAACTATCACAGAATAAATTTGAATGAAATAAAAAATAAGGTGCTCAAATGACTAAGTCTATTAGTGCCATATAAGTGACGAATCTTCTGTAAATGTGCAAAGGGATGGGAGTTTTTTCCACATGCTTCATGGCTAATCAAGTGCGTCTCTATTCTTTGCCCATTTGTTCCTATTACTAACCTTTGTTACGTTACTGGGTCCATATACTGTCTACTCTCTGCAGCTTGTCTGAATCTTTGCTACCTTTAATGGATACCTCTCCTGTCTGCTACCAATGTTGACCTTGGCTACATTCACGGATCAATGCCTGCTGCCAGTTCTGACTTAGTTGCGCCCACCTTGTTTCTCACATAAATCAACTCTCTTCTACCTTGTGTCAGCTAGCAACATTCTGCAGCTAGAGTATATACATGTCGTTTTTTGTATTGCTTGTCTTCTTAGACTCGGGGTGGCTGCTGAAGGTGAATTTACACTGTATACTCTGACGAGAATGTCTGTGTCTGGACTTTACATCCTCCTAAGCCAGAAACCCTTCCCAGATAGATCCACTTCAGACGTAGCTATTCGCTTAGCAAGCACAATGTACAGGGATATTGAAAATGGTAGTGACACACACTCTGGTTGAGCTGGATGGACTGTTGTTTTTATTCAGCCTCAACAACTATGTAACAATGTAGTTCAAAGAGCCCATCTGTTGGGTTTAAGACCTCTTCCTTTTTTTTTTTTTTTAATATATTTTTATTCTTTATTAAATTTCATTAAAAAAACATGGGGGGGGGGGGATATTGATCATTACAATCAGAATATTTTCCAATGCTTTAACTTTCCCAAATTTCCCCAATACGAATTATATCATCCACTTTTTGCCGCACCCCTCCCTCCCTCACCCATTTTTTTTTTTTTTAACGCTTATCTAGCTTACTACCTTATTTCTTTCGTAACTTCATAGATATTCTCATATATACCCATATACACTAACTATTTTATACTAAATAACAAATCATATATTACTATTTTCCAGCACTTTCTAGGCATCTTTCAAGAAAATATGTTCTCTGGGCTGTCTCATTTCCTAATTTTTACCCCAATTATTCCCTAGCTCTCTCCCTATTTAGGGAGGGCAGCCCATTTCCTCAAGCCATGGCTTCCACATATTTTCAAATTCCTTGAGGTTTCCTCTTTTTATATAAACTACTTTCTCTTTCCATATTACTTCATTTATACTATGAATCCATTCACTAACTGTCGGATCTTTTTGATTGCCACCTTTGCGCAATTAGTTTTCTTGCTTGGAAGAGGCAAAGTAGCACTGCCACTGTACTCCCCCTTTC
This sequence comes from Lithobates clamitans, assembly GCA_037952925.1. NCBI lineage: Eukaryota > Metazoa > Chordata > Amphibia > Anura > Ranidae > Lithobates > Lithobates clamitans. Next base: position 835,018 of record JBBGZY010001695.1, read on the forward strand.
TCCCGATTCATTCCTATATCCCAGCACACAAAGCCTAGGATCCAGTTCCAGTGTTTTCCTGTAGATCTTATTTATGGTTTCAATAACTCTTACCCAGTATCGGAATAACTTTGGAGATCTCCAGTTCCCTGACACCTGGGGAAATCAGCACCGGCTCTTTTATCAAACATGAATAATTTCTTAGGGGTATAATAAGTTCTGTGTATCAGCATCAAGTGTGACACTCTATTTGGAGGGGAAACCGACACCGTTGGTCCCATCTCTAGTATCTTTTTCCATTGCTCCTGTGTTATCTCCCTTAAGTCCTCTTCCCATTTCCTCTTCAGATTAGGAAGTTCTGAACCTGGACTAGTTCCATTATATATCTGCCCATAGAGCTCAGATATAAGCCCTCTGGTCTTGTCTAGTGTAAATATCCTTTGAAGAAGGGGAGCTTTGTTCCACTCTAGCATAGATGTCCTAAACTGAGCTGCTAATGCATGTCCAATCTGTAAATATCTATAAAATGAATTACGCAGTATGTTTTATTCTTTTCTCAGGTCTGAGAATGTTTTCAGGCTGCTACCATCATATAGCTGAATCAACCTGGTTATGCCCTGTTTTTCCCATTCGTCAACCCTTTCTATTAGCGCCAGCTCCTGCAGATTCTTATTATTCCACAAAGGGGTATATTCTCCTAGATTGTAAGCTCTAATGAGCAGGGCTCTCTGATTTCTCCTGTATTGAATTGTATTGTAATTGTACTGTCTGCCCTAATGTAAAGCGCTGCGTAAACTGTCGGCGCTATATAAATCCTGTATAATAATAATAATAATAATAATAATAATATTCCAATATCCCGGTGTATCCCATCAGTATTTTAACTGCTCTCCACACCTTTATAACCATTTTTATTATGGGATTCTTCTGGGTAAAAGATTCCGCCTCTAACGCATCTACTATGGTATTATGGAGGGCTCCGGCTAACATTATTCTCCCGCTTGCGCTGCCCCCACCCATTATATCACATCCCATTAAATGTTGCAATGGTGCTGCTAAATAATAGCTTCTAGGGTGAGGCACTGCTAAGCCCCCCTTCTTCGTCGGCAGCTGCAATGTTTGCAGCCTGATCCTTGCCTGACCCTTTTTCCAGATCAATTCTCTGAAAAGAGATTCCATTTTTTTAAACCATTTATTACAAATCCAAACTGGAGAATTATGTAGCAGATATATCAATTTGGGCATCCATATCATTTTAATGAGACTGCATCGGCCCAACAAAGAAAGTAAACTCCAAATTTTACTTTTTTGTTTGAATTTAGTCAATAACTGTGTTATATTTTTATTGATATATTGATTAGAATCTCTTGTCAGATAGATATATACCTAGGTATTTCATTGCATCTACCACTTCTATTTGGGGCATTTCTTACATAATCGGGGTATTAATAGGGTCCACTGGCAGCAGTTATGACTTCTCCCAGTTTATTACCAGCCCTGTAAATCTTCCAAAGTCCTCCACTAATTTCATTGCCATTCTCAAAGATTGACAGGCATCCCTCAGGAAGAGGAGAATGTCGTCTGTATATAATGCGATTCTTTCCTCTCCCGTCTTCCTTTGAAAACCTCTCATCCCCGAACAAGACCTTATTGCGATTGCCAAAGGTTCCATTGCAAGGGCAAATAGCAATGGTGACAATGGGCACCCCTGTCTTGTCCCCCTACTCATTTCAATTCTTCCTGGGTATTCATTGTTAATTCTAACTTTGGCACTTGGGTCGTTATACAACATTTTTATCCATCCAATAAAAGAAGGTCCAAACCCAAATTTCTCCAGAACGCACCAGTTAGGTTCCTTGTGTTGAGCCTGACTTGGAAGGAGAAGACCTCTCTTACGACTCTGGTTCAGGGGCCACTGGAATGGAGACAGTGGTCCCGTGAGCACAGCGGGGTAGGAGTGTCTGAGCAGGTTGCATCGGCTGACATGAAGCAGGATGAGGATTCTCCAGGAAGGTAGAACTGCAGTAGATGGCTGGGATGGCAGCAGACCAGAGAACCGGTGGATGCCAGAGCAGCGGCTACAGGACCTGGATAGGATACAGCACACTCAAAGCAAGGCAGAAGAATAGTCACGCAGGCCGGATCAGCACGGGAGGGCAAGCAGGCAGGTGCAGCAGGCTGGAGCAAGGTCAGAAGGCAGACAGGGTTTGGCAACAGAGATCAGGGAGAAGTCCAAAAGCAGCGTCAGGCAAGTCGGGACTGGAGAGGTCAGAGTGGTCAGACAGAAGCCGTGTCGGTAATCACAGGAACAACAGCAGAAATCAGGAACTTGGGTATAGAGCTGCAGACGAACAACGCCGCACAAGTGCAGCTGAGCTCCTCTTTAAGGGCCACTGGCACCAAACGGCGCTAACGCATGCGCACCTGTTGCGCACGCACCCACACCCATTGTGCACGTGCGCGCACCCAGGGTGCACACCGGCGCACACACACGCGCTGATGCTCAGATTGACCGGCGGGCACGTTTGTACCTCCCGTGCTGGTGGATCCCTGAAATTGCCCCCTCCCAAGGGGCAGCCTCTGGATGCCCAACAAGTCCTTATTTTCAGGGTGGGAGGAGAAGAAAGCAAGGATCAACCTTTTGGCATGTATGTTTCTATCTGGCTCCCAGGAATTACTCTCAGGACCATAACCCCTCCATTTAATCAGGAACTGCCTTTACCCTTGCCGCTTTCTACAATCCATAATGGCCTCCACTTCGTACTCTTCACTACCATCAACTACGATAGGCTCAGGAGGTCTGGCCCCTCTATCGGGGAAATGATCAACCACAGAAGGATTTAGCAGGGAAACATGAAACACTGGATGGATCCTCAGTGAGTCGGGCAAGGACAATTCGTAAGAAACTTCATTAATCTTTATTTTTACTGGAAAAGGTCCCAGAAATGTGGGTGCAAGTTTCTTCGAAGGACAGGCTAATTTAAGGTTATTAGTAGAGAGCCATACCTGATCACCGATCTGCAGCTTCAATTCTCCTCTTCTCTTCCGGTCAAAGGCTCTCTTCCTATCTGCCTGTGCCTTGCCTACTGCCTCCTGGAATGCTTGATTGTTGTGGCTGAGAAAGGTTACTGTGCCCTGGACCGCCGGAACTGAAGACTCTAGAAGAAGATCAGGTAGAAATGTCAAATGAAAACCATAATTGGCAAAAAAGGGGGACTGTCCTGTGGCCGAGTGACTAGCATTGTTATATGCAAATTCCGCTAGGGGCAGCAGAGACACCCAGTCGCCCTGTACAAAGGACGTAAAACATCTAATGTACTGTTTGAGAGTCTGGTTCGTTCTTTCTGTCTGCCCATTGGTCTGGGGATGATAGGCTGATGATAGAGCTAGATCAATCTTCAGAGCTTCACACAGGCCCTCCAGAAACGTCAAGTGAATTGTACCCCCCTGTCTTATACTATGTTAGCAGGGACCCCATGCAATCTAACAATTTCCTTGATGAAATGGGCCATCTTAGATAGTCGATCTACGACCACAAAAATGGCTGTACATCCCTCGAAACATGGAAGTTCGACTATAAAGTCCATGGTGATCATCTTCCATGGTCTGTCAGGTGTGGGTAGGGGTTTTAGTAGCCCCCAAGCTTGGTTCCTTGGTGTCTTGTTCCAAATACAGACAGGACATGAACTGACGTATTTTTTGCAAAATTCCCCTAGACCAGGCCACCAAAATGTGCGTTGCACAAGTTCCAAAGTCTTACGGCAAAAAAGACTTCCAAAGTCTTACGTGCCCCAAAGTGTCCTGCCAGTGGGTGGTCAAGGAGAAGTGTTAGAACTCTGACCCGGACAGTTTCTGGAACAAAAATTTGACTCCCCTTCCAAAAAAGACCTTCTCTGGCCGTTAAAGAGACACCAGGGGGTTTTGAAGAGACTGTGGATGCTTCTCTAACCTGGGAAAGAAGGTCAATTTGTAATAGTAAGAAGTTGCTTGCAGGCAGGATAGTGTCTGGAATGGAAAAATCCTTAGGACTGTCATACATGCGCGAGAGCGCATCTGGTTTCACATTCTTTGATCCCGGTTGGTACGTGATGTGAAAACAAAAACATGAGAAAAATAAGGCCCAACAAGTTTGCCAAGGTTTTAGTCGCTTGGCTGATCTTAAATATTCTAAGTTCTTATGGTCGGTGTAAATCAATACTGGGTGAACCGTGCCTTCTAACAAGTATCTCCATTCCTCTAGTGCAGATTTAATGTCAAGTAATTCTCTGTCACCGATATCATAATTCCTCTCAGCAGGAGAGAGTTTCCGGGAGAAGAACCCCACAGGATGCATCAAGTCCTTATTGCCTTGTCGTTGTGAAACGACTGCTCCCACAGCTATCTTGGAGGCATCTACTTCCAAGATGTATGGTAGCGAAGGATCAGGATGGCTGAGGTTTGGAGCTGAGGTGAAAAGTCTCTTAATTCTTTCAAAGGCATCTTGGGCCTCCGGACCCCAGTGAAAGCATACATTTTGCTTGGTCAGCTGTGTTATAGGAGTAATTATAGCGGAGAATCCTTTAATAAATTTCCTGTAAAAGTTCGCAAAGCCAACAAAACGTTGAACCCCCTTTTTATCCAAGGGTACAGGCCAGTCAAGTATAGCAGACACTTTTTGGGGATCCATCTTGATACCTGTTGGGGAAATCTCCAACCCGAGAAACTGTTCTGCTGCTCAAATTTAAATTCTCAGCCTTAGCATACAGTCCGTGCTGACGAAGACGGAGCAAGACTCTGCAGACATGCCTCCGGTGCTGGTCACGTGATTCAGAGAAAATTAAAATGTCATCTAAGTAAACAATCAGAGAAATGTCCAAAAGGTCTTTGAACACATCATTAATAAGATGCTGAAAGGTAGCGGGGGCATTACAGAGGCCGAAGGGCATGACCAAGTATTCATAGTGGCCAAATCGAATCTGGAAGGCTGTCTTCCACTCATCCCTGGCCCTGATGTGGACCAGATTGTAGGCCCCCCTAAAGTCTAACTTGGTAAAAATGACAGCAGATCTTAGTTTCTGGAGGAGTTCTGGTATCAAAGGCAGAGGAAATCGGTTCTTGACTGTGATGTTGTTTAGTAGACATGTGCTTTCGTTTTCGTCCGAATGCATTTTCGTCCGAATTTCAGGTATTTTCGTTATCGTTTTAACAAACGATAACGAAAGTGCAGAATACGAAAACCGAAAGATCCGACATAAACAAATGCTTTAATTTCTTTTTCGTTGCGACAACAGTGCGATATAGATAGGAGATTCGACATGACGCTGACAATAACAATCTGTCTATCGAACCTGTGGTCGAATGTGCCTAATCTTCACTCTATTAGTCCAAGATTATTCTACATAGAGAGAAAAGATTTGACATAGAGAGGAAAGATTCGACATAGAGAGAAAAGATCGCTGCTGGAATTGGGTGGGGGAAGTAAAATAAAATTGATAATGATGAATGTTATTGGCCAATTGTAACCAAAGAGGAGGGCAGTAAAATAGCTAGAACTAAGCACACACGTACAGCCAACTTACTTTCACTCACGATTTGCTAGCAGAGAGAGACACACACACTGAATCATTTCAGAAGACAGTCAATCTTAGCTGGTCTGTTTGTCAGAGAACCTGAATTATTTAGCAATTAGGCATAAGCACAGCAGCAGAACAATAGTGAAGCAAGCTACAGTTCAACTTAACTTTTTCATAATAATCTGCTGCTATTGTGTTAGTGTTGTGAACTTGATAGTGATACTAGTGTTGCTAGTGTTGTGATAGCCTCAGAGGCTGCCTGTGTTGTGGGGGGATTTATTATTATAGATTCTATATTATAATGCCATATCAATATCTGACACAATATCGGATGCCGCGCCTGTCTGTCGAAAGTTCTAAGAAGATTTGACGGAGCAGCTAAACTGTACGACGCTGCAATCGTACATTTCCAGTCAAATGCATCCGCCCATAGGCTATAGAAAAATTCTAATGTTGGTTGACTAGTAAAATAATTAATAAATATAATTATTACTAGTCATACAACATTAGAATTTTACTACAGCTAGCTTGTAGGTGGAAAATTTGACCGGAAATGTACACGTACACTTTAGCTGCTCCGTCAAATCTTCTTTGAACATTCGACAGACACCATAAGCCTGCAATGACAGATTCAACCTTAATTAATTTGGATTTTCGGACGAATGCAATTTTTAACGAAATAAATAAAATCGAATTTCGGGAGTTACTAAATAAATTTATTTTTCGGACGAAAACGAAATTCTGCAACAAAATATTTCAGTGTGCACATGTCTATTGTTTAGTGCACGATAATCCACACAAAGACGAAGAGTCTGATCCTTCTTAGTGACAAAGAATATCCCAGCGCCTGCCGGGAAGGTAAAATGGCGGATAAATCCCTTTTCCAGATTCTCATTAATGTAGATCTTCAAAGCCTCCTGTTCTTTCTCAGACAAGGGAAAAATACGCTCAAACGGAATCTCGGCCTCTGGAAGAAGTTCGATCGGGCAGTCATAGGGCCGATGGAGCGGAAAGGAGTCTGTCCCCCGCTTGCTGAAGACATCAAACTCATGGTATGGTTCAGGCACAGACTGGCACAGATTCTGGTCAATGTCCAAGCACAAAAGAGTAGCTGGTGGGTCAGGAGGTTAAGTAGGCAGTGCTTTTGGCAGTAGGGAGACTGAAACTCCACTTCCCCGGTGGCCCAGTTGATACGGGGGTTGTGGGCCTGGAGCCAGGGTATGCCCAGAATCACGGGAAACAAAGGGGAGGAAATCACGTCAAGGGTCAAAAGTTCCTTATGTTGAGAGAGGGTGATAGCAGGGAAGGGCAAGGCCTCCTGAGTCACTTGACCTGACTTAATGCAGAAACCATCGGCCAGAAAGACAGAAAGTCCATGTGACTTCTCCCGAAGGGGCAATGCTTGTTGGCTGGCAAAGGTGGCATCAATAAAACAACTGCATGCTCCGGAGTCAATGATAGCGCTGATGGAGATTGTCCTTTCCCGGAGCTGCGATGAGAGAGGGAGTGCAAGGTGGGTTGTATTGGCAGGTAAGGATGAAGGACTAGCAGGAACAGATCAGAGGCACTTACGTGTCTTGACAGGACAGTTGTTCACGTAGTGACCTGATCCACAACAGTAAAGGCGCAGATTCAACTGACGGAGTCATGCACGTTCCTCCGGAGGCAAGGTGGGTCACATGAGTCCCAGCTGCATAGGCTCAGAAGTATCAGGAACTGAACTGGCAGGATCCACACACGGAGCAGGGAGGTAATGGGAAGCAGGAGTCGAAGTGTTTGCAGTCATCCAGACCGGGCGGCCTTGTTGGGAGGAGCGTTCCACCCAGCGTTCCCGGAGCCGGCGGTCTATTTGGATAGCTAGGGTAATCAGGCCTTCAAGGGTATCGGGAATGCCAACACGAGCAAGCTCATCCTTTAGTCCTTCTGAGAGGCCCATGTGGAACTGATGTCTTAAGGCTGCATCATTCCATTGGGTGTCTGCGCTCCAGCGTCTAAAGTCCGTAACAGTCCTCGGCTGCTCTGCGACCTTGCTGGAGCGCAAACAAGGCAGACTCGGCCGTGGCGGTCCACTGGGGGTCTTCATAAAGCTGAGCCATGGCTTTGAAAAAGGACAGTAAGGAATGAGTCTGAGCACTGTCTCCCTCGAGAAGTTGATGGGCCCAGGTCTGAGGCTCCCCTTGCAGCAAAGAGATCACAAATCCCACCTTTGTGGCTTCTAGAGAAAAAGTCCTGGGTTGGAGGGCGAAATACAGCCTGCAAGCATTACGGAAGGCCCAGAATTTTGATCGGTCTCCAGAAAATCTCTCGGGAATGGGAACCCCTGGTTCTGGTGGGAGCATCACTACTGATGGTTAGGAAGAGGACGGTGCAGGTAAAGCTGAAGATGCAGGAGCCATGTTACTGGGAGTGGAGAGATGTTGGACCCATTCCTCTAGCTTAGTGTAGCCTTCTTGTAGGGATTCATGGCCTGTGTGAGGGCCGCAAGGTGTGTGCAAATCTCCTTCATGGGTGAGGCTTCTCCTGCAGGCTCGGACATGGCTGTACGTACTGTTAGGTACCTGGTGTTGAGCCTGACTTGGTAGGAGAAGACCTCTCTTACGACTCTGGTTCAGGGGCCATTGGAATGGAGACAGTGGTCCCGTGAGCACAGCAGGGTAGGAGTGTCTGAACAGGCTGCAGTGGCTAACGTGAAGCAGGATGAGGATTCTCCAGGAAGGTAGAACTGCAGGAGATGGCTGGGATGGCAGCAGACCAGCGACCAGAGAACCAGTGGATGCCGGAGCAGCGGCTACAGGACCTGGATAGGATACAGCACACTCGAAGCAAGGCAGAAGAATAGTCAGGCAGGCCGGATCAGCACGGGAGGGCAAGCAGGCAGGTGCAACATGCTGGAGCAAGGTCAAAAGGCAGGCAGGGTTTGGCAACAGAGATCAGGCAGAAGTCCAAAAGCTGAGTTAGGCAAGCTGGGGTCAGGACTGGAGAGGTCAGAGCGGTCAGACAGAAGCCGTGTCGGTAATCACAGGAACAAAAGCAGAAATCAGGAACTTGGGTACAGAGCTGCAGACAAACAGCGCCACACAAGTGCAGCTGAGCTCCTCTTAAATGGCCACTGGTGCCAAACGGCGCTAACGCCGCACCCATCATGCACGTGTGCGCACCCGGGCCACACACCAGCGCACACACGCCAATGCTCGGATTGATCGGCAGCGAGCGTGCGCACGTTCGTACCTCTCGTGCTGGTGGATCCCTGACAGCACCAGACATACTCCCACTCAAGGCTATCAAAAGCCTTGGTCACATCTAAGGACAGAACAGCCCTTGATCCCGTGCTCTCTGATGGGGACTGGATTTTCAGAAATGACCTTCTAATATTCATACTAGTAGACCTGTTAGCAATAAATCCTGTTTGATCTGGGTGGACAAGTTTTGGAGCAATTTTATTCAGCCTGTTTGATAATACCCTAGCTAGTATTTTGACATCAGAGCACAACAGGGTCCTTCCCTTCTTTGTGTATCACTATAATAATTGCCTCTAACATCGAGGCGGGTAGTTTCCCCTCTAACTCCACTCCCCTCAGTGTCCTAAGCAGTTCAGGAAGTAGTATTTATATACCTTCATCGGGAGTCCATCTGGCCCGGGAGATTTTTGGTTGGTCATTCCGGCCATGGCCTGTTGTAACTCCTTCAGGGTAATTGGACCTTCCAACTCTTCTCTATCCTCTCGGGAAATAGTCGGTATTGACACATTCTCCAAAAATGTATTAATTTCTCCTCCCGCTCCCAGACTCTGAGATTCATACAGTTTCTCATAATAGTTAGCAAATGTATCTACAATATCTGTTGTGAGAGAGGAGATCTCTCCATTTGCGGTCCTAATTGTCATTATGCCAGAGTGAGAGGAGTTGCCGTTTAAGTGAGCCAACATTCGCCCCACACACTCCCCTTCTCCAAAGGAACACCGCTTCTGGGACAACCGCTTATTTTTTACCTTTCTCGTAATTGCAATTCCATACCCTTGCTGATTATTAAGCCATATTTTTGGTTTTTCCGGGGTTGGATCTTTTACATAGTTATTTTTTGCTTCCATCGCTTCTTTCCTAATACTTTCCTCCCATTCCCTAGATTCTTTCTTCATTTTTGCCACCTGCTGGATCAAGATGCCTCTAAGGAACGCTTTCAAGGTGTCCCAAAGTATACCAGTTGATGCTGTATCTCTATATTAAACTCTACAAATTTTTTCAACTTTGGCAAGACCACGTCTGCATTCCTCATAAAGACAAGCCAAAATGGGCTTATTCTCCAACCCCCCGGAGCTCTTTTTCCCCCTAACATCAATAATAGCACCATTGGGAAGTGGTCTGAAACTCCTCTGGGCAAATAAGATATATTTTGAATGTTCTGAAGTGCTTCCCCATTCCCCAGGGCCATATCTATCTGGGAGAGTGTGGAATAAGAACTTGAGAAGCAAGAATATTGCTGTACACCTGGATTCCGCACTCTCCACATGTCAATCAACCCAGCTTCCTCCAGAAATTGGCATAGCCGATTCATCCCCGTATTCTTCAGACATGTCCGGAAGGTAAATCTATCAACCTTTTTTTCAATAACCTCATTAAAATCTCCCAAAATTATGACCAGTACCTCTTCCTTGTCTACCACAAATTCCATCAATCTATACATAACCTCCAATTTAAAAGGCGGAGGAATGTATATACAGTCAGGTCCATAAATATTGGAACATCAACACAATTCTAATCTTTTTGGCTCTATACACCACCACAATGGATTTGAAATGAAATTAACAAGATGTGCTTTAACTGCAGACTTTCAGCTTTAATTTGAGGGTATTTACATCCAAATCAGGTGAACGGTTTAGGAATTACAACCGTTTGTATATGTGCCTCCCACTTTTTAAGGGACCAAAAGTAATGGGACAGATTAACAATCATCCATCAAACTTTCACTTTTTAATAGTTGGTTGCAAATCCGTTGCAGTCAATTACAGCCTGAAGTCTGGAACGCATAGACATCACCAGATGTCAGGCCTCTACTGCAGGTTTCATCCCTGGTGATGCTCTGCCAGGCCTCTACTGCAACTGTCTTCAGTTCCTGCTTGTTCTTGGGGCAATTTCCCTTCAGTTTTGTCTTCAGCAAGTGAAATGCATGCTCAATCGGATTCAGGTCAGGTGATTGACTTGGCCATTGCATAATATTCCACTTCTTCCCCTTAAAAAAACTCTTTGGATGCTTTCGCAGTATGCTTCAGGTCATTGTCCATCTGCACTGTGAAGCGCCATCCAATGAGTTCTGAAGCATTTTGCTGAATATGAGCAGATAATATTGCCCGAAACACTTCAGAATTCATCCTGCTGCTTTTGTCATCAGTCACATCATCAATAAATACAAGAGAACCAGTTCCATTGGCAGCCATACATGCCCACGCCATGACACTATGCCCACTCCATGACACTACCACCACCATGCTTCACTGATGAGGTGGTATGCTTTGGATCATGAGCAGTTCCTTTCCTTCTCCATACTCTTCTCTTCCCATTACTCTGGTACAAGTTGAGCTTGGTCTCATCTGTCAATAGGATGTTGTTCCAAAATTGTGAAGGCTTAATTAGTTGTTGTTTAGCAAACTCTAATCTGGCCTTCAAGTTTTTGAGGCTCACCAATGGTTTACATCTTTGGTTTACATCTTGTGGTGAACCCTCTGTATTCACTCTGGTGAAGTCTTCTCTTGATTGTTGACTTTGACACACATACACCTACCTCCTGGAGCGTGTTCTTGACCTGGCCAACTGTTGTGAAGGGTGTTTTCTTCACCAGGCAAAGAATTCTTCGGTCATCCGCCACAGTTGTTTTTCGTGGTCTTCTGGGTCTTTTGGTGTTGCTGAGCTCACTGGTGCATTCTTTCTTTTTAAGGATGTTCCAAACAGTTGATTTGGCCACACCTAATGTTTTTGCTATCTCTCTGATGGGTTTGTTTTGTTTTTTCAGCCTAATGATGGCTTGCTTCACTGATAGTGACAGCTCTTTGGATCTCATATTGAGAGTTGACGGCAACAGATTCCAAATGCAAATAGCACACTTGAAATGAACTCTGGACCTTTTATCTGCTCCTTGTAAATGGGATAATGAGGGAATAACACACACCTGGCCATGGAACAGCTGAGCAGCCAATTGTCCCATTACTTTTGGTCCCTTAAAAAGTTGGAGACACATATACAAACTGTTGTAATTCCTACACCGTTCACCTGATTTGGATGTAAATACCCTCAAATTAAAGCTGAAAATCTGCAGTTAAAGCACATCTTGTTCGTTTCATATTAAATTCATTGTGGTGGTGTATAAAGCCAAAAAGATTAGAATTGTGTTGATGTCCCAATATTTATGGACCTGACTGTATTTGCCAGAACATATTGCCTCTTTTCCAACCGACAATAGAGAAAAATATAACACCCCCTTTCATCTAGACTGGCCTGTCTGCAGGAAAAAGCCACCCTAATTCTCACCATTATACTCTCCCCCTGGAGTAGGAGGAGTACACCCCGAGTGATACTTATGATGATATTTCCTACTCTTCAGTTGAGACTGTATCTTTTGTTAAGTGTGTTTCCTGCAGACAAGACGGTCCTAGTCCATATCTCTCTATCATATCAAAAACTACTTTTTTCTTAGCCGAGTTACCTAGCCCCCTGACATTCCAAGAGCCTAATTTAAGTCGTTTAGCCTGCATATATAATCAAAGAAGAAAGAGAAAATATATAAGACAGAGAAAATAGACATAACAATAAATCAAAATAAAAACCACCAATTTTCAATTTCCTAATATCATTTCCTAATATCCTTGTGTGCTATAGTGTATCCTCCATGTGCTTTCTTCTATTAGTGTACATTTTATTGGCTGTTTTCTTATCCATCTAGTGCCGCCCCCCTCCCCAGCCTGCACCATCTGCGTGGCCATGCACTGTGCAGGGCGCCAGACCAACAGGTCTCTTCCTGGTCTTTCACCCCCTCACAAGCACATAACCACAGCCAAAGGCCCCAGTTTTATGTTCCTCCCTCACCCTGCAATAACAGTGTATCGGCTTCCAGCTTCCTGCTCCGGCCAATCAGGAGAGGTAGACAAAGACCAGGTCAATGCAGAAGCCGTGGCGCCGGGCACCAGGGGAGCGGTGACTGCTGGAGCGCTCCGCCCGTGGGGTGAGTGTAGAATCTGGGTTCTAGCCCAGCCTGCTGCCCACTGACACTCTCCATTGATGGGGCAATTTGTGGCCAAAAACTGGATCCGCTCCCAGTCTCTCCCCTGCTGGCTACAGAACTATGTCACAGCCAATGAGAAACCCAAGATGGCTGCCGCACAAGAAACAGACACAGGTACTGCAGCTGACAGGCAACGCTCTCCCTCTCTGCTTCTTCTGATTGTGAGACAGATAGTTCTCACACTAAAATTGCATAGGCTGTGGCCAAGTTGCTAACCCTTAAAATAACAGAGGCAGTAGACCTATAGCTGGAGGGGCCCACCCACGCCTCCCCAAAATTCTCCAGCACCAGCCGCCACTGGCCTTCACACACTGAACCAAAACCCAAAGTCCACTGCCCAGATAATTTTTCTGGAAACTGCAAAGACTTTTCCAATTTTCATGGATATCATGGAGCAAGATCCAAAGGGACATAATCCTTTTTTCTCTGCTCAAGGTGTTCCCCAAGGATGGAGTTTCAGTTTTTCACCATCTGATTCTGTATTAAAGTCTGTGGTATTTTTTAATGCTTTATGATGACCCAGACTGGACTTGTACTGCAGAAGCACATCTCAAGGCAAAACAAATGTTTGGATTAACAGTACTCCTGATTTCTGGCATTGGGTGCCAGATGCCAGCTAGAATGACCTGGCCCTCCATAGCCATTCTAGTTTGGGTCTTTTAGACAGCATTAAAGCATTTCTAAAGCTAGTTCTTTTTTTATTAAAATAATAAACATGTTATATTCACCTATTCTGTGCAATGGTATTGCACAGAGCAGCCCAGAGCCTCCTCTTCCGATGTCCTCCGCTGGCGATCTTTGGTCCTCCTCATCTGTGCCTGTCCCCATAGCAAGCTGCAGCTATATGTGTGGGCTTGCTTCTGAACGGAGCTGTGTGTGTCCATAGACACACACAGTGCAGCTTGACCCGTCCCCTGCTCTCTGGTCACAGGATTTAACTTAAAGCAGCAGGAGGCAATGGCTCCCACTGCTGCTCGATCCACTTGTGAAAAGAGAAAACCAAGGGAGAAAAACCGCAGCCGGGCACAACGCTGGATCGATACAGGGCTCAGGTAATGGAATGCATTAATGTAAAAAATGTTTTAGCTTGAAGCGGTTATAAATCCTCACATATACCCAGCCTCCGATGATACAGTGATAAAACAAATCCTCCTACATAGGTTTTACTAGGTTTATCTGCAGTCTTCTTTTTACCAACACACCTTTAAAAGAGCAATATAAAGAGGGTACCCCCAAATGAGTGGGACTTTAACGGCAACGACAAAAAAGTATGTAAATGATTAAAACTAATCTAATGTATGTAAATGATGTATGATGTATGATGTATGTAAATGATTAAAACTAAAACTAACTATAAAGACTCTATAATCGAGGGGGTGTATTTGTCAGGAAATGTTCCACCCGCTGGTAATATCTGTTATTTGGCATGCAGTACTGAGGTCCACCAGCAGGGGTCTCCTGGCAGTTTGGAACTGTCAGGAGAGCTTTTCCCTGTTAATGTTATGTCATCTTTGGGCCGCAGTACTGGCGTCCACCAGCGGATGGATCCTGTCAATATGGAGCAGGTATTCCCCTCTGCAGACAGGTGTCACCTGACGCTAATTAGCAGAGCTGCAGTATAAATACCCAGCAATTGCACACTTATGTTGCCCTAGTATTGTCCTTGATCCCTAATCTGCATCCTGTTACCCTGAACCTGTAGCCTGATTCCTGGAACCTGCTGATCCTGTTTCCTGTCCGTTACCTGAACCCTGAAACCCTGAACCCTGGACTCTGAGCCTTGTACCTGACCCGTCCCTCCTGTGATCCATCCATCCTCTCTTGTCCTGTTTATCTCCCTTCCCAGCTACTGATTCCGTGTTTATGACCCCGGCCTGGCTTGACTAGGATTCTGATACTCCCTCTTGCTACATATGCTGGTTGGTTTTATATCACTGATTGTTTGGTTGTTCACTTGTATTTGTGGTGTGTTCACATATGCATTTTCCTTAAATAAACTTACTTTCACCTATTTATGTCTGGTTCACTCTGTCGCAGTCACACAGTTCTGGTCACATCTGGTTTATGACAGAATACCAGGGCCATCCCTGACCAGAAGTGGCTGCACAGGGGAACCATTTTGATTCAGTTGGTTGCAAACATGAATGCCGATGAGGTTATTTATTTTTCTCTGCTGGCATCTGAAAGTGGGGATTATTGCCGCCAGGCTTTGAAAGGATGGTCTAGTGACCAGTTGTTTGCCACTATACGTTTGGCTCATTCCCTGGTCGATCGGGGTTATATATTGTTTGGGGAGGTGCAGCCTTTGATCAAGCTATGTACTGAGCTGGCCCTGTATTCCAGAGGGCCGTGATGATTTCACTCCTCCTTTTGATTTGAATCAGGTTGTATCCCTAGTGTGGCTTTTTGAAGATGATCCAGCCGATTTTTGTGAGCACTACTCAGCCTGTTCCCCACAGGTGATTGCGGAGTGCATTGTGTCTGCTCAGTCTTTTGTTAGACAGGGAGATTTAAAAGCACAGTTTGTACTACCTATACCAAGCCAAACAGACCACCTCTGCCACCAAACACCAGTCTACCCAAATGTATGTTTCCCCATCACCCATGTCAACCGCAGTTTCAGCTCAGTATACGCTGCTGTCAACCAAATACTCATATCCAGTCTCTGCTCCCTGTACCTATCCTGCATTCAACCCACCTGTCTCTTCTCAGCTGCCCACAAACCCAAAGCAACTTCCTCCAGCTACTGTTACCTCTTCTCTGCCATATCCCAATCCTCCTTTCCAGTCTGCTGCACCCCTCACCTACAGAGCTTCAGTGGCTAAGCCAAAGAAAAAATGAAAGTTTTTTCCAACTAAGACGATCCTGCCAGGAACCCAACCTGCCTCCGCACCAGCTAATCCAACCCAGTCTGACATCCCAGTGCCTGCCTTCCAGCCTGATGTCTATGTGCCTGCCTTCCAGCCTGATGTCTCTGTACCTGCCTTCCAGCCTGATGTCTCTGTGCCTGCCTTCCAGCCTGATGTCTCGGTGCCTGCCTTCCAGCCTGATGTACCTGCCTTCCAACCTGACGTGCCTACCTTCCAGTCAGATGTGCCTGCCTTCCAGCCCGATGTCTCGGTGCCTGCCTTCCAGCCCGATGTCTCGGTGCCTGCCTTCCATCCTGATTTCTCGGTGCCTGCCTTCCAGCCTGATGTCTCGGTGCCTGCCTTCCAGCCTGACGTCTCGGTGCCTGCCTTCCAGCCTGACGTCTCGGTGCCTGCCTTCCAGCCTGACGTCTCGGTGCCTGCCGTCCAGCCTGACGTCTCGGTGCCTGCCTTCCAGCCTGACGTCTCGGTGCCTGCCTTCCAGCCTGACGTCTCGCTGCCTGCCTTCCAGCCTGACGTCTCGGTGCCTGCCTTCCAGCCTGACGTCTCGGTGCCTGCCTTCCAGCCTGAAGTGCCCATGCCTGCTGCCGAGCTTGAAGTGCCCATGCCTGCTGCTGAGCTTGAAGTGCCCATGCCTGCTGCCGAGCTTGAAGTGCCCATGCCTGCTGCCCAGCCTGAAGTGCCCCCGTCTGCTGCCCAGCCTGAAGTGCCCCCGTCTGCTGCCCAGCCTGAAGTGCCCCCGTCTGCTGCCCAGCCTGTTGTATCAATGTCTGTGCCCGCTGTCCAGTTTGAAGTTCCAGTACCTGCTATTCAGTCCACTGCACCTGCTGTTCTGCCTGATGTGCCAGCACCTGTGCCCACTGTCCAGTCTGAAGTTCCAGTACAAGCTGCCCGGTTTGAAGTTCCAGTACCTGCTATCCAGTCCGATGCACCTGCTGTTCTGCTTGTTGTGCCAGTACCTGCTGTTCTGCCTGATGTGCCAGTGTCTGTGCTTGCTGCCCAGTCTGACGTTCCAGTACCGACTATCCAGTCCGATGCACCTGCTGTTCTGCCTGTTGTGCCAGCACCTGCTGTTCTGCTTGATGTGCCAGTGTCTGTGCTTGCTGCCCAGTCTGAAGTTCCAGTACTGGCTGCCCGGTTTGAAGTTCCAGTACCTGCTATCCAGTCCGATGTGCCTGCTGTTCAGCTTGTTGTGCCAGCACCTGCTGTTCTGCCTGATGTGCCTACTGCCCAGTCTGAAGGTCCAGTATCTGCTGCCTAGTCTGTTGTCTCGGTACCCGCTGTCCAGTCCAATGAGCCTGCTGCCCAGCTCGAGGACCCAGGGCCTGCTGCCGGGGTCGAGGACCCGGAGCCCGCTGTCTGCCCTGATGTTCCTGATGCCCAGCCTAAAGTGCCTGTGACCCAGCCTGACGTACCCCCATCTGTTATTCTGCTTGATGCCATAGACTATGGACAATTACAACCAGTTGGAGCGCCCGGAGGCCGCTCCTTTGAGGGGGGGGTACTGTCAGGAAATGTTCCATCCGCTGGTAATATCTTTTATTTGGCATGCAGTACTGAGGTCCACCAGCAGGGGTCTCCTGGCAGTTTGGAACTGTCAGGAGAGCTTTTCCCTCTTAATGTTATGTCATCTTTGGGCCGCAGTACTGGCGTCCACCAGCGGATGGATCCTGGCAGTATGGAGCAGGTATTCCCCTCTGCAGACAGGTGTCACCTGACGCTAATTAGCAAAGCTGCAGTATAAATACCCAGCAATTGCACACTTATGTTGCCCTGGTATTGTCCTTGAGCCCTGATCTGCATCCTGTTACCCTGAACCTGTAGCCTGAACCTGAAGCCTGATTCCTGGAACCTGCTGATCGTGTTTCCTGTCCGTTACCTGAACTCTGAAACCCTGAACCCTGGACTCTGGACCTTGTACCTGACCCGTCCCTCCTGTGATCCATCCATCCTCTCTTGTCCTGTTTATCTCCCTTCCCAGCTACTGATTCCGTGTTTATGACCCCGGCCTGGCTTGACTACGATTCTGGTACTCCCTCTTGCTACATATGCTGGTTGGTTTTATATCACTGATTGTTTGGTTGTTCACTTGTATTTGTGGTGTGTTCACATATGCATTTTCCTTAAATAAACTTACTTTCACCTATTTATGTCTGGTTCACTCTGTCGCAGTCACACAGTTCTGGTCACATCTGGTTTATGACAGTATTTCACTACTTTTCGCATCCCCCAGACGAGAATCCTTCCAAAAAGGTCTATAACTAAGATGGTCGTCCCAAGGTCCGCAATCCAGCGGGCCTCCCACTGCAAGAGGACCTTGTTCCAATCCCCACTCCTCAGACTAGGATGGACTCTATCCAGGATCACAAAATTGATCCTAGGGAAACTACCCTAATGCTTGTTAGTAACGTGTCTTCTAAGGGGGAGCTCTGGATTGGCCTTTTTCATCGAAGCTATATGTCTAGAAGCGCGTTTATAGAATTGTAATTTGGTTTTTCCCACATAGAATTGTTGACATTGGCATGTGAGAAAATATACCACCCCTTCAGTTTTACAGTTGAAAAATTGGTGAGGTCTATATGGTCGTCCATTGGGGAGCACAATGTCTCGCCTGGTGTTTATATATTGACATACAGGACACCCACCGCAAGTGAACGTGCCCATTCTCTTGCATGGGTCTTTCCGAAACTCACCCACAAGACTGATGATGGGAGGAACTGTAGAAGAAGAACTGTGTTCTGAATAGACAAGCTCCGTGCTGAGCTCCCCCCGACACAAATTTTATTTCATGTGTTGGGAAAACTTCTCAGAAGTGACTGATGCTGATAACAGAGGAACAAAGCACCAGAGAGAAATACAACTTAGAGCTTTGGAGAGAGATAAGTAAACGCTAAAGATATATGTCCTTTGCTTAGATTCCACGACTGAGGTTTACAACCACTTTAAGGGCTTGATAGTTCTTTACCCCGCTCCAGCTGTCTTGGAAGAAGCCATGGCCCTTATCCCACATATCAACCGATGCATTTTGAACATAATGCTGTCTTACCTGTGGCGCCCTTGCCTATCACCAGATTACCCCCTGGGCCTGCTACTGTCAGTACTGTCAGTCAGTACAGCCAGTACAGCTACTCATTTGTGCTCTTAAAGTGGTTGTAAAGGCTGAATGTTTTTTACCTTCATGCATTATATGCATGAAGGTAAAAAACCTTTAGTGTGTAGCTCCCCCCTCAGCCCCCCTAATATTTACTTTAGTTCGATCTCGATCCAGCGATGTGCATGAGACCTGAGGATCTCCTGGGTCTCTCCCTCCTGATTGCCTGAGATGCAGCAGCAGGAGCCATTGGCTCCCACTGCTGTCAATCACAGCAAGTGAGGTAGGAGCGGGGGAAGGTGAGGTGGGGCTAAGCCGCGCTCTCTGTGTCTTATGGACACACAGAGCCAGCTCCGGAGCGAGCACACACAAGTCCCCCCACAGCAAGCAGTTTGCTATGGGACACTCTGCAAGGTGGAGGGGCCCAGAGCTCCGGTGAGGGAGCCGAGAAGAGGATGGGGCCGCTCTGTGCAAAATCACTGCACAGAACAGGTAAGTATAACATGTTTGTTATTTTTTTTTTTTTTTTTACAATTTTTCTTTCTTTACGGTCACTTTAGGAGAAACTCCATTGTACATTATTTCAATATCTTAACTGTAGAGCTCAAGTGCACTGTATGGGCTGTCCAATCAAGCTGGGAAAAGCCAGGGTCTAGAGCAGCTTTTCTCAACCTTTTTAAGATTGAGCAACCCTTAAAATAACTTGCAGGTCTCATGGAACTCCTGCTAATAAATACTACATCTACAGCGCACAGAACATTAGGATGAACAGTATGTTACATATTTACAATTAGTAGTTTGGTTGAAAACATAAGACATAAGTACATCCATTGTAACCCACAGAGAAAAAAAAACTTGCACACGAAAACCTGAAAAAATGAAAACCTCCATATACATAATCCCATGCCCACAGTTGATTCAGAAGAAGGCAAAAAAAAACAAATAAGGCATAATCCAATTTGTTCCAACTGGGGAAAAAATTCCTTTCTGATCCCCCAAGCTCCAATCCGATATCCCCTATTCTTACCGTGAAGAAGCTTTTCCGTAATTGGGAGCACACATAAAGAGTGTGCCCTTGTCCTCTGTGATGACCTTAAAGTTAAAAAAATCTACACCAAATTCACTATATGGACCACTTACTGTATGTATTTATAGATTTTGATCATATCCCCCTTATTCTTCTCTTCTCAAGAGAGAAAAAATTCACTTCAGCTAATCTTTCCTAATCAGCTGAGCTTCTCCATGTCTGTTATCAGTTTGGTTGCCCTTTTCTGCACCTTCTCCAGTTATGCTTGTGTAGCACCCTCTACCAATAGGTAGTAAGGTTTATTTTTACTAAGTTATCCAGCACAGGCAAATTTAGGCAGGCCTATGCTGCATGCTAGGCCTGTCTGTTTTGATCTGGGGGCTGGGAGCGGTCAGAATAGCAGTGGGTGTGACCACCTGCACTTCAGTTCTGAGGCGCCTCCCCTGCTTCTGAGGAGAAAGTTCTAGAAGAGGGGCTGTGTCTGGAACTGGAGTGGCAGGCAGCTTGTGTGTGAGCCCTGACCAATCCCCAATGAGTATTGGCAGGGGGCGGGCCTCATATATAAGCTGAGGTATATTCCACTGGGGGGAGAAGTCGGCTGAGTGAAGTGAGGAATGGCATGTTAGACAGTCACAGGTGGCCATCCCCATCTGGGGGGGGGGGGTGCGCTGATCACAGTCATTAGCAATGTCTCTACCACCACACAGTCAGATGGCAGAGAACTCCTGGAGCAGAGGGGCAGGTGAAACTGTCGGTACGCATGGTCCAGTCAAAGTTCCTCATCAAGGACTCAGGGCTGTTGGAAAGTCAGTGAGTGTTACCACAGTGGAGGGCTGGAGGTGCCAAGGAGTCTGTGAGGGAACTCTGCTAGTACACGGTCACTAGTGGAGTCTTCATCAAACACACGGTGGATGATGGGGAGACCTGAATCAGAAAACAGACTGTAGGGATCTGTGTCAAGTCGATGTGGCCTGTGAGCACATGATTTGCAAGTTGGGCTGGCTGGGAACAGTAGTCCATATTTCCTAGAAGATATGCTTTTAACCCACTAGGACTCCGGGGAAAGGTTCTGCAGGCCTCAGGCCTAGTGGCAGCGAGCAAATGGAGCCACAGTAGGGAGACTTATTCAGAGTGGGCCCCTACTATTCAAAAGAAGAGGATGTGTCTTTCAAGTGGTAACTTCAAGTTTGTGCAGGCGGAACCAAGTGTACAGGAGGAAACAAGTTATGGGCAGGAGGTGAAAGAGATCTAAGAACATTGCTTTTACACGGTCATTAGTGATGTCTCTGTCCTTCAGACGGTGATGGTAAGAGAACTCCGTCGGACAATTTGGTCGTGTGTGGGCTTCATCAGACCTTTTCTGTTGAAAAATCTGTCGTTTGTTTACTAGTCCGACGGACAAAAAAGGACACAAGGGCAGCTATTGGCTACTGGCTATGAACTTCCTTATTCTAGTCCGGTCGTACGTCATCACGTTCGAAACGATCGGACTTTGGTGTGATCGTGTTAGGCAAGTCCATTTTGTTGGAACTCCGTGGGAACTCCGTCGAGAAGTCCTTCAGAGTTCAGTCCAACGAAAAGTCTGGTCGTGTGTACACGGCATAAGATGGAATAGTCTGCTGAGGTTGAGCAGAGGAGGAGCAACAGTCTGCATGGAGATGCAGGAGGAGATTCATACCTAATACAATATGCACATTACCTTCTGGCTCTAACTTTATCAGAATGTACTAAATCCTAAAAAATGGCAATAACTTATCCTATGGGCATCCCATATTCCTATCCCTATCCAAGTTGTACCCCCCAATAAAACAACAAAAACAAAGCTCACAAAAGACTGTTCATTGTCTCTAGATGTGATGTATGAAGTCTGGCAGTGGGGTGATTTGGCAGATTGTTTGTTACTAGCTGCAACACCATGGCTACAGTTTGTTAACTGGTGCCCAAAACTGAACTGCATATTCTAGAGGAGGTCTTACTAATGATTTGTACAGGGGCAAAATTATGTCTCTCTCTCTCTGAATCCCATACCTCGTTTTATGTAGTTACATAGTTATCTGGCTGAAAAAAGACCATCTAGTTCAACCAATAAAAGGAAAAAAAATGTATACATATACTGTGTATATACAGTATCTCACAAAAGTGAGTACACCCCTCACATTTTTGTAAATATTTTATTATATCTTTTCATGTGACAACACTGAAGAAATGACACTTTGCTACAATGTAAAGTATTGGGTGTACAGCTTGTACAACAGTGTAAATTTGCTGTCCCCTCAAAATAACTCAACATACAGCCATTAATGTCTAAACTGCTGGCAATAAAAGTGAGTACTAATATTGCTAATATTATCCTGGGTATCCCCTGGTTGCAAGCCCACAACCTGCAGATAAACTGGAAATCAGGAGAACTGACATTTTCATCCACCTACTGACAGCAGTCCTGCCTTCACCCCATTCCTATGAAACCTGCACCCCTTCTTGGGATACATACTGACTCTCCTGTGTCAACTCATACCAGCTGCTTAACATGAATTCCTGGAAGTTTTTGATAAACAGAAAGCAGACATCCTACCACCTCACTGCCCGTATGACTGCCCTATTGAATTGTTGCCAGGTGCAGAAATCCCTTTCGGGCGCATCTTTCCACTCTCTGAACTGGAACTTAAAGTACTACGTCAGTATATTGATGAAAACTTAGAGAAGGGTTTTATCTGGCCTTCCACGTCCCCGCGGGTGCTGGAATCTTTTTCATAGAAAAAAAGGACCATACCTTGCGCCTCTGCGTTGACTACCAGGAATTAAACAAGATCACCATCAAAAACAGATATCCTTTGCCCCTGGTTCTGGAACTGTTTCAATGCTTCAAGACGTCCACAGTATTCACAAAACTTTTTTTTTTTTTTTTTTGCCACGTCAGTTAACTTTGTCCAGAGACTGCTTTCAGAGTGAAACTCATATATATCTCAAATCCAGTCACATCATTGTGGCCATTAAAGTTTTTTTTTTTTTTTTTTTTTTTTAATATGTTACAATTTGCGTTTACAATGTAAAAATAGTAACAATAGTCCTTGACTACCAAGCAAGTACCATACAACTTATACCTCAAAGCCAGTTGGCCGCATGCCCTATCGTTACCATTATACATGTTTTTGTGCTATTATTTTTCTCTTAATTGAACCCGCCCCCCCACCCCCCTGTGACCCTCCCTTATTGGACCCCCATGGTTCCAGGACACACCCAATGAGCAACAACAGTTCTGTACTTTATTCTCACTTATATCTGATCTGCGCTTAACTCGGCCGTACCCCCTTGCTGGGGAGGCGGATACTCGCAGCGCTAGAGTAGCACTGATTGCGGACATGGCATTGCTTGGACCCACAGGTTCCACAATCTCACAAACTTGTTGTAGTTACCCTCCCTAGTGTAAAATGTCCTTTCACTCCACACTGTGGAGTTGACGGTTCTAATCCAATCTTCCGGGGTTGGGGGGATTCTTGATTGCCAGGACTGTGCTAGTAATTTCCTGGCTTGAAACAGGCATCTTGCTGCTGCTATTGCTGTGCTCCTGTCTCTCGACTCGTTGTTGACATGTCCCAACACGCAGGTCTTGGGATCAAGCTCTAGGTTAATTTTGAACGTTATATTTATTTTCTTCAAGATCTCGGACCAATACCTAATTAGTTTTGGGCACCTCCATACCATATGGATTAGGTCACCTGTTCTTCTACATCTAGGGCACTCGTCATTAATTCTACGGCCGAACATAAAAAGCCTTTTTGGCGTGTAGTAGGATCTATGCAGCAGCATCAGGTGGGAGGCCTTTTGTGAGGGTGAGACCGACACCTCTGGTCCAAGTTCCAGGATCCTTTTCCACTCTGTGTCCGTTATCTCCCCCACATCGGCCGCCCATCTGTCCCTGCCCCCAGGGAGGCCTGCCTGCGTGTTTATTCGCTTTGTTAATTGGGTATAAATCTCAGAGATTAACCCCTTAGAGGTCTCTGACTTAATTATTATTTGCAGCAGTGGGATCTTACACCATGTGGGGGGTTTCCTGCCGAACTGCTTGCTCAAGGCATGCCTAATCTGTAGGTAACTATAAAATGCTCGATTTGGCAGCCCGTACTCATGCCTCAATTCCTCAAAGGATTTCAGGGTATCCCCGGCGTATAACTGTATCAGCCGACTTATCCCGCATCTTTCCCACGGCTTATTACTGTCTACAGACAGTAATTCCTGCAAGTGCTTATTATTCCAGATTGGTGAGTATTCTGAGGTTCCTTTATATCCCATTATTCGCTTAGTTGTTTGCCAGACCCTAGTAATCATTTTAAGTGTCGGGATCCCTCCTTGTAATGATTCTGCCTCCAGTGCTTCCACAAGTAGACTATGTGGGCTTCCCTGTAAGATAATTTGAGCCCTCTTGTTTCCCCCTCCTATAGTGGCGCATCCGCCAAGTTGTTGTAGCTGGGCTGCCAGGAAATAGGTGGACGGGTGGGGAACCCCCAACCCCCCCTCCGTAACAGGGCACTGTAGTTTTTGTAGGCCTATCCTGGCCTGCCCTTTTTTACATATTAGTTCCCTGAATAGGGATTGAATTTTTTAGAACCACTTCTCCCCAATCCAAACTGGGGAGTTGTGGAGCAGGTACAACAGCTGCGGCAACCAGACCATTTTAATCAGGTTGGCCCGACCCGCCACAGACAAAGGGAGTCTACTCCAGATATCAGATTTTTTTAAAATTTTGATAGGAGAGGGACCAAGTTGTCTTCAATGAATGCACTGGGGTCTTTAGATATCACAATGCCGAGGTACTTCATTTTCTCCATGACTTTCAGTTGGGGCAAGCTCAACGGAATCGGATTGGCCAATGGGTCGACCGGCAGGAGCGATGATTTCTCCCAGTTAATGGTCAATCCTGAGAACTTTCCAAAGTCCTCCACTAAATGCATCACTTTCACCAGTGAGGCGGTCGTGTCCCCCAGAAAAAACAGGACGTCGTCCGCGAAAAGTGCTATTCGCTCTTCCTCCCCCCTTCTATGGAATCCCCGCAGTTCGGATGATGATCTCACCGCTCCCGCCAGTGGCTCCATGGCCAAAACATATAACAAAGGTGACAAGGGGCATTCCTGTCTCGTCCCTCTTTCGAGGGGAAAACTTTCAGAGTAAACATTGTTTATCTTGAGTCTTGCCTTTGGATTTTTATATAAGGTCTTTAACCAACCAATAAATACAGGGCCAAATCCGAACCTCTCAAGCACCCACCAGAGATATTCCCACTCCAGGCTATCAAAGGCCTTGGCGGTGTCCAATGATAATATAGCTCTGGACCCAACGTTCTCTGTTGGTACCTGGAGGTTCAAATAGGCCCTTCTGATATTAACACTGGTAGATCGACCGGGGATAAACCCCGATTGGTCTGGATGCACAAGGTTAGCAATACATTTGTTCAGTCTGGATGCGAGCACCCTTGCAATGATCTTGGCATCTGAGCACAATAATGATATCGGTCTGTATGAGGCGACTTCCAGTTGATCTTTCCCCTCCTTTGGTATCACTATTATATCCGCCTCTGACATTGATAAGGGCAGCCTCCCGTTCTTGGTCGACTGCTCCAGTGCTTTTAAAAGCTCCGGAAGCAGCACCTCCCCGTATTTTCTATAGATCTCCAGTGGCAATCCATCCGGACCGGGAGATTTCTGGCCAGACAGCTCCATGACCGCCTTTTGCAACTCCTCCAGGGTCAGAGGAGACTCCATCTCGCTCCTATCCCTTTCCGAGAGCACAGGCAGGTCCACTCCTTTTACAAACTCGTCCATGTCGCGCCGGTCCGACCCCCGGCGCGACCGGTACAAATCCCTATAGAATGCAGAGAAGGTCTCTAGGATCACGGCGGGATCAGATGTAATCTCTCCAGCCGGTGTCTTTATTGAAAAAATGGCAGTTGGAGATAAGTTAGACTTTGTTATAAGTGCAAGCATCCGACCTACTTTCTCCCCTTCACCAAAATAATTTTGTTTCTGGTAAAGTCTTTTGTTCTCTACTCTTCTGATAATTATTTCTCTATACTCTTTTTGACGGTTAAGCCAAGTTTCCTGTTTTTCAGGGGTAGGATCCGCCACGTATTGCGCTTCTGATTCCATAACGTCTCTACTAGCCCTCGCCTCCCATTCCCGCGACGTTTTCTTTACGATGGTAACCTGCTGATGTAGTAGTCCCCTAAGGAATGCTTTTAGGGTGTCCCACACTACCCCCGCTGGCGCTGTACCAGAATTGAATGTTACAAATTCTTTTAATTTGGAGGTTACTTCTGCTGGGCTGCTTATTAAGTCCAGCCAAAGTGGTTTTATTGCCCACCTTTTTTGGCTGGGTCTAAAATCTAAGTTCAAGGTCGAGATCAAGGGCGAGTGATCTGAGATTCCCCTGGGCTTATACTCTATGTTCCTAATCAATTGCAAAGCTTCACTGTTACCTAATACCATATCTATACGCGAGAGCGTGGAATGTGACCCAGAATAACAGGAGTACTGCCGGGCGTTTGGATTGTGAGATCTCCATAGGTCGCACCACCCAACCTCTTTCAGGAGTTGGCCCAGACGCCCCTCTGATAATCTCTCCGCCCGATTCACTGGTGGGAACCGATCCATTTTATTATCCAAAACTGCATTGAAATCCCCCACCAGTATTATCGGTACGTCAGCCTTATTGTCCACAAACTCCAACAGGTCCAAAATGGTCTCTGTTTTGAACGGAGGCGGGATATAAATATTTGCTAACACCAGAGGCCTATTTTCCACAACACAGCTTAAAAAGACGTAGCGTCCCAGCGCATCTACTCTGGCTTCCCTGCAGGAGAATGATATGCCTCTTCCCACCAGTATGCTCACCCCTCTTGAATATGAGGTGTAGACTGAGTGGTACTGTTCTTGAAATTTATAGTTCCGAACTTGTATTTTAGTGTCATTGGTAAGATGAGTTTCCTGCAGACAAGCCAGTTCAAGGCCGTAAGCTTCCATCGCCAAGAACACTGCCGCCCTTTTGGCCGGATCACCCATGCCCCTAATGTTCCAGGAACCTATTTTTAGCGTTTTCAAAGACATCTGACAGAAGTGAAAAGTAAAAAAAAGGAGCGTAAGTTAGTGGGTGCAAAGCTTGCCAACTCTGTGGTTATGTTAACCTGAAAAGGGAAAAGGAAGAGAGAGTGGGGAGGGGCAAAGAGCCCCCACATTCCGGGACCTCTCCCCCCCCACTCTGCGCCTCCCAATTGCAAATACAAATCATGTGTGCCAGTATACATTACTTTTATAAATCCTCCCCACCTAGCTATGTGTATCTTGCGTGCACTCTGTTGCCCAACCCCATATCTCACTGCTAACCCCCCTCCCCCCCCCTTCCACTTTATTCATTCCCCACCTCCCCTCCCTTGTCCGTGACCCCCCCTTGTGCCTAATTAGGCTAGCCCTAGGGGCTGCACTTGTGACCTTTTTATTCCTCCCTCCCAACCATACTAAAGATAACGCCCCTCTCATGTGAAAAAAAAGTGCATTGTAACTTACTACCACACTCTTACCCCCCACCCCCCCTCCCATAGCCCACTTCCAAACCTTCAAAACAACACTTAAAACATTCATAACTAGTGCAATCACATTGTTAGTCCGTGCTACCATCTGTCACGCCCCCCCCCCTTCCCCCCTCCCCCGTGTCGTCTACCAATTGCTGTGAAAAAAACAACAAGTGAAAGAAAAAAAAAAAGAAAAAAAAAAAAAGAGAAAAGAACAAAACAAAAAAAACAGAAAAAATACATTTTCCTCTTTTCCTTTCCAAGTTTAACTAGCATTATTTGATCCCTGGCTCTGCAAGTACCTTTTTGTTATCTTCCAGCCATTTAGTTGCCCCTGTTGTTGTGTCGAAAAAATGGGTAGTCCCTAAAGCAGTGATGCGAAGCCGTGCAGGATACAGCAGGGCATATTCTATTCTGTAATTACGTAGATTACGTTTGATGTCCCTAAATTCAGCCCTTCGTTTCTGAAGATCTGGGGAGTAGTCGGGAAAAAATAAAATCTTGGCTCCATTATGAGAAATATCTCCCAGCTCTCTGGCCCTGCGCATCAAGGTTACCTTATCTCTGTAGTTGAGGAGCTTCATAATTATCGGTCTGGGATATCCCCCTGGTGGTGGGGCCCTAGTTGGCACTCTGTGGGCTCTTTCAACAGCAAAAAGGTGAGAAAAGGTTTCCGTTCCAAATATACCCTTAAGCCACTTCTCCAAAAACTCCTCGGGGTGAGGACCCTCACACCGCTCCGGTAGGCCTACCACCCTTACATTGTTTCTGCGGGACCTGTTTTCAATTTCCTCCATTTTTGCTTTATGTAGATCCATCTGCGTCTTTAATGCCTTAAGCTCCCGCTTTAGTGGGGTTAGGTCGTCCTCAACCTGACTCACTCTCTCCTCCAATGTTGTTGTTCTGGCAGTAGTCCTTTGTAATTCTTGGCTTACTATAATTAACTCATCCTTTAACCCTATCAGCTGGTCGCACAAGTCGCTTAGGGAGGCTTTACAGGAATTAACAGCGCATAGGACATCTTTTAGTGTGGGTTCATCTTCTACTGGTGCGTTTTGCATAGTAGCATTATTGGTTGCTAATCCCGCGGGCTCAGCCGCTGAACTTTTGCTGCTTGCCGTTTTAATTGTATGCGTTACCGCTAGTCCTTTTCCTAGGCTCCTCCTGTCCCCTGATCCTCCCGCTTGTGGTCTATCCTGCTGCTGCTGGAAACTTTTAGATGGAGATACGGTAGAGAGGTGCGCAAATTTTTCTAATTTAGCCGCTGCTTCAGCTGCTGCCTGGTGCCCCTTCTCTTTTGAGGTGCGGGTCATTTGGGAGCTAGTATTCTCCTGCTGTTGCAGCTCCTCTCCTTTTTTCCTTGTCATGACTTCGTTGTATGAGCCAAGGGGATATATGGGGGGTATATGAGGGATTTTAACTACACGTGGAGCGGTACTCTGCCGTTTATTCTTTCTTTTCCTTTTTCCCCTCTCCTTCTTTCTATATTCTCTCCCCCTCTCCCCCTCCTTCCCCCTCCTCTCCTCACCTCCCCCCCTCCTCCTCTCTCCTCCTTCAGTATCGTCTTTGACCCAGCAGTGTCCCTCTAGCTGCTATTAGGATAATTGACCAGCCTGGGATTAGAAAGTGACACAGGGAAAAAAAAAAAAAAAAAAAAAAAACACTTTATGATGTAGTGATAGATTAGGGTCTGTCTTAATAGTACAGCCCTCCACCAGTTGCCAGGAGATATATTCTCACAAAATAAGAACAAAGTCGCTGAAGGTCTATATGACAAGCTGCCCAGGCCTTCACCCCCCCCCCGTCCACGGGGGTTACCCAGTTCCGGGAAAGAGGGGAAAGATAGTCCACTTTAAATGAGCACAGTAATTGTTACCTTAGTGCTGCCAGCCGACTGGGCAGCACATTGGCTTTCCTTTCAGTAGCTTCCCACATTGACAGCGCACGCTGTCCCAGCCGCCTCCTCCCGCTGGTGCCGAGGACGTTGCCCGGGCAACCCCTCGAGCAGAGAGCCCGACCCTCTCCTCCCGCTCCAAGGGCTCGGGCCGCGCGCTCTCCCGGGCGGCTTCGCTGTAACTCCGGCGTCAGACTCCAGTGCAGGGGAAGCAGACTAGGGACAGGAGACAGGAGAGCCAGGCAGACGTTCAGACGCCAGGTGCTGCAGGGGGGAGGATCACACTCAGGCAATTCCGATCAACGGCTGGTTCAGGCAGACAGACACGGAGGCATCAGGCTGGGGGGAGTTCACACACACCTCCTCTCACTCCAGCATCCGGTCACGCCCCCTCCAGCATGTATTCACAAAACTTGACTTACAGGGCGCATATAACCTAGTTCGGATCCGCGAAGGGGACGAATGGAAGACGGCTTTCCGCACTAGATTCCTGCGCGTCGGGACCCTATGGGGAAAAGGACCGTGCTATACCTCAGATGGACACCAGCGGCAAAAGCGCCCTGATGCGATTCAGTTTGCATAGGTAGCGCTATACAAGTCACTCATTCATTCATTCACTATGAGTATCTTGTCATGCTCTTCGGGCTGTGCAATGCCCCAGCAACATTTCAGCATTTTGTCCATGACATTTTTAGAGATTTCCTTGATCTATTCCTGATTGTCTACTTAGATGACATCCTGATTTTCTCCAATTCCCTCTCTGCACACTGTGAAGAAGAACCTTGGCCGGCTAAAGGATCATGGACTATTTGCAAAAGCTGAAAAATGCAAATTTGAAAACTTATTATTTCCACCACAGACATCTCCATGGATCCCCAAAAAGTTAAATCTATCCTCGAATGGCCCACTCCTACAGACAGGAAGAGCACACAGAGATTCATAGAATTTGCCAATTTTTATTGCAAATTTATTAAAAATTTCTCTGCCATCATCTCTCCTATCACTCAGCTTACAGGACCAAACACCCGTTTTTCATGGACACCTGCAGCACAAGCAGCTTTTGACCAGTTAAAGACTCTGTTCACCTCAGCACCCATTCTGCAGCACCCAGACTCCGCATCACCTTACGTCCTCAAGGAGAAAATGCCATGGGAGCCATTCTGTTTCAG
Source organism: Lithobates clamitans (assembly GCA_037952925.1). Taxonomy (NCBI): domain Eukaryota; kingdom Metazoa; phylum Chordata; class Amphibia; order Anura; family Ranidae; genus Lithobates; species Lithobates clamitans. The sequence goes on from JBBGZY010001695.1 coordinate 865,424, forward strand.
CGTCGAGGAATGAAGTCCCTGTTACATCCCATCGCTTTCTTCTCGTGGAAACTCAGTCCCGCGAAGAAGAACTATGATGTGTGTGACTGAGAACTACTAGCCATAAAAACAGGCCTAGAAGAATGGCGTTACTTACTGGAAGGAGAGGCGCACCCCATTTTGATCTTTACCGATCACAAAAACCTTGCGTATCTTAGAACTGCCAGACGATTGAGGCCACGTCAAGCCAGGTAGGCACTGTTCTTTTCCTGTTCCTCCTTCCACATTACCTTTAGACTGGGTTCCAAGAATGGCAAACCCGATGCGTTATCACGCATGTATCCACAAGTGAAAGGACATCACCAGACAGATACAATCCTGCTGGCCCAGAGTTTTCTGTTGCTACAAGCAGACCTAATCACCCAACTTAAGCAGGCATCCACAAGGGATGTTCTACCACCAGGTGTCTATTTCCAGGAACAGGAGGGGCTATTCTTGCACAACCAGAAGGTATTTGTATCCCCCAGCTTGCGCCCCAAGATCCTCAGCCTGTGCCATGACTACCCCTTGGCAGGACATTTTGGGGTAACCAAGACTGTGGAGCTTATACAACGGACCTTTTGTTGGCCAAAACTAAGGTCTGATTGTAAGGATTATGTCGGTACCTGTGGGGTCTGCAACAGAAGCAAGAATGATAAAACCAAAGCCTTTGGCCTGTTAAGGCCATTGCTCATTACCAAGAGACCCTGGGAGATGATCAGTATGGATTTTATCGTTGAGCTTCCACCTTCCAAAAGATTCATCACAATCTTTGTGATCGTTGACAGATTAACAAAGATGGCCCATTTCGTCCCCATGTTAGGAACCCCGTCTGCAACAGAGACCGCTTGTGCTTTCGTCAAGGAAGTGGTGAGACTCCATGGAGTACCCAGCAGTATCACCTCTGACCGAGGGGTGCAATTTACATCTACGTCAAGTTCTGGAGAGACCTGTGCAAGATGTTAAAGATTGAGACTGTTTTCTCATCAGCCTATCACCCCCAGACGAATGGCCAGACTGAGCGCAAAAACCAGACAGTATCTTCGGTGTTTCTCATCCTTTGCCCAGGATGACTGGGCATCTCTTTTACCCGTGGCAGAATTTGCCTACAATGATGCTGTTCACTCGGCCACAGGACAAGCCCCGTTTTTTGCAAATTACGGGTTCCTTTCCATCTTTCCTGCCCGACATCGTGCCTGACTCCTCGGTTCCTGCAGTCCAGTATAGGATAAGGATGCTCCAGTCAAACAACAAAGTATTGCAAGAGGCCATTTCCAAAGCACAACTAGACAATAAAAAGTTTTTTGACAGGAAAAGAAGAGGAGACCTAAGACTTCAAGTAGGAGACAGGGTCTGGTTATCCACGGTCAACTTATGATTGTCATGTCCTTCCAAGAAACTCAGACCTAGATACTTCTGCCCTTTTCCTGTCAAAAGGCAGATTAATCCTGTTGCCAATGAACTCTCACTCCCAGAGACTTACAGGATTCATCCCGTTTCCCATGTCTCCCTACTAAAGACCACAAGGTAGATCCTTTTCCTGGCCGTGAGTCAGGTCTGCTCGCACATACTATTATAGACGGTAATGAGGAATACAAGGTCGAGACAATTGTGAATTGTAGAAAGAGAAGGATTGTGATCCAGTTTTTAATCAAGTGGAAAGGCTACGGGCCTGAAGACAACTCTTGGAAACAGAGACCAATCTTCATGCCAAGAGACTGGTTCAGGCGTTTTTCAAGGCTTACCCCGAAAAGAAGTTACAGTGGGGATCCAGAGGTTGCCCATTGGGGGGGAGCAATGTAAGAGAAGTCTAACAGACGTGCATCTGCGCACAAGCACGGGCGCTCCAGTGTGTGTACAATGAGGGACTTGTATTGGCGCATGCGTGGGCGCGCGCCAATGCGCGCGTGCATGTATGGGTGCCAAGTAAGCCTATTTAAACTGAACACTGACACATGAATATTTCTGAGTGGTCTTTCAGCTAGTGCTTGTTTACCTGATCTGTTCCCGCCTGTGTCTTGGCACGGCTTCACCTGAACCTTCTCCTTGACCTCCACCTGCCTATCTGATCCCAGCTTGTGTTTGACTCTGCTTCTGCCTGATGTTCCTGTTCCTTGCTGCCCGTCTGTGTACCGAACCCTGCCTGTGTCCCATCTATGCCTCTGTGTCACGTACCTGGTAGGTGGAGCCCGGAATGCAGAGAACGGCCTCTCGTATGCCTCCGACTTAAGAACCCCTGAAGGTGTGAACAGGAACTCGAAAGTACAGAGGAGCACAAGTGCCTGACTGGAACACTGAAGTAGAAGGCAGGATCCTGTAGTCAGCAGGGAGGTGCATCGTAGTCCTGTAGCAGGTTGCAGACAGCAGGGAGGTGCACTGTAGTACTGTAGCAGGGTGCAGGTAACAGGGAGGTGCACTGTAGTCCCGTAGCCGGATGAAGACAGCAGGGAGGTGCACTGTAGTCCTGTAGCAGGTTGCAGACAGCAGGGAGGTGCACTGTAGTACTGTAGCAGGATGCAGATAGCAGGGAGGTGCACTGTAGTCCTGTAGCAGGTTGCAGACTGCAGGGAGGTGCACTGTTGTCCTGTAGCAGGTTGCAGACAGCAGGGAGGTGCACTGTAGTACTGTAGCAGGATGCAGATAGCAGGGAGGTGCACTGTAGTCCTGATGCAGGTTGCAGACAGCAGGGAGGTGCACTGTAGTACTGTAGCAGGATGCAGATAGCAGGGAGGTGCACTGTAGTCCTGTAGCAGGTTTCAGACAGCAGGGAGGTGCAGACAAGCCGGGTCAAGGTACTGGCGGGCAGATCAGGTACAGAAGGGCAAACCAAGAGAATAGTCAGAGTCCAAGCCAAGATCGGGGCGGGCAGCAAGCGGGTAAGTCAGGAACAAGCCAAGTAAGTACTGGATACAGGAAAACTGGTAACAAGGTAGCAGGGGTCTCAGGAAATGCTGTAGACCGGACGGCAAGGCAGCATTGGAACAGTCTTCTTTAAATAGCTTATCTTTGGTGCCAAGTGTTGTTCCTATTGGTGCTATTGCGCATGCGCGTACGCCCGTTAGTGCTATTGGCGCTATTGCGCATGCGCGTACGTTTGTTAGCACTATTAGCGCTATTGGCGCTATTGCGCGCCGGATGGTGCTTCTATGCATAGGCATTCGTTTAACCCTCAATCTGCTGGGATAACTGCAAGAGGGCTTTTCCTGACACTCTGCCTCTCATCTCGGTACCTGCTCTGTCTCTGTTGATGACCTCCTGGCTTACGTCCTGGCTACGCCTCCATCTGCTGACCCAGCGATACAGAGCTTCAGTTATCAAAGCCTGCCCAGCACTCTTCAGCCACCTGGTTCCTGCCAAGTTCCAGCCAGCGCCATCCACTACATCAGCCCTCATGCCACTCTGTGTCCTTCACTCCCTGTCATCACTACCAGGGGTGTCGGAGAGAAGCCCCCTCTCCAGCTCGATCTCCACCAGGTACCAGGTACGTGACACTGGGGCTGCATGAGTGCTGCCAGCACTGGGGAGCTACAGTTCATTGAAGGAACCATGAATACCAACATGTACTGTGACATACTGAAGCAGAGCATGATCTTCGCCTTTCGGAGACTGGGTCACAGGGCGGTATTCCAACATAACCCAACATAACGACGACCCCAAACACACCTCCAAGACAACTACTGCCTTGCTAAAGAAGCTGAGGGGAAAGGTGATGGACTGGCAAAGCATGTCTCCAGACCTAAACCCTATGTATATATCTGTGGGGCACCCTAAAACGGAAGGTGGAGGAAAGGCAAGGTCTCTAACATCTTCCAGCTCCATGATGTCGTCATGGAGGAGTGGAGGAGTACTCCAGTGGCAACATGTGAAGCTCTGGTGAACTCCATGCCCAAGAGGGTTAAGGCAGTGCTGGAAAATAATGGCGGCCACACAAAATATTTGGACATTTTGGGCCCAATTTGGACATTTTTACTTAGGGGTGAAAAAAGTTCTTCTATATAATTCACCACGATTACAAGGTGAGATTGTATAACCTATTAACACCATCTAATAATGCCACAAATAGACCACTTTTAATTAGTCTGGCTTTCTTATTACCATATATACATTTTACAGGGGGCGGTGTTTATCACCAAATACAGCTCCATCCCTCAAGCTCATAATTTATGAGCATACACCATCTATCTAGATTTATTTTATGTGGTTCTATTAAGATAGGGTTGGATCGTTTTTATCTGACTACACCTCTCTCCCTTTTCCCTGCATGGAGTGAGCTTTTTTGACCCATCTTAGTTAACCCGTTCTGGGCCCCCTGCCTATTCTATATCTGGCTGTGGACATTTACCTCACTTCTGTTACTACCACTCTCTTTACACTTTAAGATGTTTTCTTATCAGGCACGTCCCCACGTGTGATTTGCATCACCACATGCATGCTGTGTTTGGAGTCCTATTTTTGATTGCCTTTCGGTACTCCTAGCAAACTTCTGATACCTGTTACCTGGACTATTACTGTTAATGTTATTGATTGTATTCTTTTTTCTCTCCTGTAGAATAAGTAACAAAGCTCCTGAAGAAGCATTTACTTGCGAAACATGTAGAGCTTTTTTGCATACCATAACCCAATACATGGATATATTCCTGTAAATGCTATGCCTTTGACATACATAACCTATATGGGAGAGATGTGGCTAGCTTTTTGCATTTTACTTGCAATGTTTTAGTCATTTTTTTATCAATGTTTAATAATAAAAATTTATATATATATATATATATATATATATATATATATATATATATATATATATATATATTTTTTTTTTCATAATAATTTCTACTAACATTTGCATAGAAAGGCAAATACAATAGAAGGGACATTACAGAGTATTTCTTGTAACAAAATTCTAGGTCACAGATACCGAACATAAAATATAAAATTAAAGTAAAGTAAAAGTATAAAAAAGTATAAAATTGTTATCAAAACCAATTGAAACTCGATTCCATATTTCAAAATGAGTGTAATATTTCAATAGAACCTTCTAAGAAAGTAAGAAGGGAACAAATTTGTTCCATTAGAAGAGTAAGAGTGATGTTTAGAGAAAGGAACAGACAAAGGAAAAGAGAAAAAGAAGACCAGGAGGGAAAAGAAGTAGTAGAGAGAGAGGGGAGAGAGGGTGAACGAAAGGGAGGAATACAAAGAACATGAGCGATAGAATGATGGAGAGAAAGAGAGAGAAAGGGGGGAGGGGGATTGACAAGGAAGTGGGGGGAGGGAGAGGGGAGGTGAGGAGAGAGGGGGAGGGGTAAAATCTGCACATCTGCCCCCATGTGGCACCACCGCCTCTGCATGGCCCCCCCTGCCTCCTAATGTCGCGAGGGTGGCAGTTATAGTTTAATAGCTGTATGTACTATAGCGTTGTGTAAATTTGAAATGTGTCCAACAGGCCCAGGTAGTCGTGAATTTTTGAATTCGCTCTTGTGAGATATGAATCAGCTCTTCCATCCCCTCTATTTTAGAGATTTTCCGAAACCACTCGCCTATCGTTGAAGCACAAGTGGATCGCCAATGTATCGGGATGCACAGTCTCGCCGCGTTCACCATGTGCATGGCCAATGATTTGTAGTACTCATTTTTGGCTAGATGGGTATGGTGTAAGAGATACTGAGCAGGAGAGTAGTCTAAGGAGTATGTTGTGATATGTGCAATAAGTTCATGTACCTCCTTCCAGAATGGTTGTATGGAGTCACAATCCCACCAGATGTGGAGCATGGTACCCTTCGCTTTCCCACATCGCCAGCATGTATCCGGCATAGATGGGGAAAATTTATGTAAACATGATGGGGTCCTGTACCAGCGTGTCTGAATTTTATAACAATTTTCCTGAATGGTGACATTAAGGGAGCCCTTATGTACATATTCGTTAATGCGAGTCCAATCCTCCTCCGTAAGGGACACCTGTAAATCAGATTTCCAGGCTGTGTGCGCTGAGTCTAAAGTGCAGGAAGTGTCATCTATGAATGCATTATATATATATATAGGAGATTAGATGTCTCTGCGGGGGAGCCCGGGTGCATTATTTCTTCAAAGGGTGTTAATTGTCTTATCCATGTTGTTATCGTTGCCTGAGTTGAAAGAAAATGTTGAATCTGTCGGTATGTCCAAAAAGGGAACGAGTTAAGAGGGGACGAATCTACTAAGTTCTCGTAAGAACGAGGGGTTCTACCGGTAAAGAACTGGTATGCTAGTACTTTGTCATGTGGCCATGTTTGGTTAAGGAAGGATGATAAAAGTCCTGGTGTAAAGCTAGGGTTCCCTCTCAGTGGGGTTAGGGGGCCTGGGACTGAAGAGACTGACGTATTTTTTATTGCTCGCCTAAAAGCGCCCAGCGATGTACAAATAAGAGGGTGTACTTCTATCTCCGGCGGCCAGTGTCCAGGTGGCAAACAGGGTGGGGACTCTAGGGGAAGGTGAGAGAACGATTTTTCTAGGGTCACCCAGACCTTTCCCGACTCATGGATATTCCAGTCCACGAGTCGCGTAAGGTGGCTAGCTAGGAAATATTTGTGAAGGTCTGGTAGCCCGATACCCCCCCTAAGTTTCGGACGCGTAAGACGAGTGTACTTAATACGGGGAGGAGAACCTTTCCATAAAAACAGTGTGAACGCCTTTCTGTATGCAGCAAAGAAAGAGGCCGGTAGGTTAATTGGGACACATTGAATAATATATAAAAACCGAGGCAAGTTTATCATTTTTAGGAGAGCAGAGCGGCCAAACCAGGAAACATTAAGGTTTCCCCATTCTTTTAAGTCATGTTGGGCTTTTTTCAGAACACTACAGAAATTTGCATTGCATAGGTCAGCTAATTTAGTCGTAATTTGAATGCCTAGGTAAGTTATGGCCTGCTGGCTCCACTGGAAAGGGAAAGAGTTCTGGCATCTCTCCACCTCCTGTGTTGCAAGGGTAAAATTTAGGGCATGGGATTTCGCATAGTTGATCTTTAGGTGTGACAGAGTCCCAAAGTGTTCTATGTCTTTTAGCAAGTTAGGTATAGAAGTGATTGGGGAGGTCAAGGAGAGCAAGATATCGTCTGCAAAAGCAGCGACTTTATACTCCCTATCCTGTACTGTAATGCCTTTAATGTCAGAGTTATCTCTTAGTCTATTGAGGAAAGGTTCCAATATAAGTACAAATATCAGAGGAGATAGGGGGCAGCCCTGGCGAGTACCATTGCTTATGGGGAAGGTGTCCGACAGGTGACCGTTGACTCTTACAGCTGCAGTCGGATAGGAGTACAACGCAGAGATATGAGCCATATGCGCAGATGAAGACCAATCGTCTTAAGTACCTCACGCATGTAGTCCCAGGCCATCCTGTCGAATGCCTTCTCAGCATCTAGTGATAAAAAAAACCCCTGTGTTTTCGAGGTAGTGAGCCAATGGTGGAGATTTAGTGCCCTGATGGTGTTGTCCCTGGCCTCTCGCCCCAGGACAAAACCAACTTGGTCCAAAGAGATAAGGCTCGGTAGAAGCGGGGACATCCTATTAGCTAGAAGTTTAGCATAAAGTTTGATATCCACGTTAAGGAGAGAAATAGGTCTGTAATTCTGCACCTGTGAGGCATCTTTACCCTCTTTAGGTATGACTGTAACGTGGGTCTCTAGCATACGACCGACTGACACTGTGGGATTGGCTAAAAGAGTTGAAAGTGGCTACCAGCTTTGGGGATAGGGCCTGGGAAAAACATTTATAATATTGCAGTGTGAACCGGTCTGGGCCTGGGCTCTTCCCCGTTTTCATCTGCTGTAGGACAACTTGAAGTTCCTCTACTGAAAGGGGTTATTCTAATTCTTCAGCCTGCACCTGTGAAAGTGATTTCGGGCAATATTGAGTTAGAAAATTCTTAATAGCTTCTGACCTCCTTCCCGCCTAGTCTAGGTTCTGAGTGGTAGGTTTTAAATTATATGAGTTTTTATAGTAGTGTTCAAAACATTTTGCCATATCCTCGTTTCTAGAAAGTAATGTGCCCTGTTGAGTCCGAATGTGATGGATTGTATTAGAGGATCTGGAAGCACGTACTGCTCGAGCCAGCATCTTTCCGCATTTATTACCTTGATCATAAAAAACTCTCTGATGTAGGACATATTGACGCCTCATGCGTTTCCCTAGTTCTTCCAGTAGCAGTGAGCGGTGATGTAATAACTCCTGAAGGGTCTGTTGTGAGTGGGATTGTTTGTGTGAGGCCTCTAAGCGTCTGATATTGGTGATTAGGCTTTCAATAGTGACCTGATGGTTTCGTTTTACTTTTGCTGCCTGAGCTATCAGTTCCCCCCCGAATGACACACTTATGCACTTCCCATAAGATAGTGGGGGATATGTCCGGGGTGGTGTTTTCCATAAAGTATGTGTTGATTCGTGATTCTAGGCGTAAGGTGAACTCAGCATCTTTCAGCAGGGCGGAGTTTAGTTGCCAAATTTTTGTTTTTGGGGTCGAGTCCAGAAAAGTCAGGGAGACCGAAATGGGGTGATGGTCGGATAGATACATGGGATCAATTGTAGCGCGTGTAAGGTAAGTCAGGTCAGGTTGAGAGAGGAAAAAATAGTCTAATCGTAAATATTTTTGAAATGGAGTGGAATAAAAGGTATAATCCTTAAGGGAGGGAAATAGTGTGCGCCATGTATCCAGACCTTGGAGTTGTAATTTGATTTGCCAAAGGGCTCGGTAGGGCATCGTGGAGGTGCCCGAAGAAGTATCAATGTCTGGGTTAAGTGGCACATTGAAATCTCCTCCCATAAGAACCATACCCTCCTTGAAGGAAAGTAAAAGATCACTAATTCTCCTGAAAAAGGAGACCTGATGTTCGTTTGGGGCATAGATATTTGCCAACGTGATCGGCTTGGAAGCATAAAGGCCTTTAATAAAAACAAATCTCCCCTCAGGGTCCACCAGGGAATCTGAAAGTTTGAAAGGAGCATGTTTGGACACGAGTATGGAAGCCCCTTTGGTCTTTGCGGTGGGGTTCGTGGAGTGGATAGCTGTATGACATACATGGTTAGTAATTTTTGGAATAGAGTTTGAACAAAAATGGGTTTCCTGAAAGAAGATAAATTGGGCTTTCTGCCTGGTGAGAGCGGACAAGACCTGCGATCGCTTTTCAGGCACATTAAGGCCTTTTACATTAAGCGAAACACATTTCAGCGAGAGAGGAGCATGGGATTTAATTTTTTTCCCGTATTGTATAAAAGGAGTTCGGGACAGTGCAAGTAACAAGATCTTTTTATTTATCTCGGTTGGAAAGCACCTGTCCACGCCGAACCAGGAGGGGTAGGGAGGACAGTGGGGTAAGACGTGTGAAACAGCAGAAATGAAAAGGGAAGGGACCCACAGAGGGAGAGTAAGAGAAGAAAAGAGAAGGGTTTGTGGATAGAAGCAGGTATAGGAGGGGAAAAAGTACCAGAGGTGGAAATGGAGGCATCAGTCCACCTAAGAGAAAGTAAGCTGGGTGGTCAGCAGACTAACTAATAGAACTGCTGCGGGGGGTTAATGAGAATGTCTAGGATCCTACACTGCTGCCGCAAGGAGGATTGAGGGGGGACAGTAGTTCAATGGGGACTATTGCAAGTGAAAAATGGGTAAGTACACTTATGATAATAGCAAACAACAGTTTCCTAAGATCGTGTATCTTAGCTACCCGCCCGTAAGTGTCATACAAGCACTAACACAAATATCGTGACTTATAGCCTTATTTGTAAATCTCTTAGTCCCAGTAGTATGAGAACATAACAACATTATAATAGCCCAAACCCTAGATACCCTTAGGGGAAAGCTTGCATAGCTTTAGAGAAAAGAAAAAATTATTGGGTTATTAGAGGTCAAACACAGTAAATAGAGTTCAAGGTAAGCCCTTTAAAGTGTCAAGGGAAATATTTAAGGAAGAGGTAAAAATAAAAATTAAAACTAAAACAAAAATATAACTATAATAAACTTATACTTATAGGAAGAAAGATAATTCTAAACCCTCCCTCTCATAGTGCACTGAAGCACAAAATAATATAATATCCACATAGGGTTAAGTAAGGTGCGTTGTCTCCCCTTCTTCTAACTTCAGAAGAAGAGACATCTATCTAGGATTTAGTGTACAACCATGAGAGGGTGGCAGTGCAAAATATGAGGTACGAGGTATTTCGTCCGGTATCCCGCAGAAGAGAAGGGTGGGCCTAAATTTTGTCACAGGGTAGTATTCCTTTGAAATATCAGCACTGTCACAGCGACTACAGTCAGGCCCGGATTAACCCTCTTTGCCGCCCCAAGGCCGGGTCCTTCAATGCCGCCTCCGCCCCCCCCCCCCCCCCCCCCCACACACACACACACACACACACACACACACACACACACACACACACACACTGAAAATAACTGGCTTAAATTGTACAGACTGAAAATACTCTGTAATGCAGAAAATGTCTATAATAATAATAATAATAATAATAATACAGTGCACAGTGCAAATCCTAACCAGTACTGCATTTTTTATGATAAATAATAATGATAATAATAGAGATCAGATCCCAGGCAGCATTGCAGGACAGTCCAGCTGTTTTGCACTAAGCCACAAACCCCTATTGTCACACTCCACAAAACTGCTGGGCTGACAGTCTACAGCACTATGACATCACAATGCCTAATAACAAAAAGTAAAAAAATAAAATCTCCAACACAATGCACCTACAAACTACACTGCACAACGTTGCATAGAACGCAACACAAAACCCAAAAGCAACACATGAAGGAATTTCTAAGGGTGCAAAGCAACACATAAATTGCAACACACACGCATAAAAAACTCCTGCACCCCCCAGCTCCCCCCCTCCCTTCTCCTGCCCAAATTCTGCAGCCTAGATCTGGCGATTAGCAGCAAATGATGGCAGAAAAATGCATGAAAATGGAGGCAGCAGTGAGCTCTGGACTTGTGTCACACAGCTCAGTCAGTTTTGATGAAGTTAGAAACACCTTCCTATGGAACATTTAACCCCTTGATCGCCCCCTAGTGTTAACCCGTTTCCTGCCAGTGACATTTATACAGTAATCAGTGGCTATTTTTAGCTCTGATCGCTGTATAAATGTCAGTGGTCCCAAAAAAAGTGTCAAGTGTCCGATCTGTCTGCCGCAATGTCGCAGTCCCGCTAAAAATCGCTGATCACTGCCATTACTAGAAAAAAATAAAAATAATACAAATGTCTAATCTATTCCCTATTTTGTAGACGCAGACGCTATAAGTTTTTTTTTTTTTTTTTACCAAAAATATGTAAAAAAAATACATATTGGCCTAGACTGATGAAGAAATATATATATATTTTTTGGGATATTTATTATAGCAAAAAGTTAAAAGAATTGGTTGTTTTTTTTCAAAATTTCGCTCTTTTTTTGTTTGTAGCGCAAAAAACAAAAACTGTGACCAAATACCACCAAAAGAGAGCTCCATTTGTGGGGAAAAAAAGACGTCAATTTTGTTTGGGTACAAAATCACACGACCGCGCAATTGTCAGTTAAAGCGATGCAGTGCCGTATCGCAAAAAATGGCCTGGTCAGGAAGGGGGTAAATCTTTCCGGGACTGAAGTGGTTAAACCACCGAATCTGCTCACCATCATCAGTGCCCATCAATGCAGCCTCACTAGTGCAGACAGTGCTCATAAGTGCAGCCTGATCAGTGCCCATCCATGCCGCCTCCCCCACTGCCCATCAGTGCCTTCGGATCAGTTCCGCCTCACCCATGCAGACAGTGCCCATAATTGCAGCCTAATCAGTGCCGCCTGCCTCACCAGTGCCCATCATCAGTGCAGCCTGATCAGTGCCCATCCATGCCGCCTCCCCAGTGCAGACAGCGCCCATCAGTGTCTTCTGATCAGTTCCGCCTCACCCATGCAGACAGTGCCCATAATTGCAGTCTAATCAGTGCCGCCTGCCTCACCAGTGCCCATCATCAGTGCAGCCTGATCAGTGCCCATGGAATGTGGGGGGTCAGCTGGGGGTGTGTCAGGGTCTGTGTTACAGCTAGGTACTTACTCTCCTTGCAGGGAGTGAAAAATCTCAGTCACTTCTTGTCTCTGCCTCTCCTCAAGCCAGCGCCCGGTCCCAGCTCACAACATCTCAGGTCACGTGTGTTGTGCCGGCTGCCTCTGAGGCTCCTGGGAGGTGGGAGTTGTAGTCTGTTGCGCTGCTGAATTCCTCCCACCGCCAGGAACTTCAGTGAGGCCAGACTACAACTTCCAGAGTGCAGCGCAGTATGACACAGTCACACGCCCCCGGCCCAGCCCGCCCCTGCTCGCCCCTGCTTGCCAGGACTAAGAAACTTTGCAGGGGCTATGTTAGTGCAGGAGGGGGGGAGGGAGGCGGCCGAGAAGTCACCGCAGGAGCGGCACCGCCCCCCGCACTACTGCCGCCCCAAGGCCTGGCCTCGGTGGCCTTGTGAGGAATCCGGCCCTGACTACAGTGAGCTCCACTGGGGAGTCTACCGCTGCTGCAAAGAGGCAAGGATCTGTACATAGCTGCTTCGGTGACCACTGAGGTACATATGAACAGGTATAAGGTAGACATAAGCATATGGTTTATATATAATCAAATAGGAAGGGAAGGGGAGGGGGAAAGGAAGGGGGTGGTGAAAGGAAGGGGGGGTGTGAGGGTGTGTGGGAAGTATATAGGTTACATTGGTAGCATGGATAGGTCATCCACTGGGCGCCTGCAAGTGGTTTAGAGTTCCCTAGTATGGGGGAGTAACACCGTAAATGTTAATTCTCAGCTAAGTTCTTACGTTCCTAAAGTGGGGGTCAGGACCAAAAGCATGGCGATAAAAGTTTATGTTGTAATGACAAGCCTTGTAATATGGATGAAGTCCAGGAGCAGCATAATCTTTACTCACTCTGACATCAGACAGTCATCCGGGGTGGGCTGCTTTGCAAAGGTGGGTAAGAGCTTGTTGCCAAGCAAGGCGAGTCACGATGGTAATAACAGCTAAACTAAGTGAGGTAACAGGAACAAAAACTTCATGGGTATACACTCACAGGTAGGTAGGAGCAAGATATCCAAAGATGTCTCAAGCCTCCTGGCGGTCCCTGCGAGGAGTTGCAGGGGGGTCCCAAAGCTTGCTGATCCAGGTCACGATGAGATGCATGGGCTACGGGGGAAGAGGGGCCTGATCTCTGGCGTCTGGAGCGGTGTCTCTGCGCTTTGGGTGAGGGGTTATGCGATACCGGTTGCCCTGGCTCTGATGGGAAGTGAAAAGCACACCAATCCGGAAGTTCTGGTAGGGGTATGTCAAGTTTTTCACAGAAGGCTGGCAAGTCTTCTGGCGACCTTAGGAGAGCGGTGGCCTCTAGCAGTGGCCGAGAGGCAGAATGGAAATTTCCAGCGGTACTGTATGTTACGCGCTCTCAGTTGATCCAGCAGGGGGCGTAAGGCTCGCCTGTTTTGTAGTGTAGTTGGGGAAAGGTCTTGAAAAAGCTTGATCTCAGCATCGTTATGTTGTATACGGCCCCTTTCCCTAGCTTTTCTTAGAATTTCTTCTTTGAGTGGAAAGTTCACTACACAAGATATCACATCCCTCGGGGGTTCGTTGTCTTGGGGTGGCGGCCTAAAGCCTCGATACAACCTCTCCACCTCGATAGGAGAATCTGCCTGTCGATCCAGTAGCTCATTAAAGATGGTGCATATCACTTGTGCAGGAAACCAGCTTCTAGCCCCTCGGGTACCCCCCTGACTCTGACGTTATGCCTACGACCTCGATTATCAAGGTCCTCGACTTGATGGTGGAGGTCATACAGGTATGAGAGTTGGGCATCATAGGTATGTTGGACTTGACTTATAGCAGCCATATGGAGCTGCGTGGTTTGCTCCACTTCCGATAGGCGAGCCGCTACCGCCTGAATGTCTGTCTTAAGATCTAAGAATGCTGCCTTCAGGGTGCTGGTAATGTTGCTGGTGATGTCGGAAGCAACATGTTGCAGGTCCGACAAGCTCACCGCTGGGCTGGAGCGTTGATCATATGCGTCTCCCCCCTCTGGCTGGCAATCCGAGCCGTGGCTCGGAGAGTAAGGCCCTGAGGCCTGCGGAGTCTGAGAGGCCTCGTGGTCGTCGGAGTGGAGCGAGCGGAATTTTTTTTTTTTTTTTATTGAGAAACAGGATGTTCACAGAAAGAAAAGAATTACATCAAAACATCCCATTATATGCAGATATTTACATTGTCAATATCGTGACATCTCAGAGGAAGGTCATCAGGGTCAAATAAGTACTTTATCTTAAGCACCACATTATCTGAGAAAAAAGCGACCTTAGTCAGAGATATTAGATCCTGTCAAATTTTTGATAGATGGAAAGAAAAAAAGAAGCGAAGAATAAAAGAAAAAAAAAAAAGGAAAGAGAAAAGAAAAGAGATTAGACAGAGATGGGGACTGAGAGAGCAGGGTGAGGTATGGGAATAAGGGGGAATGGGGAGGAATTGCCATCTGTCTCAGGGGGGACTCCTCCTACAATAGATCTCTATACCTAATGTACATCATCTAGATTCCATAATTTCCGCATAAGCGGTTGTGTATTTAAAGGCGAACCAGCAGGACCACATTTTTCTCTTCATTTCTGAATTTCTTTTATTGGAGTATGTTAGATCCTCCATATAGTATATATGATCTACCTCCCTCAGCCATTGGCGTAGGGTGGGTATTTTAGCAGTTTTCCAGAACTTAGGGATAAGAGCTTTAGCGGCATTTAGTAAATGCGGGATAATAGACTTTCTGTATGATCCCGCTGGTTCGCCTGTACAGTGTAAAAGGACATACCAAGGGTCATTAGGGACTTCAGAGCCCTGAATCTCCTTAATCCAATAAAAAATAGTAAACCAGTAAGGCCTTATCAGGGGGCAGTACCACCAGATGTGAGCGTGCGATGCGATATCTCCGCAACCACGCCAGCATAATGGTGATTCTTGAGGGAAGAGCTTGTGTAGAGTTGCTGGTGTGTAGTGCCATCTGGTCAACAATTTGTAATTAACCTCTGCAATTTTGGAAGCGATCGAAGTTGAGTGGGTTAAAGAGAGAATGGATGACTTCTCTTGATCCGTCAGATTTTTGTTTAAGTCCCTCTCCCAATTGTGAAGAAATGTAGGGTAGCTAGCAGGGGTGAGTGAGCCAAGTGCTTGATAGAAATAGGAAAGCGGTCTTTCTACTGGCATGTCTCCTATAAATGCTGATTCAATTGGTGATAAGTTAGTTGCATTGCGTAGAGGTTTTGGAAGGGATTGGATGAAGTCCTTTAGTTGCAAATATCTCCATTGATCCAGAAGTGATGGGGATGGGGTCGAGGTGAGCAATGATAGTGGTACAGTGTTCGAGGCGTCTACAACTTGGTGTAATTGAATGTTATTCCCCAAGTTCCAAGAATGGAGACCGGGATCCATATTACCTGGTGGGAAGAAGTTGTGGCCAGTCAGAGGCATAAGGGGGGAATTGTATTGCCACTTCTGAGTTCTGTGTAGCAAGTCCCAGCAAGCGAAAGTAGATTGAGTGAGTGGGGATGTGGTAGCGGACAATGATCGAAATTTCCCAGGAATCCAGATCAGCTTGTAAAGGTCACTACCCCCTAATGCCATTTCCAGTGATACCCAGAGTTTTGATGTCTTGTTGTATTTCCAGTCTGATATTCTTGATAAGATTGTTGCCATGTAATATCGCTTAATGTCTGGCAGAGCTAAACCTCCTAGCCTTTTAGGTCTAAGCAATACTGATCTAGAAATTCTTGGGTTACGTCTATTCCAAACATATTTGCTTATAATTTTCGTTACACATTTAAAGAAACTGGGTGGAATTTGGAAAGGTATCATCTGGAACAAAAATAGCAACCTGGGCAGTACGTTCATTTTGATCACACTGATCTTTCCTAGCCAAGAGTGTGCGAGCTGTGACCATTTTTGTATGTCCAATTTAAGTTTATTAACCACTTGCCGACCGCCTACCGCATATATACTGCGGCAGAGCGGCACGGGCAGGCAAAATCACGTACCCGTACGTGATCTGCCTCCCGCGGGCGGGGGGTCCGATCGGACCCCCCCCCCGGTGCCACCGGCGGTCGGCATCTGACTGGGAGCGTCGGGAGGCGAGGGGGAGACCATCCGATCGTGGCCCCCCCCTCGCGATCGCTCCCAGCCAATGGGAATCCTCCTCTGCCTGTGTGTCGTTTCACACAGGCAGAGGATGTGATGTCATCTCTCCCCGGTCTGGCAGTTTCCGTTCCAGCGCCGAGGAGAGATGACAAGTGAGTGCACAACACACACACACACACAGTAGAACATGCCAGGCATACTTTACACCCCCGATCCCCCCCCGATCGCCCCCCGATCCCCCCCCAATCACCCCCCCCCCCCCTGTCACAAACTGACATTAGCAGTATTTTTTTTTTTTTTTTTTTTTTTTTTTTCTGATTACTGCATAGTGTCAGTTTGTGACAGTTAGTGTTAGGGCAGATAGTATTACCCCCCTTTAGGTCTAGGATACCCCCCTAACCCCCCCTAATAAAGTTTTAACCCCTTGATCACCCCCTGTCACCAGTGTCGCTAAGCGATCATTTTTCTGATCGCTGTATTAGTGTCGCTGGTGACGCTAGTTAGGAACGTAAATATTTAGGTTCGCCGTCAGCGTTTTATAGCGACAGGGACCCCCATATACTACCTAATAAATGTTTTAACCCCTTGATTGCCCCCTAGTTAACCCTTTCACCACTGATCACCGTATAACCGTTACGGGTGACGCTGGTTAGTTCGTTTATTTTTTATAGTGTCAGGGCACCCGCCGTTTATTACCGAATAAAGGTTTAGCCCCCTGATCGCCCGGCGGTGATATGCGTCGCCCCAGGCAGCGTCAGATTAGCGCCAGTACCGCGAACACCCACGCACGCAGCATATGCCTCCCTTAGTGGTATAGTATCTGATCGGATCAATATCTGATCCGATCAGATCTATACTAGCGTCCCCAGCAGTTTAGGGTTCCCGAAAACGCAGTGTTAGCGGGATCAGCCCAGATACCCGCTAGCACCTGCGTTTTGCCCCTCCGCCCAGCCCAGCCCAGCCCACCCAAGTGCAGTATCGATCGATCACTGTCACTTACAAAACACTAAACGCATAACTGCAGCGTTCGCAGAGTCAGGCCTGATCCCTGCGATCGCTAACAGTTTTTTTGGTAGCGTTTTGGTGAACTGCCAAGCACCAGCCCCAGGCAGCGTCAGGTTAGCGCCAGTACCGCTAACACCCACGCACGCACCGTATACCTCCCTTAGTGGTATAGTATCTGATCGGATCAATATCTGATCCGATCAAATCTATACTAGCGTCCCCAGCAGTTTAGGGTTCCCAAAAACGCAGTGTTAGCGGGATCAGCCCAGATACCCGCTAGCACCTGCGTTTTGCCCCTCCGCCCGGCCCAGCCCAGCCCACCCAAGTGCAGTATCGATCGATCACTGTCACTTACAAGGCACTAAACGCATAACTGCAGCGTTCGCAGAGTCAGGCCTGATCCCTGCGATCGCTAACAGTTTTTTTGGTAGCGTTTTGGTGAACTGGCAAGCACCAGCCCCAGGCAGCGTCAGATTAGCGCCAATACCGCTAACACCCACGCACGCAGCATACGCCTCCCTTAGTGGTATAGTATCTGATCGGATCAATATCTGATCTGATCAGATCTATACTAGCGTCCCCAGCAGTTTAGGGTTCCCAAAAACGCAGTGTTAGCGGGATCAGCCCAGATACCTGCTAGCACCTGCGTTTTGCCCCTCCGCCCGGCCCGGCCCAGCCCACCCAAGTGCAGTATCGATCGATCACTGTCACTTACAAAACACTAAACGCATAACTGCAGCGTTCGCAGAGTCAGGCCGGATCCCTGTGATCGCTAACAGTTTTTTTTGTAGCGTTTTGGTGAACTGGCAAGCGCCAGCGGCCTAGTACACCCCGGTCGTAGTCAAACCAGCACTGCAGTAACACTTGGTGACGTGGCGAGTCCCATAAGTGCAGTTGAAGCTGGTGAGGTGGCAAGCACAAGTAGTGTCCCGCTGCCACCAAAAAGACAAACACAGGCCCGTCGTGCCCATAATGCCCTTCCTGCTGCATTCGCCAATCCTAATTGGGAACCCACCGCTTCTGCAGCGCCCGTACTTCCCCCATTCACATCCCCAACCAAATGCAGTCGGCTGCATGAGAGGCATTTTTATGTCCTCCCGAGTACCCCTACCCAACGAACCCCCCCAAAAAAGATGTCGTGTCTGCAGCAAGCGCGGATATAGGCGTGACACCCGCTATTATTGTCCCTCCTGTCCTGATAATCCTGGTCTTTGCATTGGTGAATGTTTTGAACGCTACCATGCACTAGTTGAGTATTAGCGTAGGGTACAGCATTGCACAGACTAGGCACACTTTCACAGGGTCTCCCAAGATGCCATCGCATTTTGAGAGACCCGAACCTGGAACCGGTTACAGTTATAAAAGTTAGTTACAAAAAAAAGTGTAAAAAAAAAAAAAAACACAAACAAAAATATAAAATAAAAATAGTTGTCGTTTTATTGTTCTCTCTCTCTCTATTCTCTCTCTATTGTTCTGCTCTTTTTTACTGTATTCTATTCTGCAATGTTTTATTGTTGTTATGTTTTATCACGTTTGCTTTTCAGGTATGTAATTATTTATACTTTACCGTTTACTGTGCTTTATTGTTAACCATTTTTTTGTCTTCAGGTATGCCATTCACGACTTTGAGTGGTTATACCAGAATGATGCCTGCAGGTTTAGGTATCATCTTGGTATCATTCTTTTCAGCCAGCGGTCGGCTTTCATGTAAAAGCAATCCTAGTGGCTAATTAGCCTCTAGACTGCTTTTACAAGCAGTGGGAGGGAATGCCCCCCCCCCCCCAACATCTTCCGTGTTTTTCTCTGGCTCTCCTGTCTCAACAGGGAACCTGAAAATGCAGCCGGTGATTCAGCCAGCTGACCATAGAGCTGATCAGAGACCAGAGTGGCTCCAAACATCTCTATGACCTAAGAAACCAGAAGCTACGAGCATTTTATGACGTAGATTTCGCCGGATGTAAACAGCGCCATTGGGAAATTGGGAAAGCATTTTATCACACCGATCTTGGTGTGATCAGATGCTTTGAGGGCAGAGGAGAAATCTAGGGTCTAATAGACCCCAATTTTTGCAAAAAAGAGTACCTGTCACTACCTATTGCTATCATAGGGGATATTTACATTCCCTGAGATAACAATAAAAATGATTTAAAAAAAAAAAAATGAAAGGAACAGTTTAAAAATAAGATAAAAAAATAATAATAATAAAGAGAAAAAAAAAAAAAAAAAAAAAAGCACCCCTGTCCACCCTGCTCTCGCGCTAAGGTGAACGCAAGCGTTGGTCTGGCGTCAAATGTAAACAGCAATTGCACCATGCATGTGAGGTATCGCCGCGAAGGTCAGATCGAGGGCAGTAAGTTTAGCAGTAGACCTCCTCTGTAAATCTAAAGTGGTAACCTGTAAAGGCTTTTAAAGGCTTTTAAAAATGTATTTAGTTTGTCGCCACTGCACGTTTGTGCGCAATTTTAAAGCATGTCATGTTTGGTATCCATGTACTCGGCCTAAGATCATCTTTTTTATTTCATCAAACATTTGGGCAATATAGTGTGTTTTAGTGCATTAAAATGTAAAAAAGTGTGTTTTTTCCCCAAAAAATGCGTTTGAAAAATCGCTGCGCAAATACTGTGTGAAAAAAAAAAATGAAACACCCACCATTTTAATCTGTAGGGCATTTGCTTTAAAAAAAATATATAATGTTTGGGGGTTCAAAGTAATTTTCTTGCAAAAAAAAATTATTTTTTTATGTAAACAATAAGTGTCAGAAAGGGCTATGTCTTCAAGTGCTTAGAAGAGTGGGTGATGTGTGACATAAGCTTCTAGATGTTGTGCATAAAATGCCAGGACAGTTCAAAACCCCCCCAAATGACCCCATTTTGGAAAGTAGACACCCCAAGCTATTTGCTGAGAGTCATGTTGAGTCCATGGAATAATTTATATTGTGACACAAGTTGCGGGAAAGAGACAATTTTTTATTTTTTTTATTTTTTTTTGCGCAAAGTTGTCACTAAATGATATATTGCTCAAACATGCCATGGGAATATGTGAAATTACACCCCAAAATACATTCTGTTGCTTCTCCTGAGTACGGGGATACCACATGTGTGGGACTTTTTGGGAGCCTAGCCGCGTACGGGACCCCGAAAACCAAGCACCGCCTTCAGGCTTTCTAAGGCCGTAAATTTTTGATTTCACTCTTCACTGCCTATCACAGTTTCGGAGGCCATGGAATGCCCAGGTGGCACAAAACCCCCCCAAATGACCCCATTTTGGAAAGTAGACACCCCAAGCTATTTGATGAGAGGTATAGTGAGTATTTTGCAGACCTCACTTTTTGTCACAAAGTTTTGAAAATTGAAAAAAGAAAAAAAAACATTTTTTTTCTCGTCTTTCTTTATTTTCAAAAACAAATGAGAGCTGCAAAATACTCACCATGCCTCTCAGCAAATAGCTTGGGGTGTCTACTTTCCAAAATGGGGTCATTTGGGGGGGGTTTGTGCCACCTGGGCATTCCATGGCCTCCGAAACTGTGATAGGCAGTGAGGAGTAAAATCAAAAATGTACGCCCTTAGAAATCCTGAAGGCGGTGCTTGGTTTTCGGGGTCCCGTACGTGGCTAGGCTCCTAAAAAGTCCCACACATGTGGTATCCCCGTACTCAGGAGAAGCAGCTAAATGTATTTTGGGGTGCAATTCCACATATGCCCATGGCCTGTGTGAGCAATATATCATTTAGTGACAACTTTGTGCAAAAAAAAAAAAAAAAAAAAATTTGTCACTTTCCCGCAACTTGTGTCAAAATATAAAACATTCCATGGACTCAACATGCCTCAAAGCAAATAGCTTGGGGTGTCTACTTTCCAAAATGGGGTCATTTGGGGGGGTTTTATGTCATCTGGGCATTTTATGGCCTTCAAAACTGTGATAGGTAGTGAGGAGTAAAATCAAAAATGTACGCCCTTAGAAATCCTGAAGGCGTTGCTTGGTTTTCGGGGCCCCGTACGCGGCTAGGCTCCCAAAAAGTCCCACACATGTGGTATCCCCGTACTCAGGAGAAGCAGCTAAATGTATTTTGGGGTGCAATTCCACATATGCCCATGGCCTGTGTGAGCAATATATCATTTAGTGACAACTTTTTGTAATTTTTTTTTTTTTTTTTTTTTTTTGTCATTATTCAATCACTTGGGACAAAAAAAATGAATATTCAATGGGCTCAACATGCCTCTCAGCAAATTCCTTGGGGTGTCTACTTTCCAAAATGGGGTCATTTGTGGGGGTTTTGTACTGCCCTGCCATTTTAGCACCTCAAGAAACGACATAGGCAGTCATAAATTAAAGGCTGTGTAAATTCCAGAAAATGTACCCTAGTTTGTAGACGCTATAACTTTTGCGCAAACCAATAAATATACACTTATTGACATTTTTTTTACCAAAGACATGTGGCCGAATACATTTTGGCCTAAATGTATGACTAAAATTGAGTTTATTGGATTTTTTTTAGAACAAAAAGTAGAAAATATCATTTTTTTTCAAAATTTTCGGTCTTTTTCCGTGTATAGCGCAAAAAATAAAAACGGCAGAGGTGATCAAATACCATCAAAAGAAAGCTCTATTTGTGGGAAGAAAAGGACGCAAATTTCGTTTGGGTACAGCATTGCATGACCGCGCAATTAGCAGTTAAAGCGACGCAGTGCCGAATTGTAAAAAGTGCTCTGGTCAGGAAGGGGGTAAAACCTTCCGGGGCTGAAGTGGTTAAGGAGGGGTATGAAGTTACCATGGAATAGGGATGATAGATTAGGAGTCAGATATATACCGAGATATTTCATTGCTGTTTTCTGCCAGGCGAATGGGAAAGATTTCTGGAGAGTGCTAGCTGTCTCTTGGGGAACTGAAATATTTAAAATTTCAGATTTGGACATATTGATCTGGAAGTTTGAGACTTGATTATATGCGGAAAAGGCTTGCAGCAGATTGGGTAGAGTAATTATAGGTTGTTGGACATAAAATAAAATATCATCCGCATATGCGGCATACTTGTGTTCAAATTTGTCTATCACGATGCCATGGATGCTTGGGTTGTGCCGAATTGTAGATAAGAAAGGTTCGAGTGAGAGGGCAAATAAAATAGGGGAAAGAGGGCACCCCTGACGCGTACCGTTGTGAAGTGTGAATGATTCGCTTAAAGTACCATTTATTCTCAATTGTGCCGTAGGATAGTTATATAGGGCAGATATCTGACTTAGGAGAGAGGGGCTGATACCTAAATGGGATAAGGTCGCTAGCAAGAACTCCCAGTCCACCCTGTCAAACGCTTTTTCAGCATCTGTCGAAAGTAACAGGGTGGGCTGGGAGGTGTCGCAAACATGTGCAATCAAGGAGAGGGTGCGTAGGGAATTGTCCCGGGCTTCCCTGCCCGGGATAAAGCCAGTTTGTTCCGTAGAGACCCATTTCGGTACTAAAGGGAGAAGTCTATTTGCTATTAATTTGGCGTAAAGTTTAGCGTCCAGATTCAAAAGAGAAATGGGGCGATAACTACCGCATACACTCGGATCTTTTGCTGCTTTCGGGATTACGGTAATGTGAGCATGTAGGGTTTCAGGTCTGAAGGAATCACCTGAGGTAATCGAGTTAGCGTATTTAACCAGGTTCGGGAGCAATATATCAGCGAATGAGCGGTAATATGTGGTTGTTAAGCCGTCCGGGCCTGGGGCCTTACCGTTGGCCATGGCCTTAAGAGCTTTACGAAACTCTTCCGTGGTAAATTCCCCGTCTAGGGTAGCTAAAATGTCTTCCGGTAATTTAGGAAGATCGGCTTGTTTTAGGTATTCCTGTATAAGACGACTACGGGACTCCTGATCTCCCGTATGGGGATGCACATTGTATAACTGCTGGTAAAACTTTCTAAATTCCGCAGCTATGGCAGGGGTATGATGAACTATCTCAGCGGTTTTAGTTTTAATTTTTGGTATAAAACTCGCTGCCTTTTTTTGTTGAAGGGAACGAGCCAGCATCTTACCAGGTTTATTGCCCCATTCGTACATACGGTGAGCAATTATGCGAAATTGTTGTTTTTGTGCAACATGGAAAAGGTTTTTTAAGTCTTCCCTCTTGCTAGTTAATTCTGCCAACACAGATTTTGAGAGGTTTAGTTTGTGTTGTCGTTCAAGGATGTTTATATCACGGATTAGTGCAAGTTGCTGACTCGTTCGTTCTTTTTTTTTCCTAGTACCCAACTCTATAAATTTCCCGCGAACAAAGGCCTTATGGGCCTCCCATATTGTGCCTGGAGATATATCTGGACTAGTATTTTCCTGAAAATAAAATTTCAGATCTTTTGCAATCATTGTCATGTCTATTTCTTCTGTCAATAAGTTATCGTTTAACTTCCAGTTTGTTCTTTTATGTGGGATAGATGGGACCTGTATTTTAAACACAATCGGGGCATGATCAGAGAGAGTAGATGTGTCAATATGTGAGTCCATTATCAAGGGAAGGTGTTGATGACTGACAAAAAAATAATCGATACGCGAATAGGAATGATGTAAGTTAGAGAAATGTGTGTAATCCCTCATCTGAGGGTGTAGGATTCTCCAAGCATCCATCAGCTGAGCATCGTGCAGACGTTTACGTATAAATGTTAAGCACGCATGTGAGGTGCAGGATTTGCCCAGAGATGAGTCTAATAACGGTTCAAGGGGGACATTAAAGTCTCCCGAGAGGAGCACACAACCCTGCGCAAACTCCGTTAGCTTCTTGAGAGTGCCCGACAGGAAAGAGACCTGGTCTCGATTGGGGGCATAAAGCGTGGCTAAGGTGCATAACATACTGCCCAGGTTACCTCTTACAAATAAAAATCGTCCCAGAGGATCACTAACCATGGAGTCAAATTTAAACGGAGTATCCCTGCGGAGTCCAATGGCCACGCCTTTCGATTTATGCACGTCTGTCAGGCTATAGAACCATGTAGGGTAATTTGGAGAGAAGAGCTTGACCGAAGTGGTGTGAGTGAGGTGGGTCTCCTGCAGGAAGACAATGTCCGCCCGCAGACGATCCAGCTCTCGGTATAGATTATGTCTCTTACCTGGTGCATGGAGCCCGCGGACATTAAGTGATATCAAATTGAGCTTAGCCTTTGACTACAACAGGGAGCACTCGTTCAGTGTACTCTCCACCTGTATCTGTTCCAGAGCAGACGGCAAGGGGGGATGAAGAAAGGGGGGAGAAGGGAGAAAAGGAAAGAAAAAAGACAAAAGATAAAAAAAATAGAAAGTATGTGTTAATAATCATTCTTAGCACAATCAAAAGCCACCATTGAAAAAGGCGGCCGAGGACACTCAGAAATCTATGGTGCCCAGATGGGGCAAGCCGTGGGCACGCCGCCCCCCCAACCACACCCCCGAAGGGAGGAGGCGTGTGAGGACGACGGGCCCCCCGGCCCCCCCGAGGGGGTTCTCTCTACGCCAGGACCGAACGACGGAGCGCGACCATATCTGCGCGCGCGTTGTCCCGATGCTCCGGACGCGGCACCCAGTCTTATAGAAAAACGAATACGTTGTATTCACCCAGAGAGATAAAAACAAGAGGTTTTTTAAGACGAACCAGGAAAAAAGGAACCTGAAAAGAAAAAAAAACCCAATTTGGGAAAAAAAAAGGAGAAATGTATAAAGGCAACTCAAGTGAGCCTGCCAGGAGATCTCTCTCTCTCCGCTTCCTCTCCTACCTATCCTCCTCATCCACCTTCATTTTCCACCCCCACTTATTTTACAGACATATATGCAAAACTAAAAAGAAAAAACAGCTAAATAGGGGTGGGCCTATCATATGAGGTAGGCGATCATATTCTAGATTAGAGCACCTTAGTAAACTAACTGGAAATAATACAAAAAAACAAAACAAAAAAAAACCCGATGGTTATTTCACAGTTGTGAGGAAGGTGTAAACGTAACATAATCTAGAAC
Organism: Lithobates clamitans; assembly: GCA_037952925.1. Taxonomy (NCBI): domain Eukaryota; kingdom Metazoa; phylum Chordata; class Amphibia; order Anura; family Ranidae; genus Lithobates; species Lithobates clamitans. Next base: position 890,539 of record JBBGZY010001695.1, read on the forward strand.
AGTATACTTGCAGATACAGCGTTTATGGAGAGTCTCCTGGGTAGCTTAGAAAGTTACAGTCACCCAAATTGCGAAGATGCATCTGGGGAGCCCGATCCACGCTTGTGTTGAACTTTTTGCCAGCTTGCGTCCGGAGGGACATTGAGAGAGGGGATGGATTCCTGCCAACCTGGAAGATCCGGGGGCGAGATGTTGAGATCCGCGCAGAATTTTCCCAGGTCCTCCGGGAAGCGGAGGATAGCCGTCTTGCCGTCTCTATGGGCTATCAGAGCTGAAGGAAAGCCCCAGCGGTAATTAATAGAGGCTGAACGCAGTTGTTCGGTTAGAGGGCGCAGGGCCCTGCGTCTCTCCATTGTCTCTCTAGCAAGATCCGGAAAGAATAGCAAAGATGCGCCGTCAAAGTCCAGTGGTGTTTGTTCCCGGGCTTTCCGCATAATTCTCTCTTTTTCCTCAAAGTAGTGTAGCCTGCAGATTACGTTGCATGGGATATCAGAGGCTAGGTTGCGAGGCCTTAAAGCCCTGTGTGCCCTGTCAATTTTCAAAGGAAAGTCCGCAGGCTGTCCAAGTAGGCCATTGAATAGGCCGCGAAGAGAGGGCAATAGATCATCATCACCCGTGGCCTCCGGCAGTCCTCTGATCCGTATATTGTTCCGCCGATTGCGGTTTTCTTGATCTTCGATCTTATATAGAGCCATGCGGTGTGAGATAGAGAGGGTGCGGGTGGTCGTCTGCAGGGATCGTATTGCAGCCGCGTGGCGATCGAGGCGCAGCTCGGACTCTTCCACCCGTTCCAGCACGTGGGTTAGATCTGATCTGAGTGCTGAGAGCTCCTTTTGTAATGGAGCGTTCCAGGCCGGAAAACAGAGAAGCTAACTCCGTCTTGGTAGGAAGGTCACTAACCAGAGCCGCGACCTCCGAGTTTCTGGAAGTGCTTTCTTCCCCGTCTGAACAGGCTGATACTGCCGGAGAGTGTCTCCTGGTTGTAGATCTATGGCGGGAGGCGGAGCTCGGGCCGTGAGGTGAGCGGCCTAGTCCGTCCATGCTGATAGAGTCTTCTGTTTCCGCGGCTAGGTACCTTTTTAGGGAGCCTGACGGAGTTCCTTTTTGAGGTAGGGATTTGCCCGTCCTTTTCCCCATGGTGTCCTAGGGTGATGCAGGTAGTTTCTCTGGGTAATAATAGTTATAGAGGGTGCCGCCACCGGAGCTCCGGGAAAACACGTCCTTACTGCTCCATGTCGAGACCACGCCCCCCCGGAGCGAGCGGAATATCTCCGAGATGTTGCGACTTAGTTGTGATCCCGTCTCCCTCGGTGTCCGGGATGCAGAGGCACTCCTGTTCGACTTTCCCATTGTGGTAAGGAGCGGTGGTTCCCCGAAAAAACGAATTACAATCCTCGGCTGGCAGGAGCTCTGTGTTTAGGTGGCCATTCCGGGATCCAGCCAAACCACGCCCCCCAAAAATGTACATATATTTTTTATAATTGGTGCCTGCAAAGTCCATCCTTGCTGCTTTTCTATTTAAATATTAGGGGTGTTCTTACCTTTGTTGCCAGCAGTTTAGACATTAATGGCTGTGTGTTGCACAGCAAATATGCACTGTTATACAAGCTGTACACTCACTACTTTACATTGCAAAGTGTAATTTCTTCAGTGTTGTCGCATGAAATGATATAATAAAATATTTACAAAAATGTGAGGGGTGTACTCACTTTTGTGAGATACTATGTGTGTGTGTGTGTGTGTGTGTGTATATATAAAACAAGATTCAATTTGCTCCAGCAGGGGAAAAAAATCTTTCCTGATCCCTCAAGAAGGAATCGGATATACCCTGGATCAACTTTACCTCTAAATGTTAGTATCCAGTTATGTTATGTACATTTTGGAAAGAATCCAGGCCATTCTTAAAACAATCTACTGAGCTGACCAGAACCAGCTCTTGAGGGAGTCTATTCCACATTTTCACAGCTCTTACTGTGAAGAAGCCTTTCCGTATTTGGAGATGAAATCTCTTTTCCTCCAGACATAGAGTGCAAAGAGTGCCCCCTTGTCCCCTTGACCCCTTGTCCTCTTTGATGACCTTAAAGTGAATAGCTCACCACCAAGTACACTATATGAACCACTTATGTATTTATACATGTTGATCATATACCCCCTTAATCTCCTCTTCTCCACGGAGAATACATTCAGTTTAGCTAATCTTTCCTCATAGCTGAGCTCCTCCATGTCTCTTATCAGCTTGGTTGCTCTTCTCTGCACTTTCTCCAGTTCCCCAATATCCTTTTTGTGAACTGGTGCCCAAAACTGAAATGCATATTCCAGATGAGGTCTTACTAATGATTTGTACAGGGGCACAATTATGTTTCTCTCTCTGGAGTCCATGTCTCTCCTAAAACAAGAAAGGATTTTGCTCACTTTGGAAACTGCAGCTTGGCATTGCATGCTATTATTAAGCTTATGATCTACCAGAACCCCCAAATCCTTCTCCACCATTGACTCCCTCAGCTGTTCTCCTCCTAGTATGTAAGATGCATGCATTTTCTTAGCCCCCAAGTGCATAACTTTACATTTATCAACAATAAACCTAATTTGCCACACAGTTGCCCAATGAAACAGTGCATTGAGGTCAGCTTTTAAATTGGAGACATCCTTTAAGGATGTTTTTTCACTGCATAGTTTGGTGTCATCAGCAAACGCTGAAATATTACTTTTAACCCCAGACCCTATATCATTTATAAATATATTAAAAAGTAAGGGTCCCAACACTGAACCTTGGGGTACACCACTGATAACCTTAGACCAGAGTATGTATCATTAATCACTACTCTCTGAATTCGGTCTTTTAGCGTTTTCTATCTATTTACAAACTGATTTTTCCAAGCCTGTAGACTTTACCTTACACATTAGCCGTGTGCGGGGAACTGTGTCAAACACTTTGACAAAATCTAAATATAATACATCCACAGCCATTCCTTTGTCCAAGGTTTTACTTACCTCCTCATAAAAAGAAATCAGATTTGTATGACAACGTCTGTCTTTTATTAATTCATGCTGTCTGTTATTTAGAATATTTTTTTTTCCAGCAAGAACTCATCTACAGTATATGGTCTTTTATTAAACTTTCCAGTATCTTCCCAACTATAGAATTTAAACTAACAGGTCTATAGTTACTTTGTAAAGACTTTGATCCCTTTTAAATATAGGCACCACCTTGGCCTTATGCCAATCCAGTGGTACTATTCCAGTCATTAAAAAAATTGGAACAATGGCTTTGAAATGACAGAGCTCAAATTCTTTAGGATCCCTAGGTGTATGCCATCCGGTTCAGGTGCTTTATTCACCTTTATTCTGTCTGAATATGTCTGGACCATATCAGTTTTGAGCCTTAGGGGTTCATTTGGGGCTGTGTCAAAAACATTCCCATTATGGACATGAGCTCCCCCATGCTCCCCCATGTATACACAGAGCTGAAAAAGGTATTTAATAAATATGCCTTCTCTTTATCCCCAGTCACCCACTCCAGATTATTTTGTAAAAGGCCTACATGCTCGGACCTGACCTGTTTACTATTAATATATTTTAAGAATTTTTGGGGGTTTGCCATACTATCTTTTGCAATCTGTCAATCGTTTTGAATTTTTGCGCTCTTTAATTCCTTTTTACATATTCTGTTGTATTCTTTTCAACATTTAAAGATTATAGTGTTCCTTCATTTTAATATATTTTTTTAAATCTTTTATTATTTATAGCTATTTTAACTTTGGATGTGAGCCACAGATTTTATTTTTAGCCTTTTAAATGTATTGCCCATGGGAATATACTTTGCAGTGTGTTCACATACAGTCGCTGTGAAGAATTCCCATTTCTGTTCAGTGTTCATCGATGCAAATATTCCCTCCCAGTCTAAATCTTGGAGAGCAGCCCTCATCCTTGGAAAATTTGCTCTCTTAATGTTAAGTGATTTTATCTTTCCCGTATGTGTTTGTTGCTTACAGCTAACATAAAATGAAATCATGTTATGGTCACTGCTGCCCAGATGTTCTTTTATATAAACATTAGTAAGCTCTGCAATATTAATAAGCTCTGCATGGTTTGAGATTACCAGGTCCAATAGAGCATCATTCCTAGTCGGGGCCTCTATGAACTGTACCATAAAATTGTCTTGTAACAGGCTTATATATTTTTACCCTTTAACTGTTCCGGCAGTGCCATTACTCAAGTCAATATCAGGGTAGTTAAAATCCCCCATTATTATCACCATCCCAGTCCTTGCAGCCCTTTCTATCTGTGCAAGGAGCACAGATATTACAAGAAAGGATTTTGCTCACTTTGGAAACCGCAGTTTGGCATTGCATGTTGAACTATAGGAATAGCTAAAACAGAATATTGCTTACGTTGAATGCTAGACACCCACTGTACTCACTGCACTTTGCTGCACTGACAATTATTTCCAGTAATAGCGATGAAATAAATAATAGAGACTAGAAAAGATTAGAAAAGAAATGCTGACAGCAAAAATTGTAATGTTCCTTTGCATTGTTGACCTTTGAAATGCCCTCTAATGCCCCGTACACATGGTCGGATTTTCTGATGGAAAATGTGTGATAGGACCTTGTTGTCTGAAATTCCGACCGTGTGTGGGCTCCATCTGACATTTTCCATCGGATTTTCCGACACACAGAGTTTGAGAGCAGGCTATAAAATTTTCCGACAACAAAATCCGTTGTCGGAATTTCCGATCGTGTGTACACAAATCCGATGCACAAAGTGCCACGCATGCTCAGAATAAATAAAGAGATGGAAGCTATTGGCTACTGCCCCGTTTATAGTCCAGACGTATGTGTTTTACGTCACCGCATTCAGAATGATCGGATTTTCCAACAACTTTGTGTGACCATGTGTTTGCAAGACAAGTTTGAGCCAACATCTGTTGGAAAAAATCCTAGGATTTTGTTGTCGGAATGTCCGATCAATGTCCGACCGTGTGTACGGGGCATTACACTGATGGTCAGTGAAATGCTCATTTACATTGCTGGTCAGTGGAGAAGGGCACCGGTGGATTACTGTCAGTGGTAGAATGACTTTGGTGTCATTGACCATCTTTGGAGCCATTGGGAAAAGGGTCCTCTCATACTGGTGATCAGTGGGAAGAAGGCTCCTTACATTGGTGGCATTGGGCAGAACGATTTTTGTATTAGTGATCATTTTTAAGAATACTCATTGCATTTTGGTCAGTGGGAAAAATGGCCATTGGGTTGATAGCCAGCGGGAAGAATGCTCATTGCATATGTAGTCCGTTGGAAGAATGCTTGCTACATATATGGCCAGTGGTATAGATGTCCCCCTTACAAAAAGCGAAAAAGATCATTGGAAGGGAAAAATGCTCACTACTCAAGGGAACCCTATCAATCTTTAGAAGTTTCCTAAGTTTCCACAGCACCCTAGCTGAGAAAGGTTGGTCTAGAGGGAACTGGGACTATCCCTCCTGTCTTAGCCAGTCTACAGGCACAGCCAGTAACTTCATAAATCTAGCCTTGCCTCAGCTCTTTCAGATCCAGCTTCTCTTCGTAAAGAATCAATTCCCCTTTGTTATCATTGATAATTCTCTGTTGTCATCGACCAGTCACCCTACAAATCCTCGACCTCACCCTTAATTTTTTTAATTCTGCATCATTTAAAAAAAATTCTTCTATGTCATGTCCAGCCTACCCCTTGATCCTGGGCTACCTGTGACTACAATGTCACACTTCCTGAATTGACCAATTTTTCAGATGCCTTCTATGAAAAGGCAGCCACTGTTTTGCCTTCTTACAGATATTACAACTGTCCCATTGATCTTGTGCAAGGTATTACTCTGCCCAAGAGATGTGTATACTCCCTTTCTGAGCTAGAGTGTCATACTCACCTATTCCACACTCCAGGGCTGGTCTGCTCCCCTCTATGAGACCACTGGTGTGCAGCCAACCACTGGCGCCTTTGGCAAAAAGTAGCCAGGCTTTGTCTCTGCGTTTGAGCAATGTATCTCCACACTACCTGCCAAGCCCCCCCGGTGCTTCCTAGTGACTTCCTGAGTGTCTCTGGACCTCTGTGGTCCAGAGACACTCAGACACATCTCTGCATGCTTCTTCATGTGTTCCTGTTTCCAGCAGTTCTCTGTGGCTCCCTGTTTATTCCAGCCAGATTCCAATGATACAAAGGATTGTGGACTCCAGAAGGATCAGAAACTCCCTTCAGTATCTTAGCCATTAGAAAGGCTATGTCCCTGAGGAGCATTCCTGGGTCCCAGTCTTGTCTGTCTATGCTAAACATTGGGTAGGAAAGTTTAATTAGTCTCATTTAAAGAAAAAGATCCTAAAGAGGAGGGTAATGTTAGGATGCCTACATGCTTGCTTATCTGCCAGTTGCCCCACTCTCTGGTTCTTGCTCTACCGAGAGGCGGCCTGCGTCTTTTTTTTGCTGAGCTGTTTTTTCTCTTCTCAGCTAGCATCTCTGTTGCTGGGCAAAAGGAAGCAACCTTTCAGCCCTACAAAGGGTTTGTTCATTGCTGGCCTATATTTCCCCCATTCAGGTGGTCACATGCCTCCCAGACTCAAGATTGTTCCCTTTAAACATCATTTACCTTTACCCCAGTGTTTCTGATACCTTACTGTTGAACAAGTGTGTCTGTATTCTTTGCCTGGTTGTTTCTTCTACTGACCTTTGCTACATTTCTGAATCTGTCTACTGTCTGCTGCTTGTCCTGATCTTTACTACAATAGGCATCCTTTAATATTCTGCTTTCTGCTCCTTTAATGTTCAATTTGATGTCATATTCTACAAATCTGTACATCTTAAAAAATGTCAGGGAGTTAACACATTTGATCATTCATCAGTTTAGTTGGTTTCCAGAAATAAAAGCAAAGGCATGAAAAGTTGTTTAAAGGGCATGACTTTTTTCAGTTTTTGATATTACTACACATTAATGTGTGGCATTTGTAATGAATTAACTCAATTATGATTTTAAAATTCCAGTTATACAATACATTTACACAGTATTTTTGTTTGCAGAGTGAAGAAGATGGTACGTGCAAATCACTATATATATATATTCTTATTTATATCTATGTTATAATTATTGTATATATCTGTGTAAAGACAAAAAGGTAAGATATTTCTCTAATAGTTTCCCTTAAAGTTTTTCTTTTTACTGTTAAACAAATCAGTTTACAAATGTTTATAGCCGTTGAGATTTTTATAGGAGATCTATGGGACTAATAGAGTTTTTCCAAACACCCCCAGGTTCGGTTCACTCCAGAACTATTGAACATCGCAAAAGTTCAGACTCGAACTGCGAACCCTATTAAAGTCTATGGGACCTGAACTTGAAATGTCAAAAGTGGCCATTTTGAATGCTTATATGCAAGTTATTGTCCATAAAAAGGGTATAGGGGCCCGGGTACTCCCCTGGGGAACATGTATCAATGCAAAATGTTTTTTTTAAAAAGATCATTTTTATAGGAGCAGTGATTTTAATGATGCTTAAAGTGAAACAATAAAAATTTAAAAATCCTTTAAATATAGTGCCTGGGAGGATCCCCTAGTCTGCCTGTAAAGTGGGACATCTGCACAGTGTATAGAACCTGCTGCAGCAAAACTGACATACATAAAGGAAAAAAATGACATTTAGTTGATTTTCCTTGCAAGCTTTATGAGTCTGTATGATGAGGCTACAATTTAGTGTACTCGGAACAAGATTAGAGATTTTTTTGGATAAACTCCTTCATCCTCTCATCTCGCCATCTTCTTCCTCCTCTTCTACTGCTCCTATATACAATATATTATTACATCTTATTAGAACTTCTCCAAGGTGTTTGGACAATGCCCCATCAATATACTCTTCTGTATTGGTGAGCTACATGTTCATGTAGCCACCCACAGAGACCAGGTATTCCTTGTATTCCATACCCCACTTCAGTTTCACCATTACCGGCTTACCAGTAAGGCCAGTAAGGAATGGTTTTGGATTTAGTGGCAAACTTATTCTGCCGCTGAAGCCACCGCTGATCTACAAACCAGTGAAAGAAAGGAAGATTTCCCAGTGGAATGTTCCAAGAACACACAGATGGAGAGGGCAAGAAATGAAAAGAAAGGAAGTATATGCACCTGTCAAACGGGTGGGGAAAAATTGGGCTTTAGGTGTTGCCTTCATACTGTAAACCTATAGAGGTACTCTTAATGAAAAAAAGAATTGGCCACTCTTTAAAACATTTAAAATATTTTCACCTGTCAAACAGGTGCGAAAAATTGATCCTTGGGTGTTAATTGTGCCCGTGAAACCTATACCAAAAAATCACTTCAAGATAAAATCAACACCCACAAAGCTAGGTAGCCTAGACAGTCTTGCAGAGATTCCAGATCCCAAAAACATTTGATCAGCGACATCAGCATCAGGGGCTTGATAGCTGCTGTTAATCCAAGACTGATTCATTTTGACAAATGTCAACTGGTTAACGGAGTCTGTGGACAGGCACGCTATTTTATCTGTCACAAAACCTCCGGGAGCATTAAATGCTCGTTCAGAAAGCATGCTGGAAGCAGGGCAGCCCAGAAGCTAAATTGCATACTAGGCAAGTTCTGGACAGTGGTCTATTCTCATGACCCAGTAACTCAGTGGATCGTCTACTGGAAAGCTCTTCATGTCTGCTTTTGTCCCTAGATAATCTTCCACCATTTGATGCAGATGCTGCCAATGGGAGGTAGAAGCTGACAGCCCTGGGTGCCGAGGACTAAAACATTTTTTAAATGCATCACTTAGGCGGCCCCCTTCTCTACCGCTCCTCCTTTGACCAAAAGAAGCCTCAAAACTACCTTTTCCATGAGACTGTAACCTACCAGAGTCTGGAAAGGTGTTACATAAACTCCCCTTTAATGTGTCCACAAGATATTTCATCCTGTGCTCCCTCTGCGAGGGCATGATGAGTTCCGAGACTTTCCCCTTGTAACGGTGGTCAAAGAGGGTTGCCAACCAATAATGATCCTTCTCCTTGATGCCACGAATTCTCGGGTCCTTTCACAGACTTTGAAGAATAAGGGAGCCCATGCACCGCAAGTTTGTGCAGGCATGAGAAGCAGAGTCCTCGGGGTCACACAATCTGGACATGCCTCCTCCCAGCCACATACTACTCCCAAGGTTTCTGGGGAGTAAAAACCATCTCTTAAGGTTTGACGGATGTCTTTCTCTGCTTCAATGCCTCCAAAACTACCAGAATCCTCCTCCTTTTCCTCATCCTCACTCTCCTCCTCCTTCCTCTCCTCTTGTGTGTTCTGTGGTGTTGCAAGAATAGTGTCTGCATAAAGCAGGCCTTAAGCGGAAAGGAAGTCCTCCTCTTCCTCCCGCTGCTCTGCCTCAAGTGCCCTGTCCATAATGCCACGCAGAGTATGCTCCAGCAGGAACACGAGAGATAGTGTCACTGATGCATGCATTGTCACAGTTCACTATCCTTGTCACCTCCTGAGATAGTGACGGTACAATGCATGCATCCTTTTATTAGCAGCCATTGGCGTGGGGGAAAAAAGCCGAGCTCCCCTGAGCATGTGTCATACTCACACAGGTACTCGTTAATGGCCCTCTGCTGCATTGTTAAAATTAAATTCAACCTGGTGGGCATGTCACAAATCAGGCAGTTTACTGATAGATGGAATTCCCGCTGAATTTCAGCCAACTGAACACTGGCTGTTTTTGACTGCCTGAAATGGCTACAGACTTTCCTGGCCTGCCTTAGAAGATCTTGCAAACCTGGGTACCTGTTTAAGAAATGCTGCACCACCAAATTGTGGACATGTGCCAGGCATGGCACATGTGTCAACTTTCCCTGTCGAAGGGTGGACAGAAGGTTAGTGCCATTATTGCACACCACCATTCCTGGATCAAGCTTCCATGGCCTGAACCACCTCTGGGTCTGCCCCTGCAGAGCTGAAAAATCTCTGCACTGATGTGGCTCCTGTCCCCTAGACAGACCAGATAAAGCACTGCATGGCATCTTTTAGCCTGACTCTGTGCTGCAAGGACCTGTGACACCCTTTGCTATACCATCATCCCTGTCAGTGGAGGCTGCTGAGAGGTCATGAGATATAGCAGGGGTAGACATGAAAAGTGAGGAGTGAGGTGGAGAAGAATTGTGTCCCTTCTGTGTGGCTTTCAGATGCACTTGCCAACGGGCTGAGTTGTGGGAGGTCAAATGCCTTTGCAAGCATGTGGTACCCAAATGGCTGGTGTTTTTGGCACGCTTGATCTGCTTGTGGTAGAGATTGGAAATTGAAAAAGTGCAATCAGCTGCTAAAAAAGCCCACACAGCTGAGCTGTGGGAAGTGGGCTGGGAGATAACAGCTCTACAATCTGATGGAATAGGGTGGCTGTTCTCTACTGTTTCATTATGGCTGCCTCTGGATATCCTGCCTCATTGGGGTTTTGCCTCCCCCTTAATTTTCTTCTCTGCTCTATCCAGCACCCAAGTCACGTCAGTGACCTCATCATCATCCCCTCAATCCTCATCATCACTGGAGCCAACTTGGCAATATGCTGAGGGTGGGGGAACATGACTGACAATTTGTTGTTTATCAGTGTTCTCCCCTCTCTGTAAACTTATGTTACTCCCTTCCTCAACCTCAGAACCAACATCAGAATCAAGTAATGCCTGTGCATTGTCAAGAAGCAAGTGGCTGAGGCTGTGTTCAAATATTTCATCTGACTCCTCCATGAATGATGCTGGGGCTATGGCAGGAGTAGCTTTGGACAAGGAGGCAGAATAAGCCACTCTGGCAGTTGCGGTGGACTGCGTACAATTCTAAGTTTGGGTGATAGAATATGAGGAGGATGAGGATGGTTTAGTAAGCCAGTCCACCACCTACTTGCATGCTGTGGCTGGATAGCACGGGCAACATCACTAAACAGAGAAAAATATGCCCACAATGTCCACCTTTGCCTGTGGATACAAACGCTGCTGGCCCCCTCATAGTGGCATGGGAATGTCTGCCTCTCCTTGTTGGCCTCCCAGACATGATGGGGTGGGGGGACTTATTACCCAAATTTAATAGATAATGGGAAATGTGTAACTGTATGCACTTTATTCAATGAAAAGTGGTGTTTGGTGCACTTTAGCCACTAGCCGACCAGCTGCCTTCATTCTACTGCGGCAGCCTCGGAGCTACGGACGCCACCGCAGCGGCCGGGGACTGACTCATTACTGCTGCCCAGCCTGGAACCGAGAGAACATCCAGTACAGCTGAACAGAACAACCATAACCAAATGCCTGATTACCATTGCTCAAATGTGAGTGTATTTTAAAGCAAATTTAAATCTCTTTTAAACTAACTTATTACGCTTAGAGCGGCGCTACTCTCTCTCTCCCTTTCTCTATAGCAGGCACGCACGCCCGCTGCACAGTGGGGGACCCGATCCACGCATTATTGTGGACACAAGAGCCAGAACGGGATGTGTGTGTAAACACACACATCCCCATTCTGTCAGAGGAGAGACAGATCGTCTGTTCCTACTAGCAATCTGGCTCCTCTAGTCAGTCACATCCCCTCCACAGTTAGAAACACACATGAGGGAACACATTTAACCCCTTAAATGCCCCCTAGTGTTAACCCCTTCCCTGCCACTGACATTTACACAATAATCAGTGCATTTTTATAGCACTGATCGCTGTATAAATGTCAATAGTCCCAAAAATGTGTCAAAAGTGTCTGATCTCTTCGCCGCAATGTGGCAGTCCTGCTGAAAAATGCAGATTGCCGCCATTACTAATAAAAAAAAAAAAATGCCATTAATATATAGCCCCTATTTTGTACACTTTATAACTTTTGCACAAACCAATCAATCGCTTAGTGCGATTTTTTTTTTACCAAAAATATGTAGAAGAATATATATCGGCCTAAACTGAGGAAGAAATTTAATTTTTTATTTTTTTGGGGGGGGTATCTATTATAGCAAAAACTAAAAAAATTATATTTTTTTCAAAATTTTCGCTCTTTTTTTGTTTATAGCACAAATAATAAAAACTGCAGAGGTGATCAAATACCACCTACTTGTGGGAAAAAAAGGACGTCAATTTTGTTTGGGTACTGCGTCGCACTACCGCGCAATTGTCAGTTAAAGCGACGCAGTTCCGCAAAAAATGGCCTGGTCATTAGGGGGCAAATCCTTCCAGGGCTGAAGTGGTTGGTTAAATTGAGAAATGCTGCTGACAGAAATGTAAAAATTATTTTTAAAAAATGTCTTTCTTTTTCATTTTGTATGTTTTTGTTTTGTCGCGTATTGTAAAACTTTTCCAATAAATTATATGATTGAAAAAATAAATAAATAAATAAAAAAAGAGGGAACAAAAACGTTGCAGTCAGAAAAACTGCAGCTGAGAATTTAAAAAAGGGGACAGGCATGGGACAAAAAAAAACCAAACAAAACCAAAAAAAAAGGGGGTATACAGCACTAAATGTTATGTAGTGCTGTGTTAAACACTGCACTACACTGACACTACACTATATTGACACACTACTGACACACTATATTGATACTACACTATTCTCACACTATACTCACACCACGCTATACTGACACTATACTCCAACTATTCTCAGACTACACTAACACTACACTGACACTCTATACTCCACTCCAACAACACACTGCAAAAGGTTCCTGTGGAAAGGAACCTTTTATAGTGCAGGGTGGGGCTATGAGCACTGAGCCATGATTGGTCAAAGTCATAATGACTTTGTTCAATCATACAGTTACACAATTACACAGTAGGCGAGGTTGAAAAAAGACACAAGTCCATCAAGTCCAACCTATGTGTGTGATTTTATGTCAGTATTACATTGTATATCCCTGTATGTTGTGGTCGTTTAGGTGCTTATCTAATAGTTTTTTTACATTTTCAATGCTCCCCACTGAGACCACCAGCTGTGGAAGAGAATTCCACATCCTAACCACTCTTACAGTAAAGAACCCTCTACGCAGTTTAAGGTTAAACCGCTTTTATTCTAGTTTTAGTGAATGGCCGCGTGTCTTATTAAATTCCCTTTCACGGAAAAGTTTTGTCCCTTTTGTGGGGTCACCAGGACGATATTTGTACGTTGAAATCATATCCCTTCTCAAGCGTCTTTTCTCCAGAGAGAACAAGTTCAGTGCTCATAACCTTTCCTCATAACTAATGTCCTCCAGACACTTTATTAGTTTTGTTGCCCTTCTCTGGACTCTCTCCAGTTCCAGCACATCCTTCCTGAGGACTGGTGCCCAGAACTGGACAGCATACTCCAGGTGCGGTCAGACCAGAGTCTTGCAGAGTGGGAGAATTATTGTTTTATCTCTGGCGTTAATCCCCTTTTTAATGCATGCCAATATTCTGTTTGTTTTGCTTGCAGCAGCTTGGCATTGCATGCCATTGCTGAGCATGTCATCTACTAGGACCCCCAGGTCCTTTTCCATTCTAGATTCCCCCAGAGGTTCTCCCCCTAGTGAGTAGATTGCATTCATATTTTTGACACCCAAATGCATTATTTTGCATTTTTCGACATTAAACCTCATTTGCCATGTAGTTGTCCACCCCATTAATTTGTTCAGATCTTCTTTCCACATCCTGCAGAGAAGTTATTGCCCTGCTTAGCTTAGTATCATCCACAAATACAGAGATTGATGTTTATCCCATCCTCTGGGTGGTTTATGAATAAATTAAATAGGATTGGTCCCAGGACAGAACCCTGGGGGACCCCACTTTCCACCCTAGACCATTCCGAGCACTCTCCATTTATCACTACCCTCTGAACTCGCCCCTGTAGCCAATTTTCAATCCATGTACTCACCTTATGGTCCATGCCAACGGATCCTACTTTGTACAGTAAACGTTTATGGGGAACTGTATCAAATACTTTTGCAAAATACAGATACACCACGTCTACGGGCCTTCCTTTATCTAGATGGCAGCTCCTCTCCTCATAGAAGGTTAATAGATTCCCTTCATCATTCATTCTTTATTGGACCAATATGATCTGACCTCCCTTTCTTACTATTTATGTTTGCGTATAACACGCACTTTTCCCCCCTGAAAATAGGGGGCAAATCATGGGTGTGTGTTATACACCGATAGTGTACCTCGGAGCGGAAGGAGGGGGACGAGCGCCACCGGAATTCACAGAGCCGTCATCTCCTGTATAATCGACTCTCACTAGGCTGTGACCAGTGTTCTGTCACAAGAGCTGGTCCAGTGCCGATGACGGAGGCGGGATTGTGTATGTGACTGCCGACTGAGACCTGAGTAAACAGGAGATGACAGCTTGGTGATTTCCTGCATGAGAGATGGTGAGGCTGCAGATGGGCATCAGGCTACATTGATGGGAGATGGGCGCAGATCAGGCTGCAGATGGGCACATATCAGGCTGCATTGAGACTGCAGATGGGCACAGATCAAGCTGCATTGAGGCTACAGATGGGCATATATCAGGCTGCATTGAGGCTGCAGATGGGCACAGATCAGGCTGCATTAAGGCTGCAGATGGGCACTAATCAGACTGCATTGATGGGCACTGACCATTATTTTGCTTCAAAGTGGTTTATTTTGAAAAAAAAAAGTTTTTTTCCTGAATCTTCCCTCTTGAATTGAAGGTGCGTGTTATATGCCTGTGCATGCTAAATGGCGATAAATACGGTACTTAAAGAATCTCTTGGGATTTTTTTTACACTTCTTCGCTATGTGCCTTTTGTGTTCTATCTTGGCTGCCCTGATTGCACCCTTACATTTCTTGTTGCATCCTTGCTGCACTCTTTGGAATGCTGATGATGAATGATCCCTCAGCCTTGTATTTTTTGAAGGCCTTCTCCTTTGCCTTTATATGCATTTTTACTTTGGAGTTAAGCCACGCAGGACTTTTATTAGCTCTTTTAAATGTATTTCCCATTGGGATGCACTGGCTAATGCCCTTATTTAATATGCTCTTCAAGCATACCCATGTTTCCATTGTGTTCTTTGTTCTTTTATACCAATTATTATCTTCTAGCAAGGATTGTAGTTTAGGGAAGTTGGCTCTTTTGAAATTCAGTGAAGTTCTTTGTATCCCCCTTATGTTTCCTATTTGTGTGATTTATACTAAAACTAATTGACCTGTGATCACTGTTTCCTAAATTGCCCCGTATTTCCACATTCGTGATCAGGTCTGTATTGTTGGCAATCAGTAGGTCTAGTGAAGCTTTGTTTCTAGTTGGTGCATTTATCATCTGACCCATGAAATGGTCCTGCAAGACATTTGGGAACTGGCAAGCCTTAAATGAATGCACAGTTCCTTCCACCCAGCTTATCTCTGGATAATTAAACTCCCCCATTATGATGACACTTCCCAACCTTGCCGCTAATCCAAATTGTGATAGGAGGCCCGCCTTCATCTCCTCCCTTTGGTTAGGAGACCTAAAGCATACTCCCAGTATTACTCCCCCCCCCCCCTTGTAGCTCTACTCATAAGGATTCCACCTCCTCCCTTGCTCCCTTAGTGATGTCATCTCTCACATTCACTTGTACATCATTTTTGATATAGAGGCATACCCCTTCCCCTTTTTTACCCTCTCTATCCCTGCGATATAGGGAATACCTTTGAATGGTTGCTAGCCAATCATGAGAGCTGTCGAACCAAGTCTCTGTAATTCCTACAAAATCTAAATCCTTCTCATACAACAGTAGTTCTAGTTCTCCCATCTTGTCCGCTAGACTCCTGTCATTGGTGAACATGCCACGTAGTTTAGACCGTTCACATACTATCTGCTTACTGGGTGCTCTGGGGTTGCAAATAGGACTTGTTACTATACTTACCTTGGGTTGAGGTGCTTTAGTCAACCTACCACTAATACCCCCAATACTACCCTCTGGAATCTGTTCTGCACTGACTATCTCTACCCCTGGATCCCCCCCCCCCCCCCGTCGCCTAGTTTAAAACCCCCTATAACTTTTCAGCCATCTTCACTCCCAGCAGAAGATCTGAACCTTCCCCATTTAGGTGCAGTCTGCCCCTTCTATAGAGCTGGTAACCGACTGAGAAGTTGCCCCAGTTCTCCAGGAACCCAAACCCTTCCTTTCTACACCAGCTCCTTAGCCACTTGTTTACTTCCCTAATCTCCCTCTGCCTTTCTGGTGTGGCTCGAGGTACCGGTAGTATTTCCTCAATTTAGCTCCTAAGTTTCTAAAATCGTTTTTTAGGACACTCCATCTACCTCTGACTTTGTCATTGGTGCTAATGTGCACCATGACAGCCGTTCTTCCCCAGCCCCTCCCAGTAATCTGTCCACCAGATCCGTGATGTGCCGAACCCGAGCACCCAGTAGACAACATACAGTTTGGTGCTTCAGGTCTTTGTGACAGATTGCCCTCTCTGTCCTCAGAATTGAGTCCCCTACCACCAAAATCTGTCTTTCCTTTCCCTTGGCTTTACTCCCGACCTCATTGGAGAAGTTATTCCCCTGGCAGCTAGGGAAGTAACTCATGGCTCTGACTGTGCTCTGTGCTCTGATTGAGCAAAGACTTGCACCTGACCAGCAGGTGCATTGCTTCAGCTAAATAGGCCCTAGAATGCACTGTGCAGCATGCCATGCAAACTTAGATTTTTGCCGAACGGGCGAACAGGCGATGTTCAGGCTGAACGCTTGCCCAACTCTAGGGACTAAACACACACAGGCAGGGCAAAATTTATTTTGAAGTCCCACAACTTTTGACAACCACAGCATTTTATGGAGAAATATAAAGATTGATGAGCGCAACTTATTATCAGTTGTGTGTATCTTAAAATGAATGTGTAAATATTGCTGTGCAAACAAATAACTATGTGCAACTTCAATAAACAATGATATACTAGTAATCCTGTATGAGTAAATATGCGTAAACACATGCAATAACAAATCCTATATATAAGGTTAATAATTGCTATTCTCATTATATGAGTAATGAAATAATCAATTCCATATAATCAGATGATAATAACGATATAATAGTCCATTAACTCTGAAATAAAGGTGCAAAAGTGCAAAAAGTGCTTATGTGCAACAAAGTATCAAAAAAGTGTATATAAATATATGTAAACGCAGTGCAATAACAAATCCTATATATAAGGTGAATGATAGGCTATTCTCAGTCTATAAATAATGAGATAATAAATGCCATATAATCACATAATAATGGCTATATGATAGTCTATTAGCTCTGAAATATAAAAGTATATATAAATATATACGTAAACGCAGTGCAATAACAAATCCTATATATAAGGTAAATTATAGGCTATTCTCAGTATATTAATAATGAGATAATAAATGCCATATAATCAGATGATAATAGTGATATGATAGTCCATTAGCTCTGAAATAAGGGTGCAGGAGTGCAAAAAATATATAAAATATATATATAAATTTATGTAAACGCAATGCAATAGCAAATCCTATATGGTAAATGATGGACTATTCTCAGTATATGAGTAATGAGATGATCAGTTCCATATAATCAGATGATAATAGTGATATAATAGTCCATTAGCTCTGAAAAATAATAATAAAGGTGCAAAAGTGCAAAAAAGTGCTTATGTGCAACAAAGTATCAAAATAAAGTCTTCAATAGGTGGTTGCCGATGTGCGATCTTCCTGTGCTCCACTTAGTGCTCTCTATATTCTTACCTCAATATGGGTAAAAAACGCCACAGAGATCACTGTAGTTTGGGGCCTCCCCTGGATCCAGCAACAAAGGGTGATATCTCTCAAAATGGTGTATTACGAATGATAGCTTCCAATCGGTCCATACGGCCGTTCATTCACAGCGAGTATAAACAGGGGATAAAAAGGAATCTCCCATAGTGTAGTATATAAAAACTCACTAATTTATTAAACAGCCAAATGGGTACTTACAACGATAAGAGTTAAAAACAGCAGATCTGTAATTTACACGGCATTACAGATGACTCTTTACGTCACTTCCGATTTTTCGGACAATAAAGCGCTACGTAAACTGTTGGCGCTAAATAAATCCTGTATAATAATAATAATAATAAGTTGCGCTGATCATTCTTTATATTATACCCACTGTGCACTGTATACACTTTTCAGGTCTAGCAGCAATTTATTATTTACTATAAACATACTTGCTCATCGTTCACTTTGATAGCGCGAGGGATCCCCGCTTAATTTTATGGAGAAAGTTTTATTGTGAAATCAAATACAGTTTACCACATCACTGATAAATTATTCCATTTGTAGTTATGGTTTAATTTATTGGCATTTCTGCCCACGGTTACATAGTTACATAGTTACATAGTAGGTGAGGTTGAAAAAAGACACACGTCCATCAAGTCCAACCTATGCGTGTGATTATGTGTCAGTATTACCTTACATATCCCTGTATGTTGCGGTCATTCAGGTGATTATCTAATAGTTTCTTGAAGCTATCAATGCTCCCCGCTGAGACCACCGCCTGTGGAAGGGAATTCCACATCCTTACCGCTCTTACAGTAAAGAACCCTCTACGTAGTTTAAGGTTAAACCTCTTTTCTTCTAATTGTAATGAGTGGCCCCGAGTCTTATTAAACTCTCTTCTGCGAAAAAGTTTTATCCCTATTGTGGGGTCACCAGTACAGTATTTGTAAATTGAAATCATATCCCCTCTCAAGCGTCTCTTCTCCAGAGAGAATAAGTTCAACGCTCGCAACCTTTCCTCATAACTAAGATCCTCCAGACCCTTTATTAGCTTTGTTGCCCTTCTTTGTACTCGCTCCATTTCCAGTACATCCTTCCTGAGGACTGGTGCCCAGAACTGGACAGCATACTCCAGGTGTGGCCGGACCAGAGTCTTGTAGAGCGGGAGAATTATCGTTTTATCTCTGCAGTTGATCCCCCTTTTAATACATGCCAATATTCTGTTTGCCTTATTAGCAGCAGCTTGGCATTGCATGCCATTGCTGAGCCTATCATCTACTAGGACCCCCAGGTCCTTTTCCATCCTAGATTCCCCCAGAGGTTCTCCCCCCAGTGTATAGATTGCATTCATATTTTTGCCACCCAAATGCATTATTTTACATTTTTCTACATTGAACCTCATTTGCCATGTAGTCGCCCACCCCATTAATTTGTTCAGGTCTTTTTGCAAGGTTTCCACATCCTGCGGAGAAGTTATTGCCCTGCTTAGCTTAGTATCGTCTGCAAATACAGAGATTGAACTGTTTATCCCATCCTCCAGATCGTTTATAAACAAATTAAATAGGATTGGTCCCAGCACAGAACCCTGGGGAACCCCACTACCCACCCCTGACCATTCTGAGTACTCCCCATTTATCACCACCCTCTGAACACGCCCTTGTAGCCAGTTTTCAATCCATGTACCCACCCTATGGTCCATGCCAATGGACCCTATTTTGTACAGTAAACGTTTATGGGGAACTGTGTCAAATGCTTTTGCAAAATCCAATACACCACGTCTACGGGCCTTCCTTTATCTAGATGGCAACTCACCTCCTCATAGAAGGTTAATAGATTGGTTTGGCAAGAACGATTCTTCATGAATCCATGCTGATTACTGCTAATGATATCATTCTTATTACTAAAATCTTGTATATAGTCCCTTATCATCCCCTCCAAGATTTTACATACTATTGATGTTAGGCTAACTGGTCTGTAATTCCCAGGGATGTTTTTTGGGCCCTTTTTAAATATTGGTGCTACATTGGCTTTTCTCCAATCAGCTGGTACTGTTCCAGTCAATAGACTGTCTGTAAAAATTAGGAACAACGGTCTGGCAATCACCTGACTGAGTTCCCTAAGTACCCTTGGATGCAAGCCATCTGGTCTCGGTGATTTATTAATGTTACGTTTCTCAAGTCTAATTTTAATTCCGTCCTCTGTTAACCATGGAGGTGCTTCCTGTGTTGTGTCATGAGAATAAACACTGCAGTTTTGGTTACTGAAGCCCCCCGATACACTCGTGAAGACTGAGCAGAAGAATAAACTCAATACCTTTGCCATCTCCCCATCCTTTGTAACCAGATGTCCTTCCTCATTCTTTATGGGGCCAATATGGTCTGTCCTCCCTTTTTTACTGTTTACATACTTAAAGAATTTCTTGGGATTTTTTTTGCTCTCCTCCGCTATGTGTCTTTCATGTTCTAACTTAGCCGTCCTAATTGCACCCTTACATTTCTTATTGCATTCTTTAAAAAGTCTGAATGCTGAGGATGATCCCTCAACCTTGTATTTTTTGAAGGCCTTCTCCTTTGCTTTTATATGCATTTTTACATTGGAGTTAAGCCATCCAGGATTTTTGTTCGCTCTTTTAAATTTATTACCCAATGGGATACATTGGCTAATGCCCTTATTTAATATGCTCTTAAAGCAAACCCATCTCTCCTCCGTATTCTTTGTTCCTAATATTTTATCCCAATTTATGTCTTTTAGCAAGGTTTGTAGTTTAGGGAAGTTGGCTCTTTTGAAATTCAGTGTCTTTGTATTCCCTTTATGTTTCCTCTTTGTGTGTTGAAATGTCGGCGCCGACGAGCGGAGGGGGGGGACGAGCGGGTCTTCGATCCCCCGCATCACTGGACCCAGTGTCCAATTAAAAGTCAGCAGCTGCAGTATTTGTAGCTGCTTACTTTTAATTTTTTCTTTTTTTTGACGGCCCCCCTGGGGCCACGATTATAGTGGGGCAAAACATGTGAGACTTAATTTGGGCTTTTGATCAATGTGTCTTTTTAAACGAAGAAATGTCTTGTTTGGTTTAGAAGCTGCAAAATGGCATTGCATATTGTTTTTAAGTCTGTTCTACCAGGACATCCAGATCCACCTCATTAGGCTCCAGTCACAATAATGCGTTTTTTGATGCATTTTGCAGAAATGTACATGAGTTTCTATGGAACACGTTCACATGAATGCATTTTTGTGCCTCTGTGTCTTTGAAAAGGGTCGGGGACTTTTTTCCCACAAACTGCCGCATTTTGCATGTAATAGACTTCAACAGATCCGCATCCATAACACAAGTACCGCGATTTAGCAGTGATTTGCGTATTTTTTTTTTAGCTGTACATTTACTATATATAACTGTTTGCTGAGGAGGAGGCCAGGAAGCCGCCCGCCGCGTCCTTAACTGATGAGTTGAGAAAAAAAATGTGAAAAAAAACTGCGTGGGGTCCCCCCTGGTCTATACCAGGCCCTCCCCCCCCCCCCAAATTCCATACTAGACCCTTATCCGAGCATGCAGCCAGCAGGTCGGAAAAGGGAGGGGACGAGCGAGCGCCCCCCCACTCCTGAACCATACCAGACCTCATGCCTTCAACATGGGGGGGGTGGGTGAGTCATCCCGAGGCCCTGCCCCCTTGTGACGTAACCGCCTGGGGCATGATGGGACCGTGATGACACAAGGGAGCAGAGCCTCCGGATGATGTCGCCCAAAGACCACGCCCCCATCATTATCTAAGACATGCTTGACATCGGCGCGGGCAGATCAGCGGGACGCAGCATTGGAGGAGGGTCGTCGGCGGGAGCGGGAGCGGTGGCAGAGGAAGTAGTACACCAGACAAAGATGACAGGAGAAAAAAGAAGACTGGAAGAAGCGGGAGAAGCCCAGAGGAGGAAGAAGCGGGGAAGGAGAAGACGGAGGAAGACTGGAGATGGAGGGAGGAAGAAGACATTTTTAATAAAAGACTTGTCAAAATCTGTCTACTGTATTTTTCTACACGTTTTCACATACCAAGGGCCTGGGGGGGGGGGACCCCACATTGTTTTTGTTTTTTTTTACAATTTTTTTAGCTCGCAATTCTTTTTTTTTACATTCAGCTGTGAGTGGGGAAGCCGGCTGACAGCTGATGACTCATCGGTTGTTAAGGACGCGGTGGCTGGCTTTCCGCCACCTCCTTAGCAACCAGCTATATACAGTGTAATGCCCCGTACACACGGTCGTATTTTCCGGCGGAAAATGTGTGATAGGACCTTGTTGTTGGAAATTCCGACCGTGTGTAGGCTCCATCACACATTTTCCATCGGATTTTCCGACACACAAAGTTTGAGAGCAGGATATAAAATTTTCCGACAACAAAATCCGTTGTCGGAAATTCCGATTGTGTGTACACATATCTGACGGACAAAGTGCCACGCATGCTCAGAATAAATAAAGAGATGAAAGCTATTGGCCACTGCCCCGTTTATAGTCCCGACGTACGTGTTTTACGTCACCGCGTTCAGAATGATCGGATTTTCCGACAAATTTGTGTGACCATGTGTATGCAAGACAAGTTTGAGCCAACATCCGTCAGAAAAAATCCTAGGATTTTGTTGTTGAAATGTCCGAACAAAGTCCGACCATGTGTACAGGGCATTAAAGTCGCTGTAAAAACGCGTGTCCAAAAACTTGGCAAGCACCGCAAAAAGCACTGCAGAAACGCTCAAAAGCAACATGCATAGATGTGAATCGAGCCTTACTGATTAATGCAATTTTAAGACCCAAAAGTGTACAATATGTGTGTGTAATTTACTCCTAAAGTTCCTAATTTTGCATGAATCCTCCTTGATATTGTAGTTGCTCAACAAACCATTTAGGTTAACAGTTAAGGTAAAAATATATATATTTTTATAAATAACAAACCTGTCAATGTCATAGCAATACAAAGAAGAAGATAGTGTCATATGATAGTGAAATACAGTTATAGTTATAGTAATTAACAGCAGTTACATTCCATACCAATCTATCCATATTTGCCATAAAGTATTGAATTTGGCAAGATTAGTGAAGCGTAGAGGAGAGCAGATGTTCAGGTTTATAGTTTTGTTGAACTAGAGCTGTACAGAAATAAGTTCTGTCACCAAGGTTAAGTTTTAAAATTATTGATTTCTAATAAATAATATATTTGTATTTATAAATATATTAGAAATCAATAATTTTAAAACTTAACCTTGGTGACAGAACTTTCAACCATAAATTATTGGTATCCAAATTAACAACACAACTCTGGGTAAATACAAAAATATCCCTTATATTGATTGTTTATGTCTAGGGGAATGATGAAAGGACATATACAGTACATACCCGATCCTCTGCTCCTCCTTGCAGCTAGACTGGTCCCTGCAGCTCCTGCACCGCAATGCTCTATTGGTCTAGGGTCCTGATGTTATCCAGAGCAAGTTTGAGCATAGCCCTGCTCTGGACATGGGAATGCCGAGAAACAGTCCACTGCTGGGTGGTATGGGTGTTCCGCCTGCCGGGGGGAACGGTAGGCCGGGTAAGCAAAACTGGTTCTCCAAAAAGTCTTCAAAATTTATAACATTAGCTCATAAACAACTCTGGACCATATCAATAAAAAGCCATTGTAGAGCATTTTAAATTATTACAAATACTATATTCCTACTGTTGTATATAGAGAGCTAAAGAAAATATAAGCTTATTTTGTCCCCAGTAACCAACTCTGAGTTATTATGTTTTTGAGGATCTATGTTCCAAATCCTAGTCATATTACTATTATTATATTTAAAGTAGAATTCCACATTTAACCACTTGCCGACCAGCCACGGTCATTATACTGCGGCAGGTCGGCACAATCCTGCGAGCCGTCGTAGCTATACGTCGGCTCCATTAAGCGGGATGGCAGGCGCGCACGCGCCGCCGGAGGTGTGCCGATGCTCGTGACCGGCGGTCACAATGAGCATCGGCCACCAGTGGCAGAACAGGGACGTGTGTGTGTAAACACAGAAATCTCTGTTCTGAGAGGAGATGCAGATTGTGAGTTTCTAATAGCTAGGAACCACGATCTGTCATCTCCTATAGTCAGTCCCCTCCCTCTACAGTTAGAACACACAGTCAGATAACACAGTTAACCCATTGATCGCCCCCTAGTGTTAACCCCTTCCCTGCCAGTGACATTTACACAGTAATCAGTGCATTTTTATAGCACTGATCACTGTATAATTGTCAATCGTCCCAAAAATGTGTCAAAAGTGTCCGCCATAATGTCGCAGTCACGATAGAAATCGCAGATCGCTGCCATTACTAGTAAAAATAATAATTAAAAATGCCATAAATCTATCCCCTATTTTGTAGATGCTTTAACTTTTGCGCAAACCAATCAATATATGCCTTTTGTGATTTTTATTACCAGAAATATGTAGAAGAATACATATCTGCTTAAACTGAAAAAAAATGTGCTTTTTTTAAAAAAAAATTGGGGATATTATAGCAAAAAGTACAAAATATTGTGTTTTTTTTTTTTTCAAAATTGTCGCTCTTTTTGTTTATAGCGCAAAAAATAAAAACCACTAACTATTTCCATTACAGGATGATGTGTTTGCTGTAAATGACTGTAGCATCATTAGCTACATGGAGTAAGCCACACTGTGGGGGCGACTTCTCATCTGCAGACAGCTATAAAGAGACTCTGGCTTTGTGCTATACTGCCATTTACTAAAAGCCCTTTTTTAATAAAGAATACAAGGCTTCTGCATATTGGCTGAGGTGGAGAGGTGCGTGGATGATGTCACAATCTTCAGCTTGTCCAGTCAGGAGAAGAGTGGTATCAATTGATAAAAACACAAGGCTTCTCCTGAATGGCTAAAAAGTACTAAGCCCGACTCTTTATCTGGCAGCAGATGGGTTGCCAGTACTGTTGTTGCCGAAACACAGCACCTCTAACTGTATGTAGCTAATGCCATTATATTCTGTTAGTGCACACCCAGCGGCTACATCATTCTGCAATGGAAATACGTTGTTTTTTTTGGGCCAAGTGGACCCAAATGAACTATTTAAAGTAACATTAAACACAAAATTCTGTTCTTCAAGAATTTTAACCTAATAGCAAACTGCTAAATATTTGTTTTACAATTTGATTTCCTGTACTGTAGGTGGGAGGCACTGAATCAAAACAATACAAAGGATTGTTTTTCGGTGCTAATGATCTTAAACAGGAATGATACTCTCCCTAGTGTGGACCTTCAACACATGAAGAGTCAAAGAAGAGTGCTTCAGACAAAATCCACAAATAAGAATTGTTGGAATTGTTCAAATAAAATATGAATTTCCTCATATAATAATCGTTAACATGTTATGAGTGCCTTCATATGTTCCCTATTATTATGGATAAAAAAGTACAAAAGAGGAAATATTTTACATAATCATAAACATTACAAATTGGCATATAAATATAAAATTTATAAAATATGCACCTAAGCATATAAGTTTCTTGTTTAATACTGTTTACTGCATTACAGGTCTCCCAAAACTGTATCCACATTCTTCAAACACCTTCCCTTCTACATCACCAAAACCTTCAATGAGGAGCATTCATTCAGGATCCAATACTTTGCCTGGTACAGATAGGTATGTATTAATATTCCATGTGCTTTTTAATATTATTGTGCTTTTTAAGCAAAACAGATTTTAAAGAGGTTGTAACCCTATAAAAGAAAAAAAGAGAGATCCTGTTCCCTAGCAGATTAAACAGCACAGTGCTTGTGCTGTCTAATCTGTCCCTCTCTAAGCTGTAAAAATCCTGGTTCATCCTGCCTGTTCCTATGTCCCCCTTAGTGTGCTGACCACAGTAATCATGGCTGCTGATCCATGATTATTGAGTGTCCAGCACAGCGGTCACATGACCTCTCACCTGATGTCAGAGGGGGATCTCGCCCCCTCCCACTGTAGCCCTTAGATCAGGGGAAGAGAGCAGCCAGAGGTCATGTGAACGGCCATAGAAAATCTGGCAGTAATATTTCTTTACCTTTACAACCACTTTAAGGTCTAAATCCATGCAAATATTAACCCCTCCCCTCAATCCTGCCCAACAAATATTAACCACATCCCCCCAGTCATTTTTTTTTTCTTTCTTACCTTGTGAAGAAAGATATACTCACTGAAGTTTGCTGTCCAGCTCCCTTAGTGGTGTAGTTTTATGGTTCAGGGGTTTGCTCGTCCAGCACTGCAGATGTGCTTGCAATGGCCAGTCTCTTTTGCTGTGACATTACCACTGCAGATTCCTTTTCTTGATCCTGAGAGGATCCTGCCGCTGGACAGCTAATAGCACCCTGCCTTTAAACAGAAAGAGGAGAGAACTGGAGCATCACATGGCCACAGTTTTAGGTAAGTAAAAAGAGAATTTCAATTTTTTTTTTGGTTATGCCAGTTATCGGGGGTCTGATGGCAGTTAAAATTTGCCTAAAGATGAGCTTTGATAACTTGTTGTCAGTTGTGCACACGTTTTGTCAATAACCGAGTGATACTGGGATGTAGTTAGTTATTTATTAAAAAACAAAAACTCTTCTAAAGCAAAAAAAAAGTAATTACAAAGGTTTTAAATACCAAAGTTTTTGTTTTTTTTATTATAACAGTGACTGTCAGTGTGTTAGAGGAAATAACATATGCAGGAGTTGTTAGGAGTTGATAGAATTAGAAAAAAAAGTTATCCTGGCCTTTTAAAGCATAGCAAAATAGATCAATTTTCTAAAGCAAGCTTTATATCTATGGTCAGAGATTCACAAATTTTACTTTTTTTTCCCACAAAACTACACTTCAAAAAAGTAAAAATAGAGAATGGAATAAAAAATGTGTTTTTTTTTTTAAATAAAAATCATCTATGAACTGTGTATGTGTTGGGCTGTAAGTTGGGTGTACAGTAACTGTATCTGCAGTGCAATCCTGCATGCTCATTAACGCATGTTATGCTTTAACGTTTATTGCTGTATGTCAGTCCATTCCTTTTTAATGGGTTGCCAAGGAATCATAACTGACCTAAATTCACAAGTGCACTTTTTTTTTACAGCACTCCACAAAGCACATGTGGTTTAAATCTGTGTATTGGGGTGCACTAAAATGCAGTTCTGTTGTGAACAGTCTGGGATGTGCATTGGGTGTCATTCAAAATGATATGTACTGCAATGCACTGCGGTACAAGCTTGGGATATTATTTGAAAGTCTGTGTGTCACTTTGCTTTGGCTTTAGTTAATGCTGGGACAAGGATGCTTCTTATTATGAGAGAAGGTCTGGTTCAGACTATAGTTGACATGGAGGTGCCTGCAACCTGTCAAACTAGTACCAGGCATTTCTTGGTCAGCCCCTGAGCTATTAGTATGGGAGGGGTTCTTTTGAATTCGATCCTCTGTAGAAAGCATGGGGAAGCTTCTGTGTTGGTTGCTCAAAGGAACAACCACGGCATTAGCTTCTGGACCTGAACTTGCTTACTATAAAATAGAAATAATTGGAACAATATTGACTTAACCAGAAACATATACACAGAGACAGAATCAGTACTATACTGACGCGAGCAAAAACATGTTTGCAGAGACATAATCAGTACTATAGTGATACAATCAGGACTTTGCCCTCAGAGACAGAATCAGTACAGAACTGACACAAGCAGAAACCTTTTTGCTGAGACACTATCAGTACTGTACTGATAGTGCCAGATGTACAGTATCTCACAAAAGTCAACACACTCCTCACATTTTTGTAAATATTTTATTTTCATGTGACAACACTGAAGAAATTACACTTTGTTACAATGTAAAGTAGTGAGTGTACAGCTTGTATAACAGTGTAAATTTGCAGTCCCCTTAAAATAAATCAACACAGCCATTAATGCCTAAACCGATGGCATGTGTCATGTGACTCCTTAGTGTTACAAGGTCTCAGGTGTGAATTGGGAGCAGGTGTGTTAAATTTGGTGTTATCGCTCTCACTCTCTCATACTGGTCACTGGAAGTTCAACATGGCACTTCATGGCAAAGAACTCTCTGAGGATCTGAAAAAAAAAATTGTTGCTCTACATAAAAATGGCCTAGGTGATGGCAGTGATGGCGAACCCTGGCACCCCAGATGTTTTGGAACTACATTTCCCATGATGTTCAACTACACTGCAGAGTGCATGAGCATCATGGGAAATGTAGTTCCAAAACATCTGGGGTGCCAAGGTTCGCCATCACTGGTCTAGGGTATAAGAAGATTGCCAAAACCCTGAAACTGAGCCTGATGAAGGAGCACGCATGCTCTGAGCGTGAAGCACCGCCCGCCTCACCCCGCTCCCGGAAGTGAAGACGCAGGTCAGCACGGCGCTCCACGGAGGATCCATGACCGATATCCTGGCTGCCCGGAGGCTCTGAGGACCCTCGGCACCACCGGAACAGCTACCAGGACCCAGGTCACAGGACTCACATCCCAGGAACCCCCCCACTGGCCCGTGACACCCACATCCCCCGAGAGCACGCGGATGAAACTACTTTACATGCTGGTTTTTAGCAACTCAAATGTGAGTGTTTTTATCTATTGTAATAAATATTTTTAACATACATGCTGCACTTAGAGAGCGCCGTCCTTCTTTCTTTTTTATTTTTCCTGAAACTGAGCTGCAGCACAGTGGCAAGACCATACAGCAGTTTAAAAGGACAGGTTCCAATCAGAACAGGCCTCACCATGGTCGACCAAAGAGGTTGAGTGCACATGCTCAGCATCCTATCCATAGGTTGTCTTTGGGCGTATGAGTGCTGCCAGCATTGCTGCAGAGGTTGAAGGGGTGGGAGGGGGGTCAGCCTGTCAATGATCAGACCATACGCTGCACACTGCATCAAATTGGTCTGCATGGCTGTCATCCCAGAAGGAAGCCTCTTCTAAATATGATGCACATAAAAGCCCACAAACAGATTGCTGAAGACAAACAGACTAAGGACATGGATTACTGGAACCATGTCCTATGGTCTGATAAGACCAATATAAACTTATTTGGTTCAGATGGTGCCAAGCGTTTGGGGCGGCAACCAGGTAAGGAGTACAAAGACAAGTGCGTCTTGCCTACAGTCAAGCATGGTGTGGTGTGTCATGGTGTCATGGTCTGGGGCTGCATGAGTGCTGCCGGTACTGGGGAGCTACAGTTCATTGAGAGAATCATGAATGCAAAAATGTACTGTAACATACTCAAGCAGAGCATGATCCCCTCCCTTTGGAGACTGGGCCGCAAGGCAGTATTCCAACATGATAACCCCAAACACACCTCCAAGTTAAAGAAGTTGAGGGTAAAGGTGATGGACTGGCCAAGCATGTCTCCAGACCTAAACCCTGTTGAGCATCTGTGGGGCATCCTCAAATGGAAGGTGGAGGAGTGAAAAGTTTCTAACACTCCATGCCCAAGAGGGTTAAGAAAGTGCTGGAAAAGAATGGTGGCCACACAAAATATTGAAACTTTGGGCCCAATTTGGACATTTTCACTTAGGGGCTTACTCACTTTTGTTGCCAGCGGTTTAGACATTAATGGCTGTGTGTTGAATTATTTTGAGGGGACAGAAAATTTACACTGTTATACAAGCTGTACACTCACTACTTTACATTTTAGCAAAGTGTAATTTCTTCAGTGTTGTCACATAAAAAGATAAAAAATATTTACAAAAATGTGAGGGGTGTACTCATTTATTGTGAGATACTGTATATATAGACACAGGAGCTGACAAACAGGGAGGAGAGGAGAGCTGTGGATGATGGAGGCACATAAACTGACCACAGTAATCGGGGCTCAGCAGCCCTGATTACCGTGGGCAGCACACAGAGGGGGACAAAGGGGGACACAGGAACAGGCAGGATCACTCAGGTATTTTTTACAGCTTAGAGAGGGACGGGTAAGACATCACAAACACTGTGCTGTTTAACTAGCTACAACCCCTGGCAAAAATGATGGAATCACCAGTCCCTGAGGATGTTCCTTCAGTTGTTTATTGTTGTAGAAAAAAAGCAGATCACAGACATGGCCAAAAACTAAAGGCATTTCAAATGGCAACTTTCTGGCTTTAAGGAACACTAAAAGAAATAAAAAAAAAATAATTGTGGTGGCCAGTAACAGTTAGATTTATAGAACAAGCACAGGGAATAAATTATGGAATCACTCAAATTTGGGGAAAAAATTATGGAATCACTCTGTAAATTTTCATTACAAACACTAACACCTGCATCAGATTAAATCTGCTTGTTAGTACCATATGTAGGTAAAAAGGAGTGATCACACCTTGGAGAGCTGTTGCAACAAGTGGACTGACATGAAGCATGGCTCCAACACCAGAGATGTCAATTGAAAAAAAGGAGAGGATTATCAAACTCCTTAAAGAGGGTAAATCATCACGCAGTGTTGCACAAGATACTGGTTGTTCACAATCGGCTGTGTCTAAAACATGAACAAACAACATGGGAAGGTGGTTAAAGGCAAGCATACTGGTAGACCAAGGAAGACATCAAAGCGTCAAGACTGAGAACTTAAAGCAATATGCCTTGAAAACAGAAAATGTACAACAAAACAAATGAGGAACAAATGGGAGGAAACTGGAGTCAACATCTGTGACCGAACTGTAAGAAACCGCCTAAAGGAAATGGAATTTACATACAGAAAAGCTAAAAGAAAGCCATCTCTAACACCTAAACACAAAAAAACAAGGTTACAATGGGCTAAAGAAAGGCAATCGTGGACTGTGGATGATTGGATGAAAGTCATATTCAGTGATGAATCTCTAATCTGCATTGGGCAAGGTGATGATGCTGGAACTTTTGTTTGGTGCCCTTCAAATGAGATTTATGCAGACGACTGTCTGAAAAAACATGCAAATTTCTACAGTCAATTATGATATGGGGCTGCATGTCAGGTAAAGGCACTGGGGAGATGGCTGTCATTAAATCTTCAATAAATGCACAAGTTTACATTGAAATTTTGGACACTTTTCTTATCCCATCTATTGAAAGGATGTTTGGGGATGATGAAATCATTTATCAAGATGATAATGCATCTTGCCATAGAGCAAAAACTGTGAAAAAATTCCTTCAAGAGAGACACATAAGGTTAATGTCATGGCCTGCAAACAGTCCGGTTCTCAATCCAATTGAAAATCTGTGGTGGAAGTTAAAGAAAATGGTCCATGACAAGGCTCCAACCTGCAAAGATGATTTGGCAACAGCAATCGGAGAAGGCTGGAGCCAGATTGATGAAGAGTACTGTATATCACTCATTAAGTCAATGCCTCAGAGACTGCAAGCAGTTATAAAAGCCAGAGGTGGTGCAACAAAGTACTAGTGATGTGACTGGAATGTTATTTTGTTTGTTTGTTTTTCATGATTCCATAATTTTTTCCTCAGAGTTGAGCGATTCCATAATTTATTCCCTGTGCTTGTTCTATAAATCTAACTATTACAGGCCACCACAATTATTTTTCTTGATTTCTTTTAGTGTTTCTTAAAGCCAGAAAGTTGCCATTTGAAATGCCTTTAGTTTTTTTGCCATGTCTGTGATCTGCTTTTTTTCTACAACAATAAACAACTGAAGGAACATCCTCAGGGACTGGTGATTCCATAATTTTTGCCAGGGGTTGTATAAGGAAAAAGGAGCTCTTTTTTTTTTTTTTTTTAGGGTTACAACCACTTTAATAATGCAGAGAGAACTGAGAGAACTGCAAGTCAGTCCTCTCCTTTATACTTGACTGTCTCGGAAAACTCTCGCCGTGCACGGGTGAGACCCCTGAGTACACTAACCATTTCCCTTAAAGGGACCATAACCCAAATATGGGCATCACATAGTACACCCATCCTCGGTGTCCTGTACAATACTGAATATATATAATCTCCCCACAGTAGTACTTACCCAATCTCTCTGATGATTGAATGGGTCTCTATGTATCTTTTAAATGAAAAAATAAATGTATTGTATGGATTATATTCAATAAATCTTTTGCATTGGAGATCATGTCCCTTCTTGTTTGTTTAAAATATATATATATATTAAATATATATATATATATATATATATATATATATATATATATACACAGTGGGGACGGAAAGTATTCAGACCCCCTTACATTTTTCACTCATTGTTATATTGCAGCCATTTGCTAAAATCATTTAAGTTCATTTTTTTTCCTCATTAATGTACACACAACACCCCATATTGACAGAAAAACACAGAATTGTTGACATTTATGTAGATTTATTAAAAAAGAAAAACTGAAATATCACATGGTCCTAAGTATTCAGACCCTTTGCTCAGTATTTAGTAGAAGCACCCTTTTGATCTAATACAGCCATGAGTCTTTTTGGGAAAGATGCAACAAGTTTTTCACACCTGGAATTGGGGATTTTTCTGCCATTCCTCCTTGCAGATCCTCTCCAGTTCTGTCAGGTTGGATGGTAAACATTGGTGGACAGACATTTTTAGGTCTCTCCAGAGATGCTCAATTGGGTTTAAGTCAGGGCTCTGGCTGGGCCATTCAAGAACAGTCACGGAGTTGTTGTGAAGCCACTCCTTCGTTATTTTATCTGTGTGCTTAGGGTCATTGTCTTGTTGGAAGGTAAACCTTCGGCCCTTTCTGAGGTCCTGAGCACTCTGGAGAAGGTTTTCGTCCAGGATTTCCCTGTACTTGGCCACATTCATCTTTCCCTCGATTGCAACCAGTCGTCCTGTCCCTGCAGCTGAAAAACACCCCCACAGCATGATGCTGCCACCACCATGCTTCACTGTTGGGATTGTATTGGACAGGTGATGAGCAGTGCCTGGTTTTCTCCACACATACCGCTTAGAATTAAGGCCAAAAAGTTCTATCTTGGTCTAACCAGAGAATCTTATTTCTCACCATCTTGGAGTCCTTCAGGTGTTTTTTAGCAAACTCCATGCGGGCTTTCATGTGTCTTGCACTGAGGAGAGGCTTCCGTCGGGCCACTCTGCCATAAAGCCCCGACTGGTGGAGGGCTGCAGTGATGGTTGACTTTCTACAACTTTCTCCCATCTCCCGACTGCATCTCTGGAGCTCAGCCACAGTGATCTTTGGGTTCTTCTTTACCTCTCTCACCAAGGTTCTTCTCCCCCGATAGCTCGGTTTGGCTGGATGGCCAGCTCTAGGAAGGGTTCTGGTCGTCCCAAACATCTTCCATTTAAGGATTATGGAGGCCACTGTGCTCTTAGGAACCTTAAGCAGAATTTTTTTTGTAACCTTGGCCAGATCTGTGCCTTGCCACAATTCTGTCTCTGAGCTCTTCAGGCAGCTCCTTTGACCTCATGATTCTCATTTGCTCTGACATGCACTGAGCTGTAAGGTCTTATATAGACAGGTGTGTGGCTTTCCTATTCAAGTCCAAACAGTATAATCAAACACAGCTGGACTCAAATGAAGGTGCAGAACCATCTCAAGGATGATCAGAAGAAATGGACAGCACCTGAGTTAAATATATCAGTGTCACAACAAAGGGTCTGAATACTTAGGACCATGTGATATTTCAGTTTTTCTTTTTTAATAAATCTGCAAAAATGTCAACAATTCTGTGTTTTTCTGTCAATATGGGGTGCTGTGTGTACATTAATGAGGAAAAAAATGAACTTAAATGATTTTAGCAAATGGCTGCAATATAACAAAGAGTGAAAAATTTAAGGGGGTCTGAATACTTTCCGTCCCCACTGTATATCATTTTTGTAAATATTTAATTATATCTTTTCATGTAACAACACTGAAGAAATGACACTTTGCTGCAATGTAAAGTAGTGAGTGTACAGCCTGTATAACAGTGTAAATTTGCTGTCCCCTCAAAATAACTCAACACACAGCCATTAATGTCTAAACAGCTGGCAACAAAAGTGAGTACACCCCTAAGTGAAAATGTCCAAATTGGGCCCAAAGTGCCAATATTTTGTGTGGCCACCATTCTTTTCTAGCACATAAAACAGGAAAGGAAATTAGTGGGACTTTGAATGAGGAGCGTCACTGTTACAGATATTGCATAGATCATTTGTATATAATTGTTTTGTTAATCAAATGCAAATACAAATACATTGATAAATTCAATAATGAAATACATATTGTGATTATAACATTGGTACACCATATGCAACAGAGCTGCTATAAAAACAAGGGAAGATCCACATACACATTGATAATTACATAGTACTCGATAAACACTGAATATATAGAGCTATATATATGGGCCAGTAACTGACCCATATATACCTCTATATATTCAGCGTTTATCGAGTACTATGTAATTACCATATTATTGGTTTATAATTGCTCAGACTCTATTCAACCTATTCTCATGGGTAAGTGTGATCTCTACATCCCATTGCTTGCCATTGCATGCTAAACACTTTTTTTTAAGTTTGTCCCTGGGTGCCTTAGGTCTTTCACAATTCTAATTCTAGCAACACCATAGCCAGAATCTTAAAAAAAATAGGGATATTGTTTAGCGTCATTTTACTTTTCCTAGCTAATAAGCAAGGGAGTAAGAGACGTGTCTGTGGTCTGCAGAGTAGTATGGCAGAAGGAAGTAAGGGACTTATCTGTGGTCCAGCAGCTCTCGACTTAAAGTCTATAGTGCCAGCAGGTTGCTGGGGCTCTGGGCTGTCCATCGTCAGAAGATTGACATAAGAAAAGCAGTTGCTAGTGGCATGAAGGTGAAATAGTCTGTAAGAGCATCTGATGTTGGTAAAGGACAGAGTGCTTGACTCTGTGGCCTGTGATCTTTCCAGTGTGTGACTGAGTTTTTATATGGTTCTCTGACTTACACAGTAAAGTAAGAACAAGGTACCTGATTGTGGTAGAAAGAGAAACTTGAAGTCTCTAATATGTCCACCATTTCATCAGATTGAGTTACACAGTTATATAGTTGGTAAGGTTGAATAAAGACACCAGTCTATCCAGTTCATGTGTGTATGTCACCATTTTCTATATCCCTACATTTCTTTAAGAAACTTATCTATATGTTTTTTTGGATTTCTCTACACTCCCTGCTGATACCACCATCTGTGGAAGGGAATTACACATCCTTTCTGCAATAACAGTAAGAATCCCTTATGCAGTTTAGGATTGAACCACTTCTCCAACTTTATTGTGTGGCTGCATGTTTTCTTTAGAGACCGTTATAGTGGAATTTCCGCTCATTTGTCTCCCTCCCCTCTGGTGCCACATTTGGCAACTTTCGGAGGGGGGGGGTGTGGATGCCTGTCTTTGACAGATATCCTGTCCCACCTCTGGGAGACTGGGCCGTGTCGCATTACGTCAGCAGCTCAGCTCCCTCCTCTTTCACCTGCTGCTGGGCCAGTAGGAGAGCGCAGCGGTGCCTCTCGCATGCACAATAGGGACCCGGTGGATGCCTCATTACTGGTTTCCCTTACCGGCAATGGCGGCGGCAGCACCCGAAAGCTGATGGAAACATCAACTGCGGTGCCAACATGGCTTGACTCCAGGACAGGTCAGCAGCTGCAGTATTTGTAGCTGCTGGCCTTTAATTTTTGCAGGGGTGGGCAGACCTCTGCTTTAAGTTTCCTCCCAATGCTAGAGTCACCATTTAAAGATTTGTGTATTGTAATCATTCCCACTCTTAAGCGCCCCTTCTCCAGTTTATTGTTTTTAGTCAATCCTCATAACTGAGGTCCTCCAGCCCCCTTTTTGCTTTGTTGCCCTTCTCTGGACGCTATCCTGAGGACTGATAATCAAAACTGGATTGCATACTCAAGTTGTGTGTCATGAATCGCCAGTAATACCTTAATGCACTGCCTGTCTGCTTACCTGGTCTGTGTGCCAGCCTTGGGCCTGCACTCTCACATCTGCATGGTTAAGTAATCTTCTCTCAGCGTGGCTCCACCCTAGCCTCTACAGGATACACTATTTAACACTGTGCTGTCCAAGCCTGCCTTGCCCGAGCAATATTGAGTGTTTGGTTTCCTGTCTCCTGCTTGCCGTGTGCTCTACGTCTGTTTCTGTTACTGAACTTGGCTTGTTCTTTGACTATTCCTGCCTGCTTGTTACCCTGACCTTTGGTGTGTTCTCTGTTTATCCTTGTCTGCTAGTTGCCCCAACCTTTGGCTTATCTCCTGACTATCCCTTGTTGTCCTGGGCTGCTTCCTCTCTATCCTCCTGTAGCCTACCGTGAGTGTGAGCTGGGAGACCCTGGGGGCCATGACCTGGAGCCAGTTGCAGCGCAGTCCGTCCTCACCACTAGAGGCTCTGGTGAACACCTGCTGGATTTTAGAATCCGCGCCCTGGGGAATCTTATGCTCTAGCTCCCAGTGGGATCTGTGTTGGACCTGCTTTTCTGAAACACCCAGAGTTCCATCTGCAGCAGTCAGCCATAGGGTCCACAACCTTACAACTCTTGACCCGAATGATGTCCATCTGTCACCTGGCCTCGGGTGACCTGACAATGTGGCTGAACCAGAATTCTGTAAAAGTGGTAAAATTATATAGTTTTGTCTGTTGTGCAAATACCCTTTGTTACATACAGTACCTGGGAATGAAGCCTGAAGTGGAGAGGAAAGCATTCTCTTACATCTCTGGCTCAGTACCCCTGGTAAAGCAACAGGAGGCAAAAGAGCCTGGAATGGTACATGTGCCTGGTAGTTCTTGCGATGATGGCTGCGGATGAGTAGTCTGTGTGCACTCAGATGCTGGCAGGTCACTGGCAGACAGTCAGTAGGCACTTGGCAGATTGGAAGGTCACTGGTAGACAGACAGCAGGAACTTGGCAGGCTGCAAGAGTAAGGATGATATCCACAGGCCAAAGACTCAGAGCAAGGTCAGGCAAGCCAGGTCGGTAACTAGCAGGCACATCAGGACAAGAATGGCAGGCAGAAGAGTAGTCAAGTTCAGGCTGGATTTGGCAACGGTGAAGCAGACAGGCAGAGGGAGCAGGCAGGGACATGGTCCCCTCTCCCTCCCGCTGCCTTTTCTGGGTTCTCCTGTCCCATCACAGACTGCTCCAACATGCGGCACCCAGTGCACTGTCCAGGGAGAGAGGAACGGACATGGGGGTTATTTACGAAAGGCAAATCCACTTTTCACTGCAAGTGCACTTGAAAGGGGAATGAAAGTGTACTTGGAAGTGCAGTCGCTCTAAATCTAAGGGCTAGATCTGAAATGGGTGGAAGCTCTGCTGATTTTATCATCCAATCATGTGCAAGCTAAAATGCTGTTTTTTATTTTCCTTGCATGTCCCCCTCGGATCTACAGTGACTTTACTTTCAAGTGCACTTGCAGTGCAAAGTGGATTTTCCTTTAGTAAATAACCCCCATTGGTCCTCCTGCTCTGTGGGATCAGAAACCGGAAGCAACGCCAGTTTTATCACTTCTATTTTCGGTTTGTTTGTTGACAAGCTGTTACCGGTTTGGGAAAATGCAGATCATACCAACCTTGGTTTCATCTGCTACTGTGGAGGCCAAAAGAGAGATCTGTGATCTCTCACAGCCCATGCTATAACAAGGGATGTTGTTCATCCTTTTTATAGTTATACAATTTATAAAAAAATAAAGATACAGTGTAAATAAATTGAAATAAAATAAAAAATAATAAGAAAAAATTGAAAGCGCCCCATCTCCCTGTGCTCAGTCAATTTGTCCCGCACTTATAGGTAAATGCCGATTGCACCACACATGCAAGGTATCACTGTGAACGTCAGAGCAAGTGCAATAATTCTAGGGCCAGACTTCCTGTATAACTCTAAACTGGTAACCTGTAAAAGCTTTAAAAGCATTGCCTATGGATAATTTAATGTACCGTATTTTTACGCCGTTCGACAGGCGTGCACAATTTTAAAGCGAGACATGTTTGATATCTATTTACTTGGCATAACATAATCTTTTGTATTTTATCAAATAATTGTGTATTCTATTGTGTTTGTGTGTACTAAAATCCATTGAAGTGTATTTTTTCCAAAAAATTTGTGTTTGAAAAACCACTGCACAAATATGTGACAAAAAAATGACAACACCAACCATTTTATTCTGCAGGGTCTCTGATTAAAAAACAAAAAAAACAAAGAAAACAAAAAAAACAAAAAAACAAAAAAAAAATATATATATATATATATATATATATATATATATATATATATATATATATATATATATAATGTTTGGAGTTCTAAGTACTTTTCTAGGAAAAAAAATGCTGATTTTTATGTGTATGACAGAAATGTCAGAATTGGCCTGGAGGGAGTATTTAATGTATTTAATGTGCAGTAGTGAGGAGAAGGGACTTGGTGTGAGATTTGCACCAAATGGGCAGATGCTGCCTGTTTGCCTGCATGAACCTCTGGTTGCTACTGCACCAGGAAGTCATTCATTTAGTGATGGTATTACTATCGCCACTAAATGACAGCTTCCCACTGTGCCGCCTGAATCCCAGCAACAAAATATGTGCAGGCTGGCTGTATGCATCCTGCGTCATTGGTTATTGGGTGCTAGGATGCCTGTGAACCATAACAGATGATGATGTTAAAAAATGTGTAGGGTTCCCCCTAAAGAAACATATCTTAGCCTTATCCTTAATAAGGTATGAATTTTAAGGGGACCTGCCTCAAAGAAAACAATAAAAAATGGTTTGGGTTCCCCAAATCTATAACAGACTCTTCTTCGAGCATGCAGCCAGGCTGGCCACAAAAGCCTCCTCAAACCATATCAGGCTACATACCCTCAACACTGGGAAGGTAACTCAGATATCCACCCCTCCCTACATGAATGAATTAGTAAGGAGTAGTCATTTACATAAAAAAAATGACTCCACACATTTGTCCCCATGCTGTTTTTTTTTTCCCATGAGGGTTGCTCTAAAATCCATACCAAATCCTCGTTTAGGACAAGGGTCTGGTATGGATATTGAGGGGAATCCCAGCCACTTTGTGTACAAACAGAACAAAGAGGCTAGGATATGTCATTTATAAGCAATTTAAATTGTATTTCTTTATTTTGCTTAGCCATGAAAAGCAGACCAGACCATAACATTTTATTTAGCAGCGAATGGTATTTTGTTATTTTATAAAAGCCACTTTTGCTTTAGTATACCAACATATGCGACACTTCACAGGCAGGTTAAAGGCAGCCCCAAGCATTTTTTTTTGTTGCTTTGATACATGTTACAGAGAGCAGTGCTCAGCTTTCTATGCCATTTATGTGACAATCCTCTGTCTATTAGACTTAAAAATTGAAAGAACCAATTTTAAAAATTCACCCCCCATTGAATTCAACTTTCATTAAGGTTTGCTATTTGCAGATTTATGGATGTTTCCTTACTGTGACCATGAATCAGACCCAAGCAGATTTTCCCATCACTAGTTAGGAGGAGTTGCTGCATGAGCGAGTGGAATTCCTGTTTGTGTTCTGTTTTAGAGATAGACCTGTCATGGTAATGGTCTATAATGTATTTGTATGCTTTTCTATAATAAAGCTTTGTATATTTGTATTAGTATGTTTAGGAGTACAGAGTGCCCAATTATTTAAGTGTTTTTGTTTATTTAGTAAATTAGAATTGTATTCCATTGAATGTACAAAGAACAAGGTTAATACAGGTGCATCTCAAAAAAATTAGAATATCATCAAAAAGTTATTTTATTTCAGTTCAATTCAAAAAGTGAAAACTCATATATTATATAGATTTATTACACATAGAGTGATTTCAAGCATTTCTTTCTTTTAATTTTGCTTATGGCTTACAGCTCGTGAAAACCCAAAATTCAGTATCTCTGAAAATTAGAATATTCTGATAGAGTTCAATATTGTAGACTCATAGGGGGTTATTTACTAAAGGCAAATCCACTTTGCACTACAAGTGCACTTGGAAGAAAACTCGCTGTAGATACGAGGGGAACATGCAAGGGAAATAAAAAAACAGCATTTTAGCTTGCACATGGTTGGATGATAAAATTAGCAGAGCTTTACCTCATTTCATAGCTTCCCCTCAGATCTACAGTGACTCCACTTCCAAGTGCACTTTCAGTGCACTTGTAGTGCAAAGTGGATTTGCCTTTAGTAAATCAACCCCATAGTGTCACACTCTAATCAGCTAATTAACTCAAAACACCTTTGACCTCCCTGGCGGTATGATTATTTCTGATTTTAGGTGCTGAAAGCGGTACAATTATTTTGCACAGAAATTTGGCGTTTTATATTGTGGGCCTGTAATTCTTAGGAATAGTTCACTTAAATCTGTCCAAACAAGAGTCTAGTAGACATCCCGGGTATGATAAATTTTGAAAAACTAAATAAAAAATTATAATATAATAAATAACTATAAATAATTATAACAAATAATAATATAATAATAATAAAAATTATATAATAATGTAATCAAATCAAAAACACTGAAATTTGCTCAGTTGCAGAATTTTGGCTTTTATTACTTTTAGTGTTTGATGACGGATCTCCCCACAAATCACTATCGCTCAATTCTGCGAGTGATTCTAATTTATTATCGCTTTTTTCTAGCTGGTCTAAAAGCACTTTTGATGTAAAGAGACAGTTTTGGTTGCTATGGGCAATCTCCAGTTTCCTGGCAGAAAGAACAGTTTTATATATATAAAACTGCATGCAGGACACTGGGCAAACCACTAGGGACAAAGGGGATGTGTAGTTATTTGATACAGTACTGTAATCTGTAAGTTTACAGTATGCTGTATCTATACTGTGTGTTTCACTATTTGAATTTACCGCCGAACTCCGTCCCCGTGCGTCGCAACGCTCGCAGGGAACGGAGCTCGGCACTGTGAATCGAGCGAGACACGGCGGCTCGCCGATCACAGCGGGGAGACATCGCAGGATCCAGGGGACAAGGTAAGTATACTCTTCCTGGATCCTGCGATGCAAGCCCGAGTCTGGCTCGGGGATACCGCTTTTGGTATAAAAAATCCAACCCGAGCCAGACTCGGGAATACCGCCAGGGCGGTTAAATGTTTCCTGAGCCTTATAACCACTTAAGCCCCTTTCTGAGATTTGTTGTTTACAAGTTAAAAACATTTTTTTTTGCTAGAACATTACTTAGAACCCCCAAACATTATACTTTTTTTTCTAACACCCTAGAGAATAAAATGGCGGTCATTGCAATACTTTCTGTCACACCGTATTTGCGCAGCGGTCTTACAAGCGCACGTTTTTTGGAAAAAAATACACTTTTAAAATACAAACTTTTACCCTTAAAAATGTCAATAGGCAACATTTAAAAAATTCTACAGGTTGCATGTTTTGAGTAACAGAGGAGGTCTAGGGCTATAATTATTGCTCTCGCTCGACCGATCACGGCGATACCTCACATGTGTGGTTTGAACACCGTTTTCATATGCGGGCGCTACTCACGTATGCGTTTGCTTCTGCACGCGAGCTCGTCGGGATGGGGCACGTTTTTAAAAAAAAAAAAAAATGTTCTTATTTATTTTACCTTTTATTTTTTATGTTAACACTGTTTAAAAAAAAAAAAAAAAACTTGTTTCACTTTTATTCCTATTACAAAGAATGTAAACATCCCTTGTAATAGAAAAAAAAAGCATGACAGGACCTCTTAAATATGAGATTTGGGGTCAAAAAGACCCCAGATTTCATATTTACACTAAAATGCAATAAAAAAAAAAGGACTATGGGAGGAAGTGACGTTTTGACGTCGCTTCCGCCCTGCAATGATATGGAGACAGGTGGGGGCCATCTTCCCCTCACTCGTCTCTATACCCAGCAAGGGTGAAGATCCGATCGCCTCCGCCACTGCCGACGGCTCCAGTAAGCGGCGGAGGGCACCGGAGCGCAGCAGGAGGGGGGCCCTCTCCCGCCACTGATAAAAGTGATCACACAGCGAATCCGCCGCAGAGACCACTTTTATCTGAAACCAGACCGCTCACTGAAGAAGAGGAAACCGGGGTTATGGCTAGCTGCTGCCATATCAACGATCTTCCTTTTCAAAGTACCGATGTATAAGGACGGTGGACGGTCCGGAAGTAGTTAAATGGTCTCTCAGTCTGGTTCAGTAGGTTACACAATCATGGGAAAGACTGCTAACTTGACAGTTGTCCAGAAGACAGTCATTGACACCCTCCACAAGGAAGGTAAGTCACAAAAGGTCATTGCTAAAGAAGCTGACTGTTCACAGAGTACTCTATCCAAGCAGTGGCAGACGTATAGGGGTCACAGAAGTCGCCTTGGCAACTAGGCCCACTGTATGCCTCGATAGGAGGAGCAGCAAGGGCGGCTGAGGCCGAGCTCCCCTATCCTCAGCCGAGCTGTAAATCGGCACCGCGGGGAGTTCGTTGCACTAATTAAACCTAAAGTGAAAGAAGTGTGTGCTGTGCTCTTTGTCTCCCCCTACAATGCAGTACCCGGCAGGAAGAGCTAAGGTAAAGGACTGCTGATTTTTAAAGGCTGTGTGTGTGTGTATGTATGTGTGTGTGTGCACATGTATGTGTGCATGTATGTATGTGTGTGCATGTATGCGTGTGTGTATCCATATAGGCGTGTGCATGTATGTATGTGCGTGTGTGCATGTATGTGTGTGTGTGTGCATTTTATAAACAAATATGTGTGTGTGTGTGTATATATATATATATATATATATATATATATATATATATATATACAGGCATACCCCACTTTTAAGTACACAATGGGATTTATTTACTAAAGCTGGAAAGTGCAAAATCAGGCTCACTTCTGCATAGAAACCAATGAGCTTCCAGGTTTTATTACCAAAGCTTAATTGAACAAGCTGAGGTTAGAAGCTCATTGGTTTCTATGCAGAAGTGAGCCTGATTTTGCACTTTCCAGCTTTAGTAAATATACCCCATTGTGTACTTAAAAGTGGGGTATGCCTATATATATATATATATATATATATATATATATGTGTGTGTGTATTTATATATGTGTGTGTGTGTATTTATATATGTGTCCCACCCCATATACAGTATATGTGTGCGTGTTATATATGTGTGTGTGTGTGTGTGTGCGTACATGTGTGTTTACATGTATGTATGCACATTTTATGTATGTGCTTTTAATCCTGACCCTCTATACGTGTACAATCAGAACTGATTTTTTTCCCCCGCTTGTTCA
This sequence comes from Lithobates clamitans, assembly GCA_037952925.1. Lineage (NCBI taxonomy): Eukaryota > Metazoa > Chordata > Amphibia > Anura > Ranidae > Lithobates > Lithobates clamitans. The sequence continues at coordinate 933,360 of JBBGZY010001695.1, forward strand.
TAGTACCAGCAGAAAAATGCTGTTCCTCTGAAAAGCGATCCATGCTCAGATTGCTCTTCAGAGGCATTTGACAGCCAGTAAAGAGGCAATATGTTGCCCCCTCACCGCCTGTCCATTTTACTCACCAGAGCCTGTTCGTTCCCACGCCGGAGACATGCACGTCCTCTCTGGCTGGGGTCTCGGCTCTTGATTGGATAGATTGATAGCAGCGCAGCCATTGGCTCCCAATGACGCAGGCGCTAGGGGGCGGGCCGAGTACGGCATTCTGTGTCTATGGATGCAAATGCTGGACTTGGGAGCGCGCCCACACGCTAACCTCCAGGGAGAGCGCTTCTCCTAGGGGGTTTCCCGATGCAGAGAGGAGCCGCCAGCGCCATTGGGGGACCCCAGAAGACGAGGATCGAGGCCACTCTGTGCATAACGAACTGCACAGTGGAGGTAGGTATGATATGTTTGTTATTAAAAAAACAAAAAACAAGGGTTTACAACCCCTTTAACTACAAGGAAAAAACATGTGTTTATGGGTATAAGGTTTGCCCACAATCCCATGTTTTTCTCACACAGTTAAGAGGGAGAATGAGAATCTGCTGCTGCTGAAAAGGTACAAGCTAAATCATATATTATTATGCTATATGTTATAAGATAATAATTTATTATTTATATATTTACTGTGAAATTACTGGTTTGAAGATATAACTTCAAACTTAAAAATCTCCTTTGGCGACGCTTTTTTACAGGTTACATAGAGTTAGAGTAGGTCTAGTGCTAGAATTATTGCTCTCGCTCTAACGTTCATGGCATATGCAACCTGTGTGTATCTGGCTCTGATACTAACCAATGCCTCACCAGCCACTGACCTCACCGCACGTCCCTGGTCCAAAGTCCTCTTTTTGGATGAAATTTTGTATTTCATTTGGAAATAAAGATCCCAGAGTCTGGAGGAAGAGTGGAAAGGCACAGAATCCAAGTTGCATGAGGTCCAGTTTGAAGTTTCCACAGTCAGTGATGATTTGGGGAGCCATGTCATCTGCTGGTGTTGGTCCACTGTGTTCTATCAAGTTCAAAGTCAGCGCAGTCCTCTACCAGGAAATTCTAGAGCACGCCATGTTTCCCTCTGCTGACTAGCTTTATGGAGATGCTGATTTCATTTTCCATCAGGACTTGGTGCCTGCCCACACTGCCAAAAGTACCAATACCTGGTTTATTGATCATGGTATCACTGTGCTTGATTGGCCAGCAAACTCGCCTGACCTAAACTTCATAGAGAATCTGTGGGGCATTATCAAAAGGAAGATGACACCAGACCCAACAATGCTGAAGGCCACTATCAAAGCAACCTGTGGTTCCATAACACCTCAGCAGTGCCACAGACCGATTGCCTCTACTGTATGCCACTCCGAATTGATGCAGTAATTCATGCAAAAGGAGCCCGGACCAAGTATTGAGTGCATACTATACTGTGCATGGACATACTTTTCAGTAAGCCAACATTTCTGTATTAAAAATACTTTTTTTATTGGTCTTATGTCATATTCAAATTTTCTGAGATACTGAATTTTGAGTTCTCCTTAACTGTAAGCCATAATCATCAAAATTTAATTAATGAAATGCTTGAAATATATCAATCTGTGTGTAATGAATCTATATAATATATGAGTTTTACTTTTTGAATTGAATTACTGAAATAAATTGACTTTTTGATGATTCTACTTTTTTGAGATGTAAGTGTATTAGCTGCACTGAGAAGAAAGAATATCTTTAATACAAGAATGGTCCTACTGCATGAAGTAAAAATTAATGACAAAATTAAAAATGCTAATTTTTTACGAGGAACACTCGACAGTACAAAATAGTCATTATAAAAGAATAGGTAAAAATACCTAAGTATATGGTTTTGGTTCTTTTCTAAGCTTTTATGAACTGTTGTAGAGCAAAATTTGGAGCTATGTACTAACAATTATAATATAATAGATATATGTGAATTCGCTTTTTCCTGACGGCTCCATGTCAACACAGCCTGGTGAGGCCCCGCCCACCCCCTACGTAATCGGGACTTAATTATAAATTTTTGGCTCACCTCAGCTTCAGCGTTCCTTTTTCTTCCTCCTAGGTAAGGACTAATGGTGTCTCCCCTCCTAGCCGGTATAAAGTGCTGGCTGTCCGTCCGGATTTGTCTGCTGCTGGATGCGGTCCCTGCTTCCTAGGCTGCTAATAGCAACCTTGTCAGGGAGCCCCGCTGCTGATCCTTGGGGCAGCTGCATGCTGCCTTAAACAGTCAGCTTTGGGGGAGCTTGGAGGTGTGCTGTGTCTCTCTCCTTATAACGGCAGATCACCGTACTTGTTAGGGGCGAGCCGCGCTCGTTCTCTGCCTTTTATGTGTTCCTGGGCTAGAGATACGAGCAAGTGTGCAATGCATGCTGGGTGGCGCTCTGGGCATGTGCAGAGCTGCCCGGCCAATCGGGGGGGAGGAGCAAGCCTTAAGGGAGCCAGTTTTAAAAAGTGCTTCTTCCTAAAGAAGCATCTGCTGTTACAGCTGACTGTGCTCTGTGTGCTCCAAGGCTCAAGCAGCCTCCTACACCCTCTCCTCAGGTATTCCTTGCAAATGGCAAGATTCATTCCTGCATACTAATTGCTATAACTTTTTATTCAGGACATAACATGTCTTATATTTTATTCCAGCAGGATCAAAATGCCTACCCCCTCTAAAGTTCAGCACTCGCAAAGAAGGTAGGGGAGATACTATGGAATATATACATACTATAATTCTCCTATGTTAGACTAAATCCTCACGCCTGTCTGTGCTGCTCCAGCTCCTCAGGTCTCGGTCATGGCTCTTCCCGGCAATCAGAAGATAGAAGCTCGGGAAGGAACGGTAGACACTCTTCCTCACAGGAAAATCGACGCTCCCACGGAAGAAGAGAGGCTCCTCGGTCCCGCTCTCCCTCAAGGTGTCGGCGTTCTTCGTCGCGTCAACACAGGGATACGCATCATGAACAGCCCAGGCCAGGAGGTTGCTGGGCTTTCCCTAAAAAAGCGATGGCGGGTAAGACGGCTTGTGTGGATTGCTTCAAAGAAGCGACAAAGAGCCAGGAACCTAATAAGACGGCGCTGGTATCATTAATAAAACAGGCGTTTGAGGAAACACTGAAGTCGTTTGCAATGCAACACAGGCTTCAACTGCTCCAGTGCCTTCTACTTCTCGCTCCCTGTCACTTCAAATACTTTTGGTGGCTCAGGGAATCCCAGAGGCCCATGCACTGTTGGTCTCAGATGCATCTTCTGCGGAAGAGGAGGAGATCCAGTATGATGGATTCGACTTTGCCTTGGTTCAATCCTTCGTGAAAGAGATTAGGAAGGCCTTGATGTGGGAAGATGTGGCAGAAGAACCGCAGAAGAAACAAAGGAAGTATTTCACAAACATGAAAAGGGAAGCAGGGAATTTTCCCTTCATGGAAGAGATCCAGAAAGTGATCTATGATGAGTGGAAACAATTAGATAAGAGGATGATTTCCAAGAATCGGTTCGCAAAGTTGTATCCGTTTAAACGGAGAAAGTGAAGGTTCTGGAGGAGCCTCCAGTACTTGACGCGGCACTCTTGCACCTTGCCAGACACGTAACCCTGCCACTGGATGATGCAGTATCCTTCAGGGACGTACTGGATAGGAGGGTAGATGTAGATCTTAAAAAGCTTTACACACTGGCTGGCGGAGCATGTAGGCTGTCGATGGCATTGGCCGCCATTTCTAAGGCCATGGAGGTCTGGATGCACAAAGCCGAGGGGCAAATTTGAAGCTAACAGCTTTGTTTATGGCTGAAGCATCCATCGACCTAATCAAGAATCTGGCAAAAGTTATGCTAAATGCAGTAACTGCCAGAAGAGCCCTGTGGCTGAGGCCCTGGGTGGCTGACCCAGCATCCAAGTAGGGATGGTGCAGGATACCATTCAAAGGGCCACTCCCTCTTAGGGAATAAATTAGACACGGCCATCGCAAAGGCGACTGGTGGGAAATCGGGAATTATCCCGCAGGATCAGAGGTTGCTTCATAAGAAGAACACAGCCTTCAGAAACTCGGCAAGACCTAGAGGCAGAGACGCCAGGTCCTACAGGCCAGAAAGGGAGTTTTGCCAGCAGTGGCCAAATTCTGTGACAAACCGCAAGTCTAGAAGACCAACCTCTTCCTGGGGTCAAGAACCCCAGGAGTCTTTTTGACTATCCACCGGCTCACACTTGCCAGGTAGGAGGCAGGTTATTTAGGTTCCATCACGTGTGGGCAAAAAGGATAAGAGAGCCATGGGTGATTTCGACCATCAGGTACCGCCACAGCTTTAAATTCCTCAAGCAGCCCCAACAAAGATGCCTCCAGAAAAGGGAAAACAGGATGTCTTCTGGAAGTACATACGGACCCTCCTGGATCAATAGTCGCAGTTCCTCAACAGGAGCGATTTCCGGGGTCTACTCACCTCTGTTCTTGGTTCTGAAAAAGTCAGGGACTTGGAGGCCAGTAGTAGACCTCAGGGACCTCAACAAGTCCATCAAGAAGGAGCGATTCAGGATGGAGTATCTCCAAGCAATCCTGAAGGTCATTCAACCGGAAGACTGGCTACTGTCGGTGGACCTCAGGGATGCTTACTTACACGCACCGTGGCCCCATTCTACCAGAGGTTTCTTTGGTTCGCAGTAGGACAACTTCACTATCAGTTTGTATGCCTGCCCTTTGGACTGACCACATCCCTCAGGGTATTCACGAAGATCCTGGTGGCACACCTACGATTGCAGGGAATCCGTATACATCACTATTTGGATGACATTTTACTTCTAAGCCAAGACAAGGACATGCTCCTGACACACCGGGAGACAACCTTGTTGACATTGGAAAGTTTTGGTTGGCTGATCAATCAGGAAAAGTGTCACCTCGTGCTGACTCAATTTCTGGTGTACTAAGGTGCAAAGATAGATACTTGGACGGCATCAGTGGCATTACCCAGAGACAAGATGTCCTGTATCCTGAAAACGGTGTCGGAAGCCCGAAAGAAGCCGTACCTGCCAACAATAGACTGCATGCGACTTCTCGGTATAATGATCTCAACCACTCCGATGGTCAAATGGGCTCAATAGAATTTGCGCCTCTTCCAAATGGGTCTCCTAGATCAATGAAGATCGGGGGATCTTGGTCAGAAAATCCAGATAACTCAGATCAGGGTCAACTTGGACTGGTGGTCAAGGCAGGGGAATCTTCTTCGATGTCACTCCTTATTCACCACAAGGTGGCAAATAGTCCAGTCGGATGCCAGCAGAATGGGCTGGGGAGCCCTATACAAAGACCACTGGGCCCAAGGCCATTGGACTTTTCAGGTTGCCAATGTAGTTTCCAATATATTGGAATTGAGGGCAGCCTTCCAGGCCCTCCTGGTGTTCAAGAGTCAGATTCAAGGAGAGCCCATCCTTTTGAAGCTAGACAATGTGACGGCAGTGGCTTACATCCGCAGGCAGGGAGGCACTCGCAGCAGTGCTCTCCTGAGAGAGGTGACACCGATCATGGATTGGGCTCAAACCAACTTACAGCAGTGTATGTGCCCAGTCATCTGAACACTCAAGCAGACTACCTGTCCAGAGCGGACTCGGACAACTATGAGTGGGCCCTGTCACCACAAATCTTTCGGAACCTGGTGGCATGGGCCTTCCTTCCAGAAGTGGATCTGGTTGCCTCTCCCACCAATACCAAACCAGCATGGTTCTTTGCCAAGTCCAATCACCCGCAAGCAACGGGTGGATGCCCTAAAAGCAGAATGGAATTTCAGAACGGCATATGCCTTCCCTTTTAATCCCGGTGATCCTCCTCTTTTTACGCAGTTTGCGGCAGGAGAAGGTGTCCATTCTGGCAGTAATACCAGACTGGCCGAAGAGACCTTGGTATCCTCTGCTCCTCTCTTTGAGTATCAGGGAACCACACCCTCTACCAGTAACGTCAGACCTGCTGAAGCAGGGGCCAATCTGCCACCCGGCCCCAGAGAGCCTTAAAATTGATGGCCTGGGTCTTCAGAGGCGAAGGCTAATCAGCCAGAGTCACGAGTACCCTAATGAAAGCCAGGAAAGACAGTACCAACAATGCCTATACCACTATCAGGAACCATGAATCAGACCAAGAGAGAAGTAAAGTTGAATCACACTTGTTTAATAATAATAATAATAATAATAATAAGGTAAACAGAGTAAGCGTAGTCAAAAAAGGCCAGAGTTCAGTAATCGGGTAGTCAGCCAAGCAAATGTCAGAGAGCCAGAGATAAATGTAGTAGTACAGCAAGCAGGATTAGGAGCCAGAAGGAACGTCAGCCGAGTAAGTCTTCAACAGGAACGCAGGAGAAAGTCTCTGTGATGTTGACAAAGGCGAAGGCAGAGATCAAGTGAGCTGGACGACTTTAGGTAGGCAGGACTGACGAGTAGAATCAACAACAGCTGGGTAACTGTGGAGAGAGATGGGAGCTGGTAATTAGCCGACAGTTGAGCGGCCAGCTCAGAGAAGGAAGGGTTGAGCCCAACCCTGACAACCAGAACTTGGAATAAGTTTGTGGAATTTGCATACAGACATAATTTTTTGCCAGAGTCACCAAGGGTCTGCCACATTCTGGAGTTCCTCCAGGCGGGATTGGAACTAGGCCTCTCCCCAAGCACTTTGAAGGCCCACGTGTCTGCTATCTCGGCTTTCACTGGTACCCAGTGGGCCATGGATAAGTTGGTGATCCGTTTCTTCAGAGCAGCCATCCGCCTAAGGCCGCCGAAGTCTCTAAGATTTCCAAAGTGGGACTTGCCTCTAATCTTGGATTTCCTTTCATCAGACACCTTTGCTTCTCCTGTCTCTCTATGGCATCTCTCATTGAAGACCGCCTTTCTCGTGGCAATAACTTCAGCCAGAAGGGTATCCGAGATAGCAGCAATGGGGTTTAAAGAACCCTTCCTCTCTTTCTTCCCGGATAGAGTGGTGCTTAAGCCAATGCTGGGATTCGTCCCAAAGGTAGCCTCTAGTTTCCATATAACACAGCAAATCACACTCCCAATGTTTCTCGCAGAAAACTCTCAGAATCCAAATCCAGTTGATGTGGGGTCTTCACTGAAAGCCTATGTGGACGCGACGGCTAAATTTAGAAAGTTGGACCATCTTTTCGTCATTCAGAATGGTGCTCGGAAGGGCCTGAGAGCTTCTGGTAGGGTGATAGCCTCATGGCTAGTCAAGACTATATCGTTGGCCTACAGATCTAAGGGTTTGCCTGTGCCTGAGGGGGTCACAGCGCATTCCACTAGGGGAGTCTCTACTTCCTGGGCAGTGGCAGGACAAGTGTCCTTGGAGATGATCTGCAAGGCAGCCACATGGACATACCTTCATGGCACACTATTGCGTGGAGCCAGCGGCTCTGACTACCCTAGATTTTGGCAGGAGTGTTCTGGCTTCCGCCTCCAATGTAGATTAAAAATTTTTCTCAAGCATTACCCTCCCGTGTGTCGCTAGTTAATTCCCAGCTGTGCTGACATGGAGCCGTCAGGAAAACGGAAAATTGAACTCAAATACTTACCATAATTTTCCTTTCTTGAGGAGCTCCATGGCAGCACAACACCTGCCCAGTTATGTAGTACGAGTTACAGAACGCTGAGGCTGAGGTGAGCCAAAAATTTATAGTTAAGCCCTGACTACGTAGGAGGAGGGTGGGGCCTCATCCGGCTATGCTGCCATGGGGCTCGGAAAGGAAAACTACTGTAAGTATTTGAATTCAATTTTCCGTTTTAGGGCTGTGAGTGGAACTTGTGTAAATACAAAATGCTTACTAAAAGCGTGATTAATCAAAAAAATGCAAATTTTTCTTATAACTGAATACATTCACAGTTATTAGTAATTATTTTATTGCAATATATTGATCTGTGGTTTTAATTCATCTTTGTAGGGTGAGAGTGCATTTTCCTCCTTAGGCAAAATTGTCCCTATTTGCCAAGGAAATTTTTTGCCTTCCTGTAGATTAGAACTGCTCACACGTACAAAATGGTACACTACTTCTACTCTTAATTTACTTGCTACATCAGAAAAATGTTGTTCCACCAGAGGTCCGAATCGCATGTTTACCCAATGACCCAGATCCTTCACATCACAGCCCCCCTCTTATATCCTGTTCTTACATCAGTGTCCTCAGTCCACCCTGCATACCACATTCCCCCCCCCTTTACATCACAGTCCTCCCCTTAACAGCAGTGACTTTAGCCCCCTTCACAGCAGTGTCCTCAGCCCCGCTTCACAGTATTGTTTTGAACCCCTTTCACATCACACCTCATTCATTCACAGCAGTGTCCTTTGCTCCATATCACCCCTCCCCCACAGTAGTGTACTCTGCTCTGCTCACATCAGCCACCACAGTAGCATCCATCTTTTCCCCCATCCCCCACAGTAGTATCCTCTTCCCATCTTCACATCACCTCCCCCAACAGTAGAGTCTTCCTCTGCCCTCCAAAGTAGTGTCCCCCCTCACTGTAGTGTTCTCTGACCCCCTTCACATCACCTCCCCCCACAGTAATGCTTTTAGCCCCCTTCACATCACCCCCCCCATCCCCCACAGTAATGTTTTCTGCCTCTTTACACCCCCCCCCCCCCACACACACACAGTAGAGCTCTCTGTACATTCACATCAAACATCCCCTGCTCCCCCATCCTGCAGAGCCATGTCCTCTGCCCCCTCACTCTGTGTACCGGTGTAAGGTAGCAGAGTGGAGAGCAGGAGGCAGGACAGATGGAGAGGCACAGTAGTATTGGATGGAGGGCGGAAGCTGCCAGAGTTAGCTTTGCATATTAACAAGCTGCTGATTGGTTGCCAGAACCGCTCTGTTTCCTAGCAAACAATCACCTGCTGATATATTATGTATAGAGAAGGAAAGCATTTTGCAAAGGAATTATGGTGTATACAGTGTTCAATTTATAAAACTACTTTTGTACTATTTAGAATAATTGATTTCAAAGACATATACTATTAACACATGTACAACATTTACCATGAAAATGCTAAAATGTTCAGTTAATTATTTTGATGTACTTCTTTCCCATTGAGATTTTAATGTTGTGTTTTATCATAGCTTATTTACTGGAGGGTCACAAACACCAGGAGGGCTATTAAACCTACCATCTAAGTCAGGTAAATATTTTCTTTTTTAATTTTCTGTATTTATTTTAACTACAGTGAGATTGTTTCTACCTACCAGAAGAACATCCAGTCTGTTCCCACAATTCACAAATTCAGAATGATGAAATTATGAAATTTTTATGTTTTTTGAAAAAAAAAAGTAGCCCCAAGCATATGACCAACAAATAAAAGCACTCCAGCTTTTCAATGCTGTCATATGGAACACTACACTCTTTCTTTTATTATAGACAGCAAAAATGAAATCATCCCCAGAAAGCAGTCAGGAACTGAATGGTGCACCCTCTACCTAATTCTGTCATATTATCTAATAAAGGTGTACCCTTTGCATATAATTACATAGTTACATATTTATTAAGGTTGAATAGGACGCATTGCATTGCCTTAGATTTTTCAATATTAAATCTTATTTGCCATGTAGTTGCTAGGGATGAGCTTGATGTTCGGGTCGAACATAAGTTCAACTCAAACATCGGGTGTTTGCTCGTTCACTGAACAGCGAATATTATGGGGCGTTCGTGGAAAATTTGAGCGCCGCGGAGCGCCCCATAATGCACTGAGAGATCATAGTGGATTGCTGTGTGATGATTGGCAAAAGCATGCACCTAACCTGCAAGCTTTGGGCAATCCCAGTGCCCTCTGCTAAGAGAGCCATAATTAGCCAAAGGCGGGGTGCCTTTGGCCAATCATGGCTCAGGGGGACTAAAGTCCACGTCCCACACTATATAATGCTGCTTACACGTCGGCCGTGTGTAGTGTTGTTGGCGTGGACAGGCAGGCAGGTTATTCAGTTAGTAGCAGTTTATTTGATATATATATATATATATATATATATATATATATATATATATATATATATATATATATATATATCTACAGTCAGTCTAGTATATACAGGTATATACATATACTCTGCATTTAGCATAGACTATATATTCAGTGTTTACTCGATATTTAGGTCAGTGCAAGCAGTGTATTAATAATAACAATATATATATATATATATATATATATATATATATATATATATATATATATATTACATATATAGATATATTCGCTGCATCCAGTGTAACCTATATCTACAGTGCATTCTGGTCTTCAGGTCTGGTATGGATATTAATGGGAACCCTGCACCAAAATTTTTTTTAAAAAATGGCATAGGGGTCCCCCCACAATCCATACCAGGCTCTTTAGGTCTGGTATGGATTTTAAGGGGAAACCTGACCCAAAATGTTTGTAAAAATGGCGTAGGGGTCCCCCCAAAAATCCATACCAGACCTTTATTTGAGCACGCAACCTGGCAGGCCGCAGGAAAAGAGGGGGGATGAGAGAGCGCCCCCCCTCATGAACTGTACCAGGTCACATGCCCTCAACATGGGGAGGATGCTTTGGGGTCCCCAAAAAACACCTTGTCCCTATGTTGATAGAGACATAGGCCTCATCCCCACAACCCTTGCCCGGTGGTTGTGTGGGTCTGTGGGCGGGGGGCTTATCAGAATCTGGAAGCCCCCATTAACAAGGGGACCCCCAGATCCTGACCCCCCCATGTCAATGGGTATCGGGTACATTGTACCCCTACACATTTACCAAAAAAAAGTGTCAAAATGTTAAAAATAACAATAGACAATTTGGGAGCCCTTTATTAAAAAATTTAAACTGTCCTGCGATGTCCATTTATCTTCGATCACAGCGTCTGGCAACCCGATAAAAAAAAAAAGGAACATCAGAGGGGGGCAGGGTCACCCGCTTACGTTACCAGGTGGCCCCGCTCTCAGCTATATAAGAGCTGTCATTGCAGAGAGCCTGCAGTTAGCGGAAGCCTCCCATGGAGGCGGAATTCTTTCCAATTTTTTTTTACTGGGTGATCGAAGATGAATGGACATCGCAGGAAAGTTTTTTATTGTCCCAAATTGTCTACTGTCATTTTTAACATTTTGACACTTTTTTGGTGAATGAGTAGGGGTACAATGTAGGGATACCCATTCACATGGGGGGGTCGGGATCTGGGGGTCCTCTTGTTAAAGGGGGCTTCCAAATTCTGATAAGCTCTCTGCCCGCAGACCCCCACAACCACCGGGCAAGGGTTGTGGGGATGAGGCCCTTGTCCCCATCAACATGGGGACCCCAAAGCATCCTCCCCGTGTTGATGGCATATAGCCTGGTAAGGTTCAGGGAGATGCTCTCTCGTCTCCCCCTCTTTTCCTGCAGCCTGCCAGGTTGCATGCTCGGATTAGGGTCTGGTATGGATTTTTGGGGGAACCTATGCCCTTTTTTTAACATTTTGGTGCAGGGTTCCCCTTAATATCCACATTAGACCTGAAGGGCCTGTTATGGATTTTGGGGGGACCCCCACGCAATTTTGTTTAATATGGGTGCGGGGTTCCCCTTAATATCCATACCAGACTCAAAGGGCCTGTTAATGGACTGGGGGGGAACCCATGCCGTTTTTTTCAATGATTTTTATCTATATTGCCGGGACCTGACAATACATTACAGCCGCGAGTAGTTTTAAATGACATTTTTTCCTTTAGAAATATAATTTTGCTACAGTAATGTTATAAACATGGGAAAGATGCGCTACTTTACAGGCATACTAAGGACACCCCCCTGGCACAATATTTAAAGGAATATTTCATTTTTATTGTTTCACTTAAAGCATTATTAAAATCACTGCTCCTGCAAAAACAGCCATTTTTAAAACTTTTTTTGCATTGATACATGTCCCCTGGAGTAGGAACCGGGTCCCCAAACACTTTTTATGGCAATAACTTGCATATAAGCCTTTAAAATTAGCACTTTTGATTTTTCATGTTCGTGTCCTATAGACCTTAATGGCATTCGCGTGTTCGTATAAATGTTTTGCCTGTTTGCAAGTTCTGGTTTAAACCAAACCCGGTGGGGGGGGGGGGTGTTTGGCTCATCCCTAGTGTACAGTTTCTACTACACTTCTGGTGGTGTAGATAGTATAAAATACAGTGCAGCCATTGTACAGTTTCTAATACAGTGCAGGTGGTGTACACAGTATCTAATACAGTATGTACAGTTTCTAGTACACATCTGGTGGTGTACACAGTATCTAATACAGTGTGTACAGTTTCTACTACACTTCTGGTGGTGTACACAATACAGTGCATCTGTAGTACAGTTTCTAATACAGTGCAGGTTGTGTACACAGTATCTAATACAGTGTACAGTTTCTACTACACTTCTGGAGGTATACACAGTACACAATACAGTGCAGCTGTAGTACAGTTTCTAATACAGTGCAGGCGGTGTACACAGTATCTAATACAGTGTGTACAGTCTCTAGTACACTTCTGGTGGTGTACACAGTATCTAATACAGTGTGTACAGTTTCTACTACACTTCTGGTGGTGTACACAATACTGTGCAGCTGTAGTACAGTTTCTAATACAGTGCAGGCAGTGTACACATTATCTAATACAGTGTGTACAGTTTCTGCTACACTTCTGGTCATGTCCACACTACACAATACAGTGCAGCTGTAGTACAGTTTCTAATACAGTGCAGGCGGTGTACACAGTATCTAATACAGTGTACAGTTTATACTACACTTCTGGTGGTATATACAGTACACAATACAGTGCTGCTCTAGTACAGTTTCTAATACAGTACAGGCAGTGTACACAGTATTTAATACAGTGTGTACAGTTTCTACTACACTTCTGGTGGTGTACACAGTACACAATACAGTGCAGCTGTAAGTTCAGCAGTAGTATAGTTTCTACTACTTTTCTGGTGGTGTACACCGTATCTAATACAGTGTGTACAGTTTCTGCTACACTTCTGGTGTTGTACACAGTACACAATACAGTGCAGCTGTAGTACAGTTTCTAATACAGTGCAGGCAGTGTTCACAGTATCTAATACAGTGTGTACAGTTTCTACTACAATTCTGGTGGTGTACACAATACAGTGCAGCCGTAGTACAGTTTCTAATACAGTGCAGGTGGTGTACACAGTATCTAATACAGTGTGTACAGTTTCTACTACACTTCTGGTCATGTCCACACTACACAAAACAGTGCAGCTGTAGTACAGTTTCTAATACAGTGCAGGTTGGGTACACAGTATCTAATACAGTGTACAGTTTCTACTACACTTCTGGAGGTATACACAGTACACAATACAGTGCAGCCATAGTACAGTTTCTAATATAGTGCAGGCGGTGTACACAGTATCTAATACAGTGTGTACAGTCTCTAGTACACTTCTGGTGGTGTACACAGTATCTAATACAGTGTGTACAGTTTCTACTACACTTCTGGTGGTGTACACAATACAGTGCAGCTTTAGTACTGTTTCTAATACAGTGCAGGCGGTGTACACATTATCTAATACAGTGTGTACAGTTTCTGCTACACTTCTGGTTATGTCCACACTACACAATACAGTGCAGCTGTAGTACAGTTTCTAATACAGTGCAGGCGGTGTACACAGTATCTAATACAGTGTACAGTTTATACTACACTTCTGGTGGTATATACAGTACACAATACAGTGCTGCTGTAGTACAGTTTCTAATACAGTACAGGCAGTGTACACAGTATTTAATACAGTGTGTACAGTTTCTACTACACTTCTGGTGGTGTACACAGTACACAATACAGTGCAGCTGTAAGTGCAGCAGTAGTACAGTTTCTACTACTTTTCTGGTGGTGTACACAGTATCTAATACAGTGTGTACAGTTTCTGCTACACTTCTGGTGTTGTACACAGTACATAATACAGTGCAGCTGTAGTACAGTTTCTAATACAGTGCAGGCAGTGTTCACGGTATCTAATACAGTGTGTACAGTTTCTACTACAATTCTGGTGGTGTACACAATACAGTGCAGCCGTAGTACAGTTTCTAATACAGTGCAGGTGGTGTACACAGTATCTAATACAGTGTGTACAGTTTCTACTACACTTCTGGTGGTATACACAGTACACAATACAGTGCAGACGTAGTACAGTTTCTAATACAGTGCAGGCGGTGTACACAGTATCTAATACAGTGTGTACAGTTTCTACTACACTTCTGGTGGTGTACGCAGTATACAATACAGTGCAGCTGTAAGTGCAGCAGTAGTACAGTGTCTACTACTTTTCTGGTGGTGTGCACAGTATCTAATACTGTATGTACAGTTTCAACTACATTTCTGGTGGTGTACACAGCACACAATACAGTGCAGCCGTAGTACAGTTTCTACTACTTTTCTGGTGGTGTACACAGTATACAATACAGTGCAGCTGTAAGTGCAGCAGTAGTACAGCTTCTACTTCTTTTTCTGTTGGTGTACACAGTATCTAATATAGTGTGTACAGTTTCTACTACACTTCTGGTGGTGTACACAATATAAAATACAGTGCAGCCGTTGTACAGTTTCTAATGCAGTGCAGGCCATGTACACAGTATCTAATACAGTGTGTACAGTTTCTAATACACTTCAGGTGGTGTACACAGTATCTAATACAGTGTAGTGTGGTGTTGCAAAACAAAAAATACATAATTTCTGGAAGGCCACCAAGGAGAGGCAGACACTCACAGGCCACTAAAAGAGGGCAAGCAGCCTCTGTGTCTTCAGTCAACAGTGATGGTTGTGGACATGCAGCATCCTCTGCAGGTGGCCGTGGGGCACGCTTGTCCTTTGTTTCTGCTGTTGGCTGTGTTATTGAGCCACAACATGCAGAAGAGTTGTTGGAGTGGATAACAAAGCTGTCCTCATCCTCTGTCACCCATGCTCAGAGTAGTTTGCCTTCCAACGCAGCTGCCAAAGCAGCCTATTCCACCGTCTCCTTGTCAACAGTCACTCCTTCCGTAGCCCCACCATCATGCACAGAGGAGTCCCCAGAATTATTCGACCACACTGTTGGGTACATGCTGCTGGAGGTTGCGCAATGATTTGAAGGCTCCGATGTTGGTTCCCAGGTTGGGGAAGGGAGTAACGTGAGCCTAGAGAGGAGAGTTGCCACAGAAGGACAAGAAACTGGCAGTCATGTTCCCCCAGCTGCAGCATACTACTAAGTTTGCTCCAGTGACTAGGAGGGAGGGGATGATGAGGTCACTGACTGTACTTGGGTGCCTGAGAGAAGAGAGTAGGAGGAGGCACAATGCCAATAAGGTAAGATATTCTCTAGGAGGCAGCTTAAGGGCAGCCACCCTATTGCATCGCACCGCATAGCTTTACAGGTGCTGGGAGCTGCTGACTCCCCGCTGTTAAAAGTTCCTTGGTGTGGGCCTTTTTTGACACGTGTGCAGCAGATCGCACCATTGCTGTTTGCAACCTATGTCTGAAGCAGATCAAGCATGGCCAGAACAGCACCTGCTTGGGCACCACATGCTTGATCAGAAATATGAGGACCTGCTATGTAGTTTGTTGGCAACAGCACTTGAAAAACACACATCAAAGAAAAAGGCGGACTTCTTCTTGCTCCTCATCTGGGATCGCCAACCCTACTATACCTCCAGTCCTCTCAAAAACCTGCACTGAGAGAAATTAAGGTATAGCAATAGGTGTTCCAAGTACTTGCAGCCAATCTGCTAGCAGTACACCACCATCTGATTTTAGCAGGCAAATTTCCCTACCGCTTGCTGAACCGTAAAAAGAAATTTGGTCCCAGCCATCCACATGCTCAGCATCTAAATGCTAGCTTGGCCAAATTGCTGGCACTGCAACTGCTGCTTTTTCAGCCGGTAGACTCTGCCCCCTTTCATGAATTTGTGGAATGTGCTGTACCTCAGTGGCAGGTTCCAAAATGCCATTTCCTTTCACAGAAGGCCTTTCTGGCTCTGTACGGCATGTGGAAGACAATATTTTGGCCTCGTTGGACAGGGAGGTCAGCAGTAAGGTTCATATTACCGCTGACTCATGGCCCAGCAGGCATGGGCAGGGACGTTACCTTTCCTTCACGGTGCACTTGGTAACTCTGCTGGCAGCTGAGAAGGATGCAGGACAGGGTTCAGTGTTGTTGGAGCTTGTTCTGCCACCACACCTCCAAAATGCTAGTGGTGATTCTGCCACAGCTCTCTCCTCCACCCCCACGTCCTCTTCTTCTTCTTCCTCTATGGCCTCTTCTGCAGATTTGTCCTCTGAACCAGCGGTGCTCTGTAAGCCTTCAAGAGCTATGCAAGCAGTCAGGCTAAAAGATGCCATGCAGTGCTTAAATTGGTCTGCCTAGGGGACAGGAGCCACACTGGGGCAGGGATTCTGTCAGCTCTGCAGGGGCAGGCTCAGAGGTGGTTGACGCCACGCGAGCTTCAGCCAGCAATGGTTGTATGCGACAATGGCACCAATTGTCTTGGATAAACACACTATACTCTTGCGCTAATAAGTGCCCATTTAAGTCTAATGGTATAATGCAGGTTAAAATAACCCATGTCTCCCCCTTTCTCCCCCCCGTCCTCATCTCAGCATCACTGCCACCGAGCAGTTCACTGCTTCTTTTATTCACACACAAACAGGAAGCCACAAACTGGAGGGCTTGCCTCCAACAGCCAATCACCTCCTACACAGGATGTGACCTCACAGGATATGACCAAATAAGGATGTAACAACACAGGATGTGAATGTCAACACAGGAAAAATGAATTTATACAACAACCAATACAAAACAATGACTAGGGGAGTCTTATGGGCGTGATTGAGCGGGGGCAGTGCATACAATCTTCAGCCCCCTGTCTTTGTATCACAGGAAGCCAGAGATCATGAACACTTCTCCCAACCACAACGATTCAAAGAATACCGTTCTTATCATTTGTTCGTGAATAAAGATGGGCTCAGGCGTGTTCGCACACTCCACGCACAGAGCCCGCCAGGAAGTCGGCATGGCGCTGCGCTAATCACAGGCAGTGTGACATTTTCCCGATGTGCTGCTGCAGAGATCAGGAAATGTCTCACTGCCTGTGATTAGCACAGCACCGTGCCAACTTCCTGGTGGGCTCTGCCCATGAAGTGTGCGAACACGCCCGAGCCCATCCTTATTCCTGAATCCTTATTCTGCGTTGTTCAGAGAACAGACTATACTACTGTCTCTGTGGATGAGAGATTATCTGTAGGTGTATGCTCATGGCACCACAAACATGTTGACCAGGCATACAGGGGTGACACAAGCGCACACCTGCTAAACCAATATCTTTGCAGAGCGAACAAATCCCCCCAGGCAACCTTTCTGTGCATCGCACAGAGGCCCCTCGCTAGCGGACATGCCCCCACTCCGCAAACACTTCTCTACATCCCCAAGGAGCTTTCCACTACCAAGCGGATCTAAACCAGCATCAGTCTACACCAGTCAGCTCTTTAAAGCGGGTTGCGGGAGTACTAACACTGGGAGACACTTTGACAATACATATTAAAATACACACATTTATTGACATTTATTTATTGACATATTAAAATACATCTTCATAAAATTTCCACATCACAACCTTCTCTCCACCCGCCGACAGAGACACTTGACCCATGTTCCATGTTTGGCACATGTCCTGAATTTTGTGGTGCAGCGGTTCTTGAGCAGGTACCCAGGCTTACAGAATCTCCTGAGGCAGGCCAGAAAAGTCGGTGGTCATTTGTGCCGGTCATACAATGCCAGTGCTCGGCTGGCTGACATTCAAAGGGAATGCAACCTGCCCACAAACCACTTCATTTGTGACATGCCCACCAGGTGGAACTCAATGTTGGCAATGCTGCAGCGGCTGCACACACAGCAGAGGGTCATCAATGAATACCTGTGTGAGTATGGCACCAGGACAGGGTCAGGGGAGCTAGGCTTTTTTTCACCGCACCAGTGTCTTTTGATCAAGGATGCATTCACTGTCCTGTCACCATTTGAGGAGGCCACAAAGATGGTGAGCAACGACAATACATACATCAGTGACACTGTCCCTCTAGTCTTCCTGCTGGAGCACACACTTTGTGGAATCATGGACAGGGCACTTGAGGCAGAACAGCGGGAGGAAGAGGAGGACTTCCTTTCCTCATGAGGTGCCCTTTATCCAGATAGCATTCCTGCAGGCTCACCAAACACACAGGAAGAAGAGGAGGAGGAGGAGGAGTAGGAGGAGGATTGTGTCAGCATGGATGTAGAGGATAACACTTGGCAGCAGTCTGCAAAGGATGGCTTTCAGTCCCCAGAAACCCAAGGAGTTGTACGTGGCTGGGAGGAGGTAGTTATGGATCATGTGATCCTTGATGACACAGAGGACTCAGAATCGAATGCCTCTGCAAACTTACTCTGCATGGCCTCCCTGATTCTGCAAAGCCTGCGAAAGGACCCTAGGATTCGTGGTATCAAGGAGAGGGATCATTACTGGCTGGCAACCCTTCTTGATCCACGCTACAAGGGTAAGGTTGCAGAACTCATCCTGCCTTCGCAGAGGGGGCAGAGGATGAAACGTCTTCAGGAGGCCTTGAAGAAAGGTTTGTGCAACGCATTTCCAGACCCTGGGAGGTTACCATTTCCTGGTCCTGGACAACGTGTTGCTGAGGCTTCGTTCAATCAGAGGAAGAGTGGTGGAGAAGGTGACCGGCTGATCGATGCCTTTAAACATTTTTCAGTCCTCAGCACCAAGGTCTGATCGGTTTAAGCAACCTTCGCCAGCGTCTGCATTACATGGTGCAGGAATATCTAAGGGCAAGAGCAGACTTGGAGACCTTTCCAACAGAGCATCCACTGGGTTACTGAGTCTTGAGGATGGACCACTAGCCAGAACGTGCTCAATATGCAATTTAGCTACTGGCCTGTCCTGCATCTAGCATGCTTTCTGAACGCACATTCAGTGCTGCTGGAGGGTTTGTAACAGATCAAAGAGTGCGCCTGTCCACAGACTCTGTTGATAGGCTCACATTCATAAAAATGAATCAGTTTTGGATCAGCAACTATGAAGCACCTGATGCTGATGTAACTAATTGAATTTGCTATGGATGTGGGATCCCTTGAAGACTGTCTATGATAACTATCCTATTCCTCCTCAATCTTGATGATGCTAGCTTCCAACAATATTTTTGGTTTAGGGCACCACCACCACCACCCAAGGCCCAATTTTTCTGCCCCTGTTTAACAGGGGCATTAATTACAATTTTTGATCTAATATTTCACAGCAGGGCCCGTTCCTGCACCCAACAAGAGTAATTGTGAGGGCTTACAGTGTTCTGGTACCACCAACACCTAATGCCGCGTACACACGATCAGACTTTCTGGCATACTTGGTCCGGCACACTTTCCGACGGACTTTGTCCGCCAGGTGCGCCGGACTTTAAAACGGACGGACTTGCCCACACACGACCGGACTTTCCGGCGGGCTAAGTCTGCCCGTCTTTCCGACTGACTTTTGCCGGAGTTACGGCGGACTTTCAGAATGAACGGACTTGCCCACAGACAGACAAGTCCGTTCATTTTGAACGTGACTCAGGTGCGATGGGACTAGAAAAGGAAGTCAATCTTGCCGCTTTTATCGGCGAGATTGACACCATGCGAGCCCCGTCGCGGGTCATACCAGGCCCTTAGGTCTAGCATGGATTATAAAGGGAAGCCCCACGCCGAAAAAACGACGTGGGGTCCCCCCTAAAATCCATACCAGACCCCGATCCGAGCACGCAGCCCGGCCGGTCAGGAAAGGGGGTGGGGACGAGTGAGCACCCCCCCTCCTGAACCGTACCAGGCTGCATGCCCTCAACATGGAGGGTGGGTGCTTTGGGGGAGGGGGCGCCCTGCGGGGCTCCCCCACCCCAAAGCACCTTGTCCCCATGTTGATGAGGACAAGGGTCTCTTCCCGACAACCCTGGCCGTTGGTTGTTGGGGTCTGTGGGGGGGCTTATCGTAATCCGGGAGCCCCCTATAATAAGAGGGCCCCCAGATCCCGGCCCCCCACCCTATGTGAATGAGTATGGGGTACATGGTACCCCTACCCATTCACCTAGGGAAAAAGTGTCAATAATAAAACACACTACACAGGTTTTTAAAATAATTTTGGGGGTCCCTCCGGTTCCTCTTCTCCCGGCGTCCGGTTAGTTCTTCTCCGCCCTCTCCAGCCTCTTCTCCCGGTGTTCCAGTTCTTCGGCCGGCTCCTCCGCTGTCTTCAAGCCGCTCTCTTGCCAGCGGAGGTCCGGACTTCTGGGCTTCTTGTCTTCTTCCCTCTTCTCTTCTCCAGATGTTGACACGATGCTCTCTCTGGCTGGAATGCTCTCTGAGGGCTCCGTTGTGACTTATATAGGCGGAGACCCCGCCCCCTTATGATGTCACAGTCCCTGGGCATGCTGGGACTGTGACGTTTTAGGGAGCGTGGTCACCGGGTGATGTTGAAATTCCGATCGTCTGTACCAATTCCGACGCGCAAAATTCATACGCATGCTCAGAAACAATTCGACGCATGCTCAGAAGCATTGAACTTCATTTTCTCGGCTCGTCATAGTGTATGTCACTACATTCTTGACGATCAAAAGTTCAGAGAACTTTTGTGTGACCGTGTGTATGCAAGCCAAGCTTGAGCGGAATTCCATTGGATAAACCATCCAAGATTTTTCTGATGGAAATTCCGCTCGTGTGTACGGGGCATTACATTTCTTATTGCATTCTTTGTAGTGTTGGAATCCCCACGGTGACCCTTTGGCTTTATATTTTTTTAAAGGACAGTTTTTTCCTCATTAATAGGGATGAGCCGAACACCCCCCTGTTCGGTTCGCACCAGAACATGCGAACAGGAAAAAAATTCGTTCGAACATGCGAACACCGTTAAAGTCTATGGGACACGAACATGAATAATCAAAAGTGCTAATTTTAAAGGCTAATATGCAAGTTATTGTCAATAAAAGTGTTTGGGGACCTGGGTCCTGCCCCAGGGGACATGAATCAATGCAAAAAAAAGTTTTAAAAACGGCCGTTTTTTCAGGAGCAGTGATTTTAATAATGCTTAAAGTCAAGCAATAAAAGTGTAATATCCCTTTAAATTTAGTACCTAGGGGGTGTCTATAGTATGCCTGTAAAGGGGCGCATGTTTCCTGTGTTTAGAACAGTCTGACAGCAAAATGACATTTTGAAGGAAAAAACACATTTAAAACTACCGCGGCTATTGCATTGCCGACAATACACATAGAAGTTCATTGATAAAAACGGCATGGGAATTCCCCACAGGGGAACCCCGAACCAAAATAAAAAAAAAAAAAATTGATGTGGGGGTCCCCCTAAATTCCATACAAGGCCCTTCAGGTCTGGTATGGATATTAAGGGGAACCCCAGCCAAAATTTAAAAAAAAAATTGACGTGGGGTTCCCCCTAAATTCCATACCAGACCCTTCAGGTCTGGTATGGATTTTAAGGGGAACCCCGCGCCAAAAAAAAAAAAAAAACGGCGTGGGGTCCCCCTAAAAATCCATACCAGACCCTTATCCGAGCACGCAACCTGGCAGGCCGCAGGAAAAGAGGGGGGGACGAGAGTGCGCCCCCCCCCCCCTCCTGAACCGTACCAGGCCACATGCCCTCAACATTGGGAGGGTGCTTTGGGGTAGCCCCCCAAAACACCTTGTCCCCATGTTGATGAGGACAAGGGCCTCATCCTCACAACCGTGGCCGGTGGTTGTGAGGGTCTGCGGGCGGGGGGCTTATCGGAATCTGGAAGCCCCCTTTAACAAGGGGACCCCCAGATCCCGGCCCCCCCCCTGTGTGAAATGGTAAGGGGGTACTTACCCCTACCATTTCACTAAAAAACTGTCAAAAATGTTAAAAATGACAAGAGACAGTTTTTGACAATTCCTTTATTTAAATGCTTCTTCTTTCTTCCTTCATCTTCTTCTTCTTCTGGTTCTTCTGGCTCTTCTGGTTCTTCCTCCGGCGTTCTCGTCCAGCATCTTCTCCGCGGCGTCTTCTATCTTCTTCTCCTCGGGCCGCTCCGCACCCATGGCATGGGGGGGAGGCTCCCGCTCTTCTCTTCATCTTCTTCTCTTCTTCATCTTCTTCTTCATCTTCTTCTTCATCTTCTTCTTCTTCTTCTTCTTCTCTTCTTCCTTCTTCTCTTCTTCATGTCTTCTGCGGGCCGCTCCGCAGCCATGCTGTGGCATGGAGGGAGGCTCCCGCTATGTGACGGCGTCTCTTCGTCTGACGGTTCTTAAATAACGGGGGGCGGGGCCACCCGGTGACCCCGCCCCCCTCTGACGCACGGTGACATGACGGGACTTCCCTGTGGCATTCCCCGTGACGTCACAGGGAAGTCCCGTCATGTCACCGTGCGTCAGAGGGGGGCGGGGTCACCGGGTGGCCCCGCCCCCCGTTATTTAAGAACCGTCAGACGAAGAGACGCCGTCACACAGCGGGAGCCTCCCACCATGCCAGCATGGCTGCGGAGCGGCCCGGAGAAGACAGGAAGAAGAGAAGAAGGAAGAAGAGAAGAAGAAGAAGAAGAAGATGAAGAAGAAGATGAAGAAGAGAAGAAGATGAAGAGAAGAGCGGGAGCCTCCCCCCCATGCCATGGGTGCGGAGCGGCCCGAGGAGAAGAAGATAGAAGACGCCGCGGAGAAGATGCTGGACGAGAACGCCGGAGGAAGAACCAGAAGAGCCAGAAGAACCAGAAGAAGAAGAAGATGAAGGAAGAAAGAAGAAGCATTTAAATAAAGGAATTGTCAAAAACTGTCTCTTGTCATTTTTAACATTTTTGACAGTTTTTTAGTGAAATGGTAGGGGTAAGTACCCCCTTACCATTTCACACAGGGGGGGGGCCGGGATCTGGGGGTCCCCTTGTTAAAGGGGGCTTCCAGATTCCGATAAGCCCCCCGCCCGCAGACCCTCACAACCACCGGCCACGGTTGTGAGGATGAGGCCCTTGTCCTCATCAACATGGGGACAAGGTGTTTTGGGGGGCTACCCCAAAGCACCCTCCCAATGTTGAGGGCATGTGGCCTGGTACGGTTCAGGAGGGGGGGGGGGCCGCACTCTCGTCCCCCCCTCTTTTCCTGCGGCCTGCCAGGTTGCGTGCTCGGATAAGGGTCTGGTATGGATTTTTAGGGGGACCCCACGCCGTTTTTTTTTTTTTTTTTGGCGCGGGGTTCCCCTTAAAATCCATACCAGACCTGAAGGGTCTGGTATGGAATTTAGGGGGAACCCCACGTCAATTTTTTTTTTTAATTTTGGCTGGGGTTCCCCTTAATATAAATACCAGACCTGAAGGGCCTTGTATGGAATTTAGGGGGACCCCCACATCAATTTTTTTTTTTTTTTTTTTGGTTCGGGGTTCCCCTGTGGGGAATTCCCATGCCGTTTTTATCAATGAACTTCTATGTGTATTGTCGGCAATGCAATAGCCGCGGTAGTTTTAAATGTGTTTTTTCCTTCAAAATGTCATTTTGCTGTCAGACTGTTCTAAACACAGGAAACATGCGCCCCTTTACAGGCATACTATAGACACCCCCCAGGTACGAAATTTAAAGGGATATTACACTTTTATTGTTTGACTTTAAGCATTAATAAAATCACTGCTCCTGAAAAAACGTCCGTTTTTAAAACTTTTTTTTGCATTGATCCATGTCCCCTGGGGCAGGACCCGGGTCCCCAAACACTTTTTATGACAATAACTTGCATATAAGCCTTTAAAATTAGCACTTTTGATTTCTCCCATAGACTTTTAAAGGGTGTTCCGGGCATTCGAATTTGCCGCGAACACCCCAAATTGTTCGCTGTTCAGCGAACTTGCGAACAGCCAATGTTCGAGTAGAACATGAGTTCGACTCGAACTCGAAGCTCATCCCTACTCATTAATATGCCCCTTTAGTCTAGAATTCAGCCACCTAGTTTTAACTTTAGTTATTTTATATTTGTTGCCAATTGGAATGCACTTGTCAATGCCATTATTTAATACGGCACTCCCATTTTTCCTCAGTGTTGGTTGCTTCTAGAATTTGATCCCATTCAATATTGGGTAGTATGGAGCACAGTTTAGTAAAGTTTGCTCTTTTGAAATTTAGTGTTCTTGTACTACCCTTGTGTCCCCTTTTCCTATGATTTACATGAATTATTCTGTGATCGCTATTTCCTAAGTTATTCCTTGGCTCCACATCTGCAGTCAGATTTGCATTGTTGGTAGGTCTAGCAGAGCATTATTTCTTGTTGGGGCTTCCACAAATTGACACATGAAATTGTCCTAAAAAGACATTTAAGAAATGACGAGCCTTAAATGACTGAGCAGTTCCACCTGCCCAGTCAATATATGAATAATGAAATTCCTCCATGATAATAGCACTGCCTTGCTTTGCCACCAGGAAAGACAGAGAGAGGTTGGAGATCTGAACGCATGGCTAAAGACCTGATGTAAAAGGAATGGATTTGGGTTACAAAAGCACTGGGCTGACTTTTTATTGGGGTACAACCTTTATGCTACAGATGACTTGCACCCAAATGGAAGGTGGGCTGCTGTGCTGGGGGAGAGGTTTTTAGGAAGGCTGGAAGAGAATTTAAACTAGGATTGAGGGAGGAGGGTACCACTGGATTGACATAGGACCAATGCAATGCCTATATTTAAAAAGGGACCAAAGTCTTTACCAAGTAACTACAGACTGGTTAGTTTAACTTTTATATAGTCAGGAAGATACTTAAGAGTTTAGGGACCAAATAATATTTTAAGCAATAGTCAGCATGGATTCACAAAAGACTAAAGTTGTCAAACAAAACTGATTTCTTTTTATGAGGAGATAAGCGGAAATTTTAGGCAAAGGAGTCACTGTGTATGTAGTATACTTGAATTTTGTCAAAGTGTTTGACACAGTTCCCCACATGTGGCTAATGTGTAAATTAAAGTTTACAGGCTTAGAAAATTCAGTTTGTAAATGGATAGAAAACTGGCTAAAAGACCATATTCAGAGAATAGTGATTAACTGTTCCTTGCCCGGCTGTCATTTTACAACATCATTTGACACAATTTCTCACACATGGCTTGTTGGCAGGGCCACTTCGCCTTGCAAGTGGGGGTACCTTTCACCATGCATACACTCATCAATGCTCAGGACCAGGCGGGGGCTGTATTTACAGTGGGGACGGAAAGTATTCAGACCCTCTTAAATTTTTCACTCTTTGTTATATTGCAGCCATTTGCTAAAATCATTTAAGTTCTTTTTTTTTCCTCATTAATGTATACACAGCACCCCATATTGACAGAAAAACACAGGATTGTTGACATTTTTGCAGATTTATTAAAAAAGAAAAACTGAAATATCACATGGCCCTAAGTATTCAGACCCTTTGCTCAGTATTTAGTAGAAGCACCCTTTTGATCTAATACAGCCATGAGTCTTTTTGGGAAAGATGCAAGAAGTTTTTCACACCTGGATTTGGGGATCCTCTGCCATTCCTCCTTGCAGATCCTCTCCAGTTCTGTCACGTTGGATGGTTAACATTGGTGGACAGCCATTTTTAGGTCTCTCCAGAGATGCTCAATTGGGTTTAAGTCAGGGCTCTGGCTGGGCCATTTAAGAACAGTCACCGAGTTGTTGAGAAGCCACTCCTTCATTATTTTAGCTGTGTGCTTAAGGCCATTGTCTTGTTGGAAGGTAAACCTTAGGCCCAGTCTGAGGTACTGAGCACTCTGGAGAAGGTTTTCATCCAGGATATCCCTGTACTTGGCCGCATTCATCTTTTCCTCGATTGCAACCAGTCGTCCTGTCCCTGCAGCTGAAAAACACCCCCCAGCATGCTGCTGCCACCACCATGCTTCACTGTTGGGACTGTATTGGACGGGTGATGAGCAGTGCCTGGTTTTCTCCACACATACCGCTTAGAATTAAGGCCAAAAAGTTCTATCTTGGTCTCATCAGACCAGAGAATCCTATTTCTCACCATCTTGGAGTCCTTCAGGTGTTTTTTAGCAAACTCCATGCAGGCTGTCATGTGTCTTGCACTGAGGAGAGGCTTCCGTCGGGCCACTCTGCCAAAAAGCCCCGACTGGTGGAGGGCTGCAGTGATGGTTGACTTTCTACAACTTTGTCCCATCTCCCGACTGCATCTCTGGAGCTCAGCCACAGTGATCTTTGGGTTCTTCTTACCTCTCTCATCAAGGCTCTTCTCCCCGGATAGCTCAGTTTGGCCGGACGGCCAGCTCTAGGAAGGGTTCTGGTCACCCAAAACGTCTTCCATTTAAGGATTATGGAGGCCACTGTGCTCTTAGGAACCTTAAGTGCAGCAGAAATGTTTTTGTAACCTTGGCCAGATCTGTGCCTTGCCACAAATCTGCCTCTGAGCTCTTCGGGCAGTTTCTTTGACCTCATGATTCTCAATTGCTCTGACATGCACTGTGAGCTGTAAGGTCTTATATTGACAGGTGTGTGGCTTTCCTAATCAAGTCCAATCAGTATAATCAAACACAGCTGGACTCAAATGAAAGTGTAGAACCATCTCAAGGATGATCAGAAGAAATGGACAGCACCTGAGTTAAATATATGAGCGTCACAGCAAAGGGTCTGAATACTTAGGACCATGTGATATTTCAGTTTTTCTTTTTTATTAAATCTGCAAAAATGTCAACAATTCTGTGTTTTTCTCTCAATATGGGGTGCTGTGTGTGCATTAATGAGGAAAAAAATGAACTTAAATGGTTTTAGCAAATGGCTGAAATATAACAAAGAGTGAAAATTTAAGGGGCCTGAATACTTTCCGTCCCCACTGTATGTGAGAGTCAAACATTAAAGTAGTTCCCCAACTTAGAGATGAGCCATGTTACTGTGTGCAATAATTCATTAAACAGTCCCTCTGCAAAATGCTGTCCTGTGCCACTACACACTGTTGTCCGATGTATGTTGCATTTAGGAAGGACACCGCTGAACCCAGGCCCTCTCTACCAATCCAGCGTACCTTTACCGCCTAACTCCCTGTGACAGAATGGAGTCCCGCCATGCACATAGCACAGATCTCATGCAGACCCTTGTTAACTACTTCACTCTCGAATCCTGTGGCTGGACATGGATCTCTGTAATGTGGGTTTGGTTCTGGTTGCTACTGGAAACTGACTGCTGGGCAGGGAGCAAGAACATCGCCCCACTCGCTTTGCAACTGGATGCAATGTACCTTTCACTAGTTCTTGGCTACCCATAGCAACTGCACTCTTAAGTTCTTTTGATACTCCAGAACCAACATGCACCCATTTGAATAACTTCAGACCAGGCTTGACCAGTTAATGCAGCCTTAAATGTCTGTAGCAACACAGTTCATCATGAACAATGCCCATAACCTGACCCTAGCTACAATTGATTGGCTGCCCAGGCATACCTCAGCAGGTAGCAGTCCATGTCCTGGCTGTCCTCCAAATCCCCAGTGTCTCCTCAAACTGCAAGGAGCAGCGGTCCTACAGCATTCCTGTTCAGAGTCCAAATCCTGCTGTGCAAGCCGCTCTTGGGCCCCAGTCTTCCCCCTCTTTATACCACAGGTGGGCAGGTTGTAACAAAAAGCCTGGGAACAGCAGCACACAAATTACATCTTTCCCCCAGCCTGGACCAGCCACTAGCTAAACTAACATACCTGTAGGCAACCCGCCTACAGGCTAATGTGTAAGGTAAAGTCTACAGCCTTGAAAAAATACCATTGTAAATGGATAGAAAACTGGCTAAAATACTGTATTCAGAGAATAGTGGTTAATGATTCTGTAGCGTACTAGGAACGCAGAGAGAGAGCACACAGAGGCAGATCACACGAAACCTGATGCATGGGTGTTTATTGGGCAGCTTTGGGGTACAGTCAACCGGAGAACCAGTCCACAGTACAAACAGAAGGCCCAGCAAGGGAGAGAGATCTTTAGAAGGGCAGTCTGGGATAGCAAAAGGGGTGATAGTCCACAGTGGATTAGCAATCCATGGCGCACAGACAGAACCAAGGTTTGGCCCCGCAGGGGTGAAAGTCCTTGACACAGGCTGAGTTTGGCATGGCAGGGGTTAAAGTTCTTGGCATAGGCAAAGGTTGGCATGGCAGGGGTTAAATTCCTTGGCATAGGCAGAGGTTGGCACGGCAGAGGTTAAAGCCCTTGGCATAGGCAGAGGTTGGCACGGCAGGGTTTAAAGTCCTTGGCATAGGCAGAGGTTGGCACACACCTGGTCACGCTCCGCTCCAGCGCGCTCCGGTTTCCAGGCAACCCAAGGCTTGGCGTCAGGTTGCCCCAGCAACGAGCTCTGCCCCCTCTGCCCCAAGTCTTGCCTAGGAAGTGCA
Source organism: Lithobates clamitans (assembly GCA_037952925.1). Lineage (NCBI taxonomy): Eukaryota > Metazoa > Chordata > Amphibia > Anura > Ranidae > Lithobates > Lithobates clamitans. The sequence goes on from JBBGZY010001695.1 coordinate 961,704, forward strand.
GCCTTTGTAGCTAGCACAGAGCGTGGGAACAGCAGGGAAGCGGGAGGAGGGGAGCGTTTGGTGACGGGCTTGTAGCCTGCATGTGAATCCACATGCCAGCCCAGCAGGAGAGCGGACTGCCTGGCGCTCGGCCAGGAGAACAAAGGGGGAGTCCTTTGCAGGGGGCAGCTCCCTGGCGCCTGTGTAGCACAAAAACTTGTTGGGCTGTGTGGGGAGCGTGGAGAACTTGAGGACTATAGGGACAAGATGGCAGGGCTGTGCTGGGGAAAGCAGGGCAATTAGGGGGAGTAGGGTCCCCGTGACAGAGTCATACTCTGAAGTTTCATTGTTGGGACCCATACTTTTAAATATATTTATAAATGATATAAAGTCTTGGATTAAAAGTACCATTTCAGTTTTTGCAAATGACACCAAGCTATGTAGTGGAATAATGTCCCTACAGGATGTTTCCTGACCTCAATGCACTGTTTAATTGTGTAGCAAATGAGGTTTAATGTTGATAAATGTAAAGTTATGCACTTGGGAGCTAAAAACATGCATGCATCATACATACTAGAAAGAGAAGAACTGGGGGGGGTCAAAAATGCAGAAGGATGTTCTGAGTGTTCTGGTGGATCATAGGCTTAATAATAGCACGCAATGAAAAGCTGCAGTTTCTAAAGCTGGATAAATACTTTCTTGTATTAAAGACATACAGACTCCAGAGAGAGAGATGTAATTTTTCCCCAGTACAAATCATTAGTAAGACCTCATCTAAAATATAAAGTTACAACTGATACCAGATCTGGGATGAATTTCAGGTGGACCAGCTGTATATCAATCCCTAAATCTAGGGGTAACTCAATTCTCCTTCACACTATATCCAGTATACAGCGTTGACCTTTGACATCAGTGTTTAATAAGTAAACGTGTATTTCATTTTTACAGTATATCAGTGCAGAAAATTAAAATGCTACCCAAAAAAAGTCCATGAAAAGTGACCAACCAATCCTCAAAAATCCTTAAAGTGTCACAGTGCTATATGTATAACAATAAAAGTGTGCTATAGTAGTTCATGACCAAACCTCTTTAAAAAGTGCCACCGTGCTGTGCGAACAAATTTCAACGTGTTTCCAATCTACCAATGATGCGCTCCACCATTTTTGCCACACAGGAAAACTCACCAGATTTCCATGACCACCCACTACCCAAGTCATGTGAGGCATGATATTATTATAGGGCTCCCAATTGTTCTTGCCTTCTTCCTCTGTCGTTCAGACAGCAATTATCTCCCCAGCATGGCCCATTAAGCATTACATAAAAGAGCAAAGGGAGCCGACAGTGTAAAACCTTCAATATTTATTGTATTAAAAAGACACAATGCTCCTATTCACATGTAGTGGAGCTATACCTCGCACCAAGGGGTATAAAAAATGTAGGTACATTAAAATCCACTGCAGTGCAATCCTCTAATCATCACGTGGTGTAACTCGCATTACCACTCATGCCGACTAGGTCCTACTTCCTCTCGGGTATACGCGACTTCACTTCCAGGTGTAGTGTGCATGATGGTGTCACATCCGGTATATAACTGACACGTTTCGTTGCACAGACTTTATCAAGAAGCACCTCTTTGATAACGTTTGTTTGACGGAACACATCAGGACGGTACAGGATGTGGCGCCATCACACACACCAGAACCGGAAGTGAAGTGAAGGAAAGGAGATTTAACCTTCATATAAGAAAAGGCTTATGTGGAATAGACTCCCTCATAAACTGGGTCTGGCCTGCTCAGCAGATTGTTTTTAAAAAGAGCTGGATGCATTTTTAAATGCACAAAATATAATTGAATATTAATATTTACTGGTAATAACGACAGGGGTAATTGATCCATGGAAAATTGAATTGCCTCATGGGGGATCAGGAGGGGATTTTTGGTCCCACTGGAAAAAATTGGATCATGCTTTATTGTTTTTTTTTTGTTATGCTTTTTGGATGAACTGTGGGTATAGGGTAGTATATCTGGAGGTTTTCTATTTGTGTGTGTGTGTGGTTTTTTTTTCAATTTCACTAACTACATAACTATACGTGCTTTGGTTTTATGTACCCTAGTTATACCATTGTTGTCTCTGGTAGCACCCTCTGACCTTTGCTCACCTCCAGCTATAGCCTTTTCTGACCCCCCCCCCCCCCACCACCACCACCACCACCTAGTTTAAAAGTTCCTCCAACCTTTTGGCCATCTTCTTCCCCAACAGTGCTGCATCCTCTCCATTTAGGTGCAGTTTGCCCCTGCTATAGAGCCGACAACTAACTAAAAAGTTAACCCAGTTTTTTAAATTCCCTAAGCTCCTGCTGCCTCTCTGGTGTGGATAAAAGTACGGCGGTATTTCTTGAAATTCCTTTTCTTAAATATTGGACCCAAGTCTCTGAAAAAATGTTTTAAGACAGTCCATCTTCCTCTAAATTTGTCATTGGTACCAATGTGTACCATGCAGGGCTTTTTTTCATCAGGAACGCGGGGGAACGCAGTTCCAGCACCTCCAGCACTGAATGTATGTAATAGCATGGGGTGTGGGGTGTGCTGGAAGGTCTATTGATGTTGGCTGCTGGGGAATCTATTGTCACTGGTGGGGATCTGATTTTGTGTGAGGGTCTATTGTTACTGATAGGGAATCTATTGTTGCTGGGGGGGGTCTTATGTTGCTGGAAGGGATCTACTGTTGAGGGAGAGGTCTATTTTTACTGGCAGCTGGAGGATCTATTGAAGCTGGCTGCTGGGAGATCTGTTGTTACTGCTGGGGGGAGGGTTCTAATGTTGCTTGGGTGGATATTTTGTTACTGGGTGTGATATTTTGTTGTGGGTGGTTCACTGTTGCTGCAGGGAATCTATTGTTGTTGGGGTGGAGTCCATTGTTGCTGGGGGAGTCTATTGTTGAGTGGGGATCTAATGCTGGGATTCTATTGTTCCTGGCTGCAGGGGATCTATTTTACTGCTTTTCTTTTTATCTTTAACATGTTTCATACAATTGATTTAGCACCACAAAATGATACTTGGTTCTGTATTCTCTAAAAGGGGCAGTACTGGTAGGTGGGTAGGGGGTGGAATCAAGGGACGGTGGTCAGAGGTGGGTAGGAGCAGAGACAAGGGGTGACTCAGACGGGGGGGAGTTCCTGCACCTATTATCCGAGAAAAAAAGCCCTGGTACCAAGACAGATAAGTCCTCCCCAGCCCCTCCCAACAATCTGTGCATCCGATCTGCGATGTGCCCAACTTAAGAACCTGATAAACAACATACTATGCTGCGATCACTCCATTTGTGACAGATTGCCTTAACTGTCTTTCTAATAATTGTATCCCCTACCACTAGCATCTGTCTACCCTGCTCTGAAACTTTGCTCCCATCCTTGCTGCAGAAGTTGTTCCCCTGGCAGTTAGGGGAGTCACTCTGCTCCAGCAATGCCACTCCTGAACTGATATGCCCAACATTACACAACCAGGAATAATTTTGGGGATGTGGCAGCACAGGACTGGCCTCTCCAGTGCTTTTCCCTTTACACCATCTTCTAGGTGTCACACAACTACCCTCCTCTGGTGCCTGCACCCCCATGTCTCCACCCTCCTCTATACTGTCCACTGCCAACACCTGAGAGGTACAGTCCAAACTCCCTTTCAGGTTGCCAGTGCTTCAGTGTTGCCAGTTGCTTCCTTAGATTCAGGGTCTGGGTTGCTAATGAAACAACTTACTCACATTTTGCGCAGCAGTTTTTGTCCATGAACAGTTTTTTGAGGAATGTATACATGGAACAGGATGTGCATCACCATTCCCAATGGACATGTTATCCACTAACGTAATAAGGATATTCCAGGTAAAATTAGGAATTCTATTTTATATAATTGATTGTTAATCTTCCTTCTTAACTTTATTCTATTATGAGCAATAGTTGTTTTCCTAAGTGTTTAGGATCTCCTGCTCACTGATCACACATGCCCAGCATCCTTTTGTCCTGATTTTACTCACTGATCACAAGACCCTTGGTGTCCTTCCCTCCTGCTCCCACTCATTGATCACATGGCCCTCAGTGTCCTTTCCTCTTGCTCGCGCTCACTGATCACATGACCTTTGGCATCCTCTCCTCCTGCTTGCTGGTCACACAGCCCCAGGCATCCTCTCCTCCTGTTCCCGCTCACTGATCACACAGCTCTCGGCATCCTTATCTCCTGCTTTAGTTAAGGTTGCTTTTCAAAGTAGAATGTTTGTTCTAGACCGCACAGTGCCTAAGTGGTAAGCACTTCCGCCTGCCAGCATTGAGGTCATCAGTTCGAGTCCCAGCCATGGCACTACCTACCTTGAGTTTGCATGTTCTACCTTTGCCTGCATGGGTTTCCTCTGGGTACTCCCACGCTCCAATGACAGGCTGGTGGGTTAATTGGCTCCTGTCTAAATTGACCTTAGTATGTGAGTTATGCCGCGTACACACGAGCGGACTTTACAGCAGACTTTGTCTGGTGGACTTTTCAATGGACTTTACAACGGACTTTCCGAATGAACGGACTTGCCTACACATGATCAACCAAAGTCCAACGGATTTGTACATGATGACGTACGACCGGACTAAAACAAGGAAGTTCATAGCCAGTAGCCAATAGCTGCCCTAGCATCGGTTTTTGTCCGTCTGACAGTCTAGCATACAGACGAGCTGACTTTTCAACCGGACTTGAGTCCGTCGGACAAATTTGAAACACGTTTCAAATCTAAGTCCGTCAAACTTTTGAGAAAACAAAGTCCGCTGGAGCCCACACACGATCGAATTGTCCGACGAAATCCAGACCAAGTATGCCGTAAAGTCTGATTGTGTGTACGCGGCATTAGAGACCTTAGATTGTAAGCTCCTTAAGGGCAGGGACTGATGTAAATGTATGTATACTGTATGTAAATATATAAATATGCACTGCATGAATTGTTGGCTATATACAGTAAATATTTGAAATAAATAAAAAATGGTTACATTGAATAAACTCTTATGCCCTGTACACACGATCGGACATTCCGACAGATTTTTTCAGACGGATGTTGGCTCAAACTTGTCTTGCATCACACAAAGTTGGTCAAAAATTCCGAACGTCAAGAACGTGGTGACGTACAACATGTACGACGAGCTGAGAAAAATGAAGTTCAATAGCCAGTGCGGCTCTTTTGCTTGATTCTGAGCATGCGTGGCACTTTACGCGTCGGAATTGTCTACACACGATCGGAATTTACGCAAACGGATTTTGTTGTCGGAAAATTTTAGATCCAGCTCTCAAACTTTGTGTGTCGTAAATTCCGATGGAAAAAGTCTGATGGAGCCTACACACGGTTGGAATTTCCGACAACAAACTCCGATCGCACATTTTCCGTCGGAAAGTCCAATCGTGTGTACAGGGCATTAGGCTCCATGTACATGGGACGCTGAGGCAAAGTCCCCTGAACTATTTATTTTTTACACCTTGAAACAGGTGTTTAAAATGCCCGTTTAGTCGCGTTTGCATGCCGCGTTTAGCCGCGTTTGCGTCTAGAAGCGTTTAGTTAAGATAACATCATAAGACCCTCCTCAAGCTCAAAAAGCAATATTATTTAACTATTTCAGCCATTTTGTGAGACCAGAGTGAGTAGCAGCAGCTGAGAGAGCAGCAGTGTACTTGTATTTAGCGTGTCATTTGCCACATTGCCTGCCACAAGTTACGGATTGTCACTTGCCACACGTTGCGGATTGTCCACTTGCCACATCACCTGCCACAAGTTGCGGGTTGTCATTTGCCATGTCACCTTCCACAAGTTGTGGATTGTCCACTTGCCACGTCACCTGCCACAAGTTGCGCATTGTCATTTGCCATGTCACCTGCCACAAGTTGCGCATTGTCATTTGCCACGTCACCTGCCACAAGTTGTGGATTGTCACTTGCCACGTCACCTGCCACAAGTTGTAGATTGTCCACTTGTCACGTCACCTGCCACAAATTGTGGATTGTTCACTTGTCACGTCACCTGCCACAAGTTGTGGATTGTCATTTGGCACATCACCTGCCACAAGTTGTGGATTGTCCACTTGCCACGTCACCTGCCACAAGTTGTGGATTGTCACTTGCCACATCACCTGCCACAAGTTGCGGATTGTCATTTGCTACGTCACCTACCACAAGTTGCGGAATGTCATTTGCCACGTCACCTGCCACACGTTGCGGATTGTCACTTGTCACGTCACCTGCCACAAGTTGTGGATTGTCCACTTGCCAAGTCACCTGCCACAAATTGCAGTTTGTCCACTTGCCACGTCACCTGCCACAAGTTGTGGATTGTCCACTTGCCATGTCACCTGCCACACGTTGCTTGTTCAAATCTAACAACATATGGGTCAAATTCCAGTTATACTTCGGATAACAGCAATGCTAGTGGTGTATTGGATTGGATCAAGGGCTCATTAGGGTATATAAATAGTCTATGAATCATTGCAAGCAATTACAAGTTCTTAAAATATTGTTTCAATGGTTTTTCATCATTTGCCATCATTTTTGAGACTTTTAATGTAAAAAAAATAGGGCACCTTTAAAAACGCTTATGGACGAAAAGGCGGCTAAACGCCGGTACCACGTTTAGCTGCATTTAGCTGGGTTTGGCATCTGAAACGTGAAAATCTTTGGCATCTGAACTCATTTTTTTGCCTTCAAAGAAAGGCTGTTAAACGCAACTGCCTAAAAACGACTGTAAACAAAACTGTGTACATGGTCACGTAGGATAACAATGAATGAGTTCAGGGCCAGTTGAAAAAAACGTCCAACTGCCTCTGAACATCCGAAATAGGGAGAGCTTTTTAAAGCGGTATTAAACTCTATACTATATACACACACTTTATACCCCCTTAGTTCACACAGTATTAAACTCTGCTACATTTTTTATGGGTGTGTATGCCAAATTGTGCTAGTATGCACCAAATTTTAGAACATATTATAACAAACATACCTGTCAAACAGTGCCCCTCTAGTGCTACGCTGTCAGTGATCCCGCTGGTCCCAAACGTTTCCATCCTCGCTCAGCTTTCTTTTTGGGTTCTGTCTGTTCAGCCATTTGAATGGCCAGTTCGTGATGACACCACTTCTGCAGATGTGCATGAAAGTTTCATCACCACCTCACAGATTGCGAGCCATAAGTCCTCGTGCACACGGACGTTTTTACAGCTGTTTTTTTGAGCTTTTTTTGCAGCTTAAAAAGGCCTGTCTATGTTAGTCTATGGCTTCATGCCCACCTAGGCGTTTTTGAGCTGCAAGTGGCATAGGCGTTTTTAAGCTGTAAAAAAAACACAGGACCAGTGGGTTCTGAAAGACGTTTTTCAGCTGTAAAAACGCTGAAAAACGCTCAAAAACGCTCAAAAACGTCATTCACCAACGTTTTTTAGCGTTTTTGATCCATTGAAAAAAAATAAAAAATTTTGGAAAAAAAAAACCGCTCAAAAACGCTAACGCAGAAAAACGCTCAAAAACGCTAAAAAACGCTATTGCAAAAACGCTGAAAAAAGCTGAAAAAAGTTTAAAAAATCACTGTAAAGATACTGGCGTTTTCATAACGTTTTTTTAACAGCCTGCGTGCATGAGGGCTAAATGTATGCTTAGCTGCTGAATGTACCAGGCTCAGTGTACATGACAGCTGACAGGTAGAGGGAATCATTTATGACAGAACAGACTATCAGCATGTTTTACATGTTTTAGCGCGTTTTAATACCATTTTAAGAGCTAAATTATAGTGTGAGCTATAGTTATGTTTGATGGTACAGAAATGCATAATAACCCACCAAAATGCATTACGTTGACTTTTTCCATGTAGGGAATAAAGTCTGCTTCGTGTTACCTATGAAGTAATACCTTAAAGTGGATGTAAACCCGATTCATGAAATTTGAGCTGGGCACATATATCTGTAGTGTTTTCTTATCTCTTTTTTAGTCCAGTAGTTGTCTCCTGCTCTGTTCTTCTGTTATCAGCCTGATAACTCCTGACTAGTTCTCTTTCACATGAGATAAAAGCAGCCTATGTTTTGTGTTGAGGAGGGAGCTATAAATAGCAGGCAGCTTGCCTGTCATAGAACACCTCTGAAAGTCTTTGCCTATGCGGAGAGGGGGTGTATGCCTTTCTTCCAATCGGCTGTCTTGGCTGTATGCCCAGACTTCAGACTTCACACTCCGTGTTAAACAGGAAGAGAAAATCTCCTAACACGAAGAGCACTTTCTAAACGGTATATAAAGGTGAAGACAGAGGATATACATGTAAAACTTATGTAGGGAGATTTGTTTTAACCCTGTTTATCATCTGAGGCTGTTCACTTCACTGGGTATATGTGAGGGCTTACATTTACTTTAAGCAGCAGGACACACCAATAGTATTTTTTGTAATCTTTTTATCTACATTTTTTTTACAGCCTACAAGCCACCTCCTGAAGGCAACACAAGACCACCAGCTCCAAATCCTTTTAATAATTCACAACGAAATGATGTAAGACTAGAAAATATTTTATAAAAATTAAGACAGAATAAGGATGAATGTACAGGGTCTTTTGAATTTGAATAGGGCTAACTTGATATTGGTTTGTGTTTTGGGTGTTTTCCTCAAGTCAATATGTATGCACGGTAAACACATGTAACTACATAGGAAATGCATGGCAAATAAGCTCCAGTTTAATGTAGAACATTGAGAATAGATTTATTTTAAAGTTTCCCAACATTGTCCAATATTTGAAGTTTTTTTTTTACCTTACTGGTCAATATTTAAATCTGTTTATTAATGTTCCCCAGCATGATTCCTGTGCTGGGGATATGTTAATAAACATCATCCACTTTGAGAGCCAGTAGCTAAACTTTTTCTTGGTTGCTGACTCTTTATGCTGGCTGATAATGTAGTTACACGTCATCTTTTATTGGGACAATTTTTATTGGGACAATTATCCTTTTAGTATACACTCTCACATAACTGTCAATCTTAATACCATTTGTAAACATTCTATAGTCTGTAGTATAGCATTTGTTACAGGGCAATCTAAAGGTCTAAACACTGGATGAGAAAATTAGACAAAAAAAAAAATTGGAACAATTGTCCGATAATCTATTCGTTAGTACACAGCTTTCGAGAGCCGATTACAACAGTTCATGCAAAAATACCTGAAGCAGTGGCGGAACTACCAGGATCACAAAGGTCACACTTGGCCCAGGGCTGGCACCAGCATAAGGCACACGGAACAAAGGCTCTGGTTACTTGCCTAACAGGGTAAGCTAGCGTGGGTAACAAATTCACCTGCCCCCCATCTCTTGCGAGGTGCCCGGGGTCCTGCACTGGCGATCGCCCCCTCCCCGCTGACTGCTTGCACACAAACAAGGAACTACCAGGGTCACAAAGGTCACTAAGACCACGCATTCTCAGAAACAAAAGCATACAATACAATACATTACATTACTTCCAAAGTTGTATTCTGTCTAACAAGAATTTCAGTAACCTATTGGTTTTTGGTCACCATCCATAAATAACCCTCCCCACTTACCATACTGATAATCTCCCCTTTCCCCATTGCAAATTGATGAGTACCTGTAATCCCCAGATGAAAAACGTATGAACTCATTCCCCCAGGGGATATGACCACCCATGACTCTGCCCCTGCTGATGAACATTTCAAAACACCTCATTGACTGCTGAGCACCTTACACACAGCGCAGGCAAAACATAATTTTTTTTCATCATATTAAAGCAGAGCTCTAGGCTCCTGTAGAAAAAATTAAAAGTCAGCAGCTACAAACACTGTAGCTGCTGACTTTTAATATTAGGACTCTTACCTGTCCACCAATCCAGCCGTGTCCTTTCCAGCCGTGTTTTTCAATCGGCTGTTGAGTGCTGCCGCTGCCACAGCCATCTCCCCTAAGGGAAACCAGCAGTGAAGCCTTGCAGCTTCACAGCTAGTTTCCTACTGCGCATGCGCAAAGCACGCTGTGGTGTCAAATGTGGCGGCAGAGGGGACGAGGAGGCAAACAAGCGGAGCTTCCCCTTTTGGTCAGAGCGCCGCTTTAATGATTCATTAGTTTGATACGACTGATATGATATGCTTTCACATTTTTCTTATAGAGATCAATCAATATTTATCAAAATATTTTTTGGGGTTTTATTTTATACATATGTGTGTTTATTTTATATATATATATATATATATATATATATATATATATATATATATATATATATATATATATATACTCCGGTTTCCTCACACACTCCAAAGACATGCTGGTAGGTTAATTGACTTCTGTCTAAATTGGCCCTAGTATATGAATGTGAGTTAGGGACCTTAGATTGTAAGCTCCTTGAGGGCAGGTACTGATTTGAATGTACAATGTATATGTAAAGCGCTGCGTAAATAGACGGCGCTATACAAGTACCTTGAATAAATATATACACAGTGGGGGTTATTTACAAAAGGCAAAGTGCACTTGAAAGTGCAGTCACTGTAGATCCGAGGGCAAGAAAAAAAACCCCAGCATTTTAGCTTGCACATGATTGGATGATAAAATCAGCAGCGCTTCCCCTCATTTTAGATCTACACCTCAGATTTACAGCAACTGCACTTCCAAGTGCACTTTCAGTGCAATTTCAAGTGCACTTTGCACTTGTAGTGCAAAGTGGATTTGCCTTTCGTAAATAACCCCCAGTGTGTAGTAGAATCTCTGACGTCTTCCAGCCTAATGAGAACCTTCAAGGCCAAAGATAGCTGACATCCTTCAATATGTAGAAGGTTGTGAGACATAGTGGGTGCAAAGGTGGTAAAAGTAATTGGGCACCAGACACTTCTTGGATGTAAAAGAGGTTTTATTTCTTTGACAGTCCTTTTTTATATTTTGCAAGGGAAAGAGGGTTAGGGCCAGGACACCCTTAAGTAATTGCAAATTTCAAATGGCAAACTCCGAGACTTCAACAGGAGGACAGCCGCACAGGGAAAGGCCCCAGCAAGGTGCCACTTCTGCACGTGCAGGATTGCTGTCTCCTATGGTAACAGTACTTAAACAATTTCTAACTCAAAGTAACAGTTCTCTCAGCTGCACTACAACTTCTCTGTAGTTCTTCAGCCCCTTGAGCTCCCGGTCTCTCACAAGACCCTCTGATTCCCTGACTCTGAATCCTGTGAGCTCCTCAAAGCCTTTGCGGTGGTATCTCCCTCAAGCGTCACCCATGCTTCCCTGCTGGGTCCCTAGCTTGGCACTTTGGATACCTTCAAGCTTCACCCCTGCTGACTGACTGGGTCCCTAGCTTGGCACACAAGGCTGCTCTGCAAGCGTCACCTCCGCTGGTCGATCACCGCCTGAAGTTTCCCAACTCTCCACTGTGCCCATTCGGTGAGAATACTGCTTCGGTACTTGCTTCAGTTACTCACTGTGGTCCTTGGTAAAGGTGATTGGTCCCTTAGGGGTGACAGCTTCCCTTCTACCTCTGACCACGACAGGTTCTCTGGCTGGCAGAACCATCACTTTTGGTTGGACTGCAAGTCACAGTCCCAACCCTGCGCTGCCCTCTTACTTCTGGATAGGCCCTCACACAGCCTGGCAGGCTGATGCCCTCTGGATAGGCACAATTTCCGGCCTAGCAGCCCAGGGCAGACAACACCCGTCCACCCAGATGGCGGTCTGGGTGGCACACAAGAACCTGGATCACCTGACCTCTCCTGAATATATAGGCTCTTCCAGCAGGCCAAGGGATTCAGCAAAATCCCTGCCCATTGGCTGAGATACCCCATATACCCATAACCTGACCTTGAGTTGTCCTTCTCAATCTAATACCTCCAAGTGCCCGGCCACCTGGTGGTAGAAGAGGAAAGTACAACCAGGCCAAACTTAGGGAGAAGTCAATGGATCAGTAATAATCAACTACAGTAGCTACTCCTGACAAGGAATCTGGCGAGGAGCTCCCTGACTAAACCTCAGGTCGCCACATCCTCCCCTATCCAAGAAACAAAATCCCTGCCCATTGGCTGAGATAGCCCATATACCCATAACCTGACCTTGAGTCGTCCTTTTCAATCTAATACCTCCAAGTGCCCGGCCACCTGGTGGTAAAAGAGGAAAGTACAACCAGGCCAAACGAATGCCCCGTACACACAATCGGACTTTCCGACAACAAAACCGTGGATTTTGGCTCAAACTTGTCTTGCATACACACGGTCACACAACTGTTGGCCCAAAATTCTGAGCATGAGAATGCAGTAACGTACAAGACGTACGATGAGCCAAGAAAAAGGAAGTTCAATAGCCAGTGGGGCTCCTTCTGCTTGATTCCGAAAATGTGTGAACTTTTGTGCGACGGACTTGTGTACACACGATTGGAATTTCCAACAACAAAGTGAAGTTGGTGGAAAATTTGAGAACCTGCTCTCAAACATTTGTGGCCGGAAATTCCTACAGCAAATGTTCTATGGAGCATACACACGGTCGGAATTTCTGAAAACAAGCTCACATCAAACATTTCCCGTCGGAAAGTCCGACAGTGTGTACGAGGCATTAGGGGGAAGTCAATGGGTCCCTAATAATAATTAACTACAGTAGGTACTCCTGACAAGGAACCTGGCGAGGAGCTCCCTGACTAAACCCTAGGGCGCTACAAGTGAATATAAAAAGTCTACACACCCCTGGTAAAATGTCAGGTTTCTGTGATGTAAAAAAAACAAGACAAAGATAAATCATTTCAGAACTTTTTCCACCTTTAATGTGACCTATAAACTGTTCAACTCAGTTGAAAAAAAAACAGAATTATTTTAGGGGGGAAGTAAAAATAAAAAAAAATAAAATAATGCTGTTGCATAAGTGTTCACACCCGCTAATAACTGGGGATGAAGCTGTGTTCAGACTTAAGCAATCACATTCAAACTCATGTTAAATTGGAATCAGTACACACCTATATATTTAAAGTGCCTCTGATTAACCCCAAATAAAGTCCAGCTGTTCTAGTAGGTTTTTCCTGAAATGTACTTAGTCGCATCCTACAGCAAAAGCCATGGTCCACAGAGAGCTTCCAAAGCATCAGAGGGATCTCATTGTTAAAAGGTATCAGTCAGGAGAAGGATACAAAAGAATTTCCAAGGCATTAGATATACCATGGAACACGGTGAAGACAGTCATCATCAAGTGGAGAAAATATGGCACAACTGTGACATTACCAAGAACTGGAAGTCCCTCCAAAATTGATGAAAAGACAAGAAGAAAACTGGTCAGGGAGGCTGCCAAGAGGCCTACAGCAACATTAAAATAGCTGTTGAAATATCTGGCAAGTACTGTCTGTGTGGTACATGTGACAACAATCTCCAGTGTTCTTCATATGTCTGGGCTATAGGGTAGAGTGGCAAGATGGAAGCCTTTCCTTATGAAGAAAAACATCCAAACCCAGCTAAATATTGCCAAAACACATCTGAAGTCTTCCAAAAGCGTGTGGGAAAATGTGTTATGGGCTGATGAAACCAAGGTTGAACTTTTTGGCCATAATTCCAAAAGATATGTTTGGCGCAAAAACAATCATAGGTTTCAAAGTAGTTAAGAGGCAGTCCTTCTTAATATATTATATTTCTGTCCGTCCTGCTGTATTGGCCTCTAGGGGCAGCATTCGTCCATATATCATTGCTATGTGACCTGGGTCATCTTCAGTGACTGCTGGCCCTTTGATCTTATGTAGCCCACCTCATCAATTATCTTGGTAGCTTTGAAGCTTGTTTGCAGAGTGTTAATCAAGCATTCCAATCTTTAGCACACCAGCTGGTCTACAGCCAAGCTTTATTCCTAGCTGAAGTATTCGGGCGACCGGCCTGCTTTGAACACTCTACTTTTTTCAAAGTAAATGCTTTGGGCCCCCGGGACACTCAGTCAAGAGCATCGGGGAGGCGCCGAGAGGCAGGGGCTGGGACAGGTGGTAGCTCGCCTTGCGGCGGACCGCCAGCTCAATCGCAAGATCCAACTACGAGCTTTTTAACTGCAGCAACTTTAATATACGTTATTTGGAGCTGGAATTACTGGCTACTGGCACCAGACTTGCCCTCCAATAGATCCTCGTTAAAGGATTTAAAGTGTACTCATTCCAATTACAGGGCCTCGAAAGAGTCCTGTATTGTTATTTTTCGTCACCACCTCCCCGAGTCGCGAGTGGGTAATTTGCACGCCTGCTGCCTTCCTTGGATGTGGTAGCCCTTTCTCAGGCTCCCTCTCCAGAATTGAACCCTGATTCCCCTTTACCCCCTGTCAGGGGCCTGATTCAACATCCTACTGGGTCAACTTTCAACTTAAAGTAAAACTCCAGAAATATGATAATAAACCATAGTTACATAGTTACTGTCATGGTTATGCAATAGAGTTTCTTTGTCAGCTCACCTGTCTCCATGTATTCCTCTCTAGAGACCAGCTGCCTCTCACCTGACTGCTTTTATAACCTCTCCTCCAAGCATGGCCCCACCCCAGGCCCTATCAGGAAACCCTATATTAACCTGTGCACTGCAAGCCAGCAGTGCTGATCAACCATTGTGTGTTAACCTCCGTGTGTACTTGCTGTGTTCCTGCGTCTGATTCCTGTTACCGACTTTGGCCTGTTCTTCACTATTCCTGTCTGCTCGTGACCCTGACCTTTGGCGTGTCCCCGACCATCCCTATTTGCCTGTGAACTTGAACCTTGGCGTGTACTCTGTTATCCTTGTCTGCTTGTGGCCCGACCTTGGCTTGTCCCTTACTTCCTTGTTGCTCCAGCCTGCTGCCTCCTTCCACTTCTCCTGTAGTCTACCGTGAGCGTGAGCTGTGAGACCCTGGGGGCCGCGACCTGGAGCCAGACTGCAGCTCAGTCCATCCTTACCATTAAAGGCTCTGGTGAACACCTGCTGGCTCTTAGACTCCGCGCCCTGGGGAATCTATGCTCTAGCTCCCAGTGGCATCTGTGTCAGTGATCCAGTAGACCTGCTTCCTGAACCTCCCAGGGTTCAATCCACAGCAGTCAGTCATAGGGTCCACTACCTAGCAGTGCACTTCTGACTCCTACAGAGTGCATCTGTCACCTAGCCTCAAGGTGACCTGGCAGTTTGATCAGCCATGGACCCGGCTGATGTGCCGCTACCCGCAGATGATCCGTTCCAGGGCTTAGTTCGCAGACTTGAGACCCAGGAATCGCATCAGACCCAAGTGATGCGATTCCTTCAGGATTTGGCATCCCGTTTTGAACAGGTTCAGGCCTCATTAGGACCCCGGTTCAACAACATCAACCGCTATCTGCTGCTGCACCTATCGCATCAGTCGCAGCCACACATTCATTACAACTGCCAGCTCCGGCCCGTTTCTCTGGGGACTCCAAGGCGTGCAGGGGGTTCCTTAGCCAGTGCACGATTCATTTTGAACTTCAGCCCCAAACCTTCCTGTCCGATCGGGCGAAAGTAGCCTATATTATATCCCTTCTGTCCGGCGAGGCGCTAGCTTGGGCTGCCCCTCTGTAGGAACTGAATGATCCAGTGGTTTCTAGCCTGTCTGATTTTTTGAAACTCTTTCGGAATATCTTCGAGGAACCGGGTCGTGTCTCCTCAGCGGCTAGCGCTCTTTTACGTCTCCGTCAAGAGTCCGCTTCTGTGGGACAGTATGCTCTTCAGTTCCGTATCCTCATGGCTGAATTGAGCTGGAATAATGAGGCCCTAGTTTGCAACCTTTTTATATGGCCTCTCTGGAAGATCCCTTCCTGCTGATCTGGATGGTGTTATCACCTTGTGTAACCAGATCGATATTCGCTTTCAGGAGAGGGCCCTGGAAAAAAGACGCCAGCACTTCCCGTTTCTTAGGCAGCTTGAGCTCCCAGTCCCTTCTCTTCGATCCGAGGAGCACCCCCTGCCCGCTGAGGAACCTATGCAGCTGGGCTGGACTAAGTTGTCTCCTGAAGAACGCGCTAGGCGCAGAACTCTGGGCTGTGCCTCTACTGTGGGGCCAAAGGTAATTTTCGTGACACTTTTTCTCTTCGTCCGAAAAAACGATCGGGGCTAATACATCTGGAGGGTGGAGTATTAGACCCTGAAATATCACCTTCACCTTCTCCTCTTCTTGTTTCTGTGTTCCTTCATGTCGGCGCTTCCTCTCGTTCGGTCTCGGCACATCTGGATTCCGGAGCTGCTGGCAATTTTTTGGACTGGGGAACTGCGTCTTCCATGAGACTTACCCTTTTGCCCCTTACAACGCCATTGGTGGTCTTGGCGATTGATGGCACTGTTCTCCCAGGGGGCTCTATCCGCTTCCAGACCCTCCCTGTTAAGATGTCGGTAGGGACACTCCACCAGGAGTGGATATCCTTCCTTGTCTTACCTAAGGCTTCGTCTCCTATCATATTAGGTCTTCCTTGGTTACGGCTCCATTCTCCACATGTTGACTGGACTGCTGGACAGATCTTGACTTGGGGTTCCTTCTGTTCCTCCTCCTGCCTACTCAAGGTTACCCCAAAAGAGAATCCTCCTGTTGCCACCATCCCAGTATCTTCTGCTCTTCCCGCTGCGTATAGCGATTTCTGGAATGTCTTCTGCAATAGTCGGGCTGAGGCACTCTCTGGGTCGTGTGGCACTCTGGATGAGGAGCCTACCTGTGAACCTGAGCCGATCAGTCACTCCAGTTTGCATGGTCATTTCCCTTTGCTTGTCCCTGGACCCCCTTGGACACACACCCAGGCTGACTTGTCCACCAGTTCCACAGTCGCTACGCCCTACGATGCAATTCTGGTGGTCGCTGCACCTGGCAATGCTGTTCAGTCGGCCTCTGCACCAGTCCAGCCTATGCCCAGTGTGCTTCCTGCTTCTTTTTCAGGACCTTCTGTAACCTGGCCTCACCCTACTGCTACTACGTCAGTTCAAACCTGTTTAAGAGGCTCAATCGATCCTTTGGATAGACTGCCTCATTCGGCTAGGTGGGGTTTTCAATCTTTTGTTCAGGGCTCTCTGCATTCTGTTTGTGTTTCAGCTATCCAGCTTAACTCTTTTGACACGTCACCTTTTAACCAACCTGACCTCAGGGATCCACTGACCTCTACCCAGTCTGATGGTCCTGTTTTGGATGTCCAGCACATCTTTAAGGGTCTGGGGGACCCTGCTCAGACTTCTGATGGTCTTCTCGTACCCTTACCCATTTCTAAAAAGCCTTTAGTCCTCAATAAGTCCTTTCGTCCTCTCCTTACCTCGGTTGCAGTCTCTGAGGATAATCTAAAGTACGAGGTTAGTCAAGTTTTGGATTCCCGGCTCCGTAAAGGCATTCTTCAGTACCTCGTACATTGGAAAGGGTTTGGTCCTGAGGAGAGGTCTTGGATCACTGCATCTGAGGTCTTTGCTCCTCGTCTATTGAGGAGGTTCCATCTGGAGTTTCCCTTTAAGCCTGGGCACAGGCGGGGGAGGGGGAGGTCTCATAAGAGGGGGGGTACTGTCATGGTTATGCAATAGTTTCTTTGTCAGCTCACCTGTCTCCATGTATTCCTCTCTAGAGACCAGCTGCCTCTCACCTGACTGCTTTTATAATCTCTCCTCTAAGCATGGCCCCACCCCAGGCCCTATCAGGAAACCCTATATTAACCTGTGCACTGCAAGCCAGCAGTGCTGATCAACCATTGTGTGTTAGCCTCTGTGTGTACTTGCTGTGTTCCTGCGTCTGATTCCTGTTACCGACTTTGGCCTGTTCTTCACTATTCCTGTCTGCTCGTGACCCTGACCTTTGGCGTGTCCCCGACCATCCCTATTTGCCTGTGACCCTGAACCTTGGCGTGTACTCTGTTGTCCTTGTCTGCTTGTGGCCCCGACCTTGGCTTGTCCCTTACTTCCTTGTTGCTCCAGCCTGCTGCCTCCTTCCACTTCTCCTGTAGTCTACCGTGAGGGTGAGCTGTGAGACCCCGGGGGCCGCGACCTGGAGCCAGACTGCAGCTCAGTCCATCCTTACCATTAAAGGCTCTGGTGAACACCTGCTGGCTCTTAGACTCTGCGCCCTGAGGAATCTATGCTCTAGCTCCCAGTGGGATCTGTGTCAGTGATCCAGTAGACCTGCTTCCTGAACCTCCCAGGGTTCAATCTGCAGCAGTCAGTCATAGGGTCCACTACCTAGCGGTGCACTTCTGACTCCTACAGAGTGCATCTGTCACCTAGCCTCGAGGTGACCTGACAGTTACATAGTAGGTGAGGTTGAAAAAAGACACAAGTCCATCAAGTCCAACCTATGTGTGTGATTATATGTCAGTATTACATGTTGCCTTCCAACAGTAGGCAAGACACACTTGTCTTCGTACTCCTTACCTGGTTGACACACACACACACACTTGACACCATATGAACCCCATACGTTTATCTTGGTCTCATCAGACCACAGGACATGGTTCCAGTAATCCAGAAGAAGCTTCCTTCTGGGATGACAGCCATGCAGACCAATGTAATGCAGTTTGCGGCGTATGGTCTGAGCACTGATAGGCTGACCCCACCCCTTCATATGTATATTTCCCAAAGACAACCTCCTGATATGATGCTGAGCATGTGCACTCAACTCCTTTGGTCGACCATGGCGAGGCCTGTTCTAAGTGGAACCTGTCCTGTTAAACTGCTGTATGGTCTTGGCCACTATGCTGAAGCTCAGTTTCAGGGTCTTGGCAATCTTCTTATAGTCTAGGCCATCTTTATGTAGAGCAAAAATTATTTTTTTTCAGATCCTCGGAGAGTTCTTTGCCATGAGGTGCCATGTTGAAATTCCAGTGACCAGTATGAGAGCAATAACACCAAATTTAGCACACCTGCTCCCGATTCACACCTGAGACCTTGTACCACTAACGATTCACATGACACTGGGGAGGGAAAATGGCTAATTGGGCCTGATTTGGATATTTTTACTTAGGGGTGTACTCACTTTTGTTGCCAGCGGTTTAGACATTAATGGCTGTCTGTTGAGTTATTTTGAGCGGAAAGCTAATATACAGTAGACCATTATACAAGCTGAACACTCTCTACTTTAATTTCTTCAGTGTTGTCACATAAAAAAGATATAATAAAATAGGGCTGCACTCACTTTTGTGAGATACTGTATATAGTGCAGTCAGTGTACAGTATGTAATACAGTGTATTGAAGTGGTTAAGGGGAACCCTTTGGCAGAATTAAGAAAAAAAGGCATGGGTCCCCCACCAGGCCCTTTGGGACTGATATGGATTTTAAGGGGAACTCCACACCAAAAAAAAATTGGCATGGCCCCCCCAAAATCCACACCAGACCCTTATGCAAGCAAGCAACCTGGCAGGCCAGGATTGGGGGGAACGAGCGAGCGCCCCCCCCTCCTGAACCATACCAGGCCACTTGCCCTCAACATGGGGAGGGTGCTTTGGGGTCCCTCCCAAAGCACCTTGTCCACATGTTGATGGGGGCAAGGGCCTCGTCCCAATAACCCTGGCCCGGTGGTTGTGGGGGTCTGCGGGTGGGGGCTTATCGGAATCTGGAAGCCCCCTTTAACAAGGGGGCCCCCAGATCCCGCCCCCCATGTGAATGGGTATGAGGTATATTATACCCCTACCCATTCACCAAGAAAAGTGTCAAAAAGTAAAAACCACAAAAGACAGTTTTTGACAATTCCTTTATTAAAAAAAAAAAGTTGTTAAAGGGGGCTTCCAGATTCTGATAAGCCCCCTGCCCGCAGACCCCCACAAACAATGGTCAGAGTTGTGGGGACTAGGCCCTTGTCTCCATCAAGTTGGGGACAAGGTGCTTTGGGGAGGACCCTAAAGCACCCTCCCCATGTTGAGGGCAGATGGCCTGGTATGGTTCAGGAGGTGGGGGACACTCGCTTGTCCCCCCCCCTTTCCTGGCCTGCCAGGCGGCTTTCTCTGTTAGGGGTCCAGTATGGATTTTTCCTTTAGAAATGTAATTTTGCTGCAGCACAGTAAAACACATCAGAAAGATGTGCCACTTTACAGACAGACTAAGGGGACCCCCAGGCATGATATTTAAGGGAATATTTCATTTTTATTGTTTCACTTAAACATTAATAAAATCACTGCTCCTGAAAAAATAGCCGTTTTAAAATCTTTATTTTGCATTGATACAAGTCCCCTGGGGCAGCACCCGAGTCCCCAAACACTTTTCATGGCAATAACTTGCATATAAGTTGCATATAAGCCTTTGAATTGAACACTTTTGATGTTTCACGTTCGTGTCCCATAGACTAAAACGTGTTAAAATGTTTGCACACATTTTTTTGCCTGTTCGCATGTTCTGGTGCGAACCAAACCGGGGGGGGGGGGGGGGGGGATGGTGTTTGGCTCATCCCTACTCTAAACCAGTTTTGGAGATATATACAGTATCTCACAAAAGTAAGTACACCCCTCACATTTTTGTAAATATTTTATTATATCTTTTCATGTGACAACACCAAAGAAATTACACTTTGCTACAATGTAAAATGGTGAGTGTACAACTTGTATAACAGTGTAAAATTGCTTTGCCAATTAATGCCCAGAGCACTTTTTGTGGTACGGCACTGCGTCACTTTAACTGACAATTGCGTGGTCTTGCAACGCTATACCTAAACAAAATTGACGTCCTTTTTTTCCTACAAATAGAACTTTCTTTTGGTGGTATTTGATCACCTTTGCAGTTTTAATTTTTTGCGCTATAAACAAAAAAAGACCGCCAATTTTGAAAAAAAATATATAATTTTTTTTTACTTTCTGCTATAATACACATAAAAAATAAAAATAAAAAAACAAATTTATTCATCAGTTTAGGCCGATATATATTCTTCTACATATTTTTGGTAAAAAAAAAAAATCGCAATCGGCTTATATTGATTGGTTTGCGCAAAAGTTATCACATCTACAAACTATGGGATAGATTTAGGGACTATTTATTTTTTTAGTGTTTTTACTGGTAATGGCGGTGATCTCTGATTTTCAGAGGGACTGCGACATTGCGTCGGACAAATCTGACCCCAAATTACACTTTTTGAGAACCAGTGACATTATTACATTAATCAGTATTATAAAAATGCACTGATCAATGTAAAAATGATACTGGCAAGGAAGGGGTTAACATTAGGGGGTGATTAAGGGGTTAAGTGTGTTCCCTCAGCGTGTTCTAACTGTGGGGTGGATAGACTTACTGAAACATGACAGAAATCACTGCTCCCGATCACTGGGATCAGTAGATCTCTGTCATGTCACTAGGCAGAACAGGGAAATGCCTTGTTTACATAGGCAGTTCCCCATTCTACCTCTCCTTGACGCGATCATGGGCCGCCGGTGGACAACGAGTCCGCGGGACCCACGGGCATGCTCCCCTAGCACGCAGTGGGCCCGCAGTATATCTGAGTGAGCAGGTCGGCAAGTGGTTAATGTCTAAACTGCCAGCAGCAAAAGTGATTGGCTCACATTGAATCCAGTTTTGGATTCCAGATCTGAACCTCACCTTGGTACATTTGGCCCGCTATCCTGTTTTTACGAACTGACGTACATGTACGTCAGTTTGCGCAGGAGAGCTGACCTGCCGCAGTATATCAGCGTGAGCAGGTCGGCAAGTGGTTAATGTCTAAACTGCCGGCAACAAAAGTGACTGGCTCACATTTAATCCAGTGTTGGATTCCAGATCTGAATCGCACCTGAGTACATTTGGCTCATCGCTACTGAGGAGTCTTTCTCCTACAAAGCAGTCTCTGTATCATTTTCTTTCTAAAGATTAAGTTGTACTTTAACAGGACACCCTAGTACACTGTATCTTGTACTTGCCTTACTCTAAAAAGGTAGTCTTTAACAGTGCAGTCTCTCACTGAGAGAAATAGGGATTCTTAATTACCATATATTGCAATACATACAATATTCAATATATAAGGTGGCCAACTGCTTCAAAGTGATCCCTCTCTGGCCAGTCCTACTCTATCTTACTAACTCTTTTTTTGCTAAAAGAAGTATTTTTGAAAATATAAACATATAACGCCAATATGGGGCAGACCCAGCTGGAGGTGAAAACAGCCCTGGACCAAAATCAAGCCGTACACATCGACAATTTGGATAAAAAACACATAATTTAGAAGGGTGGATAGCACCAGCAAAAAATATCCGTGTAAGTAACCAGGTGGATCCCAACAAAACTACAAGCTAATAAATATATAATACAAAGGGGTTATAGTTACAAACCTGCACCATGCAGTGGGATGAAAATATAAGGGCTTGGGTCCTAAATAGCTTGAAATACACAATATATATCGAAAAATCCTGAGTGATCTCTGTGCAGAATGCACCTAACAAACTGCTCAATGAGAGACTGCCCTGTTACAGACTAGAGCAAGGCAAGTAGAAGATACAGTTTAATAGGGTGTCTTGTTAGAGTACGACTTTGTCTTTAGAAAGAAAATGCCACGGAGACTGCTTTGTAGGAGAAAGACTCCTCAGTAGCGATGAACAGGTAGCCTGTTCATTTAATGTCAATCAAAACAAGAAGCATTTATAGAAAAATGTATAAAAAAGGCGGAAAATGAATTGAAGTGTTTTGTATTGGCGCTTAGGCCATTATACAGTCTAAAATGCAAGTATTCACTACAGTTTTATTGTTGCCATGAAACAATCCCAACAAGAAAGAATCACTGCAATTTTCATCAACTGATGCTAATGTGATTTTTCAAGATAGTGGGAACATTTTTTGGTGGAGGCAATCTTCAGGAGGTTATTAATAAACCATTCATTTAACATTATTTGGATGTGTATTAATCCATGCATTTCAAATTTTAGGATCTCTCTTTAGAACAATGGTATTTGGGCAATATGTCAAGAAAGGATGCAGAAAAGGCTCTCAGATCAATAAATCAGGTAACTATGTTTTATATTTTAAAGTATTAGCAATAGAAAAATATTGCTAAACAATTACCACATTTGTGTTGACTTGGTAAAGGCAAATAGGCAGTTTTCTTTTGCAAAGGTATTGTCACTGTGCAAAGGCAATTTTCCCTTGGCTTAGTGAATGTGGTGAAAATTCACTTTGAATATCCAATCGCATGCAAGAAAACATAGAAAAAAGTATATTTGCTCACACATGATTGGATGATGGAAAGCAGTAGAGCTTCACCTCTTTTAAGAAGCAAATTCCCTTAAAAAGTGAAAAATCTCTTGCAATGTGATCAGCCCATTTGCTTTAAAGCTAACTTCCAAGTATGGCTATTTTTTTCAGGTATACTACAGTGATCCTCACTTTCTTCAGAGTTTTATATTAAAGTGGTTGTAAACCTAGTTACACCACTTTTATCTACAGGTAAGCCTATAATAAGGCTTACTTGTAGGTACTGGAAATAACTTCTAAACCTGCACAGTTTAAGAGATATTTACCATATACGCTTGCGCCGACGTCATTGGCACATGCGCATTGAAGAAAGGGCACGATTGGGCCGTTTCTAAAGGGCCTGTGTCATTACTGGCGGCTCCCGCACGTATGCACGGGGTTGACATAACGCGACTCCAGCTAGTCACAGAGCCGGAGTCCATGGCCCGGAAGGAAGAGGGGTCAAGATGGATGCAGCCACCAGCGGGGACATCGCGGGCTTCGTTTGCAGGTAAGTGCAACATAATGGGCTAGTATGCGATGCTTTTACTTTTCAGGGGAAAAGAGTTACTTGCTCTTTAAGGGGCTGGTTGGCTGCATACTGAACACAGGGGGTAACTCACCCTCAATGAATACAAGATGTTTTCTGAGTGGAAAATGGGAAATAACCATCATGCTTTACTACCTCATCCAGTCAAAGAACATTTTCATTCATTACGGAAAATGCAAGGCTTTCTCTGAATGGTGCCAATGCAGAATGATCAACTCCCTGTGTTTACTACGCAGCAAGCCAGCCACCCAGCATGGGACACAGAAGATAGTGAAGATCACTGTATTAGTTGCTACAATAGTGATTCTCCACTTCCACATGGATCAAGCAGGTATGGAATATGCATACCTTACATTAGTTAATACTTACATTGGTCCAGTGTGACTATGCTATTATATTCATACCTGGAATTCAGCTTTAACAAATCAATGCCAATATATCTATCATATAATGTTATTAAAGTGATACTAAATGATAACCTTATTTTACAAAAATAATCCATACACATCCACTATTTAATGGCCCTATAATCTATTTTTCATTAAATTATTGTGAAATAGTTGTGGCCATGTGCACTCTGCTATACACACTACAAATATCATCATTCCTTGTCCATCTTGGGAGCAAGCAAGCGGTGTGGCTATGTTCCTACATACAAAGGGACCATGTAGCCACATAAACCACCCTCTAACAGGAAGTTGGATCAGAGCAGGAATTGGGAAATTTGGGGCTGAGAGCAGTAGAAGGTACATTTGAGTTAAAGCAGAGTTCCACACAAAAATGGAACTTCCGCTTTTCGGAACCCTCCCCCCCTCCGGAGTCACATTTGGCACCTTTCAGGGGGGAGGGGGGTGCAGATACCTGTCTAAGACAGGTATTTGCATCCACTTCCGACATAGACTCCCATGGGAGTCTACGCCTCTTCCCGTCCCCACCGCGCTGTCTCCTGGGAACACACAGCTCCCATGAGAGAGCGGGGACCACTTGGGAAGCGCAGCGCGACTCGCGCATGCGCAGTAGGGAACCGGGAAGTGAAGCCGCAACGCTTCACTTCCTGATTCCCTCACCTAGGATGACGGCGGCAGCTGCCGAGAACCGAGCGGGTTCTCGGCGTCGCCTGCCGACATTGCTGGACCCTGGGACAGGTAAGTGGCCATGTATTAAAAGTCAGCAGCTGCAGTATTTGTAGCTGCTGGCTTTTAATATTTTTTTTTTTTGGCGGTGTGGGTGGACCCCCGCTTTAAGAGTTTAATGTCACTTTAAAGATGCTGGCACTTCCCATAATATCTTGATCTTTGTTGCAGCAGGATCCACAAGCATTCACAATTTTTTGAGGCTCACCCTGTTGTACTGATTAGTCATTATTCATTCAGCATGATCCAAATTGAAGTAAACTGAAAGAAAATGGCTGGGTTCACAGCAGTTGCATCAGTGACCATGTTTTGGCTCAGGCAAGGGCCGAAGAGTTCCCGAGCTTCTTTGTTTGCTCATGCAACAAAGATCACATTTATGGTAGGGGATGCTGGAGAAGCACTATGCCTTGGCTGTTTCACTTCCCTGTGTAGCTTTTCAATAGATAGTTTGGAGAAACCACAATACAAATTGTATGGTTGTATGAGAGTAACTCCTTCGCTACCAAATGTGGTCAGATTATGTCAATTAGCACAGAAAAATAAAATAAAATCAAAATACAATTATTAATAGGAAATCAGTGGATTGCTGCATGCACTAAATTGTGTTAAACCAATTCATAGAAATAAAATATTCATGTGCTGCTCTATCAATCCTAAAACACTTGAATGTGTTACAGCATACTAAAAAAAAGGACGAGAACCGTTTTAACCTTAAATGGTCTAGGGCATTCTTTACTGTTATGCCCTGTACACACGATTGGACAGTCCGACAACAAAATCCATGGATTTTTTCAGACGGATGCTGGCTCAAACTTGTCTTGCATAAACACACGGTCACACAAATCTTGTTGAAAATTCCGAATGTCAAGACGCGGTGATGTACAACACATACGACGGCACTAGAAAAGGGAAGTTCAATACCAAGTGCGCCACCCTTTGGGCTCCTTCTGCTAATCTCGTGTTAGTAGAAGTTTGGTGAGAGACGATTCGCGCTTTTCAGCCTCATGCTTTTCTGATCGTTACTGCTCTTCAGTTTGTGTTTGTGGGTTCGTATCCGGTTTTCAGTGCATGTAGTCATTTCGCATTTGTTTTTCTGTGCGTATTTTATAGTACGTATTTGATTTTGCAGTGCGTTCTTGTCCGCTCGTTTCTGATTTTCAGCTCGCTCTTCTCAGGCCTTTCTGTTTTTCAGTGCTTTCTGTTAGTTCGTTCTGACCAGCCGACCGTTTTAAAGCCACGAGGACCCTCCCCCCTTGGGTTTTTAACTACCGGCTGGCCAGAGCCAGAAGAGTGGAGGATAACGCTTTCGGGATATAGGCCAGTCGGTTCCGCCTATTCCATACAGCAATCAACATGGCGGAATATAAACCTAACCATATAATCCTTGCATGCTGCATTCTCCACAACTCTTTAAGGAGAAATTCAATGAACTATGTTGCCTCAGTTGAGCCTGAGGCCGGACTTCAAGAAGAAACCCTGACGGCGCTTGAAGCTGGACGTCCTGGCTTCCCCCCCCCAAAGCGCCCACGAAGTAAGACAGAAGTATGTTGAGTACTTTGCGGTGAGGGGGGCAATTGATATGCCATAAAATGTTTGAGAAACATTTTCAAAATAAATGTTTTAGTTAAACTGAAATAAGATTTACTTAGATTTATTGCTTGTGTTTCTTTTAGCTGTCTCCTAGGTTCTCCAATGGGCTTTTCTTTTTGGCCATTTTCTTCAATAGTGCAAATGTAATTTATTTGATACATGAAGGAAGTGACAATCTCTTCTTTAGCGAACTATTATTATGTTGTGGGTCTGCTACACACACCTTGTTTTTGTTTTTAACGTATGTAATGCATTACTGATAAGAATATACATCATTTTCAGCACCATGGATGAATTTTGGTGAGTCACACAAATTGACAGTCAAAATGGGGATTTCCCTCCTGATCCCATGCCTAATGTCAACATGTACTAGCTCCCATCATGGGGGATCAATAGACGTGTTTCGGGGGTGCAACCCCTTCCTCTCATCTACTTTAGTTGCGAGAAAGGGGTTGCACCCCCAAAACGCATACCTTGATATCCCGTTATGGCAGATAGCACATGTTGACACACTGTGTGCATCTTCAAAATTTGGCTTTCAAAATTTTGGAGAAAAGTTAGACAAATAGAAAGAATTTGATAAATGTTGGTGTGTTTTCGATTCTGCCTAAAACATCAATGATGTTTTTGAGTCTTTTTTCAACATCATTGATGTCTTCCTTGATCTTCTGTAAATCCCGACTGCACACCATGATCTCCCCGATGAGGACTTGTGCACTTGTGAAATGTGTTTCTTCTTCAACAACATCCACATCACCTAAAAAAAAAAAACACCATGTATTATAAATATGCAGGCATCCATCTATTACCTGAAGCTGTGGTCTCAGACACTCACCTGTTGTGGTCACTATTTCGCCCACTTCATAAACCTCTCCTTCCTCCACATCCTCTGGTTGTTGTTTTTGGATTTCCCCTTCTTTAGGAGGTTGAGGGTCCCTGTTGATCTCAGACGTCCCAAGTCTTTTCTCCCCTATGTGAATAAAATAAAGGTATACTTAGCACACAGAAATTTGAGGCAAGAAATAGGAATATGAAACATTGGTGTGGTACAATTGTCTGTTTTGGCAGAGTTCAAAGCTGAAGACATGATTTTTTCCCTTTACAAAGCTGGAATACTTAGCTTTTTAGTTAAAGTATCACACATGTAGAGACCCCTTGTATCCACTGGAGCACCTGTGTGGGACACCCTAAAAAGTTTGTTCTGGTGTCCCACACTAGTGCTACGGCATCCAGATGTGTAAACAGCTGCTGAATCAAGTTTGCATTTCATTCTAGTTACAAACACATCTAGACAACAATGTAGTAAACTTCTTTTAAGACAAATAGGCATGACCAAATGTAGTTAACCTGCATCTTCAAAAAAACATCGTATTAGTGGGCGAACGAATGATGTTTACTATGAACGATTATTGTGCCCATGAACCTGAAACTTGCCATTTTAAACTGTACAAGAGTAAAGAAAAGCACATGGAGCAGCACGAACGTAAGAAGAAGAATAGGAACACACGACAAAATACTTACTTTTTTGCAGCACTCTCTCGATTCTTCTGTACTGATACTGCTCCCTCAATTTGAGGTCTGACCAACGTTTCCTCAGTTGATCCTTGGATCGCCGTACCCCAAAATTCTTCAGCAGACTTTTCACAACTTTAGTCATGATCTTGGCCTTTCTCACATTTGGGTTTGGGTACGGTCCATGCTTCCCGTCATAGTCAGCCCTCTTGAAGATGTCCACCATCTCTACTATCTCTATAAAGGCCATATTTGAGGCCTTAAATAGCCTCCTGGATCGGGATTTTAAAGCTCCTATCTTATCTCATCATTGCAGCTACTCTCAGGCAC
Organism: Lithobates clamitans; assembly: GCA_037952925.1. Classification (NCBI taxonomy): domain Eukaryota; kingdom Metazoa; phylum Chordata; class Amphibia; order Anura; family Ranidae; genus Lithobates; species Lithobates clamitans. The sequence goes on from JBBGZY010001695.1 coordinate 989,885, forward strand.
CTGCTCTGTCTCTGCCATGTGCTCCCCCACTGCGCCGAAAGACAAGGGGGAGAATATACTAGATATAAGGTCAGGGGCAGGCAAAGTTTCACGCATGCACAGTGTATATTAAGCGTAACAGGCGTGTGTCGTACGTACGATCTGTGAGCGGAAGAAGGAGTAGTGGAAGCGCCGATCCAACGAAGGTACAATTTTAACTTGGTGCATCAGTGGCCTATACTGCTTCTAGATTGAGGCTTATATTGGGACAAGATTAGGAGAGTTTAGCCTGACATTAGGGTTTGTCTTGTGTTGTGTCTTGCAGAGAAAATGGATCTATTCAATGATAAGGACTTCATCCCCATATTCATTGAACAGGGAGCTGCCCTGTCTGTGGCAGGTAAACCACTGCATTTATAACAATATACCAAAGAGGAAGACATTAGGGTTTATCTTGTGTTGTGTCTTGCAGTGAAAATGGATATCTTGAAAGATAAGGACTTTATGCCAATCTTCATTGATATGTTCAGGGAGCTGCCCTGTCTGTGGCAGATAAACCACCCTGAATATAAGAACCAAACAAAGAGGAAGGCAGCGCTGGATGAATTGCTGGAATTTGTGAAGCCGGTGATCCCCACGGCAGACATCCCCTATTTGAAGGCCCTAATTGGTGGCATGAGGAGCACTTATAATAGGGAGCGCAAGAAGGTCCAGGATTCCCAGAGATCAGAAGCTGCAGCAGACGACATTTATGTACCCAGGCTGTGGTACTATGACAGACTGCATTTTTTGGCAGGCTAGACTGAACCCAGGCCAGCACTCTCCAAACTTCCTATAAGGCTTCCTTCCACCTCAGCTGAGGTTTCCGACGTCCAACCTGGGCCTTCCAGCCAGGGAGAAGTGGAGGATCCCAGCTTGAGCCAGGTATAGCATTGTTCAACATATTTCTAGTCAAATAATTAATGATGTTAACTAGATGTTATTATTGATCAGTAATTTCAGTAATACAAAGTGTTTTACATATTAATAGACAGTAGTAGCCACAAATGATTGGGACAAGAATGAAAAATGCTGTGGTCAGAATGATAGTCTTTTATATTTATTAACATTCAATTTGCAACAGTCATGAGCTGAAAATTGTGTGTGATTGATGAACCAAAAACTAAAACTATGTCCCTTTTTCATACACAGGAAAGTCTCAGCCAGGAGGAGGCCATAGAAAGTGGCAGCCAGGAGGTGGCGGTGATAAGTGGCAGTCAGGAGGTGGCCGGGCCCAGTAGCCTGCCCGAATCCTAGGTCCCTCTGCCTTCCACAAAAAAGTCCCAAAAAGAGGAGTAACCTGGAGGAGGCAGCACTTGGCCTATTTCGGAAGGCTACTGCGGCCCTTAGAACCCCCCCCCAATAATCAAGAGGACTATGCCTTCATGGTAGCCTTTAAAAATGCAGGAAATGGAGGAAGGCCAACGCCTCTTATGTGAGGAAGTTATGTTACAAGCCCTAAATAAGGGGTGGGGGGCGAACTCACAAGCCAAAGCCACATTTGTGAGTTCAACCATGGTCCTCCTCCTCCACCCCCTGCCACAACTACAACACCAGAGCCACAGCCTGGAAGCAAGTGTGTAAGGAAGACAAGAGAGTGATGGCCTGGGTTCAGTCTGGTCTGACAAAAGACGCAGGCTGTTGTAGGACCACAGCCTGGGGACATATGTCAACTGCTGCTGTTCCTGATCTCTTGTAGTCCTGGACCGGATTGTGCTCACTATTATAAGGACCCCTCAGGCCACCAATGTTGTGCCCTGGGGTAAAAAGTCTTTGCAAATTTCACCAGTTTCTCCAGCGTTGCCTTCCTCTTTATTTTGTTATGATCCATAATAAATGGCTATTTATTTTTCACAAATACTTGCCTATGTGTTTAACTTCAAAAAGGCCAGTTTGTTTGTGAGTAGGCAGGTACATTTCAAAAATACAATGTCAAATTAACAAGGGACACTAACACCAACCTCCTTGAGGTTAAAAAATACAAGATAATAATGGTGTTGTGGTAACTTGACACAAAACGAAAGAAAAAATTATGGAAATCACTATAAAAAAAAAAAAATAGGAGATCTGGATAAAAAAACAAAAAACACTATAACCAAAAATTCTAAACATTATTATGGAGATCTGACAAAAAAAATTATTCATGAGATCACGAGAAATAATAAAGAAATCAGTTTGTCAGAACCCTGTGTGAATACAAGCAGCAAAACAACTTATTCTAGCATTCTAAAGAAGAAGAGAATGCGCTGCATTAAAAGATTAAAAAATTTGCAGCGTGACGAATGTGCTCCATTATGAACGCTAGCTTTACCAGACCGAGCGCATCTCGTAATTGATTCAAAGCATGCATGGAACTTTGTGCGTCGGAATTGTGTCCACGTGATCGGAATTTACCAGAAGGGATTTTGTTGTCGGAAAATTTGAGATCCAGATTTCAAATTTTGTTTGTCGGAAATTCAGAAGGAAAATGTCCAACGGAGCCTACACAGTCGGAATTTTCAATAACAAGCTCCCATCAAACATTTATTGTTGGAAAATCCGACCGTGTGTACAGAACGCCCTTCCACAAATCGGTGGTTTCAGCGGGAAGAGTCACTAATTTCAGAAAACGTTTAGATGGGCATCTTATTGAACAAAATATACAGGGATATAGGAAGTGGTAGAGACATAAATAAACACACATCCACACATCCACACAGGTTGAACTAGATTGACTGGAATCTTTATTCAACCTTACCAACTATGAAACTTAGCCAGGTCATAGCGAGACCAATATTCCTAATCTTTAAGGACAGCCTACTAACTGGAATGGTACCAGTGGACTGGCGGAAAGCGAACGTGGTACCAGTCTTTAGTCAACCTCACCAACTATGTAACTATGGGGGTTATTTACAAAAGGCAAATCCACTTTGCACTACAAGCGCACTGAAAGTGCACTTGGAAGTGCAATCACTGTAAATCTGAGAGGTAGATTTGAAATGAGGGGAAGCTCTGCTGATTTTATCATCCCATCATGTGCAAGCTAAAATGCTGTTTTTTATTTTCCTTGCATGTCCCGCTCGGATCTACAGTGACTGCACTTTAAGTGCACTTGTAGTGCAAAGTGGATTTGCCTTTCGTAAATAACCCCCTATGCACACTTTCTTGGTATTATCTTAGCCCATACACTCCTTTATTAGCGCCTGTGAGGAAAATATCCAGAATGTTTCTGGGAAAAAAATCTTGTTATGTATAAAGAGGACAGGTAGAGGAATGATTTAAAAAGACCACAAAGGTTTTGAATCATTGAAAAACTTACCGTATTTACCTTTTGTATTGCTCATAGGATGGTACATTTCTGGTAAGAAACTGCTCACAATCATCAGTTGCACAGCCATATGTTCTTATGGTGTTGTATAAAAATAAAGTCTACAATGTACGAATTCGCTACAACCAAGAAAACAATGTATACCTTCTAGGATCAGGAGCACATGAGGTATAGTATGCTTTGATTACTATGTAATATGTACAAAAAAATTTTTTTTTCCAAAATTTAAGAAAAATGTTGATCATTGCATGAATCTTCCTTCACCAATTATGCCAAGTTGGGTTAGAATTTATTTGATGTAAAGAAAGACACCTTCCCTACCAAGTAACTGAAAACAATCTAATCTTTTGGATATTGTCAGAATCTTTTGTTTAGGAATTATCCTTACAACAAGTGCATAATTCCTCAAGATTTTTCTTGTTTTATTTAGTTTGGAATAAAGTGGATAAGGGTTAGATCCTCTTAGCTCTTCCTGCCATCTGTTTCCCTATTGGAGAGAATTACCCTTACTTCCTGTCAGTGCAGAGTATTTCTATAACTAGGACACAGACAAAAATATACACATTTTGTACAGTGATGAATGATTAGAAGAACTACTGACTGTGAGGTTAATTTACTAAAGGCAAATATACTCTGCACTGCAAGTGCAGTTCGCTAGATCTAAGAGGAAGCTCCGAAATGAGGGAAAGCTCTGCTGATTTCTATCATCCAATCATATGCAAGCAAAAATGGTGTTTTTTATTTTCCTTGCATGTGCCCCTCAGATCTAGAGCAACCGCACTTGTTTTTATTACTATTCATTCCTTCATATATCAGGGAAACCCACTTCTCCATATCTTGTACACGTGCAGCATAAAGGTAGGAACAGTCTCCCCAGACTTTACAGACAGAAAGTGAGTAGAGATGTACATTTTTAGGGTAATATACAATAAGTAAAAACAGGATTTTTGTACTTACTGTAATCTTTTTCTTGAAGCCCAGTGAGAGGCACAGGACTGTATTCATTCTTAGACAGGGGTTATACAGTGGCAAACATAACATTAAGCCAGTCCATGTATAACCCTGCCTACAACCATCATGCCTCAGTTTTGTAAGCAAGCAGTGTATAAGGCCAATAATACAAAGGGACTGGACTTCTGTTCCTCAAATGGACTTCCAAGGGAAAGATTTTACAGTAAGTATAAAAATCTAAATATTTTTATCCTCCACTGAGGGACAAGTTAATGAAGTATATCTTAAACATTTGGTACGTCCAAATGGATTCCATCTTAAAGCGGAGTTCCACCCTAAAGTGGAACTTCCGCTCATCGTCATGTTACAACCAAAAACGTAAATGTATTTTATTGGGATTTTATGTGATAGACCAATACAAAGTGGCACATAAGTATGAATTGGAAGGAAATTGATAAATGTTTTTTTTTTTTTTTTTTTACAAATAAATATGTGAAAAGTGTGGCGTGCATTTGTATTCGGCCTCCTTTACTCTGATACCCCTAACTAAAATCTAGTGGAATCAACTGCCTTCAGAAGTTACCTAATTAATAAATAGTCCACCTGTGTGTAATTTAATCTCAGTATAAATACAGCTGTTCTGTTAAGCCCTCAGAGGTTTGTTAGAGAACATTTCTGAAAAAAGGAGAGCAAGGAGAGCATTAATCAGAGAAGCAGCCAAGAGGTCCATGGTAACTCTGGAGGAGCTGCAGAGATCCACAGCTCAGGTGGGAGAATCAGTCCACAGGACAACTATTAGTTATGCACTCCACAAATCTGGCGTTTATGGAAGAGTGGCAAGAAGAACATAAGTCATAAGCAGTCCCATTTGCAGTTTGCGAGAAGCCATGTGGAGGACACAGCAAACAGATGAAAGAAAGTGCTCTGGTCACACGAGACCAGAATTTTACTTTTTGGCCTAAAAGCATAACGCTATGTGTGGAAACTAACACTGCACATCACCCTGAACACACCATCCCCACCGTGAAACATGGTGGTGGCAGTGTCATGTTGTGGGGTAGCTTTTCTTCAGCAGGGACAAGGAAGCTGGTCAGAGTTGATGGGAAGATGGATGGAGCCAAATACAGGGCAATCTTAGAAGAAAACCTGTTATGCCCTGTACACACGACCGGTTTTGGTGTCGGAATAAACTCTGAAGGTTCCAACGGAATTCAGCTCAAGCTGTCTTGCATACATACGGTCACACCAAATTCCGACCGTCCGGAATGCGGTGACGTACAACACATACGACGGGTCTAGAAAACGGAAGTTCAATAGCCAGTAGCCAATAGCTTCCGTCTCGTACTTGCTTCAGAGCATGCATCGTTTTTGTTGCATTAGAACAGCATACAGACGAGCGTTTTTTTCCGATAGTAATTTGTTCAGTCGGAAGAATATAGAACATGTTCTCTAAGTCCGTCTGAATTTTCGACAGAAAAAGTCCGATGGGGCATACACACGGTCGGAATATACGATGAAAAGCTCCCATCGGACTCTTTCTGTCGTAAATTCCGCTCGTGTGTACGCGGCATAGTCTACAGAAGACTTGAGACTGGGCGGAGGTTCACCTTCCAGCAGGACAATGAACCTAAACATACAGTCAGAGCTACAATGGAAAGGTTTAGATCAAAGCTTATCCATGTGTTAGAATGGCCCAGTCAAAGTCCAGACCTAAATCCAATTGAGAATCTGTGGCAAGACCTGAAATTGCTGTTCGCAGATGCTCTCCATCCAATCTGACAGAGCTTGAGCTATTTTGCAAGAGAATGGGCAAAAATTTCACTTTCTAGATGTGCAAAGTTGGTAGAGACATCCCCAAAGGGGGGCTGAATACAAATGCACACCACACTTTTCATATATTTGTACAAAATTTTGAAAACCATTTATCATTTTCATTCCACTTCATAATTATGTGCCACTTTGTGTTGGTCTATCACATAAAATTTCAATAAAATACATTTACGTTTTTGGTTGTAACATAACAAAATGTGTACAATTTCTGGGGGTATGAATACTTTTTCAAGGCACTGTAAGCAGCCCATGTTGACTGTGTGTGTTCTGTAGGGCTATATACAGGATTTCTAAAAACTACCCCTTTGGTAAAATAATATTTAAAAATTTTATTAGATTTGAACTTTCCTCCTGCTCCCTTGGCATCATATTGAAAATACTGCCCTCCTGAACCTTATTCACCCCCTTGATGTATTTCAAGGTTTCAATCATGTCTCCCCTTTCTCTTCTTTCCTCCAGACAACATATTAAGACCCTGAAGACTCTCTTGATATGTTTTATCCCTCAGACCTATTTTTGTTGCCTGTCTCTGGACATGTTCTATCTTATCAATATCTTTTTTTAAGTGAGGTCTCAAAAAACTGGACAAAGTATTCTAAATGAGGTCTAACTAAAGATCTACAGTATCTCACAAAAGTGAGCACACCCCTCACATTTTTGTAAATATTTTATTATGTCTCTTCAATTGACAACACTGAAGAAATGGAACTTTACTACAATGTAAAGTAGTGAGTGTACAGCTTGTATAACAGTATAAATTTGCTGTCCCCTCAAAATAACTCAACACACAGCGATTAATGTCTAAACCGCTGGCAACAAAAGTGAGAACACCCCTAAGTGAAAATGTCAAAATTGGGCCCAATTAGCCATTTTCCCTCCCCGGTGTCATTTAATTCGTTAGTGTTACAAGGTCTCAGGTGCGAATGGGGAACATGTGGACTGGAAGTTCAACATGGCACCTCATGAAAAAGAACTCTCTGAGGTTCTGAAAAAAAGAATTGTTGCTATACATAAAAATGGCCTAGGCTGTAAGAAGATTGCCAAGATCCTGAAACTGAGCTGCAGCACAGTGGCAAGACCATACAGCAGTTTAACAGGACAGATTCCACTCAGAACAGGCCTCGCTATGGTCAACCAAAGAAGTTGAGTGCACATGCTCAGTGTCATATCCAGAGGTTGTCTTTGGGAAGTAGACGTATGAGTGCTGCCAGCATTGCTGCAGATGTTAAAGGGGTGGGGGTCAGCCTGTCAGTGCTCAGACCATACGCTGCACACTGCATCAAATTTGTCTGCATGGCTGTCGTCCCATAAGGAAGCCTCTTCTATAGATGATGCAAAAGAAAGCCCGCAAACAGTTTGCTGAAGACAAGTGGACTAAGGACATGAATTACTGGAACCATGTGCTGTGGTCTGATGAGACCAAGATAAACTTATTTGGTTCAGATGGTGTCAAGCGTGTGTGGCGGCAACCAGGTGAGGTGTACAAAGACAAGTTTGTCTTGCCTACAGTCAAGCATGGTGGAGGGAGTGTCATGGTCTGGAGCTGCATGAGTGCTGCCGACACTGGGGAGCTACAGTTCATTGAGGGAACCATGAATGCCAACATGTACTGTGACATACTGAAGCAGAGCATGATCCCCAACATGATAACGACCCCAAACACACCTCCAAAATGACCACTGCCTTGCTAAAGAAGCTGAGGATAAAGGTGATGGACTGGCCAAGCATGTCTCCAGACCTAAACCCTATTGAGCATCTGTGGGGCATCCTCAAACGGAAGGTGGAGGAGCGCAAGGTCTCTAACATCCACCAGCTCTGTGATGTCGTCATGGAGGAGTGGAAAAGGACTCCAAAGGCAACCTGTGAAGCTCTGGTGAGTTCCATGCCCAAGAGGGTTAAGGCAGTGCTGCAAAATAATGGTGGCCACACAAAATATTGACACTGTGGGCCCAATTTGGACATTTTCACTTGTGCTCACTTTTGTTACCAGCGGTTTAGACATTAATGGCTGTGTGTTGAGTTATTTTGAGGGGACAGAAAATGTACACTGTTATACAAGCTGTACACTCACTACTTTACATTGTTACAAAGTGTAATTTCTTCAGTGTTGTCACATGAAAAGATATAATAAAATATTTACAAAAATTTTATTATATTCAGTAAAATGTTTACAAAAATTTGAGGGGTGTACTCACTTTTGTGAGATACTGTATATAGAGGAATCAAGGACTTCTTTTCTCCTGCTGGTGACCCCTTTAGTGATGCATCCTAGAATTCTGTTCGCCTGGCCACACTGTTTGCTCATTTTGCAATCATCTGAAATAAGTATACCCAAATCTTTTTCCTCTGTAGTGCTGAACATCACTGTACCCCCAATATTGTACTCAATCAATGGATTCTTTTTCCCTAGGTGCATTATTTTACATTTTAAAACGTTGAACTGCAGTTTCTACTGCTTTGACGGATCTTTCAGCAATGTTCCATGTTACAGAAACCTCCAGGAATATCAACCCTATCCATAGGCGTGTGCAGCCTAATGCACACACACACACACACATTATATTGTCAAAAGTATTGGGGCGCCTGCCTTTACACTCATGTAGGGTTCAATATTGAGTTGGACCACCCTTTGCAGCTATAACAGCTTCAACTCTTCTGGGAAGGCTGTCCACAAGGTTTAGGAGTGTGTCTATGAGAATGTTTGACCATTCTTCAAGAAGCGCATTTGTGAGGTCAGGCACTGATGGAGGGCACTGATGGAGCGAGTACAAAGAAGGGCAACAAAGCTAATAAAGGGTCTGGAGGATCTTAGTTATGAGGAAAGGTTGCGAGCACTGAACTTATTCTTTCTGGAGAAGAGACGCTTGAGAGGGGATATAATTTCAATTTACAAATACTGTACTGTTGACCCCACAATAGGGATAAAACTTTTTCGCAGAAGAGAGTTTAATAAGACTCGTGGCCACTCATTACAATTAGAAGAAAAGAGGTTTAACCTTAAACTACGTAGAGGGTTCTTTACTGTAAGAGCGGCAAGGATGTGGAATTCCCTTCCACAGGCGGTGGTCTCAGCGGGGAGCATTGATAGCTTCAGGAAACTATTAGATAATCACCTGAATGACTGCAATATACAGGGATATGTAATGTAATGCTGACACATAATCACACACATAGGTTGGACTTGATGGACTTGTGTCTTTTTTTCAACCTCACCTACTATGTAACTATGTAACTATGTTGGATGAGAAGGCCTGCCTCGCAGTCTCCACTTTAATTTATTCCAAAGGTGTTCTATCAGGTTGAGGTCAGTACTCTGTGCAGACCAGTCAAGTTCCTCCACCCCAAACTTGCTCATCCATGGCTTTATGGATCTTGCTTTGTGCATTGGTCCAAATTATTTGGTGGAGGGGAGGATTATGGTGTGGGTTGTTTTTCAGGGGTTGGGCTTGGCCCCTTAGTTCCAGTGAAGGGAATTCTTAAGGCGTCAGCATAACAAGACATTTTGGACAATTTCATGCTCCAAACTTTCTGGGAACAGTTTGGGGACGGCCCCATCCTGTTACAAAATGACTGCGCACCAATGCACAAAGCAAGGTCCATAAAGAAATAGACTTAGCAGGGGTGGTTGAAAATTACCTTCAAGTGTAATATTTCACATTATAAATAGTAACTAAAACTTAAAAACTTAAGTGTAACAATCTAAAAAAAAATCCAAAGTGCTATAATGATGTGAACCTCCCAGCTAAAAAGCTGTTGCACTTGAAGTAAATTTGTATTGCAATTATCTGTAGAGGGGTTTCCACCATCGCTGCTAAGTTTTATTTGTTATGTCTTGTTTTCAGTCTGATGTGTATTATATGTGAAGTTGCGTATCACAGAGACCGGTATTGTGGCAGCACTAATAGTCTGCACTGTTGGGCACTGATGGGCCCTGAGTGGCACTAATTGGCAGCACTGATGGGAAGCACTGATTGGCAGCACAAAATGACACTGATAAGCAGTGCTGATGGGCACTGATAGACAGCCAATCTGTGCTGCCAATCAGTGCCAATCTGTGCTGCCAATCTGTGCTGCCAATCAGTGCCAAACTGTGCTGACAACAGGTGCAAAACTGTGCTGCCAATCAGTGCCAATCTGTGCCCATCAGTGCTGCAATCAGTGCCAGATTGGCACTGATTGGCAGCACAGTTTTGCACCTATTGTTAGCACAGTTTGGCACTGATAGGGGAGGGGTAGTGAGGCTTGCAAGAGCCACTGTGTGTGTGACACTGTCATGTAATGTAACTGCCTACTGGGAGAAAGACTAGCTGTCACAACTCAGCCGCGATGTCGGGGGTGAGCAGGACCGAGCAGCAATCAAACACCAACTAATGATTGGGCTGCTTAAGAAAGGGGTGGAGCCACATACATGTAGCGGCCCACCCAGACCCCATCCCATTGGCTGGGGTTTGATAGCTGTTCGGCCCCGCCCACCCTGACATCACCGCTGAGTTTTGACAGCTGGTCTTTCTTTCTGCAAGCAGTGACATTACTGCACAGTTCACACACTCAGCAGGTCTGGCAAGTTTCACGATCTGCTGCCTGGGCTATCCGGCAGCATGGGCTACACACTCTTAAATGCAACAGTTCGGGGCAGATCTTGGGAAACAGTTTGGGCTGATTACACCCTGTGCGCACGTCTATGACCCGATTGCATACCTTTGTGTCATCAGCAAAAAGACATAACTTACCTGCCAACCCTTTAGTTATCACTTACATATAGATGAAATAGAACAGGACCTAGTTCAGAGCCTTGTGGTACACCACTATTGACTGGTCTCTATTCTGAATGAACCCCATTTACAAGCACACTCTGGTATCTATCCTTTTGCCAACTGCATATCCACTAAACCACCCAAGTGTTAAATCCTAGCTTGTACAACTTTTTTATTAAATCAATATGTGGAACTGTATCAAGTGCTTTGCTGAAATGCAGATAGGTTATGTCAAAAGCACCACCCTGGTCCAAAACATTAGTGATATAGTCAAAAATGATCTGCCCTCAAAAAAAAAAAAACAATAATGCTCTGGGTCCAGCAAGTTATTCCATTAACTTGACAACAGATGAAAAACTCAGTGGCCTATAATACCCAGCTACTTACAAATAAGACCAGTGCTTCCTATTTGTATGTTATTATTCACATGGGGGCATATTTCTCCAGCAGCTGAGAGAATTTATTCAATTCAATAGATTTTATTGGACATCTAAAGTGCTGAGGACTAACTATAAAATTGGTAGCTGCTACCTTGCTACCCTTCTTGAGAATAGGTACAATATTACCTGTCATGGGAAACTTCTCCTATTAGAACAGATAGATTTAAAAGACCAGTTAATGGATCAAAAACTGTACCTTGAAGTTCTCATTGCTTGTTTAAAGTGCTTGTAAATGATCATGATATAAAATAAAACAACCCATTCAGTTAAAAGTAGGCAAAAGGCAAACATTTTTGTATAGATATAAAAATGCATTATCAATACATTTTTCTTTTTTTATAAGTGATCACATTCCCTCTGTTCTCAGCTGAATAAGAGCTGAGGGGAGGAGAAGCAGTAGCACTCTGAGCTTGCACACTGACCATGGCGTGCTCTCCTGCTTAGTGTGTAAAGTTTTTAGTATGAAAGCAGAGGGACTGATGGGAACACCAGGGATTTCACACAAAAGAAGCAATACAAACAGAACAGGATACTTTCTCATACAAGTACATGGTACAACAGGCACTTATCAGGAATATGAAGTGTTGGGATAACAAATGATTTAAGCTTTAACCAAGCCAGCTCCTCTGCAACTTCTTTCTCCAGAAATCCTAAAAATTAAGTGTCATTTCTAAAACCAATATAATCCCACAACTTGTTATTGTTAGTACAGTACACTTTATGAGAAGACTGAACAGAAGTAGTTGTTTAAATTGTTTGCTACATCCAGGTCTCCCTCAACAAAAGCGTTGTGCCCAGCTTTCAATTTAGTTATAGTTAACACCAACATTAATCAGACAGCAGAAGCTTGAACATGAGCCTGGTCTTTATTCAGCAGCATCCATCTTACAGAACTAACCACAGCTCCCCGCCCAACATGACCAAAACTGTTAAATGTTTCCTAACATGCATAAGGAACTAGGCATAACAATTGAACTTGAATTATAACATAAAGCATAAACATCATTACATGTCCTTCTAGAAACACCCTAGACAGGGTATGTGCAATTGGAATTTCCTTTCCAGGCTTATACTTTACTGTGAGATCATACTGCGGTAATTTCATAACCATCCGCTGCAGACGTGGAGGTGTAGAAGCTAGTGATTTCTGTAGGATGTACTCCAATGGCTTGTGGTCTGTTTCCACAACTACCGGGCGATCATATATGTACTGGTGACATTTCTCACATCTATTCACAATAGCCAGCATCTCTTTCTCAATTTGGGCATAATTGGCTTGTGTTGTCATCAGTGCTCATGAAGCATATGCCACAGGATGTCCTTGTTGAGTCAGTACAGCACCTAACCCAAACTGGGATGCATCCACTTGAAGTACAGTGTCACAGTTTACGTCAAAATATTTCAGTATTGGCCCTGGATGTTTAGTGATCAGTTTTTTTCACTTTGTCGAAAGTCTTTTCCATGTTTGCATCCCAACACCAAACAGCATCCTTCTGTAGCAGTGTACGTAGTGGTGCTATCTGTTGAGCAAGGCCCTGAGAGAATTTGGATAGATAGTTGAAAATACCTAGTGATGTCTCCAGCTCCTTTCTGGAGGTTGGAGCCTTCATGTTAAGAACTGCTGTAATCTTCTTTGGATCAGGCTTCAAACCCTTTCTGGTTAGTAGGTGTCCAAAATATGTAACTTCTTCGACCCCAATTTGCATTTTGTTTGGATTGAGTGTAAGATTCTTCTCACGACACCGATTGAGCAAAGCAGTAAGGTTTTTGTCATGTTCCATTTGATCCTTTCCATAGACCAGCAAATCATCAACTATTACTTCAACACCCTGTAGACCAGCGATCAATTTGTATGATTTCTTTTGAAATATTTCCTGTGCAGATGCTATGCCGAAAGGTACCCTTGTGAAGCGCCATCGACCCAAAGGGGAGTTAAAAGTGGTCCAGTAACTGCTGGCTTCATCAAGACGCAATTGCCAGTAACCCAAATGGGTGTCTAGTGCACTAAATACCAATTGGTAATAAAAAGGAGTGTACCCCGCGCTGCCTAAACTGGTAGAGCAGCTCACACAACAAATAGAAAATTTGTTCAAATACCAAAAATATATAAGTGTAACGCTAAACTGATTAAATTGGTAAATATCAACTAACAACCTTGTAGGGTGAATAGTGAAATATCAATAAATCAATCCGAATGTACAGACCATAAAAACTAATAATCTAAACAAAAGTACACATAAATATCACATATGACATGTGCCTGATAAGCTGAATACAAAATGAACAATCATGTGTAAAAAAGTCTTTGTAAATTCTATAAAGTCCACAGTATATAATGAGGAAAGAAAAAATCCAATTCACCACAATGGTGTATCACATATGACATGTTTTTTTATTTTTATTTTTATTTTTAGTTTATTAGGCACATGTCATATGTGATACACCATTGTGGTGAATTGGATTTTTTCTTTCCTCACTATATACTGTGGACTTTATAGAATTTACACAGACTTTTTTACACATGATTGTTCATTTTGTATTCAGCTTATCAGGCACATGTCATATGTGATATTTATGTGTACTTTTGTTTAGATTATCAGTTTTTAAGGTCTGTACATTCGGATTGATTTATTGATATTTCACTATTCACCCTACAAGGTTGTTAGTTGATATTTACCAATTTAATCAGTTTAGCGCTACACTTATATATTTTTAGTACACTAAATACTGTTGCTCCTACTAGCTTGTGCACTATATCCTCTATGGTGGGGAGTTTGTAGTGTTCTCTCATTATGACTTTATTCAAATCACGTGGGTCAATGCATATACGAATTGCACCTGTGTTCTTCTTCTCCACCACAACCATAGAACTGACCCATTCCGATGGTTCTGTGACCTTTTTTACTACTCCCAGCTTCTCCATCCTAGTGAGTTCTTGTCTGACTTTATCCACAAGAGTTAAAGGTATTCTCCCTGGGGCGTGAATGACAGGCTGTGCACCCTTTTTTATACGTATGTGGGAGGCACCCCAGGCCCTTGAATAGATCACAGTACTCACATTTAATGTCAGCCTCTGTCAGACCTCTGTGCCCACCATCCACAGTCATTACGATCTTCACAAGTCCAATCTCTTTACTTGTTCTGAGACCTAGCACGGCTGGGGCTTGTGTTTCTATCACAAACAATTGTAAAACCTTTTCAGATCCCTTGTATGAACATTTTGCATGGCAGCGACCCATTACTTTCAGCTTTTCACCACCATATCCCATTAGTTTCGGTAGGTCCTGAGTCTCTAAGGGGGATTCATTACTGAGGTGTTCCAGGTATATGTGGCTTGGCACACAATTTACTTGTGCTCCTGTATCTATTTTAAACGTGATTGCAGTTTTGTTAGCCCCTATCTGTAATGTTACAGTTGCTTCATCTGCAGACTGATGTGTTTTTTTGTACTGCTGCAAGATATATAGGAGTGCAGTCTGAGTCTGACCCTGCATTGTCATCATTGTCCTCTATGGCATGTACAGAACGTGTTTTTGACCTTCCGGTTTGTGAAGACAGTTTACACACCCTGGCAAAATGTCCTCTTTTCTTGCATTTATTGCATATCTGCCCCCTTGCCGGAAAGACACTATTTTTATGCTGCATGTTTCCACAATATCCACATGCTTCTTGTGTGTTACTTGTCCCAGTGCCATGGGTGTTCTTTATTCCTTTGTGTGTTCTTTCTTGCCCATATCTGCTGCTGAGATTTTCTATAGCATTAATCTGGAGCTGTGTTCTTTCCAGTACCTGCATGTCCTTTCTTGACATTTCATATGCTCTGGCAATCCTTGTGGCTTTCTCAAGATTTAAGTCTTCTTCCTGCAGCAGCTTTTCCTGAACTTCCCTAAACTTACTACCCATTAGAATGCAGTCTTTTATCATATCTCCAGCATCATAGAAAGCATAGTCTTTGGCAAGCAAGCGCAGCTGTGTCATCTATTCATCCACAGACTCACCTCCACACTGGTTCCTCTCATAAAACAGTTTCCTTTGCACTGTGGAGTTTCTCCTTGGGTTGCAGTATGCCTCAAACTTTGCAAACAGTACCTCTGTTTTCTTTTTGTCCTCTGCAGTGATCTCCCCACTTGCTTGCCAGGCTTGACACACATCACGTCCTTTTTGTCCCACACATATCAGAAAGTGAGCTGCTTTCTGCTGATCAGACCATTTGTCTGCATCTGGTCCTGCAAACACAAGCTCTATCAGCTCCCTCCATTGTGACCAGTTTTCAGATACATTCCCTGATTCCAAATCCAGGGATGGAATGTTCTTTGTGTTGCTGTTTGCTGCCATGACTCTTCTAACCCGACTTCTCTACCATGTGATGATTTAACACCAAGATTAAGCAGACAGAAGAAGCTTGAACATGAGCCTGGTCTTTATTCAGCAGCATCCATCTTACAGAACTAACCATAGCTCCCCGCCCCCAGATCACATGACCAAAACTGTTAACTATTTCCTAACATGCATAAGGAACTAGGCATAACAATTAAACTTGAATTATAACATAAAGCATACACATCATTACAGCTGATATAACTAAAAAAAGGTTTTCTCTCCTTTCTCACCCATAAGGAGAAGTTCCACATTTCTGACTTCTCCCTCCTCTACTACAGTTGGACATTTTTTTTGGGGGGGGGTCGGTTACCTGGTTTTGATAGATACCCGCCCCCACTTTCAGTTGGATCACCACAGCAGATCCATCGGAAATTCCGCTCCCCCTCCCTGCCCGCAACCCCCCCAGACACAAAACAGGTCTTAGATAGCTGCAGACCATTCACACCGCACAGTGCAGCTCGTGCTTGCAGGTGGAAGCTGTGTGAACCCACTGGGGATAAACAGAGCTTGAGACCTCAGTCTCAAGCTGCTCAAAACAAGGCTGTGAAGACTATCTAACTAAATCAGAGATAATAGTGGTATCAGGCACACCTAAAGGGTGAGATTCAGAAGGATCAGGATTGCACTCTGTTGAAGGCTTTAGTGTGCATTTTGAACCCCTGCAAGCAGATTGCTTTGTTAATTTTGCACAGCATGATCAAGTATCCAAAGTGGATATTTTAGCCCAGTGAGGTCTGGATATGGCTTTCAAATGCCAGTCTACTGCAAGCTGAATAATCCTTAACACTGCGTGAGTCTTTAGAGACTGGGTCACACTAGAGAATGTGTCACGATTCTGAGCTTAGAGAGCGCTCTACAGTTGACACAGAGGTCTTTAAAGGGGTTGGAAACCTTTGCAGTTTTTCACCTCAATGCATACTATGCATTGAGGTGAAAAACCTCTTGTAGTGCACCAGCCCCCCAGAGCCCCCCTTTTACTTACCTAAACCCGCTCATTCCTGCATGGGGGACGGGCAAACACACTCCAGCCAGTGTCTCAGGTCCTGATTGGATAGATTAATAGCAGTGCAGCCATTGGCTTTTGCTGCCGTCAATCAAATCCAATGACGCGGGAGCCGGGGGGGGTTGAGCCGAATCCTGCTGTCTGTGTCAGTGGACGCAGCAGCAGGACACTGGTGCATGCCCACATGGGTGCCCCGAGGGTGAGTGCTTCTCTGCCCGGGCACTCGAGAAGAGGAGGAGGAACTAGGTGCGCTGCTGGGGACCCCAGAAGAGGAGGATCGGGGCCACTCTGTGCATTACCAACTACACAGAGAAGGTAAGTATAACATGTTTGTTTAAAAAAAAGAAAGCAGAACCTTTAAAGCTTCACAATGTAGAGCCTAGTGCACAAAGATTCCAGACTAATACGCAATCTGCAGTTCAGGTATGACCTACAAAATTGTTGCTGAGGGTACACAAAACTGGATAGCTTCTGTGTGTAGAGGGGCTTAAGTATCATTTCTTAAAATCTTGACTAAATTTACCAAGAACATATATCAATAGAGTATCCTAATGGAGAAAAAAATACAATAAAAAGACAATACAATTATAGTTTTTCTCAGCAGAGCGGAAGAAAAGTCAATAAATCTCCAAGGACACCAGCATAAGGAAATGAGGCATGAAGGTTGGAGGTGGGATTAGATTGGGGGGCTTCTTTGCCATTTTTTGTTTGTCACTGTCTAAGCCTCCTGAAAGCAGCAGTATGACCCAATGTCTAAGAACTACACTGTTCCTGTATCCCTCAATGGATATTAAAAAAATATATATATTTAGCAACTCACAGGAAAATTAAAATATTTTTTTAGCATCCAACAATGTAACATACGACAGTAAAATACAGGAAAAAAAAAACACAACTCAAGAAAAGAACAGTATAAAAACGTGTATGTCATTTGGAAATTGACGAGTTACTATCTGGACTGTTTTTTTCTCTGCTGCCTAAACAAAATCTCAAACAATAATAAGAGGAGAATACAGGAAAAAAAACACAACTCAAGAAAAGAACAGCATAAAAACGTGTATGTCATTTGGAAATTGACAAGTTACTATCTGGACTGTTTTTTTCTCTGCTGCCTAAACAAAATCTCAAACAATAAAAAGAGGAGAACACCATAAACAAAAATCCAAAAAAAAATTTGCTTGATTTTCTATGTATTTTGACCTTTTATAAGATTTGTAAACTGCAAAAAAGGAGTCAAAACACCTACTTTTGCACATGCTTCTGTTACTCTACTCTTAAAATTTTTGATTTAGATTTGATTCGAATTTTCTGGCAGAGCATCCTAATGTCCAAAAATAAGACATGCATTATTTTTTTTAACACAAATGAAGAGTGGTGCTCTGCAGTTGTATGTTGGCTGCTACTCTGCAGTGTATTGGAGTGTTATTTAAGATGAGCACAGAAAGCAGAATATAGCAAATATTTCTTTATAAAAACAACATTGCAAGCATCCATGAACACCTATGATTTATGAACACAGATGACTTTCCTATGTTTTTAGGAGGAGACACTATTAGTCAATATAGTCAATATTTTAGTGAACTGTGTTTTAATGAGACGCCGTGTTAAGTACAGTATAAATGTTTCAGCTACTTTTACATTAAATATATTTTTACTTATTTTCACCCTACAGACTTTTAATTCAGTGCCTGAAATCATCGACTTCTTCGGCAGTACTAAGCTTCTTCTTATTGATGGGAAAGATCGAGGCTCAAGACAACATTGCAAACTTACCTGCATAGCTTCCAAAAATTTTCATTAAAATTACTCTGCTGTAATTTTCTTTAAAAAAATTATAGTGCTTAGTAAATTATCAGCCCTACTGAATCACAGGTTTGAACATTTTTGTAAGTTCTCAGATCTAGGTAAATCTAGGTACCGCTTGATGGACATGAGGTAAGCTTAGGTGGTCGAATCCTGTGAGATGACTCCCACACATCTTCGCCTTACACAGCAGCTTTTCCATATCCTAGGCCAGTGAGAAAATGAATGATGGTGTACCCCATCCATGGCCCCTTCACTTTTTGCCCCCCCCCCCAATTCAAATCTCCTCTTCAAGTTTTACATCTTACTGTAGTTATGTTAGGTTATGTTCCTAAAACAAATTATGACCACAGAGATATGACTTGGAATTATTTCTATCTACAAATATCATCTTCTTTTTATATACAGAGAGTTAGATTACTGAATATGGAATGCTATTATTGCTACAGTATTGTTATTATGTAAATTACAAAAGTAACCTGTACTATTGCCTTAACATTTTGTACCTTCTCCTATGGTTTGTTACCTTTAAAATGCTACTGTTCAAGCCTTTCAAATCTGTTCTTGTCACTATACAAAACAATAAAAATATTGAAAGAGAAATTGAAAGGCTTACCATAATTTTTTTTTTCTATTAACTTGAATCTCAACCAGGACACTACATCCATGGAGTTTGCATGTTCTCCCTGTGCTTTTGTGGGTTCTCTGACTTCCTCACACACTTCAAAGGCATGCTGTTAAATTACTTGACTCCTGTCTAAATTGGTCCTAATACAGTATGTGTAGGTAATGCATGCAATGGTAGGGTCCTTAGATTGTAGACAGGGGCTGAGGTGAATGCACAATGTGTAAAGTGCTGCATACATTGTTGGTGCTATATATATATATATATATATATATATATATATATATATATATATATATAATAATTTTAAGTTAACTCTTTTGCTGTTATGTATTGATATCCATCGTTAATCACATGCATTATAGACTTGAAACATTTTAGAAGCCCCCCTTTTTTCAGCATGTACTTTCTTGCCAGTGTAGGATCTTATATACTGTAGAATTTAAAAAAGGTGCCGTTTATTTTTATGTTTGCTGATAGCTGTGGAATTGTTTATCAAAATAACATTTTCGATAAAAATGCATTAAAACTGAACAATATACCATACAACGTAACCCTTGAAACTGTTATATTTTTTAATTTTGCTGGGATTTTTAAGTAGATAGATAACAAATATGTGTAAATTTAAAATTGTGTATTTTTGTTATGTTGAAAATCAGTTTACATTTTTTCAATTTTTTTGAATCATTCATGTAAACTTTGTCTTCTTTTAATCATATTTTCTTTTATTATTTGCCACAATAACATTATGGGGTCTATGCATAAAAAAAAAGATAGACAATTGCCACAAGCATTCATCTATCTGAGATAAAATTTGGCTATATAAAATAAAAAAACTGATATATTGATTTTCTATTAATCATCAGCTCAATCTAGTGGCCAAAATAGCATTTTTTTCCTGGAATACCTCTATCAAGGAACCATGTTGGGGCCACTAGATTTAGCTGACCATCTTAGGAAATCAATATTTTATATTTACCACAGTTGATGTTGCATCAGCTAGACAAATGCTTGCACATTCATTGTTTAAACATATGGTTGACCCCTAGTTGTTTTATAAACAAACAGTAATATTTATGGTTTAGTTTAGTCCTTTAGGGCCGATTCACACTGCTGCGATGCCAGGCATTGCATGTGATTCGCACCACATTGCTGTGCAGATCACATGCGATGTCTGTGTGATGCGAATTTAGCCATACAGATTGTGTGGCTGAATTCACATCACATTCGGAGCAAAGATCACGCAGGACCCTTCTTTTGTCCGCACCAGAATCGGATCGCACACCAATGCGACCCGATTCCTGTCCGAATTGACAGTTCACACTGCGATATGCAAACTGATCTGGGGATGTGATTAACTTTGTACTGACACTCCCAGCAGTTCGCATAGGGCAGTGTGAACTGCCGGCGCTTCAGGTGCAATGCGGGAACTCGCGCTGGATTTGCAGGGTTTCCCACATCGCAGCAGTCTGAACCGGCCCTAATGGAAGTATGGGAGCTATTATTAATATTACTATTTATTTATTATCACCTTTATTAGGATCACTAGCGGGGCTGAGAGGTCAGAGTATGTTCAAATTCCTCTTTCGGAGGCATCAAATATCTACATAAAGTTAGTAGGGTTAATTTACTAAATGGTCACTGATTTTGTGAGTCAGGTAAATTGGGTAAAGCTGTGTGAAGTTCTGCCAAAAATTTTTTTTTTTTTTCCATTTAAATTAAGGATGGGGTTTGGGCCTAGCACAAGTTCAGGCTAAGGCACAGGATGTGTCACGACGGCAAAATTTTTCAATGCATATTGATTGATGGGCATCTGCATTGCTGGACGACAGGATTGATGATTTCAATGAGGAACTTAATTTGGGATTGTAATATTTTTTTAAATAAAGGACTTGTCAAACATCAGTTTAGGCCGATATGTATTCTTCTATGTATTTTTGGTAAAAAAAAAAAAAAAAATCGCAATTAACGTATATTGATTAGTTTGCACAAAAGTTATAGCATCTACAAAATATATATATATATATATTAGTGGGACTGTAACATTGACAGATCGGACACAGATGCGGACAGATCGGACACTTATGACAGTTTTTTGGAACCATTGACATTTATACAGAGATCAGAGCTAAAAAGAGCCACTGATTACTATATAAATGTCACTGGCAGGGAAGGGCTTAACAATAGGGGGCGATCAAGGGGTTAAGTGTTCCTTAGGGAGGTGTTTCTAACTGTGGGGCCAGTGTAGTGACTGGGGGAGGAGACAGATCACTGTTCCTAATCACTAGGAACAGACGATCTGTCTATCCTCCCCTGACAGAAAGGGAATCTGTTTGTTTATATTGACGGATCCCGTCTCTGTCTTTCTCAGGAGCGATCGCGGGTGGCCGACGGACATCGCGGCCGCCGGCCACACGCATCGGCTCTGGAGTCATACCGTCGGCGCGTCCCTTGTGGTCTTAAAGCGCCTGGCGTACCATGATGGCGATTCGCCCAGGAGAGCCAACCTGCCACAGCACAACTGCGGCTGCTGGTCTTTAAGTGGTTAAACACTTTTTTCCTTTGTAAATGTCAGTGCTACTGCAGCACTTTCTGTACATCACAGAGATGCATCCTTTCATTTTTAATGTTTCATTTTAAGCATTTAAAAAATGACTTCCCCTGGCCAAATTGATTTTTATTTGTTTGGGGACAGAGCAAAGTTACTTACATCTGCTTATGTCTATTCAGATGTGAGGGTTTATCCGTTGAATACTAAGCTAATTTCCAGAGGTATGTTTAAACTTGGTAAAAGTTTTAAACCCACATAACTGCAAAGAATTATGTAATACAAATTCGTAATTATGATTAGCAATTGTGACATGTGTTTATGGTTGAGACCAAACAAAGAAAAAGGAAACAAAATGATCCCAGAGAGGTCCAGGTCAATAATCTCATATACCAGGACTTTTAGGGCATGTTTTAGTCTTTTTAAATATCTCCTTGCAACAAATTTTTTGCTTAAATTATTATAAATACAAGATGAGTAATATACATGACACTTATTGACCAGGGGCTTTGCCAGGTCTGCAAAAGATCTGGGGCTAGAGCCTAGAGCAGCGGTCACCAACCTTTTTGCAGGTCCAGGGAAGGGGGGGGTGGGGGCACGCACGTGGTAAGCAATTTTTTATGGGCAAAGGCTGGTATTGGCACTGGTGATTGAAGCGCATTATTTCTATTGTTACATTGTAATATATAATGAAGTGGTTCAACTCACCATAATGAAGAATCAATGGGAGCCCTGGTCGTGTCACTTGCCAGATCTCCTGCCACCAGATGCAGCTTGTCACTTGCCTCCATCGCCTGTCATCAGATGTGGATTGTCACTTGCCATGTCGCCTGCCAACAGATGTGGACTGTCACTTGCCGCAGTCGCCTGGCACCAGTTGTGAATTGTCATTTGCTGTCACCTGCCACCAGATGTGGATTGTCACTTGCCTCCGTCGCTTGCCACCTGATGTGAATTGTCACTTGCCACCTGATTTGGATTGTCACTTGCCACGTCACCTGCCACCAGATGTGGATTGACACACCGATGTGTCCACCATAATGTTGCAGTCCTGATAAAAATCGCAGATTGCCGCCATTACTAGTAAAAAAAAATTAAAAATGGCATAAATCTATCTCCTATTTGATACCATTTTGTCCTCCCTGTCTGGAGCCTGCTTTTCAGTGTCTATCATTGTAGTCTCCTCATTGGTAGTTATCTCAGATTCAAAAATGTCTATACTGGTAGTAAAACCTTTAGCCAATGATGATCTCAGTTGTCTTCCTTCAATTGATTTAACCATCATCATTCCAAAATTCTGTTTAGATCTGACCAATGGAACCGCTGGAACAGTCACACACTGCAGCTAGAGTCCCCAAAGAATAATCAATACAGCAAAACAAATACTCTTGTGCATGAATGTGTTAGCCAGGCAGTCCAACGTTCAGGGTGGACAATATCTTTCGGCCTTACTGCCCCCCAGGATAGGGGTATCCAAGCAATCAGATGAAAAAACAGAAAAAAGAGGGCGCACCAGCCTTGTGCATTATCCTTTGATACATTTATTAAGAAGAAAACATAATTTAAAACTACTCACAAATGTAGAGGGAAATCACACTTGTAACAGTCTTTGGCTTGTGACAGTCCATGTACTGATGGCAGTCTCCAGATCCTGAAGAGAGGATGTACGGACCGCTACTGGCTGACTCTGGTGTCTCCTCCCTGCATCTAGGTCTCCCCCGATTGACTCTATTCTGAGCACTGTCATGCCTTTCAACTTTTGATAGCTGGGATCAGAAAGTGAACAAGCAAATGAAGGAATATGAAACTAATCTTATTAAAAATTCAGGTAAATTTTAGCGGGATAGGTTAGACTATCTAAATAATCGTGAATTTTACTGGAAAAAAAACAAATATCACCATCAAAAACAATAAGAACAAGATGAATAGTGAGGATTCAACACATGGTAATGAACACAATGAGATACATACTACACAATCCCAAGGACATCATCCACTTCCACCCCAGACTGACACGCAAAAGAATAGCAACACTAAACCAAGAAATAATAGGAATAAGACCAATTATAAATTCAAACATAAAAAGGACAGAGGAGACAGCCAGAACAAAAGAGGGGAGGGTGATTATACACAATTAAGGCCCTCTCACCAACAATACCCTCATAGTAAGGGTCAACATGAATATACCCATAACATCCAAAAACAATATTCTGCAAGGAATAACACTCCCATTAAGACTACACTATCTTTGCTTCCGAAAAAAGGTAATATTTGTAGGAGCAATGGTAATCAATCTAAGGTGAAAAACTAGTAAAAAGCTCCACAAATGAAAGTAAGGAAGGTACAAGTTTACAGCCCACAGGGGGAGAACTCATCATACCATTGGATAATAGTAATGGCACTCTACCTCCACCTATAGTTTGCACTCCAAGTGTATCATTTGGAAGTGCTAATACAAATCTAGATATAGATCCTGATGCGCCCAATGATTTACAAACCTCTAACACCTTTACAGTTCTTAGTAATTTTGAGTCAGAAGACAATAGTGCTAACAAATCAGATACTACACCCCCTTTGGTTTTTTTAGAGAAAGGAGTTGCAAACATGGAGGGTTCTGCAACATACAACAAAACCTCGGACCCTCTTTTGCTTACTCCATCCATGATGAAAAAAACAAGGAAAAGAGAAGTAGAACAAGAAGAGGAAAAAGAGGAGGAAAGGGATGTAAAAAGAGGCAGACTCTAGAAACTACCCACTCTACTATCAAAATGTATAACCTATCCAATTCTGTTTTCTCGGAAACTGAACTGGACCTCCTCAGGAAGGGCCTCAATTATGCTTCACCCAGTGCACCAAATTTATTTGAGTTATTCATCGATCTCAATAAATATATACGTAAACTCACTATCCAAAGGTATTATATGCTCAAAGAAGCAGGAAGTGAAATTAGGACTGGTAACAATATTGGGGCAGACTTTGAGACATTGCAACCCTCTGAAACAAGTGTAGAGGAGGATTCTATACTCAATATACTAGAAGAGTTATATATAGAGGCACAACCAGATGGACAGATAATTTCTGAACCAAAGGCTGGTCCCTCATGTGAAAGTGCAATAGTCCATACTTCTTTTAGACCCAAATCCTCTTTTTTCCCCCATTGGGCAAAAGGAAAATTCATTTAGACTTTTTATGATATGGTTTCTAATACTTTTAAAACAAAGTTCAACTATAACAATAAACAAAATAGCACCAAAAATGCTGACCCCTATTTTATGTCTATAGATAGCCTGAAACAAAATCAGGATGTAATTATTCGAAGGGCTGATAAAGGGGGAAGCCTCGTTATTTAAAATAAAGACAAATGTATAACTGAGGTAAGGAGACTCTTGGGCGATAATGAAACTTATATTAAATTAAGAATAGATCCACCAGCATAGGGTCTGACAATGGGTCCAAAGATTTCATCCCGATACCTAATAGCAGTCAGGGTGCCATTGTCTAGCCTGTAAAGGTCTGTGCGTCCCTCCATGGATATGCCTCCCCAGACCATCACTGACCCACCACCAAACCGGTCATGCTGAACAATGTTACAGGCAGCATAACGTTCCCCGTGGATTTTCACGACCCTTTCACATCTGTCACATGTGCTCAGGGTAAACCTGCTCTCATCTGTGAAAAGCACAGGGTGCCAGTGGCGGACTTGCCAATTCTGGTGTTCAATGGCAAATGCCAATCGAGCTCCACAGTGCCGAGCAGTGAGCACAGGGCCCACTAGAGGACATTTGACCCTCAAGCCACCCTCATGAAGTCTGTTTCTGATTGGTCAGAGACATTCACACCAGTGGCCTGCTGGAGATCATTTTGTAGGGTACTGGCAGTGCTCCTCCTGTTCTACCTTGCACAAAAGAAGCAGATACCGGTTCTGCTGATGGGTTAAGAACCTTCTACGGCCCTGTCCAGCTCTCCTAGAGTAGCTGCCTGTCTCCTGGAATCTCCTCCATACTTTTGAGACCTTCTGGCAATGGCACGTATTGATGTGCCATCCTGAAGGAGTTGGACTGCCTGGGCAACCTCTATAGGGTCCAGGTATCACCTCATGGTATCAGTAGTGACACTGACCCTATCCAAATGCAAAACTAGTGAAAAACAGTCAAAATGACAAGTAGGGGAAAAAATGTCAGTGACCTCCACCCGTAAAACCATTCCTGTTTTGGAGGTCATCTCATTGTTGTCTATCTAGTGCACCTGTTGTTAATTTCATTAACACCAAAGCAGCTGAAACTAATTAACAACCCCCTCTGCTACTTAACTGACCAGATAAATTGATATATAATGGGCCTTCTCCGGGCGGGTCAGATGGGAAAGCAGTGATCCGTGGCCTTACCTTCCGATGATGAGGTGGTGCTGGATCCAGGGTAGGACTCCTCGAAGTGGCTGATCCTCCGCCCACTGCTCCTTGCTCCAGCATGCCAAGGGAAAAGCCATTGCTTCTCCTCCTGGCCGAACAGGAAATGGGTCCTGAGATCCAATTGGTCAGCCAATTGGGTCTCAGGACCCGCTTTATAAAGAAGAAGTAGGAAGACATTAGCGAATATTATTTTGCTAATGTCACACAACTGGATGGGCTCAGGGTGCTGTGCTCTGCCCCCCAAGCCTACCCTTTTTGAAGCCAATTAGCGCCTCAAGCTCTAATCATGCGTTTCTAAAAAAAAAAAAACAAGAACATTGAAATCCATGCTTCCAGCATCCTGCATTGAGATTAGGTGCTGGGAACATGGATTAGGGGGGTGGTGTCCCTGCGCCCCTAATGGAGCGGCCGCCACTGTCTCTAAGATGCCCTTTTTATACCCAATTATGAACCTAATTAGTTGCAAAATGTGTTTCCAGCTCTTACTTACTTTAGTAGCTTTTTTAAAAACATAGAAAGTGACAGCAGAAAAAAGACTAAATGGTCCATCGAGTCTGCCCGTTTTTTTGCTTTTCTTTTTTAAATTTATACATGCTTATATTTTTTTGTTAACTTTTTTTTGTGTATAAATCTATGTTTGTCCCATGCATTTTTGAAGCAATTTACTGTTGACTTACTCACTACCTCTGCTGAAAGTCTATTCCAAGCTTCAACTACCCTTTCAGTAAATTAATATTTTCTAAGATTAATTTGAACATTCCTCCATGTAGTATGAGATCATGTCCTCGTTTCCTTGATCTTGGTTTCGTATTGAATATACTGGCTCTTGAACTTTATTCACCCCCTTTATGTATTTAAAGGTTTCAATCATGTCTCCCCTTTCCCTACTTTCTTCCACACTGTACGTATTAGGTTCCTAAAGTCTCTCTTGATATGTTTTATCCTCCAGACCTTTCTCCAATTTTGTTACCCATCTCTGGACTCAGGGAAAAATGGATGAATGGCTGCAAACCCCAGAAGGAAAAAAAGGCAAAAAAAAAAGGGATCAGCAAAGAGAAAAAGATATATGTATATATAAAGTTCTATAGATCTATTAAATGAAGATCAAAAAAGCCTGGTCCAAATATAGTTCCTAGAGCATCAACAAGGACATAAATATGGGAAACATCCCATATAAAGTTTAAACCATCTGGTTTGTGAGTTTGTAACCAAAAGATCCAGTGAACCTCTCCCTTGCATAAAATGTGAAACACATCACCACCCCTCTTGGGGGTCGGAATTTTCAATAGTTTGAATAGATACCACAGAAAGATCACCTTAATGACAGTCAGTAGAATTTTTCTTAGTAATTTCATAAAGGTGATCGTGTAAGCGGTCTCTCAAACGCCTGGTCGTCCTGCCAACGTATTGCACCTGACAAATTTTACATGTAATTACATATACAATGTACCGAGTATTGCAATTGAAGAAGGACTGTATTTTATGAGCTCTCCTATTGGCAGTGGAACTCACAAAGTCACCCCCTAGAATATGAGAACAGCATGGCCAATTGGAACTATCGCATCTATAGTTACCTTTAAAATGTAACTATGTAGTGGATTGAGAACACAGTAGGTGAGAAAAAACAACCCAAAGCGGGGTCTCTTCTGAAAATTATGTTGATGCCATCCTTAACCGCTTCCCGACCGGCTCCTGTACTTTTACGTCGGCAGAATGGCACGGCTGCGCAAAGTAACGTACTCGTATGTTACTTTGAATTTGCCGCCGTGTGCGCGCGCCTGCCGCGATCTCCGTGAGTCGGGTCGCGGGTTCCGCGGACTCGATTGTCGCAGGCATACCCGTGATCGCCTCACGGTGAGGACGAATGGGGAGATGCCATTGTAAACAGCATTTCCCGTTCTGCCTAGTGACAAGTGTCACTCGATCTCTGCTCCCTGTCATTGGAGCAGAGATCAGTGACGTCACACACCAGCCCATCCCCCTGACAGTTAGAAATCACTCCCCTAGGACATACTTAACCCCTCCCAGCCCCCTAGTGGTTAACCCCTTCACTGCCAGTGTTTTTTATAGCACTGATTGCTGTATAAATGACAATGGTCCCAAAAATGTGTAGAAAATGTCCGAGATGTCCGCCATAACATCGCAGTCACAATAAAAATCGCTGATCCCCACCATTACTAGTAAAAAAAAAATTATTAATAAAAATGCCATAAAACTATCCCCTATTTTGTAAACGCTATAACTTTTGCTCAAACAAATCAATAAACGCTTATTGCGATTTTTTTTTTACCAAAAATATGTAGAAGAATATGGATCGGCCTAAACTGAGGAAAAAAAAATGTTTTTTTATATATTTTTTGGAGATAATTATTATAGCAAAATGTAAAAAATAATGCGTTTTTTTCAAAATTGTCGCTCTTATTTTGTTTATGGCGCAAAAAATAAAAATCGCAGAGATGATCAAATACCACCAAAAGAAAGCTCTATTTGTGGGAAAAAAAGGATGTCAATTTTGTTTCGGAGCCACGTCGCACGACCGCGCAATTGTCAATTAAAGCGACGCAGTGCCGAATCGCAAAAAACTCTCTGGTCAGGAAGGGGTTAAATCCTTCCGGGGCTGAAGTGGTTAAGCAGAGTGGCACAAGTCGGATCAGTATAAAACAGGGGTAAATTTGTGTCAATGATGGCCCTTATTTGGTTAAACTCCATGCTGAATGGAGTGGATAGGGTCAGCCTATGAGATCTGTCAGGTGTCCTACGCCATTTGCTGTTATTAAAAAGATCAGATCTGTTCTTACTTTTAGCCATGTCATAAGCTCTATCTAACATCCACTAGGGATAGCCTCTACTCAAAAAGCGTTGGTATAATGTGCAAGAGTCTCTCTCAAACTGTTGGTCCTCACTACAGATCCTACATATCCTTAAGAACTGTTCCACAGGTGTACACTTAACAGACATCAAGGAAACATGTTTTCCGCTTGCCTATATGGTTAATAAAACTAAGATCAAATGTATTGTTGTTCAAATATGACAAGAAGCTGTCCATCTCACCTATCCGATCATCTACTACAAAAATGAGATCAACAGTATGTGGTGAAAAAACATTCTAATATGTGATCTAAATGGGTTGCCCCTTCCAAAGATGTGGGACAACTCCCACCAACTGTTCAGTGTCTGTGCAGCTTCCTCTTCAGTGTCCTTGTTGATGCTCTAGGATCTATACTTGGATCTGTTTTTTTGGATCTTGAATTAATAGAATTCTATAGAACTTTATATATAGACAGTACATATATCTTTTTCACTTTTTTTTATTTTTGATAAAGTAAATATTTTTGAGTGACTTTAGTTTGACTTTATTGATTGTCATTAATTATTTGATTGCTATATGCATTGTGAGTCACTGTTTATTTTTGAATAGATTATGTTTATATACTTTTTTTGTCATGATGGTGTGAGGGTTAATTTGTTAATTATGGTTAACACCTATGATTCCTTACCACTATTTAGAGGGCATGGTTTCCCATTTTTATGAGTGAATACTTGCTTTTGCCGCAGCTTCTTGTTCTGTGTTCTTGTTGATGCTCTAGGATCTATACAGGTTTTTTGTATCTTGATTTAATACAGTTGTTCTCAACCCTGTCCTCAAGTACCCCCCCCCCCCCCCCCCAACAGGCCATGTTTTTCAAATTTCTTAGATAAAATAGCCATCCAAAATACCAAAGACATAGAATCGGATTTTAAGCAGGTGCCTGCCTGGCTCAGAGGCGAGCCAGGCAGGCACCTCTGCATTGGAAGCAACACTAGACTTGCAGCACTCACACCTTGAATGTTTTTTCCTCATCATTGGACTAGTGCATCTCTGGACTCATTCTATCTTATTGAAATCTTTTTGTAAGTGAGGTCTTCAGAACTGGAAATAGTACTTTTGATATGTGGTGCTGTCATCAATTTCAAAATGACCAACATTTTTTTTCTTAAAATTTTAAATGTTCTCATTTTAAACATTTAAAATGTTTTCTATTGTGAATAAAATATGGGTTTATGAGATTTGCAAATCACTGCATTCTGTTTTTATGTAGATTTTACAAAGCATCCCAACTTTTTTGGAATTGGAGTTGTACAATGAAATTGTCCCAAAAGGGAGATGTAAAGATGTAAAGGGAGATGCAAGTGTGAAATTTTTAGGTATATAGGTACAGCTGAACATCTGTATTAATCACATCCTAAGAGAAAAATTCATACTGCTACTTCCCAAGTTATAGTGAGACATTAGGTGAGATCTGTGTTACTGTGCAATATAGGCAACTCATCATTCTGATAATACAAGCACATGTATGATTTTAAAACAAATCTATTTCAATCCCAGTGGATAGGCAATGATGGATGCTTCAACATGTGGGGTCAGCGTTGACATCCAGCAGCATGCAAGTGTTCATATAAGCAGACCATATAGATAATCCCAAGTGCAATACCTTAAAATGATGTAAATCAGTATTGAACAAGTTGTCATGCATAAAGTATGCGTTTCATAAGTAGCATGCAAACATCCACAGCTGTGTCAAGCAACCATTCCAAGCATACTGCTAGTTAGAATGGCATCAAACAAATGTATTGTCCATCAAATTAGTCATCTTTCAACAGCATGAAATAACCATCACAGTGTGGTTACACCACTTGAAATATGATGTAGTGAAAGAGAGGCTGCGGCCTATGGTGTTAACTGAAGTAAATACAGTGGGGACGGAAAGTATTCAGACCCCCTTAAAATTTTCACTCTTTGTTATATTGCAGCCATTTGCTAAAATCATTTAAGTTCATTTTTTTTCTCATTAATGTACACACAGCACCCCATATTGACAGAAAAACACAGAATTGTTGACATTTTTGCAGATTTATTAAAAAAGAAAAACTGAAATATGGTCCTAAGTATTCAGACCCTTTGCTGCGACACTATATTTAACTGAGGTGCTGTCCATTTCTTCTGATCATCCTTGAGATGGTTCTACACCTTCATTTGAGTCCAGCTGTGTTTTATTACACTGATTGTACTTGATTAGGAAAGCCACACACCTGTCTATATAAGACCTTACAGCTCACAGTGTAAAACAGCTGTCAGAGCAAATGAGAATCATGAGGTCAAAGGAACTGCCTGAAGAGCTCAGAGACAGAATTGTGGCAAGGCACAGATCTGGCCAAGATTACAAAAAAATTCTGCACTCAAGGTTCCTAAAAGCACAGTGGCCTCCATAATCCTTAAATTGAAGACGTTTGGGACAACCAGAACCCTTCCTAGAGCTGGCCGTCTGGCCAAACTGAGCTATCGGGGGAGAAGAGCCTTGGTGAAAGAGGTAAAGAAGAACCTAACGATCACTGTGGCTGAGCTCCAGAGATGCAGTCGGGAGATGGGAGAAAGTTGTGGAAAGTCAACCATCACTGCAGCCCTCCACCAGTCGGGGCTTTATGGCAGAGTGGCCCGACAGAAGCCTCTCCTCAGTGCAAGACACATGAAAATCTGCATGGAGTTTGCTAAAAAACACCTGAAGGACTCCAAGATGGTGAGAAATAAGATTCTCTGGTCTGATGAGACCAAGATAGAACTTTTTGGCCTTAATTCTAAGCGGTATGTGTGGAGAAAACCAGGCACTGCTCATCACCTGTCCAATACAGCCCCAACAGTGAAGCATGGTGGTGGCAGCTTCATGCTGTGGGGGTGTTTTTCAGCTGCAGGGACAGGACAACTGGTTGCAATCGAGGGAAAGATGAAAGCGGCCAAGTACAGGGATATCCTGGACGAAAACCTTCTCCAGAGTGCTCAGGACCTCAAACTGGGCTGAAGGTTTACCTTCCAACAAGACAATAACCCTAAGCACACAGCTAAAATAACGAACGAGTAGCTTCACAACAACTCCGTGACTGTTTTTGAATGGCCCAGCCAGAGCCCTGACTTAAACCCAATTGAGCATCTCTGGAGAGACCTAAAAATGGCTGTCCACCAACGTTTACCATCCAACCTGACAGAACTGGAGAGGATCTGCAAGGAGGAATGGCAGAGGATCCATAGGTTTTTGATCCTATTACTACCGCAGGCAGCTACATTATTTACATGTTAGTGTAGTGCGACCTCGGAACAGTGTTCAGCTAAAGCTACAAGTTAGTGTAATGCGACCTCTGCACAGTGTTCAGCTAAAGTAAAGCTACAAGTTAGTGTAGTGCGACCTCTGCACAGTGTTCAGCTAAAGCTACAAGTTAGTGTAGTGCGACCTCTGCACAGTGTTCAGCTAAAGCTACCTGTAGAAGATTGGTGGTGTTTTTCTGATCCTATCACTACCGCAGGCAGCTACATTATTTACACGTTAGTGTAGTGCGACCTCGGCACAGTGTTCAGCTAAAGCTACAAGTTAGTGTAGTGCGACTCCTGCACAGTGTTCAGCTAAAGCTACAAGTTACTGTAGTGCGACCTCTGCACAGTGTTCAGCTAAAGCTACAAGTTAGTGTAGTGCGACCTCTGCACAGTGTTCAGCTAAAGCTACAAGTTAGTGTAGTGCAACCTCTGCACAGTGTTCAGCGCAAGCTACCTGTAGAAGATTGGTGGTGTTTTTCTGATCCTATCACTACCTCAGGCAGCTACATTATTTACATGTTAGTGTAGTGCAACCTCGGCACAGTGTTCAGCTAAAGCTACAAGTTAGTGTAGTGCGACCTCTGCACAGTGTTCAGCTAAAGCTACAAGTTAGTGTAGTGCGACCTCTGCACAGTGTTCAGCTAAAGCTACCTGTAGAAGATTGGTGGTGTTTTTCTGATCCTATCACTACCGCAGGCAGCTACATTATTTACACGTTAGTCTAGTGCGACCTCGGCACAGTGTTCAGCTAAAGCTACAAGTTAGTATAGTGTGACCTCTGCACAGTGTTCAGCTAAAGCTACCAGCTAGTGTAGTGCGACCTCTGCACAGTGTTCAGCTAAAGCTACCTGTAGAAGATTGGTGGTGTTCTCATACTAATAATACTACAGGCAGGCAGTTGATTTTGCTAGCTGCAGTATCAGTATATATATATATATATATATATATATATATATATATATATATATCCCAACTTAGTGCAGCTACATCTCACTGCAGGCCATTAGTATGTCTGGAAGGCCAACAAGGAGAGGCAGACAGTCACAAGCCAATGAAAGAGGGCAAGCAGGCTCTGTGTCTAGAGGCAACAGTGCTGGTCGTGGACACGGTGCATCCTCATCAGCACGTGGCCGTGGGACACACTTGGCCTTTTTTTCGGCAGCTGGCCATGTTGAGCCGCAACATGCGGAAGACTTGGTCGAGTGGATGACCAAGCCGTCCTCATCCTCCTCATCCTCTCTCACCCAGGCTCAGGGTACTTTGGCAAAGCAGCTGCCAACCCGGCCTCTTCCCCTTGGCTCAATGGAATCAGTCACTCCTTCCCTAGCCCCACCATGTCCTCCTGAGGAGTCCCCCAAATTGTTTGACCACAGTGTTGGGTACATGCTCCAGGAGGATGCCCAGCGTTTTGAAGGCTCCGATGATGGTACTCAGCTAGAGGAAGGCAGTAACGTGAGCCCAGACAGGGGGGGTGCCCAAGAAGGACAGCAATCTGGCAGTCATGTTGCCCCTGCTGCAGCATACTGCCAGGTTTGCTCCAGTGATGAGGAGGGAGGGGATGATGAGGTCACTGACTCAACGTGAGTGCCTGATAGGAGAGAGGAGGAGGAGGAGGCACATCACCAACGAGGCAGGATGCCCTCCAGGGGCCAGCTTAAGGGCAGCACACTGACTGCATCACACCACAAATCTCCGCATGTGCAGGGCGCTGCTGTCTCTGCACGTTATTCCAAAAGTTCTTTGGTGTGGGCCTTTTTTGAGACGAGTGCATCAGATCGCACCGCTGCTATTTGCAACATATGTCTCAAGCGTATCTCGCGTGGCCAAAACATCTCCCGCTTGGGCACCACATGCTTGACCAGACATATGTTGACCTGCCATGCAGTTCTTTGGCAAACGTACCTAAAAGACCCACACCAAAGAACAAAGAGGACCTCTCCTTACTCCTCATCAGCTGAGATCTCCAACCTCACTATACCTTCAGTCCTCTCTGAGACCTGCACTGAGAGGAAAGAAGGTGTAGAAGTAGGTGTGTCACAGCCAAGTACTTGTGGGCAATCTGCTACACCGACGTCATATTGTACCAGGCAAATTTCCCTGCCCCAGCTACTGCACTGCCAAAAGAAGTTCACTCCCAGCCATCCACATGCCCAGCGGTTGAATGCTAGCTTGCCAAAATTGCTAGCACTTCAACTGCTACCTTTTTAGTTGGTAGACTCTGCCCCCTTCTGTGAGTTTGTGGAATGTGCAGTTCCTCAGTGGCAGGTACCCAAACGCCACTTTTTCTCACGGAAGGCAATTCCGGCTTTCTACCGGCATGTGGAAGGCAATGTCCATGCCTCGCTGGACAGAGCAGTCAGCGGTAAGGTGCATATTACCGTTGACTCATGGTCAAGTTTCACGGCACATTGGGTGACTCTGCTGGCAGCTGGGAAGGATGCAGGACAAGGTGCAGTAGTGTTGGAGGTTGTTCCGCCACCACGCCTCCAAAATGCTACTACTGGTGATTCTGACACACCTCTTTCCTCCACCCCCTCCTCTTCTTCTTCCTCCATGGCCTCTTCCTGTGCTTTGTCCTCGGAACCAGCGGTGTTCCGTAGGCATTCAAGAGGCTAAGCAACTACACAGGCCAAAAGATGCCATGCGGTGCTTGAGCTGGTGTGCTTGGGGGACAGGAGCCACACTGGGGCAGAGGTTCTGTCAGCTCTGCAGGGGCAGGTTCAGAGGTGGTTGACGCCACGGCAACTTAGGGCAGGAATGGTGGTTTGCGACAATGGCACCAACCTCCTCTCTGCTCTTCAACAGGGAAAAATGACCCATGTGCCCTGTTTGGCTTATGTCCTTAACTTGGTGGTGCAGTGGTTCTTTGGCAGGTACTCGGGCTTACTGGATGTCCTGAGGCAGGCCAGGAAAGTCTGTGTGCATTTCCGCCGGTCATATAATGCCAGTGCTCGGCTGGTTGACCTCCAAAAGGAATTTAACCTGCTCAAGAACTGCCTAATCTGTGACATACCCACCAGGTGGAACTCAACATTGGCCATGCTGCAGCGGCCGCACATGCAGCAGAGGGCCATCAATGAGTACCTGTGCGACTATGGCACCAGGACAGGGTCAGGGGAGCTTGTTTTTTTACCCCACACTAGTGGGCCATGATCAGGGATGCATGCACTGTCCTGTCACCATTTGAGGAGGCCACGAGGATGGTGAGCAGTGACAGTGCATGCATCAGTGACACTGTCCCCCTTGTCCACCTGTTGAAGCACACGCTGCGTGGAATAATGGACAGGGCACTTGAGGCAGAACAGAGGCAGGAAGAGGAGGACTTCCTTAGCTCTCAAGGCCCCCTTTATCCAGACAGTGTTCCTGCGTGCCCGCCAATCACACAGGAAGAGGACAAGGAGGAGGAGGAGGAAGAGGAGGATTGTGTCAGCATGGAGGTGGAGCTTGGCACTCAGCATCAGCAGCAGTCTTTAAGGGATCATTTACAGTCCCAAGAAACCCATGGACTTGTACGTGGCTGGGAGGAGGTGGCTGCGGATCATGTTGTCCTTAGTGACCCAGAAGGCTCCGGACCGAATGCCTCAGCAAACCTACGCTGCATGGCCTCCCTGATCCTGAAAAGCCTGCGGAAGGATTCTCGTATTCGTGGTATCAAGGAGAGGGATCAATACTGGCTGGCAACCCTCCTTGATCTACGTTACAAGGGTAAGGTTGTGGACCTTATCTTGCCGTCGCAGAGAGAGCAGAGGATGAAATATCTTCGGGAGGCCTTGCAGAAAGGTCTGTGCAATGCGTTCCCAGAGACTGAGAGGTTACAAACTCCTGTTTCTGAACAACGTGTTGCTGAGGCTTCGGTCAGTCAAAGAAGGAGCGGTGGAGAAGGTGGCTGTCTGACCGATGCGTTCAGACAATTTTTTTGTCCGCAGCCCCAAGGTAAGATCGGTTCCAGCAACCATCGCCAGTGTCTGTTTTACATGGTGCAGGAATACCTAGGGGCAAGATCTGACTTGGACACCTTTCCCACCGAAAATCCTTTGGGTTACTGGGTGTTGAGGATGGATCACTGGCCAGAGCTTGCACAGTATGCAATTGAGCTACTGGCCTGTCCTGCATCCAGCGTTCTTTCGTTACGCACATTCAGTGCTGCTGGAGGTTTTGTAACCGATCACAGGGTGCGCCTGTCCACCGACTCGGTCGATCGACTGACCTTCATAAAAATGAATCAGTCTTGGATCACCACCAGCTACCAAGCACCTGATGCTGATGTAACCAAATATTTTTTTCTGAAATGTCAGATCCCTTCAAGACTGCCTATGCTGATGCTGAGTGACTATCCTGTTATGCTGAGTGACTATCCTCTTCTTCCTCAATGATCATGCTGATAGCTTGTAAGAATATTTTTGGTTCTGGGCGCCGCCACCAGTGGCTAAGGCCCACTTTTTCAGCCCCTGTTTAGCAGGGGCTTGTAATTACAATTTTTGATGCAATACTTTGCAGCTGGGCTCGTTCCTACGCTCCAACTAGAGTATCTGTGAGGGGTTGCTGTGTTGTGGCACCAGCACCAGTGCCTAAGGCCCAATTTTTCAGCCCCTGTTTAACAGGAACGTGTAATTACAATTTTTGATGCAATACTTTGCAGCAGGACTCGTTCCTGCGCTCAAACTAGAGTATCTGTGAGGGGTTGCAGTGTTGTGGCACCAGCACCAGTGCCTAAGGCCCAATTTTTCAGCCCCTGTTTAGCAGGGGAGTGTAATTACAATTTTTGATGCAATATTTTACAGGAGGGCTCTTTTCTGCGCTCCAACTAGAGTATCTTTAATTTTTTGCAGTGTTGTGGCACCAGTGCCTAAGGCCCAATTTTTCTGTCCCTGTTCAACAGGGACACGTAATTACAATTCTTGATCTAATATCTCACAGCAGGGCCCGTTTCTGCGCCCACCAAGAGTAACTGTGAGGACTTACAGTGTTGTGGCAACACCACCACCACCACCACCAAAGGCCCAATTTTTCTGCCCCTGTTCAACAAGTGCATGTAATTACAATTCTTGATCTAATATTTCACAGCAGGGCCCATTCCAGCTCCCACCAAGAGTAACTGTGAGGACTTACAGTGTTGTGGCAACACCACCACCACCAAAGGCTCAATTTTTCTGCCCCTGTTCAACAGGTGCATGTAATTACAATTCTTGATCTAACATTTCACAGCAGGGCCCGTTCCAGCTCCCGCCAAGAGTAATTGTGAGGACTTACAGTGCTGTGGCAACACCACCACCACTAAAGACCCAATTTTTATGCCCCTGTTCAACAGGTACATGTAATTACAATTCTTGATCTAATATTTCACAGCAGGGCCCGTTCCAGCTCCCACCAAGAGTAACTGTGAGGACTTACAGTGTTGTGGCAACACCACCACCACCAAAGGCCCAATTTTTCTGCCCCTGTTCAACAGGGACACGTAATTACAATTCTTGATCTAATATCTCACAGCAGGGCCCGTTTCTGCGCCCACCAAGAGTAACTGTGAGGACTTACAGTGTTGTGGCAACACCACCACCACCACAAAAGGCCCAATTTTTCTGCCCCTGTTCAACAGGTGCATGTAATTACAATTCTTGATCTAATATTTCACAGCAGGGCCCATTCCAGCTCCCACCAAGAGTAACTGTGAGGACTTACAGTGTTGTGGCAACACCACCACCACCAAAGGCTCAATTTTTCTGCCCCTGTTCAACAGGTGCATGTAATTACAATTCTTGATCTAACATTTCACAGCAGGGCCCGTTCCAGCTCCCGCCAAGAGTAACTGTGAGGACTTACAGTGCTGTGGCAACACCACCACCACTAAAGACCCAATTTTTATGCCCCTGTTCAACAGGTACATGTAATTACAATTCTTGATCTAATATTTCACAGCAGGGCCCGTTCCAGCTCCCACCAAGAGTAACTGTGAGGACTTACAGTGTTGTGGCAACACCACCACCACCAAAGGCCCAATTTTTCTGCCCCTGTTCAACAGGGACACGTAATTACAATTCTTGATCTAATATCTCACAGCAGGGCCCGTTTCTGCGCCCACCAAGAGTAACTGTGAGGACTTACAGTGTTGTGGCAACACCACCACCACCACAAAAGGCCCAATTTTTCTGCCCCTGTTCAACAGGTGCATGTAATTACAATTCTTGATCTAATATTTCACAGCAGGGCCCATTCCAGCTCCCACCAAGAGTAACTGTGAGGACTTACAGTGTTGTGGCAACACCACCACCACCAAAGGCTCAATTTTTCTGCCCCTGTTCAACAGGTGCATGTAATTACAATTCTTGATCTAACATTTCACAGCAGGGCCCGTTCCAGCTCCCGCCAAGAGTAACTGTGAGGACTTACAGTGCTGTGGCAACACCACCACCACTAAAGACCCAATTTTTATGCCCCTGTTCAACAGGTACATGTAATTACAATTCTTGATCTAATATTTCACAGCAGGGCCCGTTCCAGCTCCCACCAAGAGTAACTGTGAGGACTTACAGTGTTGTGGCAACACCACCACCACCACCAAAGGCCCAATTTTTCTGCCCCTGTTCAACAGGGACACGTAATTACAATTCTTGATCTAATATCTCACAGCAGGGCCCGTTTCTGCGCCCACCAAGAGTAACTGTGAGGACTTACAGTGTTGTGGCAACACCACCACCACCACCAAAGGCCCAATTTTTCTGCCCCTGTTCAACAGGTGCATGTAATTACAATTCTTGATCTAATATTTCACAGCAGGGCCCGTTCCAGCTCCCACCAAGAGTAACTGTGAGGACTTACAGTGTTGTGGCAACACCACCACCACCAAAGGCCCAATTTTTCTGCCCCTGTTCAACAGGTGCATGTAATTACAATTCTTGATCTAACATTTAACAGCAGGTGCCCGTTCCAGCTCCCGCCAAGAGTAACTGTGAGGACTTACAGTGCTGTGGCAACACCACCACCACCAAAGACCCAATTTTTATGCCCCTGTTCAACAGGTGCATGTAATTACAATTCTTGATCTAATATTTCACAGCAGGGCCCGTTCCAGCTCCCACCAAGAGTAACTGTGAGGACTTACAGTGTTGTGGCAACACCAGCACCACCAAAGGCCCAATTTTTCTGCCCCTGTTCAACAGGTGCATGTAATTACAATTCTTGATCTAATATTTCACAGCAGGGCCCATTCCAGCTCCCACCAAGAGTAACTGTGAGGACTTACAGTGTTGTGGCAACACCACCACCACCACCAAAGGTCCAATTTTTTTTTTTTAATATTTTTATTGATTTTCATACATAGTACAGAATATAAGCATAGATACAGTCATGAATAGTGTATCGATGACAGTACTATCCACTAAATCAATAGGAGTCTCTGATATTAAGTGCTAAGAAAAAACAAAAAGAGATGCAACCGTTAAAACAACTTCAAAGGAATGAGCTTTTTGTTTGTTATCCAAGTGGGTCTCTATCAAATCCCAGACCGCCAGGGAGCCCATGACTTCCTCCAAGCTATAAAATATGGACCATACTTGGAGTCCCGCACAACCTTCCCCAATGGGATCTTCCTGAAGGAAAGTGCTGGGACTCCCCCAAGCCATTTCCAAATCTCCAAGAGCCGTCCCTGGGGAGAAGATAGTAGGTTAAAGCCATACCTCTCACCATGGCACTATTTAACTTTAGGGATAGTGGAGAACTGATGTTTAAGGAGGAGCTGGGGCCTCCCGGCAATCCTGGGGGGGATAATAAAGTATGTGAACAATCCTCCTCTAGAGGAGGGATACTATTCCCAAAATGCATCCGAAATGGAAGGGACAAGGAAGTCCCAGAAGAGAAGGAAGGAAAACGTGAGAAATGAGGAGGGAGAGGAGGAAGGGAGGCGAAAGCAGAGTTGAGTCAGGGAGGGGAAGAGTTAATATTATTTCTGGCTGTCAATCCCGGGATGAGCGAGATGTTTTGGGACGAGGCCCAAGGTTCCCATATGAACCTGAATCTTTCCACCTTGTCATTAATTTTTGCTACCAACTGCTCCTGGGACATAATCCAAGAAATTTTCCTGATACAGCTCTTGTATGAGACAGTGGGTTTTTTCCAACATTTAGCTATGGTACTCTTAGCTCCTAAAAGGATAAAATAAGATAGTGTCCGTGCGTTTTTAGGTATTCCAGGAATAGGCTGATTAAGCAGAGCTATGTGTATGTTGGGGGCCACCGAGGTGTGAAGTAAGTTGCTGATAGTTCTAAAGATTTTCTGCCAAAATGTTCTAATGCGCGGGCAGGTCCACCATACGTGAATCATTGATCCGTCCAGCGAACA
This sequence comes from Lithobates clamitans, assembly GCA_037952925.1. Classification (NCBI taxonomy): domain Eukaryota; kingdom Metazoa; phylum Chordata; class Amphibia; order Anura; family Ranidae; genus Lithobates; species Lithobates clamitans. Next base: position 1,030,404 of record JBBGZY010001695.1, read on the forward strand.
CCCTCTAAAGCAAAGAGGAGAAGTACTAGTACCATCTTGAAATAACCTTAATGCTAGCCTCTATGAGAGAGATATTGTAAATACCTTTATAAGAGCATGTCCAGGAACTAGACCATTCGGCAAGTGTCCAGGTTTGGCCTGTGTCCTCCTCCCAGGTCTTGGCGTAAGCTGGTATGTCCGACTTAGTCATGAGTTCCGTATAAATTAGAGAAATGCCCCCTTTCTGATCCTGCGTGTTGGAGCACCAATGTTCATAGGGAGTTAAAAGTGGAGATTTGGAGTATTTACACCAGATGGTTTGTAAAAAGAGAGACAATTGGGTGAATCTAAATTTTTCGGAATCCGGCATTTCTAGTTTGGTCTTACAGTACGAAAATGATAGGGGTCCCGATGGGGTAAGGAAGTGGCCGATCCGGTAAAGACCCTTATCAGTCCACCATCTAAATGCTTGTATGTTAACTTCCGGGGGGAAGTCAGAATTATTGAAAATATGTGATAGGGGTTTAAATGGGGAGGTCAGAGTGGCTTGTCTAAAAAATTTTGTGCTTAATGAAACAGAGTGTGATAGGGTGGGAGCCAGTATTGCTGGTCTAAGTTTTGGGTCACACCACAGGAGATAGTCAAGTGTATTATGAGGAGTAGCCCTTCTTTCCATAGAGAGCCAGTCGGGTTTTGGCCCTCTGGAGAAGACCATTGAAATCTGAGCTATTTGTGCAGCCTGGTAGTAACCCCAGAGATCCGGTAAACCCAGACCTCCCTGAGATTTAAGGCGAATGAGGATGTTGGACGGGCATCTGTATCCCTTCTTCCCCCAGACAAAGCGAGTGATCTCCGATTGGAATCTGCGGAGGAAATTTCTCTTGAGCGGGATAGGAAATGAGCGGAATAAATATAGAAGGCGCGGGAGAAGTGTCATTTTCACCGCATGCACCCTTCCCAGCCAGGACAGACCACATCTAGACCACCTATCAAGGTCTCCCCTGCATTTGTTAATCATGGGGGGTAGTTGGCTTTAAAGAGATTGCTGATGTCTGCTGTGAGGTTAATACCTAAATAACGGATGTTCCCAGGGGCCCAGGGGAAAGTTGCTGGTGAGTTGTGAAATGATGTCCGAAGGGACCGTGACATTAAGCGCAGTAGATTTGTTCATATTAACTGTAAGGCCAGATAAGGCACTAAAATCTTTTAGAACTTTGTATAGTCCGGGGATAGAGATCAGGGGTGAGGTGATATACAGCATGAGATCATCTGCGTAGAGAGCACATTTGTGTTCCTGGCCTCTGCACCGTACCCCTTTGATGTCTGGGTTCGATCTGATAGCTATGGCCAGGGTTTCCATTGCTATGGCAAAAAGGAGGGGGGACAGTGGACATCCCTGCCTGGTACCTCTGCCTATAGGAAACAAGGTTGAGTATCTGACTAATAGACAAACTTGTGCTGTTGGGGAAGAATACAGGGAGCGAATTAGATTCAGGAAGTACGGACCAAAACCCCATTTACTCAGGACATTTAAAAGGTATGTCCAATCGATGGAATCAAACGCCTTGTGCAGATCAATTGATAACAGAAAACCTTTTTGAGGGGGGTTACCATCCCAATGGGATTGTAGGAGGGATATAATGTCAATGGTCCGTCTAATCTGGTCCGAGCCTTGTCGGCCTGGGATAAAGCCTACCTGGTCCTTGTGTATATATGTAGAGATGAAGCTTGCCACCCTATTAGCTACAAATTTAGTTAGGATCTTGATATCATTATTTATTAATTAAATTGGGCGATAATTTCCAACTTCACTAGGGTCTTTTCCTGGTTTGGGGATCATTGTGATAAAAGCTGCGTTAAGATCTGAACCTAATGGAGAGCCCTCTCTAAGGAAGTTGAAAAATTTTGAAAGGTGTGGAGCTAGAGTAGGCGCAAATTTCTTGTAATACTCAGTGGAGAATCCATCCGGACCTGGTGCAGAGCCCAATTTTAGAGATTTGATTGTGTCTAGAATCTCAGACTGGGAGAAGGGACTCTCCAGTAGGTCACTGTGTTCCTTAGATAAGGAGGGAAGAGAGAGGGATCCCGGGTGAGGGGATCTTGGTTTGTAAAGATCCACGTAAAATTGGAGGAACCCTTCCATAATCTTAGCGGGGTTCTTTGAGAGGTCTCCGGATTGTAGTCTCACTTTCGGGAAGGCTAAGGTTCTAGGTTTGGGGCTGAGTTTAACCGCTAATTTTGAGCCTATCTTATCCTTTTGAGAGTAAAATTTAGCCCCCGACCATCTGAGGTGTTTTTCAGCCGTGGTGGTGAGATTCAAGTTAAGTAGTGCCCGGGCTTTGTCCAGTTCAGATAATGAGTCCTGGGAAGGGTTTATCTTATGGGCCCGTGAAAGAGATTTAAAGTCTGCAGATAGTTTAAGCAGATCCGCTTTATGTTCTGCCCTAATCTTGGCTGACAGTTGGATTATCTTCCCCCTGGCTACAGTTTTGTGTGCAGCCCACACTGTCTCGGAAGAGACATCCTCAGTTGAGTTAATAAGGAAATATTCTTTAATTGAGCCTTCAATTATGGAACATTGTATAGGGTCGTTCAGTAAAGATTCCTGTAAACGCCATTTGGGGGGATCCGTGCGACAAGAGGAACGCTGAGTGATAAGAGTGACCATTGAATGGTCCGATAGGGAGGTATCTACTATTTTAGAGTTCACCACCAAGGAAATCGTAGAGGGCTTGGTGAAGATGTGGTCTATCCTGGCATAGGAGCCGTGCGGAGCTGAGTAGTGCGTGTAATCTTTAGAGTGAGGGTGAAATTCCCTCCAGGTGTCTATGAACCCAGGAGGAGTTTTGCTAACTTTGTGCTTTGTCTGGAAGGGCGTTTAGGTTTAGAGACACCGGAACCCGTTTTGTCCATAGCGAAGTCAAAAGCAGTGTTGGAGTCCCCACCAAGGAAGATTGTGCCCTTAAGGTGTGGATGTATTTTATGCAGGAGGGATTCAAAGAAAGATTTCTGCCCCTTATTGGGCGAGTAGTAGGATACAAATGTATAAACCTCTCCGTCAATTATCCCTGATACTAAAATGAAACGTCCCTGAGGGTCCAACACTGTTTCCGAGATCGAAATAATAATATGTTTGGCGAAACAATTTGCTACGCCCTTTGTATTGTTATGTGTAGAGGCGAGAAAAAATTGTGGGAAGTGCTGGTGAAGGAACGTGGGTTTATATGAAGTGGGGAAGTGGGTTTCTTGGAGGAGTAGGACATCTGTATGCATGGATTGATATTGTTGAAAAAGTTTTCTGCGTTTAATGGGTGAGTTGAGTCCCTGTACATTGTGAGAGGTGATTTTAAGCGTAGGCTTCTTGGTACTAGTGCTAGCCATTATAGAGGTGTGGGGGAACCCTTCTCCAATAAAATGTCTTACCTTGCCGGGAGGAGTGTAGAGTACTAGAGGACCACGGAGTGAAGATTGTCGCCGTGTTGGGACCTGGGAGAAGAGACCGAAGCCGAACCCGGAATCTGAAGACTTTCTGCTGGAAAGGGGAGGGGGAGGGGGGGAAAAGAGATTAAAGAGGAAAGAGGAGAGAACACAAGAGATACATCATTACTCATCAGACAAAACATAAGTAAAAGAAAATAACATTGTGTAGAGCTTCGGGGGTACCTAGACCCCCCCAAATACCCAGGGTAGGGTGAGGGAACCCACCCTGACCCTGTATCCTGAGAGGACCGGAGCCCCACCCTTGGGGCAACCGGGTAAGGAACCAGTGCCGGTAACTGCACTTCTGGTTCCTAGTGGAGGTGCACTGTATCCACCACTGCCCTGCCACCTGTGTAGCATAACTAAAAGGAAGACTGCATTCAAGGAGGCAGACTTCTTTGTGATAATTGTCAGAACTACCCAAAAAACATGAACAACTTAACTAAGAAAAAAAAAAACAGTATAAAAATACAAAATCAGGGCTGCATCCGAGAAGGATATATCCCATCTGCCTTTCCCCTGAGGGGTTCCTTCGACCTCCCCAAAGCCCAGGAGAGAAAGGCAGATCGAGGTAAGGAGAACCCCGGAACACCATTGCAGAGAAAAATAGATTAGGCCCTCCGCTCAGCAGCCATTACAATTGGATCTGTAAATCAACTTCAAGAGGTAAATGACCAGCAAAAACAGTAGGTATCATCTCTTAACCCCTCTTTAAACTGAAGAAGAAAAGAAAAAAAAAAGGGAAAAAAAATGGAGGAAAAAAGATAATTTGAATGCCAGATAATGAAAACGGGATGCAGATCGTAACAACTCAAGTGCATATCCCGAGCTGCTCCGGAGGGCACGGAATTTGTGCGGCGTTGAGGGTTTTTGGGCTGTCCCCCAGCCCCAGATGGGCCAGATGGGGGGGTATCCTCTGCGAGGCTTCCCCAAAAGAATTGGGAGGAAGTAGACCCTCGCTGAGGCATGTCCAAAAGGCCAGTGGGCCCCTAAAAGGAGAGTCATAAGAAGAGTCAGGTGATCAGCTTCGATGGTATAGGGAAAGTTCCGGATCAGAGCCCTGATCCAAAGGGGGTCAGAGCATCCGGTTGGAAAGTTCTCCTTTGAGCGTTTGAACTTTGTTTTAGCCAGGAAGGCTGGCTGGAGGTGGACGTTTCGTGGAAGTAGGAGTATTCTTGCCTTGCTGTGAGTGTGGCGAGTCCTGTGAAATCAGGCCTAAGTGCAGCAAGAGGCGCTCTCCGTCTGCCAGGGTTGAGAAGCCATAGTTCTTGTTTTTAAAGGCAAAGTTCAGTCGGAGTGGGAACGACCAGCGGTATGTGATCTCCCGTTCGATCAGTTGTTGGATTAGTGGTTTGAGAGCCCGCCTCTTCTGCACCGTGTACGGCGACAAGTACGCGAAAATTTAAATCCTGTGGCCTAGCAGTTTGAGATCTTCTGTTCCCCTCGATCTTCTCATCACCTCCTCTTTAACCGAATTAAAGTGGGGCTTTACGATAATGTCGCGGGGGAGCCCGTCTGAGCGGGGTGGTTACAGGGCTCTGTGAGCGCTGTCGAGCTCCAGACGGTGTTCCGCTATGTCAGGAATTATTTCTCCCAGCAATTTTTTGACTGCAGCTTGAGTGTCCTTCTCTGTTTCTGGGAGGCCTCTAATGCGGAAATTGTAACGTCTCGATCTGTTTTCAAGATCGTCTATTTTAGCGAAAGCAGTTTCCAGTTGATCCTGCATGTCCTGCATTCTGGCAGAGTTTTGCTTAATATGGGAAACAGCCTGGTCAGCTTTCTTTTCAATAGTGTCTATCCTCTGTCCCAGTTGTTGCAGATCTGCAATGCCAGGCTTTTGGATAATAAGTGGTAAAAAGCTTCCATCATGGAAGGGAAGTCAGTGGGGACAGGAGAGGCTGCCAAAGGTTCATAAACTGACAGCAGCAGGCCTGAGTGAGGGTCCATTGAGGGAGTAGAGGGGTAGCAGGCATCCATACGGCCCAGGAGAGACTCAGTGGAGGTGGGTGAGGTGATCTGAGGCGGGGGGGAAGTCTGTACCTGGAGAAAGTGAATGCTGCAGGTCCTGATCCGCTATTGAGTCCTCTGTCTCTCCTGTGATGAGGGAGCCTCGTGGAGCCGCCGACATTTTAGCATAACTGACCGGGATGGTCGCCGCGATCATCTGGTTGGCGAGGCTTCTCCGGGCTTGCGCCGTTTTGCTGATTTCGTTCCCAGGGGGTCTCCCCCACCCGGATCACTCATTGGGGAGTGCGGGGGTCCGTTCTGATGGCTCTGATGGCAATTTGTGGGCAGCGGTGGACGGAGCTCTAGAAGCCGGTGGCCATCTTAGACGCTGCTGCGCATGTGCCCTCAAAGGCCCAATTTTTATGCCCCTGTTCAACAGGTGCATGTAATTACAATTCTTGATCTAATATTTCACAGCAGGGCCCGTTCCAGCTCCCACCAAGAGTAACTGTGAGGACTTACAGTGTTGTGGCAACACCACTACCACCACCACCAAAGGCCCAATTTGTATGCCCCTGTTCAACAGGTGCATGTAATTACAATTCTTGATCTAATATTTCACAGCAGGGCCCGTTTCTGTGCCCACCAAGAGTAACTGTGAGGACTTACAGTGTTGTGGCACCAGCACCACCACCACCAAAGGCCCAATTTTTTTGACCCTGTTCAACAGGGGCATGTAATTACAATTCTTGATCTAATATTTCACAGCAGAGCCGGTTCCTGCGACCACCAAGAGTAATTGTGAGGGCTTACAGTGTTGTGGCAACACCAACACCTAAGGCCCCAATTTCTGAAGAGTATATAGGGCAGGTCCCTACTTTCAAACATCCAACTTACAAACGACTCCTACTTGCAAACGGAAGGAGACAACAGGAAGTGAGATGAAATCTACCCCCAGGAAGGGAAATTCTCTCTTGTAAGAGTTAATATGGGAAAAACGTGTCTCCTTTCCACTGATGCTTTATCACCAATCCTTGTTTCACTAAAAACCCCAAATTGTCAAAAAACATTTGTCTTTGGGACAGAAGGTGAGGTAAAATCTTTTGAAGTGGTGCACAGACAGCAAAACAAATGTCACAGGGGTGATAACCCTTCCCTATGTTTTCCAAAAAGCTTAAAAATAGGTTTTTTGGCTGGAGCTACACTTTAAAAATGTACCAGTTCAAAATTACAAACAGATTCTACTTAACAACAAACCTACAGTCCCTGTCTTGTTTGCACCGCCTGTATACTGCTGATCAGAGGGCCTGGGGCCCCACGCCTTTCCTTTTTTTAATTTGGGTGCGGGGTTCCCCTTAATATCCATACAAGACCCAAAGAGCCTGGTAATGGACTGGGGGGGGGGGGTACCCATGCCATTTGTCTCACTGATTTTCATCCATATTACAGGGACCGGACATTACATTAAAGCCGTAAGCAGTTTTAAATAACTTTTATTCCTTAAAAAATGTCATTTTGTGCAGGGACTGTTCTAAGCACGGGAAACACGCGCCACTTTACAGGCATACTATAGACACCCCCCAGGTACGATATTTAAAGGAATATTTCACTTGTTTTCACTTCAAGCAGCATTAAAATCACTGCTCCCGAAAAAACGGCCATTTTTAAAACTTTTTTTTGCATTGATACATGTTCCCTGGGGCAGGACCCGGTCCCCAAACCCTTTTTAGGACAATACCATGCAAATTAGCCTTTAAAACAAGCACTTTTGATTTCGAACGTTCGAGTCCCATAGACTTCAATGGGGTTCTGACGTTCGTGCGAATTTTCGGTCCGTTCGCGGGTTCTGGTTCGGCTCATCCCTACTTAGGACCATGTGATATTTCAGTTTTTCTTTTTTAATAAATCTGCAAAAATGTCAACAATTCTGTGTTTTTCTGTCAATATGGGGTGCTGTGTGTACATTAATGAGGAAAAAAAATTAACTTAAATGATTTTAGCAAATGGCTGCAATATAACAAAGAGTGAAAAATGTAAGAGGGTCTGAATACTTTCCGTCCCCACTGTAGATAGCACTGAAAGTCAATTACTTGTGTTTGGCAGCATTTGATAATCGAATATCAGAAAACCAACCATGCAAGGCATAAAAGTTGTTGGCTTAGTATTACAAAGGTAAAGACATATAGAATGCTGTTCCAGCCACAATTAGGATGAGCCGACTCTTCGGTCCGAGCCTAGGTTTGGATCAAACTTTGGCTGTTTTGGGTATTTGGATGAACGCCCAAACTACTGCCCATTCGGCCCCCTGTTTGGCAGGAGCTGAGCATCATATGTAGAAGTGGTATTTTTACCACTTCGGTAAACAATAGCTTCCTACTGTCACTGGTTCCTAAAGAATCCATGGGTGTTTGCACCTGTGGCGTCACTACAAAACAACTGACGTCACTGGGAATTCCCGCACCTTTTAAGCAAAGGGGTGGGGATAGCAATGACATCACTTTCTAAATCTGATCACTTGCAATATTTGGGCAATGACATTGATCAAATATGGCTATAAGTAGCATTCATAAGTAGCATGCAAACATCCACAGCTGAGTCAAGCAACCATTCCAATCATACTGCTAGCTAGCATGGCATCAAATAATTGTAGTGTCCATCAAATTAGTCATCTTTCAACAGCATGAAATAACCACCACAGTGTGGTTACACCACTTGAAATATGATGTAGTGAAAGAGAGGCTGCGGCCTGCGGTGTTAACTGAAGTAAATAAATAGCACTGAAAGTCAATTACTTGTGTCTGGCAGCATTTGATAATGAAAACCAACCATACAAGGCATAAAAGTTGTTGGCTTAATATTACAAAGGTAAAGACATATAGAATGCTGTTCCAGCCACAATTAGGATGAGCCGACTCTTCGGTCCGAACCTAGGTTTGGATCAAACTTTGGCTGTTATGGGTGTTTGGATGAACGCCCAAACTATTGCCCATTCGGCCCTCTGTTTGGTAGGAGCTGAGCTTCATATGTATATATGGTATACGAGAGCTTCCCACTGTCACTGGTTCCTAAAGAATCCATGGGTGTTTGCACCTGTGGCGTCGCTACAAAACAACTAAGTCACTGGGAATTCCCGCACCTTTTAAGCAAAGGGGTGGGGATAGCAATGAAATCACTTTCTAAATATGATCACTTGCAATATTTGGGCAATGACATTGACCAAATATGGCTATGGGGGCTGTAATTCTGCTAGTGATACCGTTGAGTTTTTTTTTCTTCCAGAGAGGCAGCGGGATCATGATCACCGACTGATTTACAAAGAGGGATATTTTTATGGTATTTTTTTTTTTTAAATTCAAACATTTGGGTGTTTTTATTTCTAGATTAGCACAAAAGAGGGTTTCACCATATCAGATTAAGACAGTGTAGTTGCCACATCCCTAGGATATGCTTAAGAAAAAGAGGAATCCCCCTTCAATAGGACTTTAAAGGCAACATACACTTGTATAGTCTGAAAAATAGTTTATTAGATATACATAAAAGTCTACGATCGAATGGAATGATCGATATTAAAAAAACATCAAAGTTTGTACAAAATATACATACATATGAAAAAACAACAAAAACAAAACACAATAATTTACATGAAAACTTTGACAAAGAGATAATGATACTTTCCAGGAAATAGTAATGTCCGGTACCCGACGCATTTCTGGTTATACACCTTTGTCAGGGGTATAGGATCGAGGTAAATATAGTCATAATTTGTTTTTACTCATGCAAAATGATTTCATAAAAAAATAGGTGAGGCAACTGTGCCAGTGGGGGTGTAGATGGGTGCCAACCAAGCAGTAGTAAGATCTTGGAACAGAAAGTTCCCAGTTTATTGTTTGCCTGATAAACAGCAGCAAATAGATTCCAGCAATTGAGCTGGACAGTGTCCGCTGTACAGAAAATAAGGTAGTTATCTGGTCAGAGCTTTCAATAAGGCTCCAGATCAGTCTACTGATCACCAGACATGGGGGTAAGTCACACATGTGCAAGTCACAAGCAAGTCTCAAGTCTCAACCTTCAAGTCATAAGCAAGTCCCAAGTCACTGTGGCGAAAAGCAAGCAAGTCAAGTCGAGTCCCTGCTAGAAGTCAAGCAAGTCAAGTCAAGTCATTTATTTTGGTCAAGTCACAAATTAAGTCAAAATACTGATCTACCCCATTTTCATCCTTTAAATGAGTTAAAAGTCAGTTTTCAGGAAAGATTTTGTTTTATTTTCAACATTAACAAAACAGCTTAGTGCTTTTTTCTTGGCATATTAAAGAAACACTTTGAATGCCCAAATAGCAGACAAGGAGCAGAACACTCAGCAATTAAATGGCCAACAAGCCTGAAAAAAATGTAGTCCTTGCTGAGGGGGAAAATAACTAAGCTCAAAGTTTGAACTTGACACAATGCCAATATCTGGACACTTGAATGGTGATGAGAATAATAGTATTCCCATCACCATTCTTCAAGTGTCCAGATATTGGCAATTTGGCATTGTGTCAAGTTCAAACTTTGAGCTTAGTTATTAGAATAGAAAAAAGAGGGAGAAACACCCGCGCAATGGGATGCATGCAATGGAATAAAAATTAAAAAATTAAAGAATGTTGTTGGAACAGCTGCCACTACCGATTACTTCCACTAGGTGGAGTAAGATATAAGAAAAAAGGAATAGAATTAGATAGCGCTGTTTCCAAGCCTGGTGAATTCAAATGTGTTATAAAGGTCCTGGATGTGCATAAGTCAAGTTGGTTGTCTGACTTAATAAAGTGCAGTGTGTGCTCTAAAAAAGATATAACTTAATCCGTATAAATATAATATATCCATATATAAATTAACCCGATTTTTAAATTAAAAATATTTGTGCAAAATTATGTGATCCATAACGTAAATCGATAATGTACATATGAAGTGAACAAACAAATATATATAATCAAGTGCTTTCAGTGCTGCTAGGATCTGGTGAGTGCAATCAATCACTATTAGAACACGGATTAAGGCACGCACTGAAAGGTTTGGAATATCTATCAGAATCCAGGGGTTTTCTTTGTAGCAGCACTGAAAGCACTTGTTTATATATATTTGTTTGTTCACTACATATGTACATTATCGATTACGTTATGGATCACATAATTTTCCACAAATATTTTTAATTTAAAAATAGGGTTCATTTATATATGGATATATTATATTTATACGGATTAAGTTATATCTTTTTTAGAGCACACACTGCACTTTATTAAGTCAGACAACCAACTTGACTTATGCACATCGAGGACCTTTATACACAATTCCACGGGATAAACATTCACTGAATACTATAGGCAACATCTTTACAATCTTTCCCACTCCATACTGCCCTCCCACTAAGAGAATAACACATTTGAATTCACCAGGCTTGGAAACAGCGCCTATCTACTTCTATTCCTTTTTTCTTAGTTATTAGAATAGCCACTTAAAATGCATTGCATTTGCAAAAAATAGTATTCTCACTTCTCAGAATACAATTTTTTGCAAATGCAATGCATGTTAAGTGGCTATTCTCAGAATAGCCACTTAACATGCATTGCATTTGCAAAAAATTTAATTGGAAAGTACTTTCTCGCTCAGTTGTGAGCCATGGTGTCGCATTATCACCCCACCATGGCTGAACACACGTTCAACAGGTGCGCTTGATGCAGGGACTGACATTACTCTTACCGCTACCCTGAACAAAGAGGGGAGCATGTGCCTGTTCATGGCCCAAAACTGAAGGCAGCTCTGTCCATCACAAATGTCTAAATACTGGTTCAGCTGAATTTGGGGACTGGAACATGAATCTCTCTTCTGTTTTTTGCGGTATGCTGTGAACAGCCCAGATTGACTCTCTGACTCTGCCACTGGCATTTGCTCGTCTTCATCGGTGGTTGTTGGGGTGGGCTTGCAGTACTCTTTGAGAATTAAGTCTGAAAAACACAAGCATAAAACAGTGACTCAATGCACTCAGGTGTTATTACTGCAAACGGGTTATTTCCAAAAACATAACATACTTTTTATCATCGCAGACACAGCCTCCTTGACATTTTCGGTAGCCAAAACATCATGGGTCAACCACATGGTGCCAAATGAAGGATCCAGCAGAGCAGCTTTTAGGTATAGAGGGTCAGAGAAGGGTAAGGTTGCTACATCATTCTGTTCATCTGCCATCCTCACATTGACAAAGATCCCTTCCAATAGTCTTTGGAGTGATTCTTGCAGGCTACGGATCAAGCCACCAAGGTAGCGCACGCTCTCTTTATGATTTTCCAAGTGGTGATTCAGAGAAAGGATACAGGGTACAACAGCACTTATTGTCACAAGTTTTTCTCCCTGTGAGAGGTCTGTGGCTTCTCCAAAAGGCATGTTGCAGTTTATAATGAGGTCTGACAGGATTGAATTTGTAATTGCCTTTTGCTGCTGGTGGTTGCAGTGGTATAGCTGCACAGTCCCCTGTGCGATGAATTGTGAGATTTGAGGCTGGGTATCTTCAAAAGTCCCTTTGGTATGGATGTACTCTTCATATCTATAGAGTAAACAGAAGAGAGATAGAAAAAAAAGTTAGCTATGTGATTTATTGATTTGAACAACAATACACTCTGCTCCCACCTAAAGTGGGATGTAGGCCTAATTTGCATATATATATATATATATATATATATATATATACATACATACATACACGTGATGTTACTGTACCTACTTTTCTTTGTGGGTTTTGTAGTGACGGATGAAGTTGGATGTTGTGGTGGACGTGTCTCTTATTTTTGAGTTGCAGACCTTGCATATCGCCGTTCTCTTCTTTTCACCAACATCTAAAACATAATCCTTAAATCCAAATTTAATTATTTTTGGAATCGCTCCCTCCATTATAGCTGCCTTGTGCGTTGATCTGTCAGGGGTGGATCCAGAGTTTGCTGTCGGGACAGCCCGGGCACTGCCAGAAGATAAGGTGTTGCTGCTTAGTACACTAGTACTTACAGAACTATTTTTAATGTATTATATATATATATATATACGGTCCTAACCTAACCTTGTTTAAAACAGTGACACGTTTATCATTCCAGATTAGAATATTACATTAGTGACTCACAGTGACACTTTTTGGGCACCAGTGACACCAATACAGTGACCAGTGCTAAAGTTTGCATTGATTTCAGCATGCATGGAGCATTGCAGTACATGAACTTTCACTGGACGTGGACTGTTTAATGAGTTTGTAGTACGCATGCGCATGGAGCACTTTATTCAGCAATATGATTTTTATGTAATATTCACGTTGAGCACTTTGTACTTCGCACAAGTAATAGTTAATTAGTGAAGGATTTAGGGAGGAACTGGTCTGGGACTGGGGGTCAGTGCAGTGGCTGTCGCAGTGCAGGAGAAAAAAGCACAGAGCCGAGGAGGAGGAGAAAACAAGGAAAGAAGGTTTGTACCTACCTAGGTTTCATAGTTTTAGCATGTGCAATGATATTGATGATTGATTGCATCTGCAATCATATCTGCATCCTGCAATCATCAGTACAGGCCCTGGCCAGGGCCCTGCTAGCTGCTACATCACTAGTGCAGATTTGCAGAAGCTGCAGGTCTGTTTGATGCAGTGCCAAGCAAGCTAATGCTAAGTTTGCAGGGAAGTTTTCAGGGAAGCATTTGCTTGGCACTGCATCAAACAAACCTGCAGCTTCTGCAAATCTGTTTCCTCCTCCTCGGATCTGTGCTTTTTGTTCTGCGCTGCGACGACCACTGCACTGACCCCCATTCTCAGACCTGTTCCTCCCTGAGTCGTGTGACTGTCCCTGCTCCAGTGCCCCCTCAGTAGAAGAATAATAGTCTGCCATGACTTACTCTATGGCTGCTGGACTGGACACCACTCAGATTCAGTCAGTCGGCTAGGCTTGGCTGGCTCCTTGGGCAACTTCCAGTTCCTTCTTCCTCCCCCACGTGAGGCCCGCGACTCACGCTGCTGGCTCTGCACATTTGCACAGAAGCCCAGCCCCTCCCTCAGAGATCACTCCGCAGCAGGAAGGGGGCGGCGCCGCGGCCTGGCCGGACGGAATACAGAGACCTACAGCCTAGGTGGAGAGACTGCAGTGCAGTCATCATCAAATAAAAAAAAAGTCTGCTGCGGCCACGAACCCTGCAAGCGCCGCTCGCGGACACCGATCCGATCCCCGCCCACAATGTTAGCAAACTGTATATGTGCGGGCAGAAGCCGGGACTCGGGGGAGCTTTCTTTTGTGGGGGGCGGCTTTTGCCTAGGCCAAGACACAGCACTGGTGGTGCCAAGTCATTGCAAGTCATTGCAAGTCAAATAGCCCAAGTCAAAGTCAAGTCGCAAGTCATTAGTGGCAAGTCAAAGTCAAGTCGAGTCATTTATTTAATTTTGTCAAGCAAGTCGCAAGTCCTCAAACAGGTGACTCGAGTCCGACTCGAGTCAAGTCATGTGACTCGAGTCCCCCACCTCTGCTGATCACTATCGGTCTACTGCTGTGGCATCACTCTGAGTGCGGGAGGGGGGGAGAAAGCCCGCAGTCGCCCACAGCACAGCAGCTTCAGTGTCCCCCTGTGCAGGGGGGGGGGTAGAAGGGGGGGGGGAGGGTAGAAGGGGGGGGTAGAAGGGGAGGAGGACTGGTGGGGAGAGCGGGAGACAGAGTATACAGGATTTATATAGCGCCAACACTTTACAATGTGGGGGCAGACAGTACAGTTACCATACAATTTAGTACAGGAGGAATCAGAGAGCCCTGCTCATTACAGCTTACAATCTAAAAGGGGGAGGGTCAAGTGATACAAAAGGTAATAACTGTGGGAGATGAGCTGATGGAGAAAATAAAAGTACAGTTGTTAAGTGGAGGCAGGATAGGCTTTTCTGAATAAAAAAGTTTTCAGGGATCGCCTAAACATGGATAGAGTTAAAGATATGTATAGTGAATTACTCTCACGCTATCACTGTGTATGTAAATAAAAAATAATCCAGCTGCTGCTAGCACTCTATAGCTTATCCGCAGCTATTGTTATATAGGTATAAAATAAACTAAATAGTGCTGCACTGCCAATTGAAATGTGCATTATACTGTGTGTATCTTACAAAGTCTATAAAGCAAAATAAATAAGGTAAAAAATGTGCAAATCCGCAAACTCATAGATCACGTGACTCAAGCTGAAATGGATGGCACATAAATATCCGCATATACCGTATTAATCGGCGTATAACACGCACATTCATTTTAAGAGGGAGGTTTCAGGAAAAAAACTTAAATTTTAAATAAGGAACTTTGAAGCAAAATAAGGGTCAGTGCCCATCTGCAGCCTCACAATTGCCAGCAAAGAAGCCTCATCAATGCCCAGCTGCAGCCTCACAAGTGCCATCAATGCAGCCTCATCACTCCACATCAATGCAGCCTCACAAGTGCCATCAATGCAGCAACCTCACCATTGCCATCAATGCAGCAGCCTCACCACTGCCATCAACGCAGAAGCCTCACCATTGCCTTCAATGCAGCAGCCTCACCATTGCCATCAATGCAGCAGCCTCACCATTGCCATCAATGCAGCAGTCTCACCATTGCCATCAATGCAGCAGCCTCACCATTGCCATCAGTGCAGCAGTTTACCATTGCCATCCGTGCAGCCTGATTGATGCCCATCTGCAGCCTAGAGGGGACAGGGAGGGGGTGGGATGAGCGCCGACAGATTACATACAGTGAGAATCAACTTTGATAGACAGAACAGTGGTCCAATGGCGGCCCAGGAGACGGGACTTCCTATTACAGAGGCCGACAAGTAAACAAGAGATTCTCACTGTATGTAATCTGACGGCACTCGTCCCTCCCCCTCCCTGTCCCCTTCGAGGCAGCTAAAATTGAGGCATTGGCGTATAACACGCACGTGCTATTTGCACCCGATTTTCAGGGTGAAAAAGTGCTTGTGATATGCTAATAAATACAGTAAATAATGTGCAAAGTGCAAATCCACAAATAAAGCAGGTATACAAAAAATGTGTTGTGCCTGTACATAGATATTTCCAAACACCGTGGTGAATATACAAGAAATAAAAATTGGCTAGTGTAACTAAAATATGGGTAGACCTTTTTTTAAATATTATTGGTGTATCCCCTCACCGTTTAGCTGTGAATGTCCATATACATGTGTATTCTTCCCTTTTTCCAGGTGTCACCTCTGTGCTCTCTAGCCTCTCACCTTAATACTGCTTTGGATCAGCATGTAGTGATATCTCTCAGGTGGTGATGCTATAATATCCGCTCGCCTCTAGGGGCCCTCTGTGTTTTCTTTCAGACCACTGCTCTCTATGGTGGATGTATGGACTCTATGATGCTCCTGGGGGTCCTCTCCATGTCATCCATTATTAGTTATATATGGAAGACACTCTCATAGTGTGATATCATTTTAAGCAGTTTATTAAAATCAGACAGCTATTACTCACATTTAGCAACACAAAAATGCACGAAAAAGAGTGCCAAACACATATGCATGCTGACGTCACTTCTGGTATGTCTCTGCTCATTCCCTATGCGTTACATCACACCCATGTGACTTCTTAGGGGAAAGCGGTGGGTGTATGTGGTGTCCTTATATACAGTGCCTTGAAAAAGTATCCATACCCCTTGAAATTTTCCACATTTTGTCATGTTACAATCAAAAACTTAAATGTATTTTATTGGGATTTTATGTGATAGGCCAACACAAAGTGGCACATAATTGTGAAGTGGAATAAAAATTAAAATGGTTTCATTTTTTTTTACAAATAAATAGGTGAAAAGTGTGGCATGCATTTGTATTCAGCCCCCCCCTACTGAGTCAAAACTTTGTAGAATCACCTTTTGCTGCAATAATAGCTGCAAGTCTATTTTGGTATATCTCTACCAGCTTTGCACATCTAGAGAATTACATTTTTACCCATTCTTCAATGCAAAATATCTCAAGCTCTGTCAGTTTGGATGAAGAGCATCTGTGAACAGCAATTTTCAAGTCTTGCCACATATTCTCAATTGAATTTAGGTCTGGACTTTGACTGGGCCATTCTAAAACATAAAAATGCTTTGATCTAAACCTTTCCATTGTAGCTCTGGCTATATGTTTACGGTTGTTGTCCTGCTGGAAGGTGAACCTCCACCCCATTCTCAAGTCTTTTGCAAACTAACAGGTTTTCTTCTATTGCCCAGTATTTGGTTCCATCCATCTTACCATCAACTTTGAACAGCTTCCCTGTCCCTGCTGAAGAAAAGCATCACCACAATATGATGCTGTCACCACCATGTTTCACAGTGGGGATGGTATGTTCAGGGTGATGTGCAGTGTTAGTTTTCTGCAACACTGGTGGCCAAGACCATACAATGGTTTAACAGGACAGGTTCCATTCAGAACAGGCCTCGCCATGTTCGACCAAAAATGTTGAGTGCACGTGCTCAGAGTCTTATCCAGAGGCTGTTTTTGGGAAATAGACGTATGAGTGCTGCCAGCATTGCTACAGAGGTTGAAGGGGTGGGGGGAATCAGCCTGTCAGTGTTTAGACCATACGCATCAAATCAAATTGGTCTGCGTGGCTGTCATCCCAGAAGGAAGCCTATTCTAAAGATGATGCACAAGAAAGCCAGCAAACAGTTTGCTGAAGACAAGCAGACTAAGGACATGGATTACTGGAACCATGTCCTGTGTTCTGATGAGACCAAGATAAGCTTATTTGGTTCAAATGGTGGTCAAGCATGTGTGGCGGCAACCAGGTGAGGAGTACAAAGACAAGTGTGTCTTGCCTACAGTCAAGCATGGTGATGGGAGTGTCGTGGTCTGGGGCTGCATGAGTGCTGCCGGCACTGGGGAGCTACACTTCATTGAGGGAACCATGAATGCCAACATGTACTGTGACATACTGAAGCAGAGCATGATCCCCTCCCTTCGGAGACTGTGCCGCAGGGCAGTATAACAACATGATAACGACTCCAAACACACCTTCAAGATGACCACTGCCTTGCTAAAGAAGCTGGGGGTAAAGGTAATGGACTGGCCAAGCATGTCTCCAGACTTAAACCCTTTTGAGCATCTGTGGGGCATCCTCAAATAGAAGGTGGAGAAGCGCAAGGTTTTTAACATCCACCAGCTCTGTGATATGGCCATGGAAGTGTGGAAGAGAACTCCAGTGGCAACCTGTGAAGCTCTGGTGAACGTCATGCACAAGAGGGTTAAGGCAGTGCTGGAAAATAATGGTGGCCACACAAAATATTGACACTTTGAGCCCAATTTGGACATTTTCACATGTGTGTACTCACTTTTGTTGCCAGCGATTTAGACATTAATGGCTGTGTGTTGAGTTATTTTGAAGGGACAGCAAATTTACACTGTTATACAAGCTGTACACTCACTATGTTACATTGTAGCAAAGTATCATTTCTTTAGTGTTGTCACATGAAAAGATATAATAAAATATTTAGAAAAATGTGAAGGGTGTACTCACTTTTGTGAGATACTATATATATACAGTATCTCACAAAAGTGAGTTGCAGAAGAGGGATATTGTTGTGGGGCCCAAAGCAGCCTCTTGAACCCATGCTGTTGCCTGCCCCATTTTTTTCATCCGGAGTTCAGCCACCTCCAGCACTGGTTACTTGCTGGCTTCTGTCACTTGAAAATATAGAAGTGCTCCTCTCCCGGCGACCGTTCACACCCCTTCCTGCTCTACGCATCGATCTCTGTATGAGAGCCAAGGAGGGAAGGAGTGGGGAATCTACATACTCAGGCAGAACCTTCTTCAGAAATCGGAAGCACAGACACGATGTAAGTAGCAGCTGTTCTTCTGCAGCTCTACTCTGAAGTTTTCCTGGTGGTGGGAGAGAATTTGTAGTGAAATAGGGGTGGAAGGGGGGGTGGGGAGCTCTGAACCGAAATCTGGAAGGGAGGAGAGCTTTGTATGGGGGTGGAGAACCTGGGTGCACACAACACACCCCTCAACCCTGCACTCTGCACAAAGCATACCCCTCAACCCTGCACTCTGCACAAAGTACAGCCCTTAAAGCGGAGTTCCACACAAAAATGCAACTTCCACTTTTCGGAACCCTCTCCCCCTCCGGTGTCACATTTGGCACCTTTCAGGGGGGAGGGGGGTGCAGATACCTGTCTAAGACAGGTATTTGCACCCACTTCCGGCATAGACTCCCATGGGAGTCTATGCCTCTTCCCTTCCCCACTGTGCTGTCTTCTGGGAACACACAGCTCCCAGGAGAGAGCGGGGACCACTAGGGACGCGCAGCGCGACTCGCGCATGCGCAGTAGGCAACCGGGAAGTGATGCCGCAACACTTCACTTCCTGATTCCCTCACCTAGGATGGCGGCGGCAGCTGCCGAGAACCGAGCGGGTTCTCGGCGTCCCCTGCCGACATCGCTGGACCCTGGGACAGGTAAGTGGCCATGTATTAAAAGTCAGCAGCTGCAGTATTTGTAGCTGCTGGCTTTTAATATTTTTCTTTTTTGGCGGTGTGGGTGAACCCCCGCTTTAACCCGGCACTCTACATAAAGCATATCCCTTGACCTTGCACTCTGCACAAAGCGCACTCCTCAACCCTGCACTGCGCACAAAGCGCACCCCTTAAACCTGCACTCCACACAAAGCACACCCCGCAACCCTGCACTCCGCACAAAGCACACCCCTCAGCCCTGCACTCTGCACAAAGCATACCCCTCAACCCTGCACTCTGCACAAAGCACAACCCTTAACCTGGCACTCTAAATAAAGCATATACCTCAAACCTGCACTCTGCACAAAGTGCACCCCTCAACCCTGCACTCTGCACAAAGTGCACCCCTCAACCCTGCACTCCGCACAAAGTGCATCTCTCAACCCTTCACTCCATACAAAGCACACCCCTTAACCCTGCACTCCGCATATATCTCACGCCCTAACCCTGTACTCCACACATAGCGGAATCTGGAGGAGAGCTTTGTAAGGGGGTGAACCTGGATGCACACAGCACACCTCTCAACCCTGCACAATGCACAAAGCATACCTGTCAACCCTGCACTCTGCACAAATCATATCCCTCAACCCTTCACTCCATACAAAGCATACCTTTCAAGTCCATATCAAGTCTAGTATTATTCACTATTTTTAAATGTTTTTTCAGCTACTTTTCCAATCTGCTCTATATCTACTTATCAGTGATTACTAACATTACACCGCACCCTTGTCTTGTCTGCACATTATCAGCTTGTGCAGTAAATATACTCTTTGTCTGTGCAGTATTACCCTTGAATTGCTGGCTGCTTTTCAGTTGCTGGTACCTATCCATCATTGTTCCTATCTGGATGGTAGGTGAACATATAACTAATTACAGCTTAATTAACTTTGTAGTTCGGTCCAACTGGACAATCTTTGGCCATTTTTCTGTGCCCCTTGGAGTATGCCGCTCTGGCCCTGGCATTAATTTGGAGCTCTCAGGAGTTTCCGCTACATCCTCAATAAATTCTCAGTATCCTTTGTTAAAAAACCTCTGCCCATTTTTTTGTTGCTTGTTCCGTATAATCTCTTCTGTTAGTACAGTTGCATCTCAGCCACATCATTTGGCCCTTGGGTATATTGTATAGCCAGTTTTTGTGATGGAAACTCTCCATTGGTAAGTAATGCCTCGTTTCCACCGAGTGGATCGGTTCAGGTCGGATCGGTTTGGAAGGCCTAGAATGGTCCGGCCTATTCAGGCGAGCGTTTCCACTGCAAGTCGGACTGACAGGGCCATACGTGGGTTTAGAAAAAATGCCTAGCATGGCTTCACACGTCCACCAATCAGTGGAATGTATCGTAGCTCCGCCCTAGCCGAACCGTTCCATTTTCTATGGCCCCACATCTGAAGCAGGACCCTGAATGGAACGGTTCGGTTTTATGGGCCGCTTTCATAATGGAAACACCCAAAATAGCGTACCGTACCGAACCGATCCGCTCAGTGGAAACGAGGCATAACTGTTCCGATCTACATTCTTGAAATGCATTTTAATTATCAATTTATTATCTTCTTGTATGATTTCTAGATCTAGGTAGGAAATATTTTTCTTACTGATATTCCATGAGAGTTGGATGTTCCGATCATTTTGATATAGTTTCCCTAGAAAATTGATTAGTTTCTCTTGGTTTCCTTTCCATAGAATGATTACATCATCAATGTATCTTTTGTAAAAATATAAATTCTGGTGATGTATGCATGTAGACAGATTCTTCTTCCCATTGGGCCATGAATAGATTTGCATCTGTTGATACCAGAAATAAGTGTTTTTCAGACAGAAATCTATACATTTGATGAGGTATTTCCTTTGTGTGCATGATAGCAAAGTATATTGTTTAAGTGCCCATTTTGTGGCCTTGCATGCCTGATGGTGTTGGATGATTGTATACAATGAAGATACATTTGCTGTTGCCATAATTATATGGTCTTCTTTTAGTTCGATGATCTCTAACAATTGTAGAATGTGTTTCATGTCTTTCAAGTATGCCTTTGTGTTCTGGACTTTTTTGTAAAAAGTTGTCCACGCATTGAACCATTCTAGCTGTTATTGATTCAATTCCATTAACTATTGGTTTTGGTGGTGGATTTTCTTTGTATTTATGGATTTTGGGTACCGAGTAAATAATAGGTAAATGGCATGTTTCAGGAAACAAATATTTAGCTTCTTTTTTCTCCAGGATTCCTCTTTTTAAGTGAACCACTTTTTTCCAGTTCTCTCTTAAATTTATTAGTGGGGTTGCCATGCAGTTTTTGGTAGGTATCTTCATCATCTAATAGTTTCAGCATTGTTTAATAATATTTTTCTTTAGATTGTATTACGATCCCTTTTCCTTTGTCAGCTGGTCTTATTACTTCATCCTTTCTTTTCATCAATTTTTTAATGCCTGTTTGTATGTGGATGGGTTCTTCTCTTTTGTTGATCTTCAGATCTCTCACATCTTTTAATACAACATTTCTTGAACACCTCAATATGTTTGTTATCATCAATTGTAGGATTGAAGATAGACTTGTTTTGCTGATTACTATGTATAATTTCTTTAGTTTCTTGTACAGTCTTAGGGAATTTCATGGGGTTGTCTAGTATGAATTTTTTTTTGTTCAATTTTCTTATATACTTTTGTACTCCTATGTATGTTTGAAATCTGTCAAAATTTATTTTGGGTGCATACTTTAGGATTTTGGCAAGTACATTTAGTTCCTCATGAGTAAGATATTTCCCACTCAGGTTAAACACCCCTTCGCCAATTATTCTCTTCTTCGTTTATTTTCTCTTCCCTGCTCTGCATCCTCTTTTCTTTATATGCTTCTCCTCGTTCCTCTTGCTTCTTCCCTTGCAGAGTGATTCTCCGCTCCTCTTCCTAAAAAAGATCTATTGTAACCTTGTTAATGGTTGTTGTTACTGTACTGATGTAGGATACCTTCCTTCTTCATAGTCATCCCTGAGGGGGGCATAGTAATTTGCACATTATTTATATGCGGATATTTATGCGCCATTCATTTCAGCTTGAGTCGCATGATCTATGAGTTTGCGGATTTGCAAATTTTTTTTACCTTACCAATAACAAAAAATATCTTACCCTTCCTTTTTTCGTTAGTCCCTCCCCCCTCCCCTGTTTCCCTATTCACCCTCCCTCCTCCCCACCAGTTGGTTATATTAAAATAATCGTATCCTAAGCTTGGCAAGACATAATACCCCATTAAGAATACTGTGCACACTACTTATTCCCTAATATCTGTTCCCTCGTGCAAATCTTCCTTTCCTCATTACGATTTTATATTTCCCTATTCACTCCCTGACACCACATACCCCAGATCCCTATGAACTTCCCATAGCTTCCCCTTCTAGTATAAATTGTCCTTTCTGTTCCCACTAGTGCGTTCATTGTACTAACCCATTCTTCAGGGGTAGGGGGCGCTGTTGATAACCATGCTTTTGCGATCAGTTTCCTGGCCTGGTATAAGCATCGTACGATTGCTATTCCTGTGTGGCCTTCCCCCATATCCTCTTTAATTAGCCCCAGGACACAGACCTTAGCCTCGAGCTCCAGCCTTATCCCAAACCTAGCCTCTATGATGTTAAGGATCTCGGTCCAGTACCTAACTAGCTTCGGGCATCTCCACATAATGTGTATAAGATCGCCCGTATCTAAGCATCTGGGGCATTTGTCGTCTGGTCTACGACCAATTCTATACAGCCTCTTGGGGGTATAATAGGCTCTGTCCACAAGCAAGAGGTGTGACGCCCGCTGTGACTGAGAGAGGGACACCAGTGGACCAAGCTCCAATATTCTCCTCCACTGATCATCGCTCAACTCCCCCACATCGGCCTCCCACTCCTCTCTTGCGCGCGGAAGTGGGGCTAGACTAGTTGCCCTGGTCATTAGTTGGTCATAAATTCCCGATATTAGCCCCTTAAGGCTGTGTACCCTTACCACCTTATTAAGAAGTGATGCACTACACCATTCCAGTGCGTTAGTCTTAAATTGCTTGTCTAATGCGTGCCTGATCTGGAGATAAAAGTAAAATGATTCCTTGGGGATTCCAAACTCCGGTCTCAGGTCCGCAAAGGATTTTAATATATTGCCAACGTATATTTGTGCCAGCCTAGTTATTCCCACCCTTTCCCACATCCTGTTTACTCCTATAGCCTGCATTTCTTGTAGCTGCCTATTCTGCTATATCGGTGCGAACTCCGTAACCCCCTTATATCCCATTTAGATCTTTACTGACCGCCAGACTTTTATAACCAGTTTGTTTGTTGGAGATGAGCATCCTAATGATCCAGCTTCCAATGCCCCTACCAAGGATTTATGCGGGTTCCCCGACAACATGATTTTTACACTGGAATCCACCTCCCCCCCACGTTCGCACCCACCCAGGTGTTGCAGCTGGGCCGCCAAAAAGTACCTGTATGGGTGGGGCACCGCCAATCCCCCCTCCCTGTTGGGGCGTTGCAAGGTCTGGAGACTAATCCTGGCCTGGCCCTTTCTCCATATCAACTCACGAAAGATAGAATTTATTTTTAAAAACCAGTCCCTCCCTATCCAAATCGGTGAGTTATGTAATATGTACATTAGTTGAGGCATCCAAATCATCTTAATCAGATTTATGTGCCCCACCATAGATAGGGGAAGCCGAGACCAGATGTCTTTCTTCCTTCTAAACTTTTCTAACAGCGGAGCTAGATTATCTTTAATATACTGCGTTGGGTTATTGGTCACCACTATACCCAAGTATTTAAACTTCTCCACCACCCTGAGACAAGGTACCACCTGAGGGAGAGAGCCGTTGGTCGAGTCAAGCGGGAGAAGTGAAGATTTCTCCCAATTGACTATTAGCCCCGATACTCTCCCAAACCCTTCCACCAGCTGCATTGCCTTTACTAGCGATGGCCCCATGTCCCCCAGGAATAACAGTACGTCGTCTGCATATAACGCTATTCTATCCTCACCCCCTTTCCTTTTATAACCCTGTAAACCTGGTGATTTTCTGATTACCTCCGCGAAAGGCTCTATTGCCAGGGCGAATAGCAGGGGCGACAAGGGACACCCCTGCCTAGTCCCCCTCTCAAGAGAGATCCCTTCCGAGTATGTATTGTTTATTTTCAATCTAGCACTGGGGTGTCGATATAAAATCTTAAGCCACTTAATAAATAGGGGACCAAACCCAAATTTTCCCAGTACCCACCATAAATACTCCCATTCCAGGGTGTCAAATGCCTTGGCAATATCCAAGGACAAAACCACCCTGGAGCCTGCATTCTCTACCGGGGTCTGGAGGTTCAAGTAAGTCCTTCTTATATTTTTACTGGTAGACCTGTTCTGCATAAACCCTGACTGGTCCGGGTGAACCAAAGTGGATATACATCTATTCAACCTGGCAGCCAGGATCTTTGCCAGAATCTTGACGTCTGTGCCCAGCAATGAAATTGGTCTGTATGACGAGGTATCTAGTTGACTATTCTCCTCTTTCTGAATCAATACGATAATAGCTTCAGACATTGATAAAGGCAAGCTATCAACTGCAGCTGACCAGTTCAGTGTCTTCCAAAGTTCTGGGGCCAGCACCTCCCCATATTGTTTGTAAACCTCAGATGGCAATCCATCAGGGCCTGGAGACTTTTGGTTCGGCATGTTCTTTATTGCTTGCCCGATCTCTTCCAGTGTTATCGGTGCTTCCAGACTATTCTTATCTACGTCTGACAACACCGGTAAATCAGTACCTTCCAAAAATTTCTCCATCTCTGCTTGTTCAGGGCTATGACGCGTCTTATATAGATCCCTATATAATTCTACAAATGTTTTATTAATTACCCTAGGATCTGAAGAAATATTCCCTTCCTTTGTTTTAATCATGGGAATTGTTGAAAACGGCGAGTTAGTTTTGGCCAAAAGGGCCAACGTCCGACCTATTCTTTCCCCCTCTTCAAAATTCCTCTGCCTCTGAAAAACCTTCCTGTTCTCTGCTCTTCTAATTTCTTCCTTTTTGTATTTTTGTTGTTTCAGTACCCAGTTTTCCCGATTTTCGTTTGTTGGATCTAATACATACTTTCTTTCTGACTCCCGAACCTCTTCCCTAATAAGCTCTCCCCTTGCCCTTGTTTGTTTCTTTATTTTGGATATCTGTTGGATCAAGAGCCCTCTGAGGTATGCTTTCAAGGAGTCCCAAATCACACCCTCCGAGGCAGTACAGGTGTTAAATTCAATAAATTCTCTCAATCTTAAATTAATTTCATCTCTATTCCCCACTAGGTCCAACCATGTTGGGTTTACTGACCACAATCTCCGACCACCATCATCCTGCATGGTTATTGTCACTATCAATGGCGAGTGATCGGACACCCCCCTTGGGCGATATTCAATACTACTTATTAAAGGTTGGGCTTCCTGGTTACCAATGGCCATATCAATACGGGATAGGGTATGGTGGGTCCCTGAAAAGCAAGAATATTCCTGACTATTGGGGTTACGCGCCCTCCACATATCACACCACCCAACCTCCTCTAAAAACTGTGCCAGCCTTCCCACCGACCCTCCACCTCCGCTAAGCCCTGGGGGGAACCTATCTAGCCTGCTGTCAAGCACAGTATTAAAGTCCCCTACTATGATAACTGGGACCTCTCTCTTATCCTCCAGGAACTCTAGCAGCAGGAACAATATCTCCATTTTAAATGGTGGAGGAATATATAAATTTGCTATAACAAAAGATCTACCCTCAATTAAACAATGCAAAAAAATAAAACAACCCAGTCTATCAATACTGACATCCCTGCAGGAAAACGTCAACCCCTTCCTAATCAGAATACTCACTCCCCTTGAATAGGAGGAGTACACTGAGTGGTATTGTGTCTGAAATGTATTATTTTTAATTAATAATTTAGTCTCACTGGTCAAGTGCGTTTCCTGCAAGCATATCACTTCGGCAGCACAAGTATCTAACTCCTGGAATACAGTGGCTTTTTTCACATAGTCGCTCATCCCCCTGATATTCCAGGAGCTTAAACCAAATGTCCTAGGCTTCATTCAAAATTGTACATCAACAAATACCCGCTATGCAAATACCAGGGTAGGGTTACCCTTCTACTTATATATTGGAAAGTCACGGCTGTGAAATGGCACTGTTCTGAACCAGTACTTTTTTGTAAAAAACTACAAAGAAAACGTTTCCAAACTCTGTTCTGATTTACCACATGTGCCCACATTCCCCTTTTGTTCTTGTGCTTCAACTCCTCCATGCTCCTTCCTACCACACTCAGTGCTATTATTATGGGAAGGGGACCGAGCGGATCCGGGGGAACTATACCCCCACACCACTCCCTCCCACCTCCATCCAAAACAGTGTTATTAAACCTACTAAATCTTATAAACTTTAAGTATTTACACTTCATTTCTTTTATCTTCAACACATTTTTTAACAGTGCTCTGTGCGTTTTTACCTTTATTTTTGCAACTGTGGTACCCCCTAGTTTAAATAAACCCTTCTCCTCCCCCCCCTGTGCCTCACTCGGCGTGCCCTAGGGGCCTTCCTTGTGACCTTACTACTCCCCTCACCCCACTTCATCCACCACCCCTCCCCCCACACTCCCCACCCACCACCCCCTTCCCCCCTCCCCCCAATAGGCCCATCAACCCGAGGGTTAAAAAAACCCTCGTCACCACACTAAACATTTTTTTCACTCTTCACTTCATCCACCCAGCTCTCTCCCTCCCAACCCCTTCTACTGCAAAACAAACCAGCAAAAAACAAAAAAAAACAAAAAAAAAAAAAAAAAGTCACATCATTAGTCCCATTTCCTACAAGTTAGAGGGAACAAATAAAAAAAAAAAAAAAAAAAAAAGAAAAAAAAAAAACATTTATAAGTTCCTTTTGTTCTCTTCCGTGGCTCCTTTGACCGTTTCGAAAAAACGGGTAGTCCCTAAAGCCTCAATACGCAATCGTGCTGGATATAATAGCGCATATGGAATGTTGTGGTTCCGTAAGGTGCGCTTAATTCCAAAAATTCTGCTCTTCTCCTTTGTAATTCCGGGGAATAATCTGGATAAATCGAGATTTTGGCACCATTGAAGAGGACATCTCCTTTTTCTCTAGATTTTTGCATTAAGTTCAGCTTATCTTTGTAATTAAAAAACCTCATTATCATTGGTCTTGGGCGATCTCCTGAATATACTGATCTAGAAGGGACTCTGTGGGCTCGCTCAATAGAAAAAAAATGTGAAAAAGCCTCTACCCCAAAAACTTCCTTAAGCCATTTTTCCATAAATTCTTCGGGGCGGGAGCCCTCGACTTTCTCGGGGAGGCCCATCACTCTTACATTTTGTCTTCGCGACCTATTCTCCCATTCATCCATTTTGAGCTTGTTGGACTCTAGCTGAGCTTGCATTTTCATAAACTCCTGTCGCAGTGGGGATACGGTATCTTCTACTTGGCTAACCCTTTCCTCCACACATTTAATTCTCTCCACTGTTTGCTGGATTTCTTGTTCAATACTGCCAAACTCCTCGCTTAGGGTTTTCAACTCTTCCCACATCCCGCTTATTGAGCTCCTACAAGTGTTTATAGCGCATAGTATCTCTTTTAAAGTGGGATCTTGTTCACTGGCTGCGGCTGTATTGGGGCTACTATCCCCTGTTCCTCCTAGGAGCTCCCTCTCAGGACTTTTTTTATTCGCTATTCTTGTGCTAGCCACCGGGATATCGGGACCTTTCCCCAAGCTTTTTCTGTCCCCAGAGCCCCCCGCTGACATTTTCCCCGCAAGCGGCTGATTGCTTTTGGCTGGGGACTGCGTAGTGCTATGGGCAAATTTTTCCAGCTTCGCCGCAGCTGCTACTGCGGCTGCATTTTGGCACCCCTTTTCCTTCTCTTTGGCTGAACGGGTAGCTTGAATAGGCATATTATCCTGAGGCTGGTGTTGCTGATCTTCCCCCTTCTTCTTAGTCATAGCCAGCTAGGACACTTTAGGCACTCTATAGCCCACCAGCCTGACCAGTCCACCAAACAGTCCCTTCACGCTTTAAGAATCCAAACCTCTATAATAACAAGGGATAAGCCCCAGATTCCCTATTTTAACACACAGTCAATATACTTTGCTTTTATGTGCAGATCAGGTTCTTTACCTGTCTCTGATTGGCTTCAAGGATGTCTGCCGGTCTTTTGCCGAGGTCTCTACAGCTGATCCATCCAGCTCCACCGTCCTCTATTCAGGATTGCCACCTTTTTCTCAGCCGCCCTCCAGCAACAGTATCTCCACTGCTCTCTCCTCTGACTGCCGCTGGGTTAGCTCTATCAGCATTAATTACTCAGCCTCCCGCAGTATCTGTGAAATGTCACCAGGCAGCATTACACAGCCGTACTTATACACAGCGGAGGCACTGTATCCAGGCTTCCCCTCGGCTTCCCCTCAGAGCTCCGCTCGTCAGCACGGCAAGACCGCACGGCAGTCAGCTGACTGCAGACAACTGATCCTTCCCAGGCTCTCCTCCTCTCCTCTCTTGTCACCCCCGCAAGTCAGGATGCCGTTCGGGCAGCCGGTACCAACGTCGGCAGCCTGTAGGAGCCTTGGCTCATAAGCAGGAACCAGGCGCTTTCACAGGGCACACATGCAGCTGCCTAAGCCCCCACTTCACAGCGCTGGTGCAGCATCGGGGTCAGGGGCCGGGAGAGAGCACACACTCACCGCTCACACCTGCATCCGGTCACGCCACTCCACTAGTATATATTGCACATTTCAATTGGCAGCGCAGACCTATTAACTTTATGTTATACCTATATCACAATAGCTGCGGATAAGCTATAGAGTGTTAGCAGCAGCTGGATTATTATTTATTTACATACACAGTGATAGTGCAAGAGTAATTCACTATACATTGATTACTCCTGTAATGGTATCAGGTACTAGACAAACGAAAAGCTGTAGCTAGCGGCCATGTTGTTCAGGAATCATACGTTAGCCATGACAGTCTTGTCAAACAGTTACACATTGCAGCAGTGATCTTACCCCCTCCCTCCTCCTTTAATTCTGGGAATCCATAGGCTTAACTTTAGAACACTTCAAAAGAGCCGTTATCTCAACTTAGAGACATTAGAAACCAAGCTTAGGCCTGTGCAGAGCTGTAAAACAGCTAATTGAGTCCTGGCAGGATGTCTGTTTCTGCTGTCCAGGCCTATTGTAAAACTATGACCAAATCCATTAAAAATACATAGCATGCCAAAGGATACCCAGAACTAATTGGGATTGTAAAAGACAATCAGAGCAGAAGTGACCCTTAAGAAACCTCTGCCAATTAAAAACTTAACAAATCCACACACGATTCATAAACTCAGACAGGAATATGCCATATTAATAATAAGTATTTATTTGAATGGGGAGTGTCATACAGAGCAAATCAAGGTCATCCATGACTGGGATAAAACATACAGAAAGGAAGATAGCTGTCAGATGCCTCCTGGGTGACAAGTTTATCAGAGCTACCCTGTGTTTAGTATCCCTGGACAGGAAATTCAATGCTGAACAATAATCTATCATTTTCAAGAATGCAACCGGTACATATTGGAAGATATGAATAGTGGTTTAAAACTGTGTGTAAGGGAGGACCCTGATACTGTCGTAAACCCAGGACAGCCCATGGACACTCCTTACCTGTTTTATTGGTCAGGGGCATCTGTCAACACCCCTTTGATCCCAGAGAAAAAGGGAGCTGCCAAGACAGTTGTCAGTTCTCCTTTACCATCCAATCAGGAACATCTGCCAAGTTTGAGAACCAATAACATCATTGACTGAACTCTGATCAACCCAAGGACATTGATTGCAAGTTACATAGTTACATAGTAGGTGAGGTTGAAAAAAGACACAAGTCCATCAAGTCCAACCTATATGTGTGATTATATGTCAATATTACATTGTATATCCCTGTATGTTGCAGCCTCTTATCTAATAGTTTTTTGAAACCATTGATGCTCCCCGCTGAGACCACCACCTGTGGAAGGAAATTCCACATCCTTGACGCTCTTACAGTAAAGAACCCTCTACGTAGTTTAAGGTTAAACCTCTTTTCTTCTAATTGTAATGAGTGGCCACATGTCTTGTTTCCGAGAACATTTTTTATCCCTATTGTGGGGTCAAAAGCAAACAAGTGGCCTCTATGGTGATTAACTAAGGTAGGCATATGGAAACTTGTACCATCATCCAGGAATCTAGAATTTAAAGGAATTGGAAGCCTGGTCCCCAACCAGGCTGCCAGGAGAACATAAGGGCATTTGGACTATTGCGGTACAGTAAACATTAATACAATAATGGGTAATAAACCATAAAATAAAAATTATACAGTTGATTTCATTGATGCAGGAAAAAAATCAATGGACAGTTACACGATAAAATAAGATAACATACAGATATATCACCAGTGAAATCATTAATCCCAAAGGGGGAAATATACAGTTAAACAATTAATCACAGATATCATATTCCTCGACTAGTTTCGCGGACCATAGCTGCTTCATCAGGAGATAATCTGTAAATGGGTTTCAGCTGTTTAATCAGAAAACAAAGAAGACACAATGTAATTGCAAAAAGAACATCAGCAATAAAAACTTGTAATAAAGCATCAAAATTAAGCAAGGTATTAATGAAATTAGAAGGGGGAGGGAGTGAGGTTGCTTACCCATGTCCCAGCAGGCAAAAAGGTTACGCCGCCCGGGAGTAGTCTCCCGTGGCGACCCGGGGGAGCTGTAAACATGACGGATAAGGATCTGGATAAATGAAGTAAAGGAACTGGGTATACTGAAATTGCCACACTGGAACCAAGTGAATAGGTGAAGTATAGGTTAATAAAAGTGAGGGATGTAGGATAGTGATGGGAATATACAAAGTGCCTAATGAGAAAGAGTGAAGAAGAGAAAGGGAGTGAAGGTGATGGGAAGTGAACAATTGTGAAGTTGTGAGAAAATAAAAAGTAAAAGGTAAAACTGTGTAAAAATTGAATAAGTGACAATAAGGTGAGGAAAGACGTATGGGGGAAAGGGGAGGAAAGGGAAAGAGAAAAAGGGCAAGTCAGCAGGTAAGTGGGGGGGAAGGGTTCAAAGGGGCGGTGGGAAGGGGAGACTTATATGTTCGTCTATGGGGGGCCTCTTATTTTATACATCATTAGCCTTTCTATAAATTATTTCATAATTATTTAGCCCCGATGCAACCATTCACTTCAGACGCCCTTTGGTTTGGCTGGACATAACTTTATATCATTTTATTTTATAGGCTACCCGCCCAAATTCCACATGGTTTACCCAATCATGTGTCTATGTTTCTAGCCCCTTATATATATACATTGTTTATATGTATTCAAGGTCTTCCACAGGTCCCTGTTATGTTTGTGTTTGTTTCGGTTTTTTAGGGTATTCACTTATTCCCTATTTACCCATTATTATTTTTTGGATGTTATTCTTCATTTTTATTATCAAACAATTTACATATAAATTGCATTATCTGCCATTTTTATTACTATATATTTCTACTGGAGCCTTCCTGCTTCCCCCTTTTTTTGTCCTGATGACGGGCATCAGTGCGGGGCCCTCCACTTGTGCTCTCCTGCGACGGCCCGGTGGGATCCCTGGTGGACTAGTCGATCTCGGAAACGGGGCCGATCCCTCCTCTTGCACTTGTCCTGGCAGGGATTTCTCCCTCTTGGCCATAGGGCAGGTGCGCTTGCGCACGCGTGATCCCTTTGTGCGTGCACAGTGCGGGATCCCTGACCCTGTGACGTCATGCGCCGGCGGCCGACGTCTGGTTAGCGTCGCACAGTTGGGAGCTATAAATGATAGACATTTGCCTGTTCATTGACGGTCTGGACTCTTGAACCCGGAAGTGTGTGTGTCAGCTAACCCTTAGTAAGTTATCTGCGATCATTAGTGCAACTATTTTTAATTTTGCAGTCCCTTATTACTTCTTAGGCACTGCCATTACTGCCTATTTGATATTGCTTCCTTTTCTTATAAGTGCCCTGGGGCTGGGTGGTTATGTTCTACCATGCCTCCACCCTCTACCAGTAGTCCTTAGCATTACTTTTGATAGCCACACCATGGCATCCGCTCTCCGAGTGGTGCCCCCCCCCCTCCCCCCGGGAACATTTAAAACTCTTATACCAGTATCAGTTATTACTGCGCCTCTTACTCACTTCATTTTTACACTTCATTAACTTTTCTTTTCACCCCCCCTCCTTTTTTCCCCCTTCCTTTCTTTTTCCTTTTCCCTCCCCCTTCCTCAGCTTTTCCTTTTCTTCCCTCTTTCCCCCTTCTCTCCCCTTCCCACCACCCCTTCGAACCCTCCCCCCCTCACTTACCCGCTGACTTGCCCTTTTTCTCTTTTCCTCCCCCCCCCCCCCATACGTCTTTCCTCACCTTATTGTCACTTATTCAATTTTTACACAGTTTTACCTTGTACTTTTAATTTTCTCACAACTTCACAATTGTTCACTTCCCATCACCTTCACTCCCTTTCTCTTCTTCACTCTCTCATTATGCACTTTATATATTCCCATCACTATCCTACATCCCTCACTTTTATTATCCTATACTTCACCTATTCACTTGGTTCCAGTGTGGCAACTTCAGTATACCCAATTCCTTTACTTCATTTATCCAGATCCTTATCCATCATGTTTAAAGATCCCCCGGATTGCCGCGGGAGACTACTCCTGGGCGGCGTAACCCTGCGCTTGTTGCCTGCTGGGACATGGGTAAGCAGCCTCGCTCCCTCCCCCTTCTAATTTCATTAATACCTTGCTTAATTTTGATGCTTTATTACAAGTTTTTATTGCTGATGTTCTTTTTGCAATTACATTGTGTCTTCTTTGTTTTCTGATTAAACAGCTGAAACCCATTTACAGATTCCCTCCTGATGAAGTGGCTACAGTCCGCGAAGCTGGTTGAGGAATATGATATCTGTGATTAATTGTTTAACTGTATATTTCCCCCTTTGGGATTAATGATTTCACTGGTGATATATCTGTATGTTATCTTATTTTATCGTGTAACTGTCAATTTTTTTTTTTCCTGCATCAATAAAATCAACTATATCATTTTTATATTATGGTTTATTACCCATTATTGTATTAATGTTTACTGTACCGCAATAGTCCAAGTGCCCTTATGTTCTCCTGGCAGCCTGGTTGGGGACCAGGCTTCCAATTCCTTTAAATCCTATTGTGGGGTCACCAGTACGATATTTATAAATTGAAAACATATCCCCTCTCAAGCGTCTCTTCTCCAGAGAGAATGAGTTCAGTGCTCGCAACCTTTTCTCATAACTAATATCCTCCAGACCCTTTATTAGCTTAGTTGCCCTTCTTTGTAATCGCTCCATTTTCAGTACATCCTTCCTGAGGACTGGTGCCCAAAACTTGACAGCATACTCTAGGTGCGGCCGGACCAGAGTCTTGTAGAGCGGGAGAATTATCACCACCCTCTGAACTCGCCCTTGTAGCCAGTTTTCTATCCATGTACTCACCCTATGGTCCATGCCAATGGACCTTATTTTGTACAGTAATCATTTATGGGGAACTGTGTCAAATGCTTTTGCACAATCCAAATACACCACGTCTGCGGGCCTTCCTTTATCTAGATGGCAACTCACTTCCTCATAGAAGGTTAATAGATTGGTTTGGCAAGAACGGTTCTTATTGAATCCATGCTGATTACTGCTAATCATACCGTTCTCATTACTAAAATCTTGTATATAGTCCCTTATCATCCCCTCCAAGAGCTTGCATACTATTGATGTTAGGCTAATGCCTCGTACACACGGTCAGATTTTCCAACGGAAAATGGTCGATGGGAGTTTTTTGTCGGAAATTCCGACCGTGTGTGGGCTCCATCAGACATTTACCATCGGAGTTTCCGTCACACAAAATTTGAGATCTGGATTTGAGACCTGGATCACAATTCCGATGTACAAAGTGCCATGCATGCTCAGAATCAAGCAGAAGAGCAGTACGTCACCGCGTTCTTGACGTTCGGAATTTCTGACCAACTTTGTGTGACCGTGTGTATGCAAGACAAGTTTGAGCCAACATCCGTCGGAAAAAAAACATGGATTTTGTTGTCGCAATGTGCGACCGTGTGTACGCAGCATAACTGGTCTGTAATTCCCAGGGAAGTATCCTTCATTCTCACTGCCTTATTTCTCTATTGCTGTATTATGTCTTTATTTCTTTTACACCTTTTTTCTGTAAATATTTTATTTGCACCAATTTTGACCTTTTCATTATTAATGATTAAAACCTTATTTTGAAAAGTGCTAACCTTGTCTCTAAGCTCTTAATGCAAGCTAGAAAAGAACCTGTCTCTTGAAGAGTGCTACTGTATAGGATAAATCCTATCAACATACCTGTCTGTGGTGACAGCAGTGGTGTAGCATGGGTTGTCAGCGCCTGGGGCAAGGCAAGTATTTGCGCCCCCTAATCTGTGGACTTTTAGCACTCACTGAGTCCCTTCCTACAGTAGTACTGACCAGCCTGATTAATACACTGACCTACCTGATTCCAACACTGACCACTACACCGACCTACCTGACCACTACCCTGACCACTACACTGACCCTTACACTGACCTACCTGATACCTATACTGACCACTATACTACCTGATTCCTACACTGTCCACTACACTGACCTACATGTCTACTACACTGACCCTTACACCGACCTACCTGATTCCAACACTGACCTACCTGACCACTACCTGATTCCTATACTGGGCACTACACTGACCTACCTGTCCACTACCCTGACCCTTACACTGACCTACCTGATTCCTATAATGACCATTACACTACCTGATTCTTACACTGTCCACTACACTGACCTACCTGTCCACTACACTGACCTACCTGATTCCAACACTGACCTCTACACTAACCTACCTGATACCTACATTGACCACTACACTAACCTCTACACAGACATACACCATTCCTATACTGACCACTAGACTGATCTACCTGTCCACTGCACTGACCTACCTGATTCCTACACTGACCACTACATTGACCTACCTGACCACTACGTGGACCTACCTGTCCACTACACTACACTGACCACTACAAAGACCATTATACTACACTGACCACTACATTACACTGTCCATTACACTACACTGACCACTACACTACACTGTCCACTACACTATCCACTAAACTACACCGACCACTACACTACACTCACTGTCCACTACACTGACCTATCTACAGTATTCCTATGCTGTCCATTACACTGACCACTACACTACACTGACCACTACACTGCACTGACCACTACACTGCAGTGACCTACCTACAGTATTCCTATACTGACCACTACACGGCATGACTCTAATTGCTAGTCTACTCTGTCTGTCTGCTCCCTCTCCCCAGACCGTGTCCACTCCCCCCGGGGCCAGCAACAACTCTCACGAGGGAGTCTCTCACCTGCTTTTCTTCCATCTGCTCTGTGGCCTCCGTCACACTGCCAGACTGGCTGCCATGACGAGGAAATGGTCTGAGATCTGGTCCAGAGGAGAGGAGGAGGAGACAGCGGCGGTTCACAGCGAAGCCGGAGGCCAGCCCCGCTCGCTATGATCACGTACAGCAGTGGCATCGCTAGGGGGTGGCTATTGGGGCTATAGCCCTGAATCTTGAGCCCTTAGCCCTGAGTCTCTTTCTATGGAGGTCCCTGCCTAACCAGTGGGCCGTGGCCTCTCTGCAGCCAGGCCCCGGGTCTGGTGGGCTGCATGAGAGAGCCGGGCAGGCGGCTGAGAGAAGCGAGCACGCAGACGAGCAGAGATGACATCATCTCTCTCTGCCCGTCCCGCATCAGTGCTCTTCCACCCTCACAGCCGGGCCTCTTCAGTGTTGGAGGTGTGGCAGTCAGCAGCGAGACGACATCATCTCTCACTGCCCGCCCCACATCACCGCTCTCCTGCCCTCACTTACAACCGACAATTGCAACTGCCTCTGTGCTAAATGGACCAGTGCTGCCAGCCTGCCACCAATGCAGCAACAATGCACATGTGGTGGCACTGGCCAGCATGGCAAGTCACAATCTGCAAATAGTGGCAGGTGACGTGGCAAGCGATCATCCACATCTGGTGTCAGGCGACGTGGCAAGTGACAATCCACCTCTGGTGGCAGGCAAGGTGGCAAGTGAAAATCTGCAAATGGTGGCAGGTGATGTGGCAAGTGACAATCTACATCAGGTGGCAGACGACAGTGGCAAGTGACAATCCACATCTGGTGGCAAGAGATGTGGCAAGTGACAATCCACATCTGTTGGCAGGCGACATAGCAAGTGACAATCCACATCTGAAGACAGGCGATGGTGGCAAGTGACAAGCTGCATCTGGTGGCAGGAGATGTGGCAAGTGACACGCCCAGGGCTCCCACTCATTCTGCATTATGGTGAGCTGAACCACTTCATTATATATTATAATGTAACAATAGAAATAATGAGCTTCAATCACTCTGACAACATATCAACCATGGTGCCATGATTATTGAAGCACCAACACCAGCCATTGCCCGCAAAAAATTGCTTACCACCTGCGTGCCCCCACGCCCCCTTCCCTGGGCCTGCAAAAAGGTTGGTGACCGCTGCTATGGGCTATAGCCCCAGACCTTTTGCAGACCTGGCAAAACAGGACAGGCCAGCCCCGCCACTGCACATGACCTCATTTGCCCAATAACAGGGTGCCGGCCACCCAGACTGAGACATGGACTCATGAACATGGCGGCCGGAGTGCAGGAACACAGGAAATCGAAATTAGGAAGACGTAGCCAGAGGTGACACACACTGGTGTGGGATTTCACCCCCCCCCAAATGTTGCGCCCGGGGCCAGCCCCCCCCCCACTACGCCACTGGGTGACAGTGTGTGTTACAGACGATTATTCTAAAGTCATAATTGGTATTGCTTAAATTACGAGTCTCCATCTGCCCCCAAAAGAGGATGTGGTGGCAGTTAAAGGGTTAATTGCTTAATTATCCCAGTGACAATTGCTCCCAGGCTGCTGGCACCTAGATTGGGTCCTGCAGGCTGGAAAATCTTTGTGTCGGGTGCAGCTGTGGGATTGGCCGGTCCTTTATCACGAGTTAGTGAGGAGGGCAGGGATCTGATACTCGCGTTCATCACAACTTCCACAATCCCACTCACTCTTGCAGCAATCATGGATATTTTCACATTTTTTGAGCAAAAGAAATGTATTTGGATGAAGAATTTAATGCAGAAAATTCTAAGCTGAATGGAGATATAGAGAGCCTCATGAGAAAGTTAGGTCATAATATGGAGAAAAAGATCAGCCTGTGGTGGGATGTCACCACCTTTGAAAGATACATCATAAAAAATATAGTGCCCAGAAGGTTAAGATGGGAAGTTCCCCTGAATGATGGTCTCATAGACTAGGAATCTATAGATGAATTGTTTAATTTTTTTAATGATAAAAAGGTATAGAATTATTGAGACTGCTCCTCAAAAGGAAACAGAAAAAAAAATTGAAAAATACAACAGATAGGAGAACTCAAAGAAAAACTGGAAACCTATAAAGAAACAGCACTCGCAACACAACAAAGATCTAACCAAAAAGAATTGCGAAGTGCAATAGAGAAAATGTAAAAAATATACAAGAGACATCAATGACTATAATATTCAAGTGGCAAAGCCAAATTGGAGACACAGACCCCATCTCCACCTTTAAACTCCAGAGAAAACAGTCAGAATAGAGTGAGAACAGAACACCAACACATACCACTTATTCAAGATATCAGCAAGAGGACTATCAACCAAGACCCCCAGAGAACAAACAGAATATACAGCACAATGGGAGACCCAAAGTCCACAGAGGAATGAAGGGGGGTATAGACACTACAATGGATCTACACCACAGAATAAAGAGAAAGACCCCCATTTTGGGAGCATACACCCCAAAACGCATGGAGAAAACCACCGCACTGGAAAAACAACAAAAGACCTTACAACAAATGACACACATAGAACAATGGGCCAAGGGTAAGAAGAGGCCCACCACAAGAACAGGGATACTATAGACCTCAAGAAATGAGCCCCATACCCACCTACAATTACTATGCCCCCTCAGGGATGACCATGAGGAAGGAAGGTATGAGAGACATCAGTACAGTAAAAACAACTATGAACGAGGTTACAATAGATCTTTTTTAGGAAGAGGAGCAGAAAATTACTCACCAAGGAGAAGGGAAGAGCCAAGAGGAACAAGAAGAAGCAGAGAAAGAAAAAAGAGGATGCAGAGCAGGGAAGAGAAAACAAATAAAAAGAGAATAATTGGCGGAGGGGTGTTTAAGCTGAGTGGGGAAGATCTTACTCACAAGGAACTAAAAGGTACTTGACAAAGGCCTAAAATATGCACCCAAAAGAAATTTAGACAAATTTCAAACATAAATAGGAGTACAAAAGTACATAAGAAAATTGAACATTAAAAAATACATACTAGGCAACCCCATGAAATTCACTAAGACTATACAAGAAACTGCAGTAACCTGCAAAACACGAAATTTGTATTAAAAGATGTGAGAGATCTGAAGATCAAGAAAAGAGAAGAACCAATCCACAAACATAGAGGCATTAAAAAAATTGATGAAAAGAAACAATGTAGTAATAAGACCAGCCGACAAAGGAGTAGGGATTATGGTACAATCTAAAGAAAAATATCAAAAAACAAGGCTGAAACTATTGGATGATGCAGATACCTACCAAAAAAACTGTGTGGCAACCCTACTATTAGACAATTAAGAGAGAACTGGAAAAAGTGGTTCACTTGGGATTAAAAGGAGGATTCCTGGGGGGGGGGGCGTGTCCGGCTGTTGAAGGAGCAAGACGTGCTCCAGAGGAGCTTCGCAGAGCCTAAGACAATCCACGGCCATCCTGCGACTACCAGCTGTGGGAGAGCCTCCAAACTTTCCCCAGCTATCCCCAGGCAACATCTACCTTATCCCCAGCGGGAATTGTGGTGGTTGGCCAGCCGATCGGGTTTATCCAGGTCCACGGCCGGGCCTACAAGACAGCAACCCACCGCCATCTTGAGGCCTATTGTGCCTCCTGCATCCCCGGGCCCCGGTTCCGCGATCCGCAGGAGGAGAGGCAACGGATCGTCACACACGGAAATTGGACATCCCTGGGAGGAGGCCACACTGTAAGGGGACCCGAGCAGACGCTGAGAGCTCCACGGAGGCCGATTTCGGAAGTCTGCGGCCCGCCACCATCTTGCGGCCTACTAAACAGGACAGAGCCTCCAGGACCAGGTACTTTGCCTTTTAGTATAGCGGTGCCGTTCTCCCTGCGCCATAATCTAAGTCATGGACTTATTCTAATGCCCTTTCTGTGTCACCATCTGGGCATCGGTGGTCCTGTACTTCCTCCCCAGTGCCTCCACCCTCATAGTAGCTGTGTTCTGTTGGGGGCCCTGGTTTGCAACAGGCAGTATATCATCCCAACAGCTCTCATCCCCTCACTGGACTTTTGGAGTTTGCCTGCTACTTATTGCCACACTGCAACTTACTGTATGGGACACAATCTTTACATCAGCACGCTGTCCCTCAGCAACGTAGTGCTGTCCTCCCACTGCCACAATCTGTACACCGGCAGCATAATATCGCCTTTATTAAGCCATCAGTTGTGCCCCATCACTGCTGCTCTACCAGCCCTGTGTCTCTGCAATACTGTTATATGGGGACACTGATTAGTGATAACACCCAGTTTGTAGAGCCTGATTCTACTCTTATGGAGGATGTCGCTTAATTGAATACAGGGCCCTCACCTGCTCACCGAGACCTCTGAGATGCTTCTTTAACCACTTGACCACTGGGCACTTAAACCCCCTTAATAACCAGACCAATTTTCAGCTTTCAGTGCTCTCACATTTTGAATGGAAATTACTCAGTCATGCAACACTGTACCTATATGAAATTTTTGTCCTTTTCTTCACACAAATAGAGCTTTCTTTTGGTGGTATTTAATTACCGCTGTTTTTTTTATTTTTTGCGCTATAAACGAAAAGAGACTGAAAATTCGGTAAAAAAATAAATTTTTCTTTGTTTCGTTTATAAAATTTAGCAAATTAGTAATTTTTCTTCATAAATTTTGTCCAAAATTTATACTGCTACATATCTTTGGTAAAAATAAGTACAAATTGGTGTATGTTATTTGGTCTTTGTGAAAGTTATAGAGTCCAAAAGCTACGGTGCCAATATCTGAAAATTGATCACACCTGAAGAACTGACGGCCTATCTAATTTCTTGAGACCCTAACATGCCAGAAAAGTACAAATACCTCCCAAATGACCCCTTTTTGGAAAGAAGACATTCCAAGGTTTTTAGAAAGATGCATGATGAGTTTTTTGAAGTTGTCATTTTTTCCCACAATTCTTTGCAAAATCAAGATTTTTTTTTTCTTTTTTTTTTCACAAAATTGTCATTTTAGCAGGTTATTTTTCACACACCGCATATGCATACCACACATTACACCCCAAAACACATTCTGCTACTACTCCCAAGTACGGCGATACCACATGTGTGAGACTTTTACACAGCGTGGCCACATACAGAGACTCAAAATGCAGGGAGCACCTTCAGGCGTTCTGGAGCACCCAGGCCAATTCTGACATTTCTCTCCTACATATAAAAATCATCATTTATTTGCTAGAAAATTAAATAGAACCCCAAAACATTATATATGTTTTTTTAGCAAAGACCCTAGAGAATACAATGGTGGTCGTTGCAACTTTTTATCTAGCACGGTATGTGCGCAGCAATTTTTTGAATGCTATTTTTTGGAAAAAAAGCCGTTTAAGTGCTTTAAAAAAAAACAAAAAAAAAAAACAGTAAAGTTAGCCCAATGTTTTTGCATAATGTGAAAGATGTTATGCCGAGTAAATAGATACCTAACATGTCACCCTTCAAAATTGCACACGCTCATGGAATGGCGCCAAACTTCTCCTCACTCTACCAATCGCAGCGATACCTCACATGTGTGGTTTGAACATCGTTTTCATATGTGGGCGGGACTTACGTATGCGTTCGCATCTGCATGCGAGCACACGAGGCGCTTTAAAAAAATTTTTTGTTTTTATTGTTCATTTTACTTTATTTATTTTAGTTTGACTTTTTTTCCAAAAAATGTATTTTTTGATCACTTTTATTTTATTATTGTAAACATCCCTTGTAATAGGAATATGACATGACAGGTCCTCTTTACAGTGATATATGGGGTCAATAAGACCCCACATCTTGCCTCTAGGCTGGG
This sequence comes from Lithobates clamitans, assembly GCA_037952925.1. Classification (NCBI taxonomy): domain Eukaryota; kingdom Metazoa; phylum Chordata; class Amphibia; order Anura; family Ranidae; genus Lithobates; species Lithobates clamitans. The sequence goes on from JBBGZY010001695.1 coordinate 1,071,645, forward strand.
AAGCCTGAAATAATAATAAAATTGAAAAAAAGATCCTGGCTTCAATCGTAGCAGTGAGTCGGTAGAAGCACCAGAGGGTGGCGGGAGGGGGGAAGTCCCCTCTCGCCTCCTGTAAGAACGATCAAGCAGTGGAACAGCTGCTATGATCATTCTTATAGTGTAGGGAATCGCCGGCTGAAAAAGCCGATATCTGAATGATGCCTGTAGCTGCAGGCATCATTCAGATATCCCCGCACAAAGTCAAGGATGTCATATGACGGCGGGCGGGAAGTGGTTAAAACGCAATTTTGTTTTTAACACAAAGTTGTCTATTTATACAATATTTCTAACACATAGCATGTACATACCAAAAATTACACCCCAAAATAGATTCTCCTACTTCTCCTGAGTATGGCGATACCACATGTGTGAGACTTCCACAGCCTGGCCACATACAGAGGCCGAGTACAGCTGAGTATGGCAGAGCATGGCCGAGTATGGGTGAGCATGGTAGAGTATGGCAGAGTATGGCTGAGCATGGCAGAGTATGGCCGAGCATGGCTGGGTATGGCAGAGTATGGCTGGGTATTGCAGGGTATTGCAGGGTATTGCAGGGTATTGCAGAGTATTGCAGGGTATTGCAGAGTATTGCAGGGTATTGCGGGGTATTGCAGAGGGTATTGCAGAGTATTGCACATGGTATTGCAGGCTATTGCAGAGTATTGCAGAGTATTGCAGAGTATTGCACAGAGTATTGCAGGCTATTGCAGAGTATTGCAGAGTATTGCACAGGGTATTGCAGAGTATTGCACAGGGAATTGCAGAGTATTGCACAGGGAATTGCAGAGTTTTGCACAGGGTATTTCTGAGCATGGAGGGATGGCTGAGCATGGATGGATGGATGGCTGGATGTGACTGCACATGTCACAGAGCAGTGCTGTGGGCACTACACATCCAGCCCACAGCGCTGCTGTCATCCGATCCCTCCCCCTCTGTACCGATCGGTACAGAGAGGGGAGATAGGAACCGGTGTCATGATATGACGCCGGTTTGTTTACATGTGATCGCTCCATCATTTGATGGAGCGATCACATGGTAAACGGCCGCGATCCGTGATGTGCTGGGTCCTCTGTACCCGGCGGTCATGGATGTTCTCGGGTGGTGCACCCCATGGGGTGCGCGAGAGAGGAATTCTGGGAGGATGTCACTGTACGCCCTCCCAGAGTTAAGAAACCTGTAGAAGTCATTCGACTATGGACCGGTTGTTAAGTGGTTAAACACATTTAGCTACGGAGGTAAGCCTGATTGACCACCATATTCCACGAGCACCTCATGGGCAAAGTTGGCCAACAGCAACATTACTACAAGCCACAATTTCGTTTGCGCGAGGGTCTGAATATGGAACGCTTTGTTACTAGGTCGCAACCTGCACCCCTGAACCCCTCAGCGCACCCTTTCACTATAATGGATCCATCCTTGGATACGGAAGATTCAGTGAATCCTCCATTAGCTAATACTCAGACCCAAGTTCCTAATTCACCACCCTCGCATGAGACTCTCACTCCTGATATCCTGGACACTAAACTACAGCTTTTACTTCAACAAATCACTTTTAATGTCTCGGCGGAGGAGAGCAAATTCGCTGCGGAATTGAGGGGGGAAATAACCCAGATTGGGGAACGTACAGACACTCTTGAAAATAAATTCGATGAGATGATAAGCTATTTAGGCCATAGAAGAGGAAAACCACAATCTCCGTCTCTCGGTTTCCCAACTACAACTGCAACAGGAGGATTTGGAGAACAGAGAGAGATGACAGAACTTACGCTTTAGGGGAATCCCGGAGACAGTGGGAGACCCCGACCTACGTTCATACCTTTTGGGCCTTTTTAACAACCTGGCCCCCACAATTGTGGACATAGATTGGCGCCTGGACAGAGCGCACTGGTCCCTGGGCCCAAAACCCCCATCAGGAGCCAGACCAAGGGATGTCATGGTGTGGTTTCATTATTTTGAAAGCAAAGAGGCACTAATTCTGGCCACACGTAACAAATCCCAAATTATGTACAAGGGTGCGAAATTACAAATCTTTAGTAACCTTTCGCCCATCACCCTTGCTAAAAGAAGGAACCTACTTCCAATTACTCCTTATTTACAACATCATAAGATCCCATACTACTAGGGCTTCCCTTTTCGTCTTGCTGTGTCTAAAGACAGAACCCAGTTTACCCTGCGTGAACTGCAGGAAGCGGACGCCTTCCTTAAAAATCTCGGCCTGTCTCCACTTCCGGAAGAAGATCTGATATCTCCTGCCGCCCAGGTTCGCATGCCTCCAAACACTCCCAGCCGCATCTGGACCCCTGTACGGGACAAATCCAAGAAACACCTCTCTACACCTCAACGTCTGCATTCCTCTAAACAACCTCCTTGAACTTTTTATTGTTTTTTTTTTGTGTGTTTTTTTTCCTATTTTTCCTTTTTTTGGATCCACACCTCAATGCCTTTTGTGGTTCCGTTTCCTTATGGCTTAAATGCAACGAACTTGTTGTACTGGTTCACAAAGTATGGTGCCTACTCTGTTTCTTGTTCGGAGTAGCCCTTTTTTCCCATGCCATGAGATTTTTCCATTAGATGTATTAACGTCTTAGATGACAAAATGTTTCTGTTTATTTGCTGACATCTTCCTGACATCTTCCTTTCATTGTAAACAGATTTTTCATTGTCGATCTTATGTTGCAGGTTACCGAGTTCATAAGGTGAACAGCGGGTCATCCATTCACTCCATCTAGAGTCTCCTGATGGAAGTCCGTGCACGCCCCTGCCAGGCCTTGGTTTATATCCAAGGCTTCCTGAGAAGTATTGTGCTCTCAGATTTGACAACTTTTATTTTTTTTTCTCTTTTGATTGGTGTTGTATTTGTTGATTTTCTTTATTCCTTTGTCCATGTTTATAGACTTACTCTATAAGTTGAAATTGCATTATCCTTTCTCCTTTATTCTGGAGGAGTCCTACCACAGGTTATGTATGTTCATACCAGTGGCGGAACTATAGGGGTCGCTGCAGTCCCACTTGCGACTGGGCCCTGCCATTCTGCCGCTGTGGGGGGGTCCAAGACCCGGCATCTCCCCCTGCACCTCTGGCTTGCTGTTTAGAATGCAGTGGGGGGAGGTGGGAGGCAACGATCGCCAGCTCTATTGTGCCTGTGGGTGGTGGGATCTCCCTGGAGCTTGTAGTTCTCTCTTCCTGAGTGTCAGTGTATACAGTGGAGAGAAGAGGGGAGGGGCCCCTGACCTGGGCAGGTATCAGTTTCACTTTCAGTGAGTCGCTCTGCTTGTACACTGCTGCTGATACATGCCCGGGTCAGAGGCCCCTCCCCTCTCCACTGTATACACTCGGGAGAAGAACTACAAGCCTCATGGAGATTCCCTGCCTGTGGACACCATAGAGCTGCCAATCGTCGCCTCCCACCTCCACCAGCCAGGTGCAGGGGAACCTCTTGAAGGAGGGGGGGTCAGCTGTCTGGGGACCCTGATGTAGGGGGGCTTTCTGGGGACATTAATGCAAGGAAGGGGCTCTCTGGGGACCCTGATGTATAGGGGGGCTCTCTGGGGACCCTGATGTATGGGGGGGCTCTCTGGGGATCCTGATGTAAGGAGGGGCTCTCTGGGGACCCTGAGGTAAGGGGGACTCTCTGGGGACCCTGATGTAAGGAGGGGCTCTCTGGGGACCCTGATGTATAGGGGGGCTCTCTGGGGTCCCTGATGTATGGGGGGGCTCTCTGGGGATCCTGATGTAAGGAGGGGCTCTCTGGGGACCCTGAGGTAAGGGGGACTCTCTGGGGACCCTGATGTAAGGAGGGGCTCTCTGGGGACCCTGATGTATAGGGGGGCTCTCTGGGGACCCTGCTGTATGGGGGGTCTCTCTGGGGACCCTGATGTAAGGGGGGGCTCTCTGGGGACCCTGATGTAAGGGGGGGCTCTCTGGGGACCCTGATGTAAGGGGGGGCTTTCTGGGGAAATTAATGTAAGGAAGGGGCTCTCTGGGGACCCTGATGTATAGGGCGGGCTCTCTGGGGACCCTGATGTATGGGGGGGCTCTCTGGGGATCCTGATGTAAGGAGGGGCTCTCTGGGGACCCTGAGGTAAGGGGGACTGTCTGGGGACCCTGATGTAAGGAGGGGCTCTCTGGGGACCCTGATGTATGGGGGGCTCTCTGGGGACCCTGATGTATAGGGGGGGCTCTCTGGGGACCCTGATGTATGGGGGGGCTCTCTGGGGACCCTGATATAAGGGGGGGCTCTCTGGGGACCCTGATGTAAGGAGGGGCTCTCTGGGGACCCTGATGTAAGGAGGGGTTCTCTGGAGACCCTGATGTAAGGAGGGGTTCTCTGGAGACCCTGATGTTAGGGGGGCTCTCTGGGGACCATGATGTAAGGAGAGGGGTCTCTGGGGACAGTGATGTAAGGAAAGGGCTCTCTGGGGACCCTGATGTAAGGAAAGGGGTCTCTGGGGACCCTGATGTAAGGAAAGGGGTCTCTGGGGACCCTGATGTAAGGAAAGGGGTCTCTGGGGACCCTGGCGTAAGGAGGGGACTGTCTGGGGACCCTGATGTAAGGGAGGCTCTCTGGGGACCCTAATGTAGGGGGGCTCTCTGGGAACCCTGATGTAAGTGGGGCTCTCTGGGTACCCTGATGTAAGGGGGATCCCTGGGGAACCTGATGTAAGGAGGGAGGCCCTCTGGGGACCCTAATATAGGGGGAGGCTCTCTAAAGACCCTGATGTAAGGGGAGGCTCACTAGGGACCCTAATGTAGGGGGGCTCTCTGGGGACCCTGATGTAAGGAGGGCTCCCTGGGGACCCTGATGTAAGAAGAGGCTCACTGGGGACCCTGATGTAAGGGGAGGATCTCTGGGGACCCTAATGTAGGGGGAGACTCTCTGGGGACCCTTATGTAAGGGTAAGCTTTCTAGGGACCCTAATGTAGGAGGAGGCTCTCTGGGGACCTTGATGTTAAGGGGAGCTCTCTGGGGACCCTAATATAAGTAGGGAGGCTCTCTTGGGACCCTGATGTAAGGGGAGGCTCTCTAGAGACCCTAATATAGGGGGGCTCTCTGGGTACCCTGATGTAAGGAGGGCTCCCTGGGGACCCTGATGTAAGGGGGGTTCTCTGGGGACCCTGATGTGGGGGGGGGCTTTCTGGGGACATTAATGTAAGGAAGGGGCCCTCTGAGGACACTAATGTAAGGGGGGGCTCTCTGGGGACACTGATGTAAGGGAGGTTTTCTGGGGACCCTGATGTAAGGGGAGGCTCTCTGGGGACCCTGATGTAAGGAGGGGCTCTCTGGGAACCCTGATGAAAGGAGGGGCTCTCTGGGGACCCTGATGAAAGTAGGGGCTCTCTGGGGACCCTGATGTAAGGGGACTCTCTGGGGACCCTGATGTAAGGAGGAGCTCTCTGGGGACCCTGATGTTAGGGGGGCTCTCTGGGTACCCTGATGTAAGGGGGGGATCCCTGGGGACCCTGATGTAAGGAGGGAGGCTCTCTGGGGACCCTAATATAGGGGGGCTCTCTGGGAACCCTGATGGGGCTCTCTGGGTACCCTGATGTAAGGGGGGATCCCTGGGGACCCTGATGTAAGGAGGGAAGCTCTCTGGGGACCCTAATATAGGGGGAGGCTCTCTAAGGACCCTGATGTAAGGGGAGGCTATCTGGGGACCCTGATGTAAGGGGAGGCTCTCTAGGACCCTAATGTAAGGGGGACTCTCTGGGGACCCTGATGTAAGGAGGGCTCCCTGGGGACCCTGATGTAAGGGGGGTTCTCTGGGGACCCAGATGTAAGGGGAGGCTCTCTGGGGACCCTGATGTAAGGGGAGGATCTCTGGGGACCCTAATGTAGGGGGAGGCTCTCTGGGTACCCTTATGTAAGGGTAAGCTTACTAGGGACCCTAATGTATGGGGAGGCTCTCTGGGGACCCTGATGTAAGGAGGGGCTCTCTGGGGACCTTGATGTTAAGGGGAGCTCTCTGGGGACCCTGATGTAATGAGGGGGGCTCTGGGGACCCTAATATAAGTAGGGAGGCTCACTTGGGACCCTGATGTAAGGGGAGGCTCTCTGGGGACCCTAATGTAGGGGGGGCTCTCTGGGGACCCTGATGTAAGGAGGGCTCCCTGGGGACCCTAATATAAGTAGGGAGGCTCACTTGGGACCCTGATGTAAGGGGAGGCTCTCTGGGGACCCTAATGTAGGGGGGGCTCTCTGGGGACCCTGATGTAAGGAGGGCTCCCTGGGGACCCTGATGTAAGGAGGGTTCTCTGGGGACCCTGATGTAAGGGGGAGGCTCTCTGGGGACCCTGATGTAAGGGGAGGATCTCTGGGGACCCTAATGTAGGGGGAGGCTCTCTGGGTACCCTTATGTAAGGGTAAGCTTTCTAGGGACCCTAATGTAGGGGGAGGCTCTCTGGGGACCCTGATGTAAGGAGGGGCTCCCTGGGAACCCTGATGTAAGTGGGGCTCTCTGGGTACCCTGATGTAAGGGGGGATCCCTGGGGACCCTGATGTAAGGAGGGGCACTCTGGGGACTCTAATATAGGGGGAAGCTCTCTAAGGACCCTGATACACATACACACAGACATATATATTATAATATTATACATGTGTATGCCCGCCAAAGTGTAAAGCATCTGGTTCATACCCAGGTACCGAGGACTAACGAGTATTGGTAACATTCATAAACAGCATTATGTTTATTTTCATGTAACCGATATTTTACACTTTATTCCCTTCACTATTCTCACACTAGTCTATCTGAATTGACCTCATGCATGGCCTTGAGGATCTTATAATACAATGTGAAGGGTTTAGGTTCTATTAGCAAGCGCTGGATGGCCCTGAAGGACTTCCGGGCTTCTGGCGTGGTAATGATACAGGAAACACATTTCCGAGCAGGAGGATCATTTAAATTTGCCTAGAAGTTTTTCCCACCTCCTTCCTTGCCTCTGATTCTACGGGCAAGGCAGGAGTAGCCATATTAATAAGGAAGGCATGTCCTATTAAGGTCAAAAATTCTCACATTGACCCCCATGGAAGATTCCTTGTTTTAGATTGTGAATTTATGTCCACTTCTTTTACTCTGGTTAATCTATATGCCCCTAATACAGATCAGATCGATTACCTTAACAAAGTTTATGACTCTCCCCAATATTACTCACAACCTTTTATGGTTATTGGCAGGGATTTCAATCTGATTATGTCACCCATTAGAGATAGACAAACCCTCCTCGGTAATGTACCTTCCAAAAAGATTATATCCCAAGCTGCTACCTTTCGTAGATGTATTAGATCACGTTGGCTATTCGATTCATGGAGTATAAAACATCCCTCTGCCAAACAGTTCACGTTCTATTCTCCGGCGCATAAGATGTACTCACGTCTTGATAACTTTTTCATCTCAGCCCCACTTATCCCCTATGTGGTCGAGTCTGACATTCTCCCTATTACATGGTCGGACCATGCGCCCATCTAACGCTCTCCAAGACATATCCCAAATCCTGTCATTGGCGTTTAAACGATCATCTCTTACAGTCTGAGGTCTCCCGTTCTATCCTAGAGAAAGGTCCAAGAGATTATTTTCAACTTAACACAGGATCAGTATCTAAGTTTTCTACGCTGTGGGAGGCACACAAGGCCGTGTTTCGTGGTACTTGCATTGCTGAAAGCTCTCGGTTGAAGAGAGATAGGGATGGACTCATACAGTCCCTGACATCTGCTCTGATAGCTGCTGAACGTAGGCTGCTGTGTGCTCCCACAGTGGTGGAACTGCGTAGAGTCACCTCTCTCAGAGAACAAATTAAACTGATAAAGTTGGAAAAAACAGCTAAGTCCCTACTATGGAAAAAACAGAAATTTTACGAATACTCTAATAAACCTCATAGGATGTTAGTAAATAAACTGTGCCCACGACCATTTAGCTCGTTTCCTGACTTCCTCCAGCAAGCAGACGGATCTAGAATGCACTGCCCCCATGAGATGTCCAAGATTTTCGGTAAATTCTATAGCAAATTGTTCAACTGCTTGACTCCAGAGAATAATTTTAATTTCATCCAGAAAAAATTTGAATCCTTCTTTTCTAATATAAAGCTACCGACATTGTCTGCGACAGATCTATATAGTTTGAACATGCCCATAATGGCTGAGGAACTCCTGGCTGTGGTTAAGAATCTCCCACTACATAAGTCACCTGGTCCTGATGGTCTATCTTATTTTTATTACAAAACTTTCTTTGACGTTCTCTCTCCACACATGTTAACTCTATATGACTCTCTGCTTAAAGGTACGCCCCCACTTCCACATTTCTCTAACTCATTTATCTCAGTTATTCCGAAACCTGGTAAGGACCCCTCTATCCCAGATAACTACAGACCCATAGCCCTTCTAAATTCGGACTATAAAATATTTACCAAAATCCTCGCGTCCAGACTATCCAAACTTATCCCCAAACTGATTCATAGGGACCAGGTGGGTTTTGTGCCGGGCAGACATGCAGGGGACAATACCCGCCGTACAATTGATCTAATAGATCTTCTTGACAGGTCTTCCCGCTCGGAACTGATCTTAAGTTCAGACGCACAGAAGGCCTTTTGATAGGCTGAGTTGGCCTTATATGTTTGCCACCTTAAAAACATATGGTTTTAATTGCCCTTTTTTAAAAGCTTTAGAGGCTCTTTACTCCACTGTCACGGCTCAAGTACAGATGTCGTCCCTCCTGTCGCCTGGTTTCCCCATGACTAACGGGACTCGGCAGGGGTGTTCTTTATCACCCTTACTTTTTATCCTGTGTCTGGAACCACTGGCCGAGTCCATCCGTACTCATCCAGATGTTCGTGGGGTGGTGATGCGACAGGGGGAATATAAACTATCACTCTTTGTAGACGACATTCTGTTAACTATTACCAATCCGCTGATATCTCTCCCTTCCTTACACAAACTACTGACCTCCTTTGGTGCCATCTCCGGTTACAAAGTCAACACTTTCAAAACTGAAGCCCTTCCCATACATATTCCCCCACCTCTCCTATCTCAGCTTAAAGACTCATACCCTTATGCCGCGTACACACGGTCGGACTTTATGGCAGACTTTGCCCGGCGGACTCTTCAACGGACTTTACAACAGGCTTTCTGAATGAACGGACTTGCCTACACACAATCCACCAAAGTCCGTCGAATTCGTACGTGATGACGTACGACCGGACTAAAACAAGGAATTTCATAGCCAGTAGCCAATAGCTGCCCTAGCGTGGCTTTTTGTCTGTCGAACTAGCATACAGACAAGCGGACTTTTCGACCAGACTCAATTTCGACGGATTGATTTAAAACATGTTTCAAATCTAAGTCCATCCAACTTTTGAGAAAAAAAAAGTCCACTGGAGCCCACACACAATCGAATTGTCTGACGAAATCCCGTCCGCTGTGCAAAGTCTGCCGTAAAGTCTGCTCATGTGTACGTGGCATAATATATGGTGCACTACCTCTCTTAAATATTTAGGTGTCTTACTTACCCCATCTTACTCTTCTCTTTACTCCGCAAATTTTCCTCCTTTGATTTTAGACATTAATAAATCTCTATCGACTTGGACAAAATATCCTCTATCCCTACTAGGCAGGATCAATGTCCTCAAAATGTCTATTTTACCCAGGTTACTTTATCACTTTGAGACATTACCAGTTGCCTTACCCTCCTCTCAAATGAAAGCACTCCAGAGGAATTTCTTAAAATTCATATGGAATGGTAAAGCTCACCACATTGCAGGATCGGTAGTATTTTCTCTGAGATCCAGGGGAGATCTGGGAGCTCCGGACATCACCAAATATTATCACGCCACACACTTGAGGGCTATTGCATCGTGGTCCTCTTTAAATGCATCTAATCAATGGACTGCTATTAAAAAGGGAGTGCTATACCCAGTTCACCCTTGTTCTCTGGTTTGGGGTGCCCCCCCTTCCCTGGATCCCATATACAAACATCAATGCACTGCTCCAATGGCTTTTACCTTAACCACTTGGCGTAAGTGTCTCAAAAACTACTCTCTCGCTTCGCCATGTTCTCCTCTTGCTAACGTGCTATTTAATCCGCTAATACCAGATAGCTTGCCCCTGGGTAGGGTCTTCCCATGGCTCACCGCATCCCACTTCCAGCTCCAATACCTAGTCCACCCCATTACATGAAAATTACATACTTTCAACACTTTACGTGAGAAATTTGATATACCCCCCTATTTCTTCCATTTCTATATGCAGGTAAGACACTTCTTTCACTCTAAATCCTCAACTCTGACCCTTGATATACCTACTGCTTTTGAATACTTATGTGCACAGGGTCCGCACCAACTACACTTAATTTCGTACATCTACCGTATCCTCCATGAATCGACTCCCCCATCATTACATGAGAAGATAGTCCCATATACTGAGCCGACCTATCACGGTACAAATGTGGGACAAGATTTGGTCCTCTATTTTTAGGTCTTCTCAATGTGTAACCCAGAGAGAGACATCCATTAAGATCCTTATGTTCTGGTACAGGTCTCCAGATGTAATTAATAAATTTAACCCCTTGGTCTCGCCGCGCTGTTGGCGTTGCGGAACCGACATGGGTTCTTTATTTCATATTTGTTGGCAGTGTTCCCTGATACAACCCTTTTACTCATTCAGAGGGTAGTAGATGTGTCCCTCCCGTGGGATCCAATGAACTGTTTTATTAGTCGCCAGAAGGCCTATTCCACTGTGCTGGTTATCCAATGCTCCTCCAACGTGGTCTAGATTCTTACGTTTGGTGGCTGAAATACGAACGATGGAGTTTCTAACGGCCTCTGTACACGATTCCATCTTTCAATTTAATAAAACTTGGGAACCTTGGGATCTATTGGATTTTGGGTCACCTCTGCCAAACAAAGCGCCCTAAGTAATATTAATTTCATACTATTCTTGCATGTATGCACTCCTTCCTTCTCTTTTTTTTTAATGATATCTCTAATGCGTATGCCATACCCTTCTTAGAAGTCCTATGGTTTTGTGACTGCTTTTGAGTTTTAATATATATTCATGAGTTACCTGTTTTACATACTGCTAAAAAGTGATACAGTCCACTCCTGTGTCCTGTATCCATGGACATCATTGGTTTACAATTACCTTTACTTTTCTTTTTATCTCAATATGTATGTTAACATTGTGTTGTTATTACTAGTGCGATGTACAATGTGTAACAAGATTGTATATTTTCTTTTAAAATTTAATAAAAATACACTTATAAAAAAAGGAGGAATCCTGGGGAAAAAAGCAGCAAATATATTTGGTTCCTAAAACATGGAATTGAATCAATAACATACTTTGCATACTTTAAAGACACGAAACACATCCGCCAATTATTAGAGGACATCGAACTCAAAGAAGACCCTATAATTATGGCAACAGCAGATGTATCTTCATTGTATACAATCATCCAACACCATCAGGCATGCAAGGCCACAAAATGGGCACTTAAACAATATATTTCACTATTATGCACACAAAGGAAATACTTCATCAAATGTATAGATTTCTGTCTGAAAAACAATTATTTCTGGTATCAACAGATGCAAATCTATTCATGGCCCAATGGGAATATGAATCTGTCTACATGCTTACACCACCAGAATTGATATTTTACAAAAGATACATTGATGATGTAATCATTCTATTGAAAGGAAACCAAGAGAAACAAATTAATTTTCAAGGGAAGCTGAATCAAAATAATGGGAAAATCCAGCTCTCATGGAATATCAAAAATGATGTTCAGATGGGGCGTGGCCTAGACATGACCGAGTGAGGACGTGTTTCAGAGGAGCTCCTGGTCTGACCCGTCCATATCCAGCTTTCATTTAACTTTCCTCTGCTCGTTTCTACCCGGTATGTACTCCGCTGGAAAGCGGAGAGGTAGATGTCAGAAGCGGGTGTCTCCTAAACTACACAGAAACGGAGACATACAAAGATTCCTGTTGAACAATCCCGGGACTCCCCCAGCTGCCAAGATGGTGGATGCCACGAGGACAGGCCCTCATAATGCCCAGCAGCCTCAGACTACCCCTGCTCGGACACCGACACCAACGACACAGAACTTGGACTACACAGTCCCGGCGATATTCCACACAGATTCACAGGAATCTCTGCCGCATGCACCGCTAACACTGAGAGCCAATGCAGAGCTCAGGGCACTCCTACAGGCTCTACCAACAAGGGCAGACATTGAAGCCATTATTAATAGGCTTGAGGAGTCACACAAACAAGAGATAGCGGTAGTTCGGCAAGACGTACAAACCTTGTCTGAACGCATGGACTCAGGAGAGTCATCAGTAGCCACGATCGAACGACGGCTGGCAGCGGTGGAGGAAGCACAGACAGCACAAGCCTCAACGATCCTCTCACAACAATTACAAATGGAAGAAGTAGAAGACCGCAGCAGGCGTAATAACTTGCGCCTAAGGGGACTACCAGAGGCCACTGGGATGGAGGATCTAGCAGAATCCACACTGGCTATCTTCCGGGACTTGCTGGGTGAACAGTATCCACCTAACTTGTCATTTGACCGTATCCACCGAGCACTGGGACCCCGCTCAACAGACCCGGAGAGATCGCGGGACGTCATTTGTCGGATACACCGGTATTCCCACAAGGAGCTGGTTTTGCGAGCGTCTTGGGAGAAAGGAGAAATCACATTTGATGGCGCTGTTGTCCGTATTCTCCCGGATCTATCGAAAGCAACATTACAACGGAGAGTCCTACTGAAGCCACTGCTAGAGGCGGAGATAAACGAAGGCATTACATACCGATGGGGTTTCCCCATAGCAGTGACGTTTAAAAGAAATCAGCACTCTTTCACCCTTCGGTCCCCTGCTGACCTCCCTGCCTTGTTTGTATTCATGGGAATGGACCCCATTGAAGTCCCGGATTGGCTACAGTCGCTGCAGCGTACCGTCTACCGGCCCGGATCAGCCAGCAGGTGGAGATCCCGATCGCCGAGACCGCAGAGGAGTCACCGTAGATCTAGATACACCTCGGCTGAAGAACCAAGAGAAGATTGACTGAATTCAAATAACATGGTGAGCTAATAGAAGATGACTTCCCCCAAAACTGGTGCATGGTTAGGTACTTTGGGCATTCCTTTTTTTTATGTCCTTTATACATCCCCTACATATTCAGGTGTCCCCCTCCCCCCATTTATCTCCCTTTTTTTTTTCTGTGCATTGTTTTTTCTTGTTTACTGCTGTTCTACGTCTGTGGTGCTGAGGGAAGGGAGGTCTCACGCACAGGCTACTAGCTAGATGGCTGGTAGAACTTGCTGGACAACAGTAAGAGGACACCCTCCCCCACCTCCCCCCTGTTACACCTGATCTCGTCCTCCACGAGGGTTGAATGAACGTTTGCAATGGAGTGTTGGGAACTGGACAACTTCATGCTGCGAAATATTTGTTATGACTGTCCCTAACACTCCCCCGAAATAACAAGGACAGGGGACGCATATATAGGTACCTAAGGCCCAGGGAATGAAGTCATGTATATTGATGCCATGATGCTTTGATTTCATTGTTTCCCTGATACTAGGTTTTGATCTTTTTTTGTTATTGTTTTTTCTGTTTGTACGTTTTAATAATACACAGAATATGGGATTATTGGACGGGGAGGGACATGGTGCCATAGGGGCTGGATTGATCGCTGCTCTGCGCCTAGCCCCTTCTGATATAACTTTATGTTCTGTAACCGGTTATTGGCTCACAGTTAGTAGCTATACAGCAAGATAGGATGCTCTGTATCTTATGCCGTATACCTAAGATTCTTTACTTTGGGTTTTTCTCTTTTTCTGTCGATGGGGTACTTTGAGTTTTTTGTTTTACTCAATGTTTTACTAAAAAGGTCTCGAGTAGAGGTTGACATGATGACATCAAGCTGGGTGGGGAAGGGCGGACCAGGGACACCTTCACTATTTTACTCTTACCTCTCCCCCCAATAGGACGGAGCAAGTCTTCTGGTGGGATCCAGGACGTGCTCTTTGGTAAAGTATTTTGCTTACCCCAACATAGTAAACAGACGGTACGTACTGCCTGTTAGCTGTCTTAATTGACGGTTTTTCCTTTCTTCTTCTTTTACTACTCTCTCTCCTCTCTCTATCTCCTTCCTACACTATCTTACTTTTCACTCCCCCATCCCATACCCTCCCCCAATCCCCCCTGGCCCAGGTGATGATGGACTCCATCAATATATACTCCTTGAACGCCAAGGGCCTTAACATACCAGAGAAACGGCGTATGCTATTAAATGACCTTAAAAGAGCCCACACGGATGTAGCATTTATCCAGGAGACACACTTTAGGACAGGCAACCCAACCTTTTTAAAAAATCGACACTTTCCACATGCATACCATGCCACTAACAGAGCGGCCAAATCCAGGGGAGTATCCATACTTATTTCAGGGACAATACCCTGGACATGTGCAGGTACTCTAGTGGACCCTGGCGGACGTTATCTTAAGGCTTACTTAGAGGCACTAAAGTGACGTTTGCCACTGTATATGCCCCAAACGACCGCCAAGATACCTTCATCCACCACACACTGAATTTGCTCACTGAATTCACGGAAGGCCAACTAGTGTTGGGAGGGGACATTAATGTACCTTTAATCCCCTCCGTTGACACATCATCTAGTACCTCATCCCTAAGGTCCGGTGTACACAAACGCATAAATCGAGACTTACATGAAGCTCGACTGATAGATGTGTGGAGACTGCATCACTATGGGGAGCGTGATTACACTTTCTATTCTCCACCACACAAAGTGTACTCGAGAATAGACTATTACTTTGTTCCCCATAATCAGTTGGAGACAGTCCACAATGTTCAGATAGGCAATATCACGTGGTCGGATCATGCACCCATCACCATGCGCTACTGCTTGTCCTCCTCTCTGACCACCAGACCCAAATACTGGAGACTGAACGAAAGTCTCTTGCAGACACCAGAGGTCCTAACAGACATACAGACTGAACTGACACATTACTTTCGACTTAACGACACAGGAGAATGTGACCCGGGTATAGTGTGGGAGGCTCACAAGACTGTGATAAGAGGCGTATTCATAAAACACGGCACGCGCATTAAGAAAGAAAATGAACAATTACTGCTATCTTTACTTAATAAAATACATGACATGGAATCAAAACACAAACAATCACCGACCACCCTGTTAGAAGCAGAACTAACATCCCTGAGGAAGCAGATTGTTGAACTGTTACAGTATAGGGCCAAAGCCGCCTTGCAAGTATGTAGGAAAATATCCTACGAGTCGGGAAACAAATGTGGGAAACTTCTAGCCAGATCAGTCAGAAAACAGCAACTTAACACATACATTCCCAAATTATAAACCAAAAGGGACAAAAAAAGACAATGCCAACCCAAATCGCGGAAGAATTTAGGAATTATTACACCTCCCTATATAACCTTCCAACTAAACCACCAACTGACAACACGATTGATGACTACCTTATAGCTTCCCAAATGCCCAGATTATCACTAGAGGATAGGACAGGATTGGAAGAGCCCATCACAATAGAGGAACTTCAAAGAGCAGTGAGTGGGATGAAACCAGGCAAAGCTCCAGGCCCGGATGGGATGACCATACAATATTACCAGACGCTCTTGACAATTTTGGGCCCCCACATGGTAAAGATGTTTAATGGGCTGGGTGAAGGATACTCCTTACCCAGGGACACCCTGCGGGCACACATATCCCTTATACCTAAAGAAGGCAAAGACCCAGCGGCATGTGGCAGTTATAGGCCCATATCACTTCTGAACGTGGACCTTAAACTTTTCACAAAAATTTTAGCCAACAGACTGACCCAGTTTATGCCAAACCTAGTTCATTTAGATCAAGTGGGGTTTATCCCTGCCCGGGAGGCACGGGATAACACCACCAAGGTTCTCAATCTTATCCATGTGGTAAATCAACATCATATCCCGTCTGTCTTTCTCAGCACAGATGCTGAGAAAGCGTTTGATCGGGTTAACTGGGAGTTCATGTCGTCGGTCCTTAAGAAGATTGGATTAGGCCATAAAATGATGCAATGGGTCTCTAGTATATATTCCTCACCCACAGCACAGATTAAAGCAAACGGAATTCTCTCGGATACATTCCCAATAGCAAACGGTACTAGACAGGGATGCCCACTTTCACCCCTCCTTTTTGCCCTAACTTTAGAACCCTTCCTTTGCACTATAAGATCGAATCTGGATATATCCGGTGTAACAGTAGGTGATACCCAATATAAAATCTCTGCCTATGCAGATGACCTTCTGTTCACCCTAACCAATCCCATAGTGTCACTTCCGAATCTCTTGAGCGAATTTGAGAGATATGGCACTCTTTCAAATTTAAAAATTAGTTTTGAGTAGTCTGAGGCCATGGGAATCAATTTAACACCAAATAGAATGTGATCTCTACAGTCACAATTTAAGTTTAGATGGACAGATACATCCCTCAAATATTTGGGGACCCTGATTCCCAGTGATTTACAAGACACCTTTGACCTTAATTTCCCCCCCCTGCTGGCTAAAACTAGAAAACTTTTGGAAGAGTGGAACAGTGGGCTACATTCCTGGTTCGGCAGGTGTAACCTGCTTAAAATGTCCATCCTTCCGAAATTCTTATATCTACTCCAAACATTACCAATCAAAATCCCACCTCAATACCTTAAGCAAATACATTCCATTTTCATCAAATTCATATGGGCAAAGTCAAAACCTAGACTGCGGAGAAACATTATGGAGGACTGGCCCTCCCAGACTTAAAAAAACTACTACAGGGCAGTACACTTGGGAAGAATAATAGATTGGAACAGGCATGGCAAAAACAAGCTTTGGATACAATTAGAACAGGCACAATCCGAGGCCTCGATGAAGGGTGCGGTCTGGTGCTTTGATCGACTACCCGCGACATTGAAATGACATCCTCATCCTATAATTGGTACATCACTTCGGGTGGGATCTTCCACGATATTTGCACACACCTTATCCACCGGGAGCTCTCCTCTATATCAAATTTTGGCTTTCCCTCCGGGAATGGAACAACTAGGATTTGAAACACTCAAATCGACAGGAAGGGATAGAGCTTCACATTTCTTGATAGACAACAAATGGCCATCCATACAGTCCCTAACGCTAGACAGTGGCCAATTTCAACTCCCATTCTGGACAGCATTACGCTTACATCACTTTCTAATTACGATCCCCAGCCCATCGCAGTTTAACCGCGATCTGACAACCTTTACAAGCTATTGTAATGACATGGGTACCTTACCTCAAGTCCTGTCCAAAACTTATGCCTTAGTTAACTCCCTTCCGGAACAACCTGATCTGACATTCATACATGCATGGGAAACTGACTTACAACGTACATTTACTAGTGCCCAAAAACAAACGATTATCACATTCTCCCTTAAAACATCTATCTGCACCAAAATACAGGAACTACAAAATTTTAACTAGATGGTACTACACCCCCAATAGACTTCACGAATACTTCCCGGACACATCAGACAAATGTTGGAGATGTCAAATGAGTAAGGGGACTCTCCTCCACGTCTTCTGGTCTTGCCCACTGCTGCAGCACTTTTGGACGACAGTCCGCAGGATTACGCAAAAATTTACGGATTACACAATGAGTGATGATCCAGCCCTCATCCTGCTACACGCAACTACAATCTCGAAGCGAACATATAAAAAATCGATTGTAATGCATTTACTGAACGCAGCTAAAGCATGCATCCCACCTCTATGGAAGAAGACTCTTCCGCCGACAATAGGGATGTGGCTGCGCGGGGTGGAAGAGATTAGAAGATTGGAGGACCTGGTTCAAACGGCACAAAATAAACAGGAGCAACATTCACAGACATGGAGGCTGTGGAATATGTTCATACTCTCGGATGAAGGAATAGCCCTTCTGGCCACATAACATATAGTAACACAACAGAAGTCGATACACCTGGGCCTGACACCCCTATCCCTCCACCCTCCCTCCCCCCCCCCCCAAAAAAAAATCCTCTTCCCTGTAACTTTTCTACCTTTCCTTTCTGTACTCTCTTCTTTGTCTCTCTTTGGTTTCTCATTTCTTCGTCTACTTTCCTGGAACTTACTTAATTCTACCCCTTTTACTTAGGGTTACTTATAGTTATGGTATTTCATGTTAGAAATTTCATAACCTTTCAGGAATGAAGCTTGTATTATACACAGACTGAGATGAGTTGTATTACCTGCAGAAATTGATTCTTTTAGCTAGATATCAACTCAAATTCTGAACACTTAAACACAAATGCCATTGTTACTGTTTGTATTAGGATATGTCTTCATTTATGTATATCAGTTATCAGGCTGGAAAATGTATCTCAATTCCGTCTTTGTTCTTTTTATTCTCTCTTTGAAATAAAAATTTTATATTTGAAAAAAAAAAATGTTCAAGTGAATATGAGAGATGACATCACTAAGAAAGCAAGGGAGGAGGTGGAATCCTTATGGGTAGAGCTACAAAGGGAGGAAACTAAGGGGAAAGTAATACTGGGGGTATGCTATAGGCCCCCTAACCAGAGGGAGCAGACCTCCTATCACAATTTGGATTAGTGGCAAGAATGGTAAGTGTCATTATAATGGGGGATTTTAATTATCCAGACATAGACTGGGTGGAAGGAACTGCGCATTCATCTAAGGCTTGCCAGTTCCTAAATGTCTTGCAGGACAATTTCATTGGTCAGATGGTAAATGCACCAACTAGAAACAAAGCCTTACTAGACCTACTGATTACCAACAATGCAGACCTGATCACGGATGTGGAAATGTGGGGCAATTTAGGAAACAGCGATCATAGGTCAATTCGTTTTAGTATAAATCACACAAATAGGAAACATAAGGGGATTACAAAGACACTGAATTTCAAAAGAGCCAACTTCCCTAAACTACGATCCTTGCTAGAAGATAATAATTGTGATAAAATCTTAGGAACAAAGAACATGGAGGAAAAATAGGTATGCTTTAAGAGGATAATAAAAAAGGGCATTAGCCAGTGCATCGCAATGGGAAATAAATTTAAAAGAGCTAATAAAAGTCCTGGGTGGCTTAACTCCAATGTAAAAATGCATATAAAAGCAAAGGAGAAGGCCTTCAAGAAATACAAGGCTGCAGAATCATCATCAGCATTCCAACTGTACAAAAAATTTAACAAGAAATGTAAAGGTGCAATCAGGGCGGCTAAGATAGAACACGAAAGGCACATAGTGGAGGAGAGTAAAAAAAAAACCCAATAAATTCTTTAAGTACATAAATAGTATGAAGGGGAGGTCAGATCATATTGGTCCCATAAAGAATGATGAAGGTAATCTGGTTACAAAGGATGAAGAGATGACAAAGGTATTGAATTTATTCTTCTCCTCAGTCTTCATAAGGGATTCGGGGGGCTTCAGTAACCCAAACTGCAATGTTTATCCTCATGACATGTCACAGTTAGCACCCTCATGGCTAACGGGACAGAATTAGAATTAGACTTGAAAAACTTAACATCAATAAGTCACCGGGACCAGATGGCTTTCACCCAAGGGCCTTTAGGGAACTCAGTCAAGTAATAGCTAGACCATTGTTCCTAATTTTTACAAACAGTCTACTGACTGGAATGGTACCAGCTGATTGGAGAAAAGCAAATGTAGCACCAATATTTAAAAAGGGCCAAGATACATCCCTGGGAATTACAGATCAGTTAGCCTAACATCAATTGTATGCAAGCTCTTGGAGGGGATGATAAGGGACTATATACAAGATTTTAGTAATGACAACAGTATCATTAGCAGTAATCAGCATGGATTCATGAAGAATCGTTCTTGCCAAACCAATTTATTAATCTTCTATGAGGAGGTGAGCTGCCGTCTAGTTAAAGGAAGGCCCGTAGACGTGGTGTATCTGGATTTTGCAAAAGCATTTGACACAGTTCCCCATAAACGTTTACTGTACTATTGGCATGGACCATAGGGTGAGTACATGGATTTAAAACTGGCTACAGGGGTGAGTTCAGAGGGTAGTGATAAATGGGGAGTACTCTGAATGGTCCGGGGTGGAAAGTTGGGTCCCCCAAGATTCTGTCCTGGGACCATTCCTATTTAATTTATTCATAAACGACCTGGAGGATGGGATAAACGGCTCAATCTCTGTATTTGCGGAAGATACTAAGCTAAGCAGGGCAATAACTTCTCTGCAGGATGTGGAAACCTTGCAAGAAAATCTACACTAATTAATGGGGTTGGCAATTACATAGCAGTGGAGATTTAATGTAGAAAAATGTAAAATAATGCACTTGGGTTGCAAAAATATGAATGCAATCTATTCACTAGGGAGAGAACCTCTGGGGGAATCTAGGATGGAAAAGGACCTGGGGGTCCCAGTAGATGACAGGCTCCGCAATGGCATGCAATGCCAAGCTGCTACAAGCAAAGAGAATAATGGCATGCATTAAAAAAGGGATTAACTCCAGAGATAAAACAATAATTCTCCCACTCTACAAGACTCAGAAAGACAACAAAACTAATAAAGGGACTGGAGGACCTTAGTTACGAGGAAAGGTTACGAGGACTGAACTTGTTCTCTCTGGAGAGAAGGCGCTTGAGAGGGGATATGATTTCAATGTACAAATACCGTACTGGTGACCCCACAATAGGGATAAAACTTTTCTGCCAAAGGGAATTTAATAAGACACGTGGCCATTCACTAAAATTAGAAGAGGTTTAACCTTAAACTGCGTAGAGGGTTCTTTACTGTAAGAGCGGTTAGGATGTGGAATTCTCTTCCACAGGCGGTGGTTTCAGCGGGGAGCATTGATAATTTCAAAAAACTATTAGATAAGCACCTGAACGACCACAACATACAGGGATATACAATGTAATACTGACATAAAATCACACACATAGGTTGGACTTGATGGACTTGTGTCTTTTTTCAACCTCGCCTACTATGTAACTCTCATAGAATATCAGTAAAAAAAATATTAACTACCTAGATCTAGAAATCATATAAGGAGTAGGGATGAGCCGAACGCCCCCGGTTCGATTCGCACCAGAACCTGCGAACGGACCGAAAACCACAAACATTAGAACCCCATTGACGTCTATGGGACTCGAACGTTCGAAATCAAAAGTGCTCATTTTAAAGGCTAATTTGAATGGTATTGTCCTAAAAAGGGTTTGGGGACCCGGGTCCTGTCCCAGGGGACATGTATCAATGCAAAAAAAACTTTTAAAAACTGCCGTTTTTTCGGGAGCAGTGATTTTAATGATGCTTAAAGTAAAAAAAAAAGTGAAATATTCCTTTAAATATCGTACCTGGGGGGTGTCTATAGTATACCTGTAAAGTGGTGCGTGTTTCCCATGCTTAGAACAGTCCCTGCACAAAATGTCATTTTTAAAGGAATAAAAGTCATTTAAAACTGCTTGCTGCTTTAATGTAATGTCGGGTCCTGGCAATATGGATGAAAATCAGTGAGACAAATGGCATGGGTACCCCCCTGTCCATTACCAGGCCCTTTGGGTCTTGTATGGATATTAAGGGGAACCCCGCATCCAAATTAAAAAAGGAAACAGCAGTATGCAGGCTCTGTACTCTGAACAGGCGGTGCAAACAAGACAGGGACTGTAGGTTTGTTGTCAAGTAGAATCTGTTTGTAATTTTGAACTGGTACATTTTTAACGTGTTTAGCTCCAGCCAAAAAATCTATTTTAAGCTTTTTGGAAAACATAGGGAAGAGTTATCACCCCTGTGACATTTGTTTTGCTGTCTGTGCTCCTCTTCAGAAGATTTCACCTTCCAATGACAAATGTTTTTTGAAAATGTGGGTTTTTTGGTGAAACAAGGATTGGTTATAAAGCATCAGTAGAAAGGAGAAAAGTTTTTCCCATATTAACTCTTACAGGAGAGAATTTCCCTTCCTAGGGGTAGATTTCATCTCATTTGCTGTTGTCTCCTTCCGTTTGCAAGTAGGAGTCATTTGTAAGTTAGATGTTTTAAAGTAGGGGCCTGCCCTATATACTCAGCAGAAATTTGGGCCTTAGGTGTTGTTGTGGCCACAACACTGTAAGCCCTCACAGGGCCCTGCTGTCAAATATTAGATCAAGAATTGTAATTACATGCCCCTGTTGAACAGGGGCTGAAAAATTGGGCCTTTGGTGGTGGTGGTGGTGCTGGTGCCACAACACTGTAAGTCCTCACTCGCTCTTGGTGGGCGCAGAAATGGGCCCTGCTGTGAAATATTAGATCAAGAATTGTAATTACATGCCCCTGTTGAACAAGGGCTGAAAAATTGGGCCTTTGGTGGTGGTGGTGGTGGTGGTGGTGGTGCTGGTGCCACAACACTGTAAGTCCTCACTCGCTCTTGGTGGGCACAGAAATGGGCCCTGCTGTGAAATATTAGATCAAGAATTGTAATTACATGCCCCTGTTGAACAAGGGCAGAAAAATTGGGCCTTTAGTGGTGGTGGTGGTGCTGGTGCCACAACACTGTAAGTCCTCACTCGCTCTTGGTGGGTGCAGAAACGGGCCCTGCTGTGAAATATTAGATCAAGAATTGTAATTACATGCCCCTGTTGAACAAGGGCAGAAAAATTGGGCCTTTAGTGGTGGTGGTGGTGCTGGTGCCACAACACTGTAAGTCCTCACTCGCTCTTGGTGGACACAGAAATGGGCCCTGCTGTGAAATTTTAGATCAAGAATTGTAATTACATGCCCCTGTAGAACAGGGGCTGAAAAATTGGGCCTTAGGCACTGGTGGTGGCGCCCAGAACCAAATATGTTCTTACAAGCTATCAGCGTGATCATTGAGGAGGAAGAGGATAATTACTCAGGATAATCACTCAGCATCAGCATAGGCAGTCTTTGAAGGGATCTGAGATTTCAAAAAAAATTATTCGGTTACATCAGCATCAGGTGCTTGGTAGCTGGTGGTGATCCAAGACTGATTCATTTTTATGAAGGTCAGTCGATCGACCGAGTCGGTGGACAGACACACCCTGTGATCGGTTACAAAGCCCCCAGCAGCACTGAATGTGCGTTCCGAAAGAACGCTGGATGCAGGACAGGCCAGTAGCTCAATTGCATACTGTGCAAGCTCTGGCCAGTGATCCATCTTCAAGACCCAGTAACCCAGAGGATTTTCGGTGGGAAAGGTGTCCAATTCAGATCTTGCCCCTAGGTATTCCTGCACCATGTAAAACAGACGCTGGCGATGGTTGCTGGAACCGATCATACCTTGGGGCTGCGGACCAAAAAATTGTCCGAACGCATCGGTCAGACGGCCACCTTCTCCACCACTCCTTCTTTGACTGACCGAAGCCTCAGCAACACGTTGTCCAGAAACAGGAGTTTGTAACCTCCCAGTCTCTGGGAACGCGTTGCACAGACCTTTCTGCAAGGCCTCCCAAAGATGTTTCATCCTCTGCTCCCTCTGCGATGGCAAGATAAGGTCCGCAACCTTACCCTTGTAATGTGGATCAAGGAGGGTTGCCAGCCAGTATTGATCCTTCTCCTTGATACCACGAATACGAGGATCCTTACGCAGGCTTTGCAGGATTAGGGAGGCCATGCATCGTAGGTTTGCTGAGGCATTCGGTCCGGAGTCCTCTGGGTCACAAAGGACGACATGGTCCGCAGCCACCTCCTCCCAGCCACGTACAAGTCCATGTGTTTCTTGGGACTGATCCCTTAAAGACTGCTGCTGATGCTGAGTGAAAGGCTCCACCTCCACACTGACACAATCTTCCTCCTCCTCCTCCTCGTCCTCATCCTGTGTGATCGGCGGGCACGCAGGAACACTGTCTGGATAAAGGGGGCCTTGAGAGCTAAGGAAGTCCTCCTCTTCCTGCCTCTGTTCTGCCTCAAGTGCCCTGTCCATTATTCCACGCAGCGTGTGCTCCAACAGGTGGACAAGGGGGACAGTGTCACTGATGCATGCACTGTCACTGCTCACCATCCTCGTGGCCTCCTCAAATGGTGACAGGACAGTGCATGCATCCCTGATCATGGCCCACTGGCGTGGGGAAAAAAACAAGCTCCCCTGACCCTGTCCTGGTGCCATCGTCACACAGGTACTCATTGATGGCCCTCTGCTGCGTGTGCAATCTGGTACAATCTGAGGTCGGTGTACCGAAGCAGATTGCCTACAAGTACTTGGCTGTGACACACCTAATTCTACACCTTCATTCCTCTCAGTGCAGGTCTCAGAGAGGACTGAAGGTATAGTGGGGTTGGAGATCTCAGCTGATGAGGAGCAAGGAGAGGTCCTCTTTGTTCTTTGGTGTGGGTCTTTTAGATACGCTTGCCGAAGAACTGCATGGCAGGTCAACATATGTCTGGTCAAGCATGTGGTACCCAAGTGGGAGATGTTTTGGCCACACGAGATACGCTTGAGACATATGTTGCAAATAGCAGCGGTGCGATCTGATGCACTCGTCTCAAAAAAGGCCCACACCAAAGAACTTTTTGAATAACACGCAGAGACTGCAGCGCCCTGCACATGTAGAGCTTTGAGGTGTGATGCAGTCAGTGTGCTGCCCTTAGGCTGGCCCCTGGAGGGTATCCTGCCTCGTTGTTGATGTGCCGCCTCCTCCTCCTCTCTCCTATCAGGCACCCACGTTGAGTCAGTGACCTCATCATCCCCTCCCTCCTCATCACTGGAGCAAACCTGGCAGTATGCTGCAGCAGGGGGAGCATGACTGCCAGATTGCTGTCCTTCTTGGGCACCCCCTCTGTCCGTGCTCACGTTACTGCCTTCATCGGCCTACACTAACTTGTAGCTTTAGATGAACACTGTGCAGAGCTCGCAAAAAAATAACTTGTAGGTTTAGCTGAACACTGTGAGGAGGACGCACCACACTAACTTGTAGTTTTAGCTGAACACTGTGAGCAGGACACACTACACTAACTTGTAGGTTTAGATGAACACTGTGCAGAGGTCTCACTACACTAACTTGTAGTTTTAGCTGAACACTGTGAGCAGGACGCACTACACTAACTTGTAGATTTAGATGAACACTGTGCAGAGGTCTCACTACACTAACTTGTAGTTTTAGCTGAACACTGTGAGCAGGACGCACTACACTAACTTGTAGTTTTAGATGAACACTGTGCAGAGGTCTCACTACACTAACTCGTAGTTTTAGCTGAACACTGTGAGCAGGACGCACTACACTAACTTGTCGCTTTAGATGAACACTGCGCAGAGCTCACAAAAAAATAACTTGTAGGTTTAGCTGAACACTGTGAGGAGGACGCACCACACTAACTTGTAGTTTTAGCTGAACACTGTGAGCAGGACGCACTACACTAACTTGTAGCTTTAGATGAAC
Organism: Lithobates clamitans; assembly: GCA_037952925.1. Classification (NCBI taxonomy): domain Eukaryota; kingdom Metazoa; phylum Chordata; class Amphibia; order Anura; family Ranidae; genus Lithobates; species Lithobates clamitans. The sequence continues at coordinate 1,097,073 of JBBGZY010001695.1, forward strand.
ACTGTGCAGAGGTCTCACTACACTAACTTGTAGTTTTAGCTGAACACTGTGAGCAGGACGCACTACACTAATTGTAAATAGTCTAGCTGCCTGACTGTGGTACTAATAGGATCAAAATAACACCAGCAATTTTCTTCAGGTAGCTGTAAATACTGTAACAAGACAAGCCTGCCTGTCAGTAGGAAGATAACAGGAACGGATCTAGCTAAACTGAACACAGTGTATATATATATGCAACACCTGGGATGCATATATATACACAATACACTGTAAGTGCAGCTAACTCACTGATTGTCCTGCCTAATCTAGCTAACTCAAATGAAATGACACTGTCTCTCTGTCTATGTATCTCAATGCCGGAACACACACTACACAGGGCCGCCGTGCAGGCGGCCTTATATAGTGTCTGGCGTGTTCTAAACCCCCTGAGCCATAATTGGCCAAAGCCACCCTGGCTTTGGCCAATTACAGCTCTCTCTACTGACGACGCTGTGATTGGCCAAACATGCGGGTCATAGTGCATGCTTGGCCAATCATAAGCCAGCAATGCACTGCGATGCCGCAGTGAATTATGGGCCGTGACGCGCCACACGAATTTGGCGCGAACGGCCCATAACGTTCGAAATTCGGCGAACGACAGAACAGCCGATGTTCGAGTCGAACATGGGTTAAACTCGAACACAAAGCTCATCCCTAATAAGGAGATAATAAACTGATAACTGAAATGCATTTTAAGAATGTAGATCAGAACAGTTACTTACCAATGGAGAGTTGCCATCACAAAAACTGGCTATATAATATACCCAAGGGCCAAATGATGCGGCTGAACTGCAACTGTACTAACAGAATGGATTAAATGGAACAAGCAACAAAAATGGTACAGAGGTTTAACCACTTAAGGACCGCCTCACGCCGATGTACGTCGGCAAGGTGGCACGGGCAGGCAGAATCACGTACATGAACGTGATCTGCCTCCCGCGGGTGGGGGGTCCGATCGGACCCCCCCGGTGCCCGGGGCGGTCCGCTTTTGTCCAGCGGTAATCGGAGGTGAGGGGGAGACCATCCGTTCGTGGCCCCCCCTCGCGATCACCGCTGGCCAATCAGATCATTCCTCTGCTGCTGTATGCTAAACAGCAGCAAAGGAAATGATGTCATCTCTCCTCGGCTCGGTATTTTCCGTTCCGGCGCCGAGGAGAGAAGACTGCAATGTGAGTGTACAAACACTACACACACAGTAGAACATGCCAGGCACACAAAACATCCCCCTTTACCCCCCAATCAGCCCCCAATCACCCCCCCCCCTGTCACACTGACACCAAGCAGTTTTTTTTTTTTTTCTGATTACTGCATGGTGTCAGTTTGTGACAGTTAGTGTGGTAAGACAGTTACTGTTAGCCCCCTTTAGGTCTAGGGTACCCCAATAACCCCCCCTAATAAAGTTTTAACCCCTTGAGCACCCCCCGTCGCCAGTGTCACTAAGCGATCATTTTTCTGATCGCTGTATTAGTGTCGCTGGTGACGCTAGTTAGGGAGATAAATATTTAGGTTCGCTGTCAGCGTTTTATAGCGTCAGGGACCCCCATATACTACCTAATAAATGTTTTAACCCCTTGATTGCCCCCTAGTTAACCCTTTCACCACTGATCACCGTATAACTGTTACGGGTGACGCTGGTTAGTTCGTTTATTTTTTATAGTGTCAGGGCACCCGCCGTTAATTACCGAAAGGTTTAGCCCCCTGATCGCCCGGTGGTGATATGCGTCGCCCCAGGCAGTGTCAGATTAGTGCCAGTACCGCTAACACCCACGCACGCAGCATACGCCTCCCTTAGTGGTATAGTATCTGAACGAATCAATATCTGATCCGATCAGATCTATACTAGCGTCCCCAGCAGTTTAGGGTTCCCAAAAACGCAGTGTTAGCGGGATCAGCCCAGATACCTGCTAGCACCTGCGTTTTGCCCCTCCGCCCAGCCCAGATCACCCAAGTGCAGTATCGATCGATCACTGTCACTTACAAAACACTAAACGTATAACTGCAGCATTCGCAGAGTCAGGTCTGATCCCTGCGATCGTTAACAGTTTTTTTGGTAGCATTTTGGTGAACTGGCAAGCACCAGCCCCAGGCAGCATCAGGTTAGCGCCAGTACCGCTAACACCCACGCACGCAGCATACGCCTCCCTTAGTGGTATAGTATCTGAACGGATCAATATCTGATCCGATCAGATCTATACTAGCGTCCCCAGCAGTTTAGGGTTCCCAAAAACGCAGTGTTAGCGGGATCAGCCCAGATACCTGCTAGCACCTGCATTTTGCCCCTCCGCCCGGCACAGCCCAGCCCAGCCCAGCCCACCCATGTGCAGTATCGATCGATCACTGTCACTTACAAAACACTAAACACATAACTGCAGCGTTGGCAGAGTCAGGCCTGATCCCTGCAATCGCTAACAGTTTTTTTGGTAGCGTTTTGGTGAACTGGCAAGCACCAGCGGCCTAGTACACCCCAGTCGTAGTCAAACCAGCACTGCAGTAACACTTGGTGACGTGGCGAGTGCAGTTCAAGCTGGTGAGGTGGCAAGCACAAGTAGTGTCCCGCTGCCACCAAGAAGAAGACAAACAGGCCCGTCGTGCCCATAATGCCCTTCCTGCTGCATTCGCCAATCCTAATGATGGGGAACCCACCACTTCTGCAGCGCCCGTACTTCCCCCATTCACATCCCCAACCAAATGCAGTCGGCTGCATGAGAGGCATTTTCTTTATGTCCTCCCGAGTACCCCTACCCAACGAACCCCCCCAAAAAAGATGTGTCTGCAGCAAGCGCGGATATAGGCGTGACACCCGCTATTATTGTCCCTCCTGTCCTGACAATCCTGGTCTTTGCATTGGTGAATGTTTTGAACGCTACCATTCACTAGTTGCGTATTAGCGTAGGGTACAGCATTGCACAGACTAGGCACACTTTCACAGGGTCTCCCAAGATGCCATCGCATTTTGAGAGACCCAAACCTGGAACCGGTTATAGTTATAAAAGTTAGTTACAAAAAAGAGTGTAAAAAAAAAAATATGTAAAATAAAAAAAAAATTGTTGTCGTTTTATTGTTCTCTCTCTCTCTATTCTCTCTCTATTGTTCTGCTCTTTTTTTCTGTATTCTATTCTGCAATGTTTTATTGTTATTGTTATTATGTTTTATCATGTTTGCTTTTCAGGTATGCAATTTTTTATACTTTACCGTTTACTGTGTTTTATTGTCAACCATTTTTTTATCTTCAGGTACGCCATTCACGACTTTGAGTGGTTATACCAGAATGATGCCTGCAGGTTTAGGTATCATCTTGGTATCATTCTTTTCAGCCAGCGGTCGTCTTTCATGTAAAAGCAATCCTAGCAGCTAATTAGCCTCTAGACTGCTTTTATAAGCAGTGGGAGGGAATGCCCCCCCCACCGTCTTTCGTGTTTTGCAGCCAGTGATTCAGCCAGCTGACCATAGAGCTGATCAGAGACCAGAGTGGCTCCAAACATCTCTATGGCCTAAGAAATCGGAAGCTACGAGCATTTCATGACTTAGATTTCGCCGGATGTAAACAGCGCCATTGGGAAATTGGGAAAGCATTTTATCACATCGATCTTGGTGTGGTCAGATGCTTTGAGGGCAGAGGAGAGATCTAGGGTCTAATAGACCCCAATTTTTTCAAAAAAGAGATAACAATAAAAATTATTTAAAAAAAAAATGAAAGGAACAGTTTAAAAATAAGATAAAAAAGCAAAAAAATAATAAAGAAAAAAAAAAAAAAAAAAAGCACCCCTGTCCCCCCCTGCTCTTGCGCAAAGGTGAACGCAAGCCTCGGTCTGGCGTCAAATGTAAACAGCAATTGCACCATGCATGTGAGGTATCACCGCAAACGTCAGATCGAGGGCAGTAATTTTAACAGTAGACCTCCTCTGTAAATCTAAAGTGGTAACCTGTAAAGGCTTTTAAAGGCTTTTAAAAATGTATTTAGTTTGTTGCCACTGCACATTTGTGCGCAATTTTAAAACATGTCATGTTAGGTATCCATGTACTCGGCCTAAGATCATCTTTTTTATTTTATCAAACATTTGGGCAATATAGTGTGTTTTAGTGCATTAAAATTTAAAAAAGTGTGTTTTTTCCCAAAAAAATGCGTTTCAAAAATCGCTGCGCAAATACTGTGTGAAAAAAAAAAATGAAACTCCCACCATTTTAATCTGTAGGGCATTTGCTTTAAAAAAATATATAATGTTTGGGGGTTCAAAGTAATTTTCTTGCAAAAAAAAATAATTTTTTCATGTAAACAAAAAGTGTCAGAAAGGGCTTTGTCTTCAAGTGGTTAGAAGAGTGGGTGATGTGTGACATAAGCTTCTAAATGTTGTGCATAAAATGCCAGGACAGTTCAAACCCCCCCCCAAATGCCCCATTTTGGAAAGTAGACACCCCAAGCTATTTTCTGAGAGTCATGTCGAGTCCATGGAATATTTTATATTGTGACACAAGTTGCGGGAAAGAGACAAATTTTTTTTTTTTGCACAAAGTTGTCACTAAATAATATATATTGCTCAAACATGCCATGGGAATATGTGAAATTACACCCCAAAATACATTCTGTTGCTTTTCCTGAGTATGGGGATATCACATGTGTGAGACTTTTTGGGAGCCTAGCCGCGTACGGGACCCCGAAAACCAAGCACCGCCTTCAGGCTTTCTAAGGGCGTAAATTTTTGATTTCACTCTTCACTGCCTATCACAGTTTTGGAGGCCATGGAATGCCCAGGTGGCACAAAACCCCCACAAATGACCCCATTTTGGAAAGTAGACACTCCAAGCTATTTGCTGAGAGGTATAGTGAGTATTTTGCAGACCTCGCTTTTTATCACAAAGTTTTGAAAAATGAAAAAAGAAAAAATAACAGTTTTTTCTTGTCTTTCTTTATTTTCAAAAACAAATGAGAGCTGCAAAATACTCACCATGCCTCTCAGCAAATAGCGTGGGGTGTCTACTTTCCAAAATGGGGTCATTTGGGGGGGGTTTGTGCCACCTGGGCATTCCATGGCCTCCGAAACTGTGATAGGCAGTGAAGAGTGAAATCAAAAATTTACACCCTTAGAAATCCTGAAGGCGGTGATTGGTTTTCGGGGCCCCGTACGCAGCTAGGCTCCCAAAAAGTCCCACACATGTAGTATCCCCATACTCAGGAGAAGCAGCTAAATGTATTTTGGGGTGCAATTCCACATATGCCCATGGCCTGTGTGAGCAATATATCATTTAGTGACAACTTTGTGCAAAAAAAAAAAAAATTCTCACTTTCCCGCAACTTGTGTCAAAATATAAAATATTCCATGGACTCAACATGCCTCTCAGCAAATAGCTTGGGGTGTCTACTTTCCAAAATGGGGTCATTTGGGGGGGGGGTGCCATCTGGGCATTTTATGGCCTTCAAAACTGTGATAGGTAGTGAGGAGTGAAATCAAAAATTTACGCCCTTAGAAATCCTGAAGGCGGTGATTGGTTTTCAGGGCCCCGTACGCGGCTAGGCTCCCAAAAAGTCCCACACATGTGGTATCCCTGTACTCAGGAGAAGCAGCTGAATTTATTTTGGGGTGCAATTCCACATATGCCCATGGCCTGTGTGAGCAATATATCATTTGGTGACAACTTTTTGTAATTTTTTTTTTTGTCAGTATTCAATCACTTGGGACAAAAAAAATAATATTTCATGGGCTCAACATGCCTCTCAGCAATTTCCTTGGGGTGTCTACTTTCCAAAATGGGGTCATTTGGGGGGGTTTTGTACTGCCCTGCCATTTTAGCACCTCAAGAAATGACATAGGCAGTCATAAACTAAAAGCTGTATAAATTCCAGAAAATGTACCCTAGCTTGTAGACGCTATAACTTTTGCACAAACCAATAAATATACGCTTATTGACATTTTTTTTACCAAAGACATGTGGCCGAATACATTTTGGCCTAAATGTATGACTAAAATTGAGTGTATTGGATTTTTATAACAAAAAGTAAAAAATATCATTTTTTTTCAAAAATTTCGGTCTTTTTCCGTTTATAGCACAAAAAATAAAAACCGCAGAGGTGATCAAATACCATCAAAAGAAAGCTCTATTTGTGGGAAGAAAAGGACGCAAATTTCGTTTGGGTACAGCATTGCGTGACCGCGCAATTAGCAGTTAAAGCGACGCAGTGCCAAATTGGAAAAAGTCTTCTGGTCTTTCTGGTCCGGGGCTGAAGTGGTTAATAACAAAGGATACAATCAAGGATTCACTAAAGAAAAAATTAAGGAAGTAGCGAAAATAAAAGAGTCTGACATTAATAATGGACAAGGAATGCAACAACCACCAAGTAGACCGAGGACCCATCATCTTAGATTACAATGTACAGACAAATAAAAAGAAGTATACAACTATATTGGCATATATTACCAGCGGATAAACACCTTCATACTGTACTACTGAAATTCATATATAAAAAGACCCCTACTATCCGAAAAGAAAGTTGTAAAAAGTGCACTATACCCTCCAAAAAATAATTTCTCTTTATTTGGGAGAAAAGGGTTTTTATCCTTGCAAGAAATGCTATGCATGTACATGCACCAAACTTCCAAATTCCAAAATCTACTAGCACAAGAACCTCATACAACAATAATGAATTTAGAGGATGCAATACAGAGGGGGCAGTATATGCCCTAGAATGTAGCTGTGGACTACAATATATAGGACAAACAAAACGACAGCTAAAAATAAGAATCAAAGAGCATGTACAGAATGTACAGAAAGGCATGCCCAAAAATGTTGCTAAAGTACATCAGAGCGATCCCACCCACTTGAAGATCTGGGGTATAGAACCATGCAGACTCATGGATACTCTCACTCCTCACGGCCGGGTTTAACGTAGAATTCGATCTAAATTGTTTCATTAGTGATTTCTAGCTTAAAAAAAATACTGGATTTACAGTTCCTCTGTTTCTGGACCTGTATGACAATATTTTTCATATTACATATAGAGCCATTATGAGATAGTTGCCCCTCACTATAGACATAGGCTATCCTATATAGCTTTTTACTATCTGCATTCCTTTCTCCATATACTGTATACACAGATGCAGGCACATTCCCATCTCCTCTTATCTACATTTTACTATATTTTATTTTTCTATTTTAAATATTCCATTATAGATAATTTTATTTACTTGCATTTTATTTCTTTTATCAAGTTATATATTATGATTTATTCCACATATTAAATGGTTAATCTTTTTCCTCACTTAGCTGAGGATTGTATTTGAATACAGTAATATAACACATTTACTTGAACATAATGATATTATGTCTAATTTTACCTTCAGTGTTATACTGTAATTGCACTGTATTTTAGCACATCCCTCCCGGTATCCCTGAGCTCGGTTTTAGCATATATAGTAGTAGTGTCATATCGCCATTATATTTCCAGCCACCTTATATTTTACAAATATACGAGCCATAGGCAAAGTCTAACACACTAGTATCTTCATTCGGTCTTACTACCATATTATGCAGAAGGACTCCACTAAAATGGCCAACATGAGCATACAAATGCATAGATACATACATAATACATAAATACATAATAATAATACATAATAATACATAAATAATAATAATAATAATAATAATAATAATAATAATAATACATAATAATACATAAATACAAAGCAAAAATAGCGAGGGTATAAACATCTCTCAGACCACCTGAAAATAGCCACCGCCATAGACCACTTAGTAACATCATTATTTTTCTTGAAAATGACTGGCATCATTGATAACTAGTATAGGCTATATAAGGACACCACATACACCCGCCGCTATTCCCTGAAGAAGTCATGTGGGTGTGACATAACGTGTAGGGCGTGAGCAGAGGCATACCGGAAGTGACGTTAGCACGGATACGAGTTTGGATTTTCATGCATTTTCACGTTCTTAAATGTGAATAATAGCTGTCTGATTTTAATAAACTGCTTAAAATGATATCACAACATGAGTGTCTTCCATATATACCTAATTACAGATGACATGGAGAGAGGACCCCCAGAAGCAACAGTCCATACATCCACCATAGAGAGTGGATATTATAGCATCACCACCTGAGAGATAGCAGTATTAAGGTTAGAGAACACAGGGGTGACACCTGGAGAAAGAGAAGAATACACATGTATATGGACATTCACACTAAACAGTGAAGGGATACACCAATAATATATAAAAAAAGGTCTACCTGTATTTTAGTTACAATAGCCAATTTTTATTTCTTGTATATTCACCACCAATTTTTTTTGTATACCTGCTTTATTTGTGGATTTGCACTTTGCACATTATTTATATGTGGATATTTATGTGCCATCCGATTCAGCTTGAGTCACATGATCTATGAGTTTTGAGGATTTGCACATTTTTTTACCTTATTTATTTTGCTTTATAGACTTTGTAAGATACACACAGCATAATGCACATTTCAATTGGCAGCGCAGCACTATTCACTTTATGTTAGAGTTGAAGATAGTTGGGGTAGGGAAATCCAAAGGATGGGAGAGACTCTGAAGAAGTCCTGGAGGCGAGCTAGGGAGGTGGTGACAAGGGCACTAGAGAGCAGGAGGTCTTGGGAGGAACGAAGAGAACAATTAAGTTGGTATTTTTAGACTAGGTTAATGATGTAGCTGGGGGCCAAGTTGTGGATGGCTTCGTAAGCTAATGTTAGTATTTTGAATTTATTTTGTTGTGTGAGTGGCAGCCAATGGAGGGATTGGCAGAGAGGGGTAGCAAACGCTGAGTGTTTTGTAAGGTGGAAGAGTCTGGCAGCAGCATTCATGATGGACTGAATAGGGGATAACCTATTTAAAAGGTAAGCCAATGAAGAGGGAGTTGCAGCAGTCGAGTCGAAAAATAACCAGGGAGTGGATCAGGGGCTTTGTGGTATCATTTGTTAGGAAGGGGTGTATTTTGGAGATGTTGTGAAGGTTGAGGCGGCAAGCTTTGGAAAGTGATTGGACGAGAGACCGAAAGGAAAGTTCTGAGTCCAGGACTATACCTAGCACCCTGGCATGCGGGGATGGGTTAATGGTTCTGCCATTGATCTTGATGGAGAAGTCAGGGGATGGGGCACATGGGGGAGGAAATATTATGAGCTTGGTTTTACAGCAAATATGACAACAACAGTTTTGCACCTTATCTTTGTGGCAGCACACTTTCTTATGATGTACATTGTAATGATAAATATCCACTAGACTTGTGCACAACAGGAAATTTAATATAGTTTTGGTTCATTGTCATTCATAAAATACATCATTTTGTTCTGTTATATTCATTATGTTACGTTAATTCATTCTCGGATAATTCGTTATTATTCGTGTCATCGATATTCGTTATACTGAATCTAGAATCATGTCTAATTCATTTGTGATTTTGTATACGGATGCACTGAATCGTTTATGTGAAAATCTTAATAAAAAACAATGAAACGAAAAAAAAAAACAGCTTTGTCCATTGGATAACTTCAAAGAGTCACTTAATGTATAATAGCTCTATTTGTATACGGATGCATTGAATCGTTGTTTATGTGAAAATCTTAATAAAAAACAATGAAACGAATTTATTTGTGATATCCGCTATCATTTCTTTTGTATTAGTTGAAATTCGATATTTATGTATGTATATATATTCGTGATAGTGATTCACAGTTTGGAAAGTCGTTTGTTTATTAAATCTATTAACACACACAATGACAATATCTCTTTTCCTCTGCTCAAATACAATACAACACCCTTCTCACTCAATTCTCAGGAATGCACTTTGCCAGTAATTCAACCTCCAGCACAAAATTAATCAGCTGATTGGACTGTAAGATTTGCTTTGAGTTGACCTTTTGTTATATTAGCTCTTTAACGAATTACCGAATCATGTCGAATACATTCATTATATTCGCTATAATTTCTTTCGTATTAGTTGAAATTCGTTATTTTTTTATTTGAACATTCGGATGCATCCAAATGTCCGAAAGATGCAAATTTCGTCCGAATTTCGATTAGTTACGAAACTAATTGCACATGTCTAATATCCACATATACCTTATTTGCTTAAGGAGCATAGTGTTATATCTTAGAGATGCAGACAGACTGCTAACAGTTCATTAGATTTAAATAGGGTTGCCACCTTTTCTATGAAAAAATATCAGCCACAATAGACATAACTGGCATTTCCTGTCACATCTTAGAATTAACTGCTGTGTTCTACGCAGGGATATGCAATTAGCGGACCTCCAGCTGTTGCAGAACTACAAGTCCCATGAGGCATAGCAAGACTCTGACAGCCACAAGCATGACACCCAGAGGCAGGGGCATGATGGGACTTGTAGTTTTGCAACAGCTGGAGGTCCGCTAATTGCATATCCCTGTGCTAAATGTCCCCAGAAGGTCCTTAGCTTGTAAGTAGGACAGCTTCTCAAGAACATACTCTGGTATCTATTACGAAATGTTGGTCCAGACTTGAATGCCATTTTCAATAGGTAAATTAAAGTTTACCTAAAAAAAAAAAAAAAAAAAAATTCTAGTATTGGATAGTGTGCAGCAGGATTAGAATACTGGTCAGGTTTTTATTGCTGGGATATGTAGGACCGAAGGACAAAGGTGCTGGAATACCCAAAACTCACACAGGGCTCCAAAATCTTTTGACAAGCATTCACTGGGTGAGTCACAGAATCCTGAAGCAATACACAGAACAGGTGCAATTAGATCCATATGGCTTGCCTTAAAAAGAGATGTAATACTCTCTAGGCCGGGTTCCAACCTTGGGGCCTAAAATGAGTCACACAGCATTCTCAAAGCACCCCATCCCTAGACAATCCCTAGACAAGAGGAGGGAAAAAGAATGCCATCTCCCAGGAGTGATGGCTTCTAAAGACCCCTTTCAGAATATTGCATCACTTTTGTGTCAAATCTAGGTCCAACCCACAGATGACAAGCTCACCCTTAGTTGGCCAGCTGACAAAACAGGCAGGAATCGCTGCATTCCTCCCTGATACATGGCTCTGGAGCCTCAACAGGATGACTGATATCATACAAATCAATATTGGGGGCAAGACAAAACTGACATAAATGAAAGTAAATCAAAATCCAGCAAGGCTGCTAGGGAACGCCTAACTTTGAGTGCATGTGTATCATGAGGGAGAGGTAACTTGGAACGTTGGAGTGATTTTTTACAGAATCATTATGGTTTCTTATTACTTTACATTTCTCTCATAACTAGGTGAAAATAAGCTATTGCCCATTTGTCACTGTGAATATTGAGTGATTGTACTGTGTTACTGACTGAGTAAAAGCCAGACATATCGCTAAGTAACAATTTGAGGTTTTACTGATGAAGTACCTGTATACAAACAGCTGGTAGCTCTTATTGATTGGAGCTTGATGTGTGGCTTTTGTTGGACTTGTGCAAATATTCCATACAACAGAACAATACCAAGCTATAAAAGCAGAACCTCTAATAATTATCAAGTATAGCATTTAACCATTCAGCAAAGGAGGCACTGGAAAGGACAGAGGAGGAGGCACTCACAATCATGAATTTCGATGGGCCTTGAAAAGAATTACTTTGATGGCACTGGTAGAGAGAAAGGATTGTTTTGCTGGAAAGAACATGGGAGTTGTTAGGGTCATAGAGCACAAGGGGCACATTGGGACCTTGCAGCACATGTAGACATCATAGGTATGTGGGTAGGTAAGGTTTATGCCTATAGGACCTTCTTAGGTGATTCCATGAAAGCTGTAACTCATTAGGGTTAATTTGGCTTTCAGTGCATATTTATTTACTGTAGACCAGGATCATCACTAAGAAGGCAATCTATCTACTCACCATGGACTAGGGTTAACACTAAGATTACAGGATTAACATATCCATTACAGACAAGCGTTCTCACTGAGAATCCAGCCTATGCTCTCAACAGTTACAGATGACATGATTAGCAATACAGCCTATTTATTTAGATAAGACTGCTAACCTCACTCAAAACACTGCCTCACAATCATTGTGACAGACAAGTCTTGCTAACCACTGCTGTGGTGGCAATGGGTGTAAAGAAAATTTTCTTTTGACAGAAAAGTGTTGCTAGGGCCAGAGGGGGCAAGGGACACATCTAAGTGTATGCTGAGGATTCATTTAACCTAGATGATTGCTTAGAGGCTGTAGCTTATTAGGTTTGACTTGGCTTTTTGTGCATACCCATTTACCATAGTCCAGGGTCACCACTGAGAAGGCAATCTATCTATTCACTGTGGGCTAAGGGTATTAAAGAGCATGCAATTAATTACAGTACAGTACAGTACAGCAAGAGTCAGAACTAAGAATGCAGCCTATCCATTTAGCAGATGCAGATGACATAATTACCAACACAGCCTATTTACTATTTATACTTACTGCCCAAGAGATCGCTAATCGCTTGATGCAATATATGAGGGCACCTCCACTGTGCATACATTCTCCTCTCCATACACTCTCCTCTGGCTACACTGGCTACTACTGAGGAGGTTACAAAACTTTTCTCAGATGCCCACTTAATCAACTGTCCCCTGGACCCCGTTCCCTCACAACTACTACGGTCACCCTCTTATTCTATCCTATGCTCCCTCACTCACATCTTCAATCTCTCCCTCTCTAGTGGCACCTTTCCCTCCCCTCTAAAACATGCACAAATCACTCTCATATTTAAAAAGCCCTCACTGGACTCAACCAACCTGAACAACTTAAGACCCATCTCATTGCTCCCATTCACCTCTAAACTTCTAGAATGCTTAGTCTACAACCGCCTTAGCTCCTACCTCAGTGAAAATAACCTTCTTGACCCCTTATAGTCTGCCTTTCGCTCACAGCACTCCACAGAAACTGCATTACTAAAACTCACTAACGATTTACTAACTGCTAAAACCAATGGCCACTACTCCATACTCCTACTACTTGACCTCTCTGTGGCTGTTGATACTGTTGACCACCCGCTCCTTCTCAATAAACTCTGTTCCATTGGCTTCCAAGATTCTGCTCTATCCTGGTTCTCCTACCTATCACAGCGCTCCTTTAGTGTTATCTACAATTCTGTTTCCTCCTCTCCATTGCCCCTTTCTGCGGGGGCCCCCCCAAGGCTCTGTTCTTGGACCTCTTCTTATCTCTATCTACACCTCCTCCCTTGGTCACTTGATAACTGCCCACGGCTTCCAATACCATCTATACGCCGATGACATCCAAATCTGTCTACCCCCCACCTCACTCCTTCAGTCTCCTCTCGCATTACTAACTTACTAACTGACATATCAGCATGGATGTCACACCACTTCCTGAATCTCTCTAAAACCGAGCTAGTAATATTCCCCTCTGCCCGTGCCCCCCTCCATGACTTTTCAAAACAAAATCAATAATGCAACCATCAGTCCCTCCCCTCATGACAGGGTGCTAGGTGTAATCCTAGACTATGACCTGTCCTTTCAGCACCAAATCAAATCCTTGTCAAAAGCTTGTAGAGCTCACCTCCATAACATCTCTAAAATACGCCCCTTTTTAACAAATGAAACCACCAAGCTACTCATTCACTCCCTTGTTATCTCTCATCCTCACTATTGCAACTCCCTTCTCATTGGCCTACCTCTCCATATGCTATCCCCTCTTCAGTCTGTCATGAATGCTGCTGCCAGACTTTTCCACCTTACCAACCGCTCAGTGTCTGCCACCCCTCTCCGCCAATCCCTACACTGGCTCCCGATCGCCCAGCGAATTAAATACAAAATACTAACCACAACTTACAAAGCCATTCACAACTCTGCCCCGAGCTACATCACCAAACTTATCTCCAAATATCACCCAAACCGTCCTCTCCGCTCCTCTCAAGACCTCCTACTCCCAAGCTCCCTTGTCTCCTTTTCCTATGCTCGTCTCCAGGATTTCTCCAGAGCCTCTTCCATTCTCTGGAACTTTCTACCTCAACCTGTCTGGCTATCTCCTATTCTAGCTGCCTTCAGGCAATCCCTGAAAATTCACCTCTTCGGGGAAGCCTATCACGTCTCCAACTAATCTTTTACAACTTCTATCAGCTCATTCCCCACAGTTACCTTTTGTACCACCTGCCCCACCATTAGATCGTAAGCTCTGAGCAGGGCCCTCTTAATCCTCTTGTATTTTATTGTATTGTAACTGTATTGTCTCCCTTTTTTTTTGTAAAGCGCTGCGTAAACTGTTGGTGCTATATACAGTATATATCATATACAGTGCCTTGAAAAAGTTTTCAAACCCTTTGGAATTTTCCACATTTTGTCATGATACAATCAAAAATGTAAATGTATTTTATTGGGATTTTATGTGTTAGACCAACACAAAGTTGTGCATAATTGTAAAGTGGAAGGAAAATGATAAATGTTTTTCAAATTTTTTTACAAATAAATATCTGAAAAGTGTGGCACGCATTTGTATTCAGCCCCCCGAGTCAATACTTTGTAGAAGCACCTTTCACTGCAATTACAGCTGCAACTCTTTTTGGGGATGTCTCTATCAGCATTGCACATCTAGAAAGTGACATTTTTTCCCATTCTTCTTTGCAAAATAGCTCAAGCTCTGTTAGACTGGATGGAGACTGTCTGTGAACAGCAATTTTCAAGTCTTGCCACATATTCTCAATTGGATTTATGTCTGGACTTTGACTAGGCCATTCTAACACATGAATATGCCTTTTTCCAGTGGCGGACCTATCAGGGTCGCACCAGTCGCGCTTGCGAATGGGCCCTGGCGCTCTGCCAGTGGGGGGGCGGGGCCCGCCGCTAGAAGGTTCTTCTGCTATTTACCCAGAGGCGATGATGGGAGAGCGGACTGCTCACCCAGCATCTCAGCCCATTGAGTTCCTAGCTGCGCTATGTATTACTGTATCACCGTCATAGTAACTGCACAGTGGGCCGCTCACCCAAAGCCACTGAGTTTGCAGCTGCAAAGCCCTATAGCCATCTGGAGGCAAAAACTGGTTACTCTTGTCAGCTGACCACGTAGAGTGAAGGGGAGGAGCCGGAGGAGGTCTCTGCTGTCTGAGGCGATCCCTTTTTGTGGGATAGTGACCTGGAGACACGTGGAGGGAGCTGGAGCATACACGGAACATGGAGCATAGAGTCCCAAGCTAAAAGTGAGAGAGAAAGTTAGTGCCTTAGATCCCAACCCCCAGCAATGCTGCTACTGATCCCATCACCCCAGCAGTGCCACTTCCCCCACACAGCACTGGCACTGCTCCTATCCCACCACTGTCACACCCATCCCCCACACACAAACACCAACACTGCTACTGATCCCAATCCCCCCAGCATCTACCACCGCTCCCATTCCCCCTCAGCATCTGCCACTGATTTCCCCCCCTCAGCATCTGCCACTGATCCCCCCCTAGCATCTGCCACTGATCCCTCCCCCTAGCATCTGCCACTGATCCCTCCCCTTAGCATCTGCCACTGATCCCACCCCCCCAGCATCTGCCACTGATCCCCCCCAGATTCTGCCACTGATCCTCCCCCCTCAGCATCTGCCACTGATCCCACCCACCCCCAGCATCTGCCACTGATCCCCCCCCATCATCTGCCACTGATCCCACCCCCCCAGCACTGCCACTGATCAAGCCCATTACCATCAGCACTGCAATCGATCCCCTCCGCCCAGCACTGCCACTGCCCCCATCCCCCACACAGCACTGCCACTGTTCTCATCCCAATACCACTGTCACACTGATCCCACCCCCCCACACCAACACTGCTACTGATCCCACCCACCCCCAGCATCTACCACTGATTCCACCCCCCAGCATCTGTCACTGATTCAAACCTCCCCAGCATTCCCACTGATCAAACCCCCTCCCCCCAGCATTGCCACTGATCTTATTGCCCATCACCATTAGCACTGCAATTGATCCCCCCCCCCCAGCACTGCCACAGCTCCCATCCCCCACACAGCACTGCCACCGCTCTCATCTCACCACCACTGTCACACTGATCCCGTTCCCCCCACACCAACACCGCCACTGATCCCATCCCCCCAGCACTGCCACTGATACCCTCTCCCACACAGCATCTGCCACTGATCCCTACTACCCCCAGCATCTGCCCCTGATCCCCCCTCAGCATCTGCCACTGATCCCCCCTACCCCCAGCATCTGCCACTGATCCTCCCTCCCCCCAGCATCTGCCACTGCCCCCCTCCCCCCAGCATCTGCCACTAATCCCATCCCCCCAGCACTCCCACTGATCAAACCCCCTTCCCACAGCATTGCCACTGGTCCCATTGCCCATCACCATCAGCACTGCAATTGATCCCAGCACTGCCACTGCCCCCATCCCCCACACAGCACTGCCACCAGGGGCGTAACTACAGGAGTCACAGTTGCGACCTGGGGCCATGCAGCTCCAATGTACACCTAGATAGGAGGAGCGGAATATAGAGGAACCAATCCCCTCCATTTTCCTCCTACAGGAGGAAAATTGACAGATTGATTCCTCTATCTGCCTCCCCACCCCACTCCTCCTATCCAGCTTCTTTCTGCTCCCCCCCCCCATGCTCTCTCCTGGCTCCCCCCCCTCTTCCCCCGCAGCACTGCCAGGGGATTTGTTCGGATAGAGAGCAGGGAAAGAGATGGTAAATATGTAATTTACCGGCCTCTTCCATCTCTGAATTGACAGAGTCATTGATAGGTACTGGCTCTGTTCATTCATCACTGTGGCGTAGTAAACTATCTTTACTATGCTTCAGTTTGTGAAAGAAATAGAAGATTCTGTGCAGCCAAGGCTGCAGAAATGGAGATTGAGGGCTGTGTCCTCAATCTCCTTTCTCTGTCTCAAAAGGTGGAACATCAGAGTTCTTTTGCAGACATTAACAAGTTTTTTTCTAAAATTGCCCTGTATTTGGCTCCATCCATATGCCCAAAAACTCTTACCAGCTTCCCTGTCCCTGCTGAAGAAAAGCATCCCCACAACATGATGCTGCCACCACCATGTTTCACAATGGGAATGGTGTATTTAAGGTGATGTGCAGTGTTATGCCGCGTACACACGAGTGGACTTTACGGCAGACTTTGCTCGGCGGACTTTTCACCGGACTTTGTCGGCTCCTTGCGCCGGACTTAAAAAGGGACGGACTTGGACACACACGATCACGGCAAAAGTCCGTTGGTTTGGAACGCGGTGACGTACAGCACGTACGACGGGACTATAAAAAGGAAGTTCAAGCCCCACTACGGCACCCTTTGGGCTCCTTCTGCTAATCTCGTGTTTATCTCGTGTTAGTAGAAGTTTGGTTAGAGACGATTCGCGCTTTTCACACTTCAGCTTATTTCGATCGTTTTCTGTGGTTCAGTTTGTGCTTGTGAGGTTTGTATCTGCTTTTCAGTGCGTGTTGGTCAGTTCGTAACCTGCCTTGCAGGCCGTTCTGGTCCGCTCATTCCTGATTTTCAAGTCGTTCTTCATAGGCCTTGCTGTTCTTCAGTGCGTTTGTTATAAGTTCGTTTGTTTGACCAGCCAACCGTTTTGAAGCCATGTTGCGTGGACGTACTCGTTCTCGAGTTCGTGCTGCATGGGGACTTGGTGTTGGGGTTAATACTTTGACCCGAGTCCAGTCCATGAACAGGGCGAGGAGGAGTTCATGGATGAAGAATTGGTTGCGCCAGTATGACCAATTCTCGCACATGCCTTTGCTCCGTGAGCTCCGTGAGAATAATCCTGAGGATTTCAGGAATTATCTCAGGATGACGGACCCCATTTTTGAGCGTCTGCTGGCTATGCTGACCCCCTATATCAGCAGGCAGGATACCTGCATGAGGCAAGCCATCAGAGTGGAGCAGAGGCTAGTTGCCACGTTACGTTACTTGGCAACTGGGAGAAGTCTTGAGGACTTGAAGTTTGACAGGCATCTCCCCCCAGGCTCTGGGGATCATAATCCCGGAGACCTGTTCTGCCATCATTCAGATCCTGCAGAAGGACTATATGAAGGTAAGTTTTCTCCTTTAACATTACATGATATGTATTAAATGTTTGCTAATGTATTATCTAAATATCCTCCTTACCTAATTAGCATGCTTGGAATATGCTGTGAATGTCCCCTTTATCTTCATGCATGCCTGTTTTTGGACATTAATAATTTATTGCCCTACATGCATATTTACCTTCAATAACCTCCCCACCATGCAATCCTGGGCCCATTTATATATCTAGCCTATAGTCCCTTGAACAATGTATATTGTCTGCTCCATTGTCTTGTTTGACCTTCCCCCACCCCTCAAATGTTTAAAACTGTCAGGTGTGTTTCTTAACCCAATTAGAACCCCTCCCCCACCCCTCAAATGTTTAAAACTGTCAGGTGTGTTTTGGACCCTAATTAGAACCCCTCCCCCACCCCTTAAATGTTTAAAACTGTCAGGTGTGTTTCTTAACATAATTAGAATCCCTCCCCCCACATTCAAATTGATCAATGGGCCATCAGAGGGGGTGATTAATCTTATAAGTGGGCCTTATGTTTTTTATAATTTTTTGTTTTTGTGTAATCTGATATCCAAGTTATGTTTAAAAGTCCTTATCTTAATTTTTGTTTTGTTTTTTCAATCCACAGTTTCCTTCCAGTACACAGGACTGGCAGACTGTGGCCTCCCAGTTCGCTGACCGTTGGGACTTTCCCAACTGTGTCGGGGCGATTGACGGGAAGCATGTCTGCATTGTGCCACCATCGCATTCGGGGTCTTATTTCTACAACTATAAGGGGTTCCATAGTGTAGTTTTGATGGCGGTGGTCTCGGCACATTTGGACTTTCTGTTTGTGGATGTGGGGAAGAACAGCTGGATGTCTGACGGAGGAGTCTTTGCACAGACCGAGCTGTGCCAGCGTCTCCAGACTGGTGGCCTGGGATTGCCACCTGATGACCAGAATGTTGATGGACTCCCCTGAGTTTTTATCGCTGATGAAGCGTTTGCTCTCAGTGAGCACTTGATGAAGCCGTTCCCCCAAAGGACACTCACCCCTGAGAGGAGGGTATTTAATTACCGGCTGGCCAGAGCAAGAAGAGTTGTGGAGAATGCCTTTGGGATTCTGGCCAGCCGGTTCCGTTTGTTCCTTTCAGCAATAAATCTGGCGGACTATAAAATTAATTACGTCATACTTGCTTGCTGCATCCTACATAACTTTTTACGTAGACATTCTGCGACATATATTACCTCTGTTGGGCCTGAGGCCGGACTTGTACAAGATGAAACAATGACAGGCCTAGAAATTGGCCGTATTGGCTTGGCCCCCCGAACCGCACGTCAAGTGCGTGAGTGATATGTGAATTATTTTAATGGTCGGGGGGCCATTGCTATTCAACAAGAGCTTTAATTTTTACAAAAAAAAAAAAAAATTTATAAAAAATATCTTGTTTTTATTCTTGTTTGCATTTTGTTTGGTCTGTCTCCTAGTTCACTTGTAGTAGTGGCAAGTGCATTTACCTTTAGTTAATAAGGCCCTTTGTCACTGTAACCACACAAAAATTCCAAAAACATATTATTGAGAAATAATCAGCCACACACATTGTAGTAGTAAAAACATTTTACTGTGTGCACATTGAAAGGTGCATTTTTTCAAATTTTTTTTTTTTGTTTTTTTTCAATACATTTTTTTTTTTTGAAAATATTTTGTAGTTTTTGTCTAAAATTTTTTTTTTGGAATAACGTTATTAAAGGCATATTTCAACAAAAATAGACCTTGTTTCAAATCTTAAAATTCACAACAGTGTTTAGAAAAACATACAAAAAAATAAAAGAACTTACAAAGTTCAACATTTTGAGAATGGTGCTGGTGATGTCACCCTTGTAAATCGTTAATTTTTCAGATGCTCAAAATTGAGCATTACAAAAGGGTCAAGTCAACATGTGCTATCTCCCATCATGGGTGAGCAATGTACGTGTTTTGTGTGTGCAAGCCCTTCGTTCCTCTCACCACTAAATAATTTTGAGAATGAAGGGGTTGCAAACAAAAAACAAGTACATTGATATCCCATGATGGAAGATAGCACATGATGACACACCGTGTGCATCATAAAAATATTTTTCTTACCAAAAAACTTTACAAAAAAATTACAAGAAGAAACAAACTTCACAAGGAAATGAAGAACATGATTGATGTTTTTAGGCAAAACGTTGTTATATTCTGCCCAAAACATCAATCATGTTCTTCATTTCCTATTGCATGGAGTCCAGGCGAAGTTTCATGCTGTGAATTTGGTCACGCATTTTATCAATTTGGCCATTCCACAGCATTATCTGGCCAATCAGTCTTTGGGCTGAATGCTGAATGGCTCTGCCGCTTGGCCTTCCACAACCAGAAGCTCACCTAAAATGTGTGACAAAAAAACAAGGGTTAAAATATGCACGCCAAAATACATTAACTTAAGCTGGGGTGTCAGTCACTCACTTGGTGGGGTTGAAAGCTCGCACACTTCCTCCACCTCTTCTTCCTCCAGGTCGTCGGGTGGGCGTGGTCTTGGGCTTTGGCTATCTTCAGCCTCAGGCTGGTGACTTGGGGGGGTCCTGGGATCCTTGGACTGTTGTCTGAGTCTAGATTTCTCAAGTAAAGCTTCTCCAATGGTAACTGCATGCAATTTTAAATTTACTGTCTCGGTGTCTGATTGGTTTTGTAACCTCTCACAAACATTGTTGCTATTATCAACTGCATTCTGTAACTGGGTAATTTCCTCAACCTTACCCTTTAAAGAACTTTCCATTGTTAAACAGCAAGATAATTAGCCCTGTATAATACAACCTTTTCTTTTACTTTCTGAAATTTTGCTATCAAAAACATTTTTCTCTACAAATTCCTTCATCATCGTCCACGTCTGCTTACATTTTTCTGGAATTTCATAAGGACCGCCATGGCGCTTAATACATTTTAATACCCATCTGTTAACTTTATCAGAACTGACACTAGCTTCACACTGAGTAAGCATTTTGACTATATTACTAATTAAAAAAAAAGGAAATATTTTACTCACCGCATTAGTTACTCTTTCAGCTTCCAGTTCAGGTCTTCTGGTACACAACACAGTCCTTTTTTTTTTGTTGTTATTTCCAGTCTCCAGAGGATAATTCTGGGGTTCCCAACTTGTTTAAATTTGTAGATCAGACTCTCTTATGTCACAACCAGACATTAGAGTCACAGCACAGCTCTTGGTTCTTCATCAGACTTCTGTCCCCCTCACAGGATTGTTGTCACCACCGACTTCTGTTACTAAGTCCAAAAATGCTCTTCTGGTCACTTGAACGGCACCAATGTAGTGATTTAATAATATTGTGGTATAATGTGGTATCGTGGGTATGATAATTAATTAGTAAGTACTCTTCCGCAGAAACCCAATTCTTCCAGAGAGATGCACTTTATTGACTTCCAACACAGAACAAAGTCCAAAGTCCACAGATGACAAAAAAAATCCGACAGAGTAGATATAATTCAGAGACCCATGTTCCTAGGCCTGTGTATTCCCAGCCATACACAGACAAGCCTAACCTAAACTATAGACTGAACACCATGTTATATTCACTAGATATTGAATGGCTGAGCAATTTGATTGGCCGTCTCCATTCAGGTCTTTTATATACTTTAGTCTTTCAGATAGACAACAACTCCCAGCCGTGAACAGCTGCAGTCATAAACCACCCCAATTTGCACTCCCGCATATCAACATCAACAAGTCCCCTTAGATATGTGTAATTAGATTAGATTAACAGATACTACCTGAACACCCTTTGAGATGTTCAAATAGACTTGCATAAGATTAACACATCAAAGGGTCTTAAGCTGTCTCCTTGCTATGTTAAAATTCAGTTGACTTGGACAATTCAACTGAATTTCTGGTCAACATGGCACTCCAATACAATATTATACATAAATTGGCCAACATATTACAACACTATGTACTTCAGATATTGTTGATCACCTGAAATAATGGTGGTGTCAAATAGATAGCCTTTACTATTTGTTGAAAATTATATTTGCAAGTCATGAGCTGAAAATTGTGTGTGATTGCGTAACACAAAATTACAACTATGTGCCTTTTTTGACACAGGATGACCTCAGCCAGGAGGAGGCCTTGACCAGTGGGAGGGAGGAGGAGGCCTTGCCCAGTGGGAGAGAGGAGGAGGCTGTGGCTGGGCCGAGTAGAAGCCGCACGGAGTGTCAGGTGCCTCCCCTCCGCATGCTCACCAAAAGGCCCAGGAGAATGACCCAAACTGAGGAGGAATCCCTAGCCCTCATACGTGAAGCAAGCCAAATCCTAAGTACACCACCCAATGCAGAGGAGGCGTATGGCACCTATATAGCCAGCAGATTGCTGGAGTTGGAAAAGGGCCAACGCCTCCTCTGTGAGGGTTTGATTTTTCAGGCCTATCAGAAGGGCTTGAGAGGGGAGCTTACTGCTACCATGTATTTGGCAGATGAAGCCACTCCTCCTCCTCCTCCTCCTCCTGCCCCAGGTACACCACCAGAGGCCCAGCCTCCGGGGAAGACTGCAGAGAAGCGTGGAGGGAAGGCTGCAGAGAAGCGTGCAGGGAAGGCTCCACGGAGAAGTCGAAAGTGATTGCCTGGTCTGACTGTGCTCCTTGTGCTCCCTATAGTCGCAAGATATCAATTTTCTTGTCCTAAAACTTGATGTGTGTCCTGGGGGACGAAAGGCTTCACAGATTCTAAAAGTGTCTCCAGTGTTGCCTTCCTAATTTTTTTTTCACCAAAATAAATGGATTTTTTGGTTACCTTACATTATTGACTATGTGTTTTGATTCCAAAACGACATTTTGTTTGGGAGTAGGCAGGTACAGGTCAAAAAGACTATGGGGTTGATTTAATAAAAGCAAATAGGCTGTGCACTTTGCAGAGGGCAGTTGCCCTCTGCAAGTGCAATTGCTCCAGAGCTTAGGAAATGAGGTAAGGCTTGACTTTGCAAAGAGTACCCAATCCTGTGCAAGGAAAATTCAAAAAACACCATGTTTGCTTGCACATGATTGGATGATGGAAGTCAGCAGAGCTTCTGCTCATTTACTAAGCTCGGGAGCAACTGCTCTTGCAAAGAGCAAAGTGCACAGTCTTTTTCCCTTTAGTAAATCAACCCCTATGTGTGTTTTTGCCAAAAGGCTAAATCATTTCTAAAACCAAGTGAAAAGTACTAGTGAAAAGTTCACTTTAGAAATTGCACAGCAAGTGCACTCGTTGGAAGTGCATTCGCTGTAAATCTGAGGGGAAGAGCTGAAATGAGGGGAAGCTCTGCTGATTTTATCATACAATCATGTGCAATAAAGAGGTTTTTTTTTTTTGGGGTTCCTTGCATGTGCCCCTCGGATCCACAGCAAAGGCACTTCAAAATGCTCTTTCTGTGCGATTCCAAGTAGAATTTGCACTTGTAGTGAAAAATGAATTTGCCTTTGGAAAATAAACCCCCAATGTCTAACAACAAGGGACACCAACCTCATTAAGGTTCATTAAAACAACACAAAATATTAAGGTTATTGTGGTAACTTGAAAATACAAAAATAAAATAAATAAAAAAAATGTTTGTATAATTTAGCACACATTGTAAAATAGATAAGTGTTGAAATCAATAAAAAAATAAAGATGATTCCAAAATCTAATTTAATACTTTATTTATGGAGATCTGGCTTTTTAAAAATATCATATTAGTCATGGCATGAGGATAAATCATGAAGAAAGTAGTTTGTGAGAACTCTGTGTGAATATAAAGCAGAAAAACAACTTCATTCCTCTCGCATTATAAATTAAAAAAAGCGCTGTATTAAAAGATCACAGAAGAGGAATGTGCTAGCTTCAATACGAAGGCTAGTTTTACCAGACCGAGCGCTTCCGTCTTGTAATTGCTTCAGAGCATGCGTCAGTTTGAGTTCGTCGGACTAGCACACAGACGACCGGTTTGTCCGCTAGAAAGAAGAGTCCGTCGGATAGATTTAAAACATGTTTCAAATCTAAGTCCGTCCAACTTTGGAGCAAACAAAGTCCGCTGGAGCCCACACACGATCGAATTGTCCGACGAAATCCAGTACGCCGGACCAAGTCTGCCGTAAAGTCCGCTCGTGTGTACGCGGCATTAGTTTTTAACCACACATAGCAATTTGCTTTTAGGCCAAAAAGTCCAATGTTGGTCTCATCTGACCAGAGCAGCTTCTTCCACATGTTTGCTGTGTGCCCCACATGGCTTCTCGCAAACTGCAAACAGGACTTCTTATGGCTTTCTTTCAACAATGGCTTTTTTCTTGCCACTCTTTCATAAAGGCCAGATTTGTGGAGTGCACGACTAATAGTTGCCCTGTGGACAGATTCTCCCACCTGAGCTGTGGATCTCTGCAGCTCCTCCAAAGTTACCATGGGACTCTTGGCTGCTTCTCTGATAAATGCTCTCCGTGCCCGGCTTGTCAGTTTAGGTGGACAGCCATGTCTTGGTAGGTTTGCAGTCGTGTCATACTTTTTCCATTTTCGGATGATGGATTAAACAGTGCTCCGTGAGACGTTCAAAGCTTGGGATATTTTTTCTAACCTAACCCTGCTTTAAACTTCTCCACAACTTTATCCCTGACCTATCTGGTGTGTTCCCTGGCCTTCATGATGCTGTTTGTTCCTTAAGGTTCTATAACAAACCTCTGGGGGCTTCACAGAGCATGCCACACTTTTCACATATTTTTTTTGTAAAAAAATGTGAAAATCATTTATCATTTTTCTTCCAATTCACAATTATGTGACACTTTGTGTTGGTCTATCACATAAAATCCCAATAACATACATTTACATTTATGGTTGTAACATGACAAAATGTGGAAAATTTCAAGGGGTATGATTACTTTTTCAAGGCACTGTATATCACTGAAAAGGCAATTGACCATTTCCCTATGCATTAGTATTATCCCTTTGAATGCAGCCTAACCATTCACCACAAACCAAGGACATCACTGAGAATGCAGCCTGTCCAAATATCAGACACAGATGACATCAATAACCACACATGGGATTGTACAACCCAACAAACAACCACCCCAATTCTACACACAACATACTTGGCTAATCAACCATGATAACAAAGAAAGCCTGGAAACTGAAGTGTGGAAAGTTATAGCCGTGGCCCCTTTCTTTGGGTTTAAAACAGAATATAATAACCATTAAAATTATACCACCTTTTACCAAACCACCTGCTCAGTCTTTCAGGACTTGAGCACCAAGTAACTATACCGATCACTAGGTACCACCATAAACACTATCCACCCACACCTCTGGGGCTACATTACTCCTATAAAGTTATAGCTGCAACAAAGGAAATGAGGGAGGGGAGATTACAGCTTAATTGAAGATTTAGAATTTTGTACCAGAGCACAGATGTGGGAACCTATACACAGGAAAACACATAACACATTGGTTGCCTAAATTACATTCAAATTTCAGCTTCTAAGCATTTTTTTTTAACTGCTGCTGGTACATTTTGTACCATGTATTGTTCTAATTGTTTGTCATTGAAGACAATACAGGAAAGAAAAGGAGGGGCTTGGTTGTAGGGGGTGACAAATCCCATGGGGTTACCGCTATGTCCCCAGTAGCCTTTTTATTCACTTAAGGCTGCTGACATCACTCATAACTCTGCCCATCTATTCACTAGACACTGATGACATCGCTGACAACATAGCCTATCCTCATCCTCTCATGATCCATTTAATAAAAACCAGCAACGCCACCTAAAATATAACCTAGAGATCAAGCAATTCAAAACAGAGCAGCCCAGTTAACAAGTTAACATCCCTACAGTAACTAATATAAATAATATAGAGTATGCAAATGTCAAGAACTCCATTACCCACACCCTAGCAAAGGGATTACTATCACAATACAAAACAGAGGCTGATTAACAAAATAAACAGGATCAGGGATAAACATGGATTGTGTGCCTGCATATGTGAGTGTGTGAGTATGTGAGTGTTTGCTCACATGCACAATCCATAAACCTCTCTGGCTTATTGTATATTGACGTTTTATGCATACGGTATGGTTCTTGGTTGTCATACACATTGAACGTCCTTAAATGTGTTATGCCCTGTACACACGGTCGGACATTGATCGGACATTTCGACAACAAAATCCATGGATTTTTTCCGACAGATGTTGGCTCAAACTTGTCTTGCATACACACGGTCACACAAAGTTGTTGGAAAATCCGATCGTTCTGAACGCGGTGACGTAAAACACATACGTCTGGACTATAAATGGGGCAGTAGCCAATAGCTTTTGTTTCTTAATTTATTCTGAGCATGCGTGGCACTTTGCGGATTTGTGTACACACGATCGGAATTTCCGACAACGGATTTTGTTGTCGGAAAATTTTATAGCAAGCTCTCAAACTTTGTGTGTCGGAAATTCCTATGGAAAATGTGTGATGGAGCCTACACACGGTCGGAATTTCCGACAACAAGGTCCTATCAAACATTTTCCATTAGAAAATCCTATCGTGTGTACAGGGCATTACTGTTGAATAGACACGGCAAAAACCTTTTTGTAAAAATAATGTAACTACCTCACAAAGCAATTAAAGTGCATACACTAACCTAAAATGCATATAAAGGAACCCCAAAAGCTTTAAATCAGTGTATATGCAAATATTTATTATTAGAATCTGTATTCTAATCACAAATGTATGGAAAGTCATATACTGAATGGTTACTGAACTTTTAGGCATTTGCACAAAGTTCGTGCACGTGCAGTACAATATCAGTAAACTGAGGCAATTAAAAGAGAAGTATGGGGTTGTGGGAGATTAGCTTGTGGGGATCACCTTTTCTAGAAAAAGATTTCTTTAAAATCTGGTGGATTGCCAGGTTTATTTAGCAGAGGTTTGTAAAATATTGAAAACAAACAAAAATAGTAAAACAAATCCTTGCCGTTCAGGACTAAACTATACAATAGTCTCCTACCTATACGGTGTGGGACTGGTCCCCAACACCCAGGGGCGTTGCTAGGTGGCAAAAAGACCAGGGGCGTTAAGCCCAAAGTCCGATGCTGGCACCGATGGGGGGGGGGGGTCGAGAGTGGTCATGGCACGGGTTTTTTGGCTGAGCGCTGGGGTTGTGTGGCGGGGGTTAAGCCTGCAAGCTTACTTGCTGGTTGCTGCCTGGGGCTTAGCAGTGCCCATCAATTTTGACCACTAATCTCAGCTACCTGACACACTGGCCTACCTAACATACACTGACCTGACATACATACACCTACCTAACATACATACATACATACACCTACCTGACATACATACACCTACCTGACATGACATACACCTACCTAACATACACTGACCTGACATACATACACCTACCTTACATACACTGACCTACCTAACATACATACATACACCTACTTGACATACATACACCTACCTGACATGACATACACCTACCTAACATAAACTGACCTGACATACATACACCTACCTAATATACACTGACCTACCTAACATACATACATACACCTACCTGACATACATACACCTACCTGACATGACATACACCTACCTAACATACACTGACCTGACATGACATACATACACCTACCTAACATACACTGACCTGACATACATACACCTCCCTAACATACACTGACCTACCTAACATACACTGACCTGACATACATACATACACCTACCTAACATACACTGACCTACCTAACATACACTGACCTACCTAACATACATACATACACCTACCTGACATACATACACCTACCTGACATGACATACACCTACCTAACATACACTGACCTGACATATATACACCTACCTAACATACACTGACCTGACATGCCATACATACACCTACCTAACATACACTGACCTGACATACATACACCTACCTAACATACACTGACCTACCTAACATACACTGACCTGACATACATACATACACCTACCTAACATACACTGACCTACCTAACATACACTGACCTACCTAACATACACTGACCTGACATGACATACATACACCTACCTAACATACACTGACCTGACATACATACACCTACCTAACATACACTTACCTAACATACACTGACCTACCTAACATACACTGACCTGACATACATACATACACCTACCTAACATACACTGACCTGACATGACATACATACACCTACCTAACATACACTGACCTGACATACACCTACCTACCTAACATACACTGACCTGACATACATACATACATACATACACCTACCTAACATACACTGACCTGACATACATACACCTACCTAACATACACTGACCTGACATACATACACCTACCTAACATACACTGACCTGACATACATACACCTACCTAACATACACTGACCTGACATGACATACATACACCTTCCTAACATACACTGACCTGACATGACATACATACACCTACCTAACATACACTGACCTGACATGACATACATGCACCTACCTAACATACACTGACCTGACATGACATACATACACCTACCTAACATACACTGACCTGACATACATACACCTACCTAACATACACTGACCTGACATACATACACCTACCTAACATACACTGACCTGACATACATACACCTACCTAACATACACTGACCTGACATACATACACCTACCTAACATACACTGACCTGACATGACATATATACACCTACCTAACATACACCTACCTACCTAACATACACTGACCTGACATACATACATAAATACACCTACCTAACATACACTGACCTGACATACATACACTGACCTAACATACACTGACCTCACCTACCTGACCAGGAGACAGACTTCATGTGTCCAGGTGTCCTGCAGTTCAGTTCAGCCGTAGTGTGCGGTGTGCAGCCCACGCATCATGTGGCACAGCAGACAGCCAGAGAAGAGGAGAGGAGACTTCTTGAATTTGATCGCCTGGACCTTGGAGCTCCGGGCTTTGTCCTGCACGTAGTAAGTTATACAAAGTAGAGCCTGCCTCCCAGTCCCAGCACAGCCAGCAGGCACAAGGCGGTATGGAGAAGACTCTTGTGCCTCCTGCTGCACACTCTGGAGTACGGTGCCCATGATCAGACACACCGAGATCCGGAGCTCTTCACTCTGCCGTCCGCCCCCAGCACAGCTCAGGTCACCAACACACCCCAGCACCGGACTCCTCTTCAGGTTATCCTCATCCCCTCTTCTACTTTCATCGGTGCAGTCACTGGCACATCTCGCCAGATCGCTCCTCCTCTGCCCTGATCTATCTCAGCGCCGAGTGGGGATCTCAGTGATGTGGCGCAGCGGATTGTAATTCCCGCCTTCTGGAGCCTGCAGCGCTTTTGATGGGCGTCACACGTCCCACGGTCCCAGCATTGGACCAGTGGGACGTCCATCATAGCTCCAGAAGGCGGGACCTGTATGTCATTCGGCCACACTCGGCCGCACTCAGCGGATCAGGTCGGTCCCCGCTCGTCAGCGGCCGGCAGCGCTCGGGGCTAACAATTGAACGGTGCCTTCTTGACACTCGGGGCTTTTCGGGGACCAATTCGGGGCTTCAGCCCCACCTAGCCACCCCCTCTCGACGCCCCTGCCAACACCCACAAAACATGTGGTAAAACAAACCTTTTTTTTAGGTCCAAACAGAGCTCTCTGATCATTGTTCAGTTTTCCCCTCTGCTCTGAGCAGAAAGCTGTACCTGTCAGTAACTTTCTCTCTGCCCCTCAAGTGCTCATTGGAGCGCGGGCTGGGGAGAGGAGGGAGCAGCTGGCTCAGTTTACCAGCGGAGCAGCTGAGAGACTGTGCCAGCTGCTGGTCTAAGCGTCTAGGTGGATCCTGTCTTTAAAGTTGGGTTCTTTCCCAAGCCTAGGCCAGCTGAGTGACATCAGCTGACAGTGGGCTTTAGTGGCTGAAAACGGGTCACAGGAGTGCAGAACAAACTGCACTCATGTGACCCATAGGAGAAGTAGGGCCAAATAAGCTTTTATACTTCTCCTTCAAGTTTTTCACATTCTTAGACAACTGTGTGCACTTGATGTGGTTTTTATCCCTGTATACAGGGCTGGACTTACCATTGGGCTTGACTGGGCTCAAGCCCATGGGCCCTGGCCAATAGGGGCCCCGCCTGCTTTGAAAACTGCCGAGAGCGGCCGAAAGCCACCGAGATACACAGGACATCTGGCTCTGTATCTCGGCGGCGCCATTTTTAAACTGAAAGGCTGCAATGACAAGGCAGCAATGACACTGGAGCAAGGCTACACTGACAAGTCTGCAAATGATACTGGGGCAAGGCTACACTGACAAGGCAACACTGACACTGACAAGGCTACACTGACAAGGCTACACTGACACTGACAAGGCTACAATGACACTGACAAGGCTGCAGATGGACACTGACAAGGCTGCAGATGGACACTGATAAGGCTGCATTGATGGGCATTTAAATGTAAGTTTTTTTCCTTAAACTTCCCTCCTAAATGATTTTTTCCTTAAAATTCCCTCCTAAACTTGGGGTGCGTGTTATACGTCGAAAAATACGGTAATTATCATTTTATCCATTTTTATTGCTTTTTTTTAATCGTGGACCCAGGACGAATACCAGTACAGTATCCCCCACTTATGCACTTATATATTGTCTACTTTTGTGAGTAGCCATTTGGCTGTTTTGCCTTGTCCAATTAAACAGAAGTTCTTTAATACTGCACTGAGTCTGGCGCACCTTGTCCTTTTCTATTTCTGTTTTATAGAGCTGTGCATATGTATAGAAGGTAGGGCCCAAAAGTGACTCAAGCCCAGGGGCCCCCACCACCCTAAGTCCTGCCCTGCCTGTATAGGATGTGCACCTAACACCTGTTAGATAGACAAAAAAAATACACAATGGGGGTTATTTACGAAAGGCAAATCCACTTTGCACTACAAGTGCAAACTACAACTGCAAGTACAAAGTGCACTTGGAAGTGCAGTCACTGTAAATCTGAGGGGGACATGTAAGGAAAATGAAAAACAACATTTTAGCTTGCACATGATTGGATGATAAAATCAGCAGAGTTTCCCCTCATTTCAGATCTACCACTACAGAGCGTGCATTCTGTATCAAAACCAGAATTGTAATACAATTTGTGCATGTTTGCTATAGCTTGTACATGAATTTCTGCATATGTTGCAGGCAAATGATAAATTCTATGCGCATAGATATAGTGGTTTTGCTCATCTGTGTAGCATCAATGCATGATCAAACACACATACAGTATAAATCAGTAAAACAGAAAACAGACTCATTGATTAGTGAAGGGGTGTTTCAAAGGGACAAAGAAGCAAGCAATTTGTATATTAAAACAAAACAGAGGGCAGAAAGGGTGTCAGAAGTTATTGTGCCATATGCAATTTCAGCCTGCATTTGAGTCCAAGGAATAAATTTTAAAAGAACTACAGCAGCCAGCTAGGCAGATGGAGGAATGGAACTCACAGTAATTATACATTCCTTTGTCACAGCAGAAAACATGTTTTTTGCAGGCAGTGTGATAGGGAGAATGTATGATTAATGTGCTCTCTGCCTCACTTCCTGTGATTTGCTGGTTGCCCATTATGGTTCTCCACAGCTTAATATATCTAAACAAAAGGAAAGATCAATTTACTTCTTTTTTGTAACTTTATGTACCTCTTCCTTAAGCTTGCTATACATACATCTATAGACAGGCTGATTGTACCCAAATCGATCAACCGATCTACTTGAGTACAACCAGCCTGTCAGATTCTTTAACTGAGATTACTGCGGCAGTACTAAATAACAGTAATCGTGTTCTGCAAGCTGGGAAGGCTCCCCATGAACCCCCACCTCCTGCAAGCAGAACACAATAGCGCTGTGGGAGTGCCTGACGAAGGAGTGCGCATGCCTAAGACTTGCATTGCGCAGACTCGGAAACACGTTGCGACCTCCTCCCCTCCGGTGACATCATCCGCACGGGCTGCGGTCCATGCCACGGTCCAGCTTCATTCCCTCTGCTCTCCACCTGAAGACTTCTGCCTGGCCTCCTCCATCCAGCAGCGGATCCTGGCGAACCACATTGCGGACATCCGGCGCTGACATCCTGGACTCCTATTCTTGATGAGCTTGTCATAATTCACTCCATGTAAGGATCCCCTTATATTTTATTGCACCTAATAAACCTATAAACTGTCTGCACTTGGAGGCATTTTTTCTTCTCTCGCCTGCCTGTCATTTAGAGCTTGCTTTTGCCCCTACGAATTAGCCTGCCCTAGACACCATGTCCTAGGATCCCCCCATTCTTGTTGGGTCACTTATTCCTGTCCTATGAACTTCATACTTATATGAACTTCTTACAAACTTTTTATACAGAGACTGCCCACCTCACAGGGTCTGGTTTCCTGTTGGCGCCTTCTATCCTTGTTATGTTTATATGAAAGAATGCCTAGTGTCAGTGGCCAGTGGCAGGAAGGAATGCTGGTGTCAATGATCAGTGGAAGGAGGAATGCCCTACATCAGCAGTCAGTGGTAAGAAGAAAAGCCTGCCATCGGTGGTCAGTGGGAGGAAAAAAATGCCTGTTATGCCAAAAATAAAAATACAGGGACACCCCCACTGACCATGCCCTCTTTTAACCACTCCCACAAATCATGCCCTCATTTCTAGCCTCGTGCACAAAATCATCCTCTCATTTTTAACTTCCCTCAAACAATTGGTCACAAACTTTTGGAATCTGAGGCAAACATTCAAGGAATAAATGATCAAGAGACACCAAGATATGCATGCATAGTTGGGAGGGATGCTTTCAAGGTAACAAAAAGAAAAATACAGCATGCATAGCACACAGCTGCTGAACGCCTGAAGGAATGGCCAATAAGGTGGGCATTGCTTAATAATGTATGGCTTGTAGTGGGGAGTAAAAAAATCACTGCACTCCACACAAAGCATATCTCTCACCCCTGCACTCCGCACAAAGCAAATCCATCAACCCTGCACTCCACAAAAAGTGCACCCCTCAACCCTGCACTCCGCACAAAGCACACCCCTCAACCTTGAATCTCCACACAAAGCATATCCCTCTCCCCACAAAGCATATCCCTCATCCCTGCTCTCCGCACAAAGCATATCCCTCAATCCTGCACTCAACACAAAGCATATACCTCAACCCTGCCCTCCCCACAAAGCACACCCCTCAATCCTGCACTCCGCACAAAGCGCACCCCTCAACCCTGCACTCCGCACAAAGCGCACCCCTCAACCCTGCACTCTGCACAAAGCGCACCCCTCAACTCTGCACTCCCCACAAAGCGCACCCGTCAACAATGCACTCCGCACAAAGCATATCCCTCACTCCTGCACTCCGCACAAAGCATATCCCTCAACCCTGCCCTCCGCACAAAGTGCACCCCTCAACCCTGCACTCCGCACAAAGCACACCGCTCAACCCTGCACTCTGCACAAAATTCACCCCTTAATCCTGCACTTCGCACAAAGCACACCCCTTAACCCTGCACTCCGCACAAAGCAGATCTCTAAACCCTGCACTCTGCACAAAGCACACTCCTCGACCCTGCACTCTGCACTCAGCAAACCCCTCGACCCTGCACTCTGCACTCAGCAAACCCCTCAAGCCTGCGCTGCGTACAAAGCGCACCTCTCAACCCTTCCCTCTGTACAAAGCTCACCCATCAACCCTGCCCTCTGTACAAACCCCCCCCTAATGCTGCACTCTGTACATAGCAAACCCCTCAATTCTGCACTCTGTACATAGCACACACTTCAAATATGCACGCTTTATGTAGCGCACCCCTCAACCCTGCACTTTGTACGTAGCTCAACCTTGCACTCTGTAATGATGCACAGTAACCTGAAGCAACCAATCAGTGAGCAGTAATAATGTGTAGTAACCTCCAGCAACCAGAGTGCGTTAATGATGTGCAGTAACCTCTAGTAACCAATCAGTGAACAGTAATGATCTGCTGTAATCTCTAGCAAACATTTAGTTAGCAGTAATTATGTGCAGTAGCCTCTAGCAACCAATGAGTGAGTTGTAATGATGTGCAGTAACCTCTAGAAACCAATCAGTGAGCAGTAATACTGTGCAGTAACCTCTAGCAACCAATCAGTGAGCGTTAATGATGTGCAGTAACCTCTAGCAACCATTCAGCAAGCAGAAATGATGTGCTATAACCTCTAGCAACCAGTCATAATGATACACGGTAACCTCCTGAAACCAATCACAATCGTTGCAGTACACTGATTTTGAGTCTAGCTACTATTTATTGTATGGGGGGGGGCAAGAAAATGTTTGCCCAGGGTTCAAACAATATTAAAGATGGCCCTGCCCTCAGTGCTGCTCTATACTTCTGACATTCCTGTGAATCCTGTGTTCTATGTTTTCCAAGATCTTTGGCTCTGTTTCCCTGTACCACGTCAGCTGTAGCCTGCATGGGTGTGCTATCTGAGCATTGCCATCCAGCGTGCAGGCTGAAAACTCAACCATATGTGAGCCCCATTCATGACACTCATTTTTCCTAACGACCTCCAATGTGAACATAATTCTTCTCAATGACCACCAATGTAAGGGGAATTCTTCTCAATGCATACTGTATATATTTATAGAACAGTCTTCCCAATGATCATAAATGTAAAATACATTCTTCTCACTGACATCTGAAATGTGTATTCTTCCCAATGACCATAAATAATGAGGAACAATCTTTCCAATGACCACTAATGTAAGGTACATTATTCCCAAAGGCCACAAATGTAAGCACCATTCTTCCCACTGACCACCAATGTAAGCAGAATTCATCCAAATGACTACAAATGTAAGGAGAATTCTTCCCAATGACCACCAATTTAAGGCATATTCTTCCCAATGACTACCTATGTAAGGACAGTTCTTCCCGGAGAGGGCCAATGTAAGCAGCATTATTCCGAATGATCACAATAAAGAAGACATTTTTCCCAATTATGACTAATGTATGGTATATTCTTCCCACTGGCCACAAATGTAGGCAGAATGCATCCCAATGACTACAAATGTAAGGACTTCTTTCTTTCCAATGACCACCAATTTAAGGAATTTAAGGAACATTCTGACCAATGACTACCAATGTAAGGACAGTTCTCCCCAATGACTACAAATGTATGCAACAGTCTTCCCACTGAGCACCAATGTAAGCAGCATTCTTCCCACTGACATCCAATGCAGAAGCATTCTTCCAATGATCACAAATGTAAGAAACATTCTCCTCGATGATCACCAATGTAAGGAGTGTTCTTTCCAATTACCACCAATGTAAGGAATATTTTTCTCAATTGCAGCAAAAATAAAAACATTTCCCACTGACCACCAAGCTAAGGAGAGATACTCCCAATGACCACAAATGTAAATAACATTCTTCTTAATAACTTCAAACATAAGGAACAAGAGTGCACACAACAAAAAACCCATGGGACTGTTGCAGAGTCACACCTCAGACATCAAAAGTAAAATTTATAAAGAATTTATTAACCGTCGATATTCGTTGTCAGAATGGCATGTACAGGCATATTAACGTACCTGTACGTCGCCTATAAGACACGGCATTGTGGGCGCGAGCCCGCAACGAGCTCCGTGAGTGTGATCGCGGGTCCCGCGGACTCGATGTCCGCGGGGATACCCACGATTATCTTACGGAGAGGAAGAACAGGGAAATGCTGATGTAAAAAAGCATTTCCCCATTCTTCCTAGTAACAGGGCACTGATCACAGCACCCAGTGATTGGGAGCGGGGATCAGTGTCGTGACACACGTAGCCCATCCCCCCTACGGTTAGAACACATCCCTAGGACACACTTAACCCCTGCAGCGCCCCCTCCTGGTTAACCCCTTCACTGCCAGTCACATTTACACAGTAATCAATGCATTTTTATAGCACTAAATAAATGTGAATGATCCCAAAATAGTGCCAAAAGTGTCCGATGTGTCCGCCATAATGTTGCAGTCACGATAAAAATCGCTGATCACCGCCAAAGAATTATTATTAATAAAAATGCCATAAAACTAACCCCTATTTAGGAGACGCTATAACTTTTGCGCAAACCAATCAATAAATGCTTATTGAGATTTTTTTTACCAAAAATATGTAGAAGAATATGTATCGGCCTAAACTGAGGAAAAAAAATGTTTTTTTATATATTTTTTTGGGGATATTTATTATAGCAAACAGTAAAAAATATTGCGTTTTTTTTCAAAATTGTCGCTCTTTTTTTGTTTATAGCACAAAAAATAAAAACCGCAGAGGTGATCAAATACCGCCAAAAGAAACCTCTATTTGTGGGGAAAAAAGGACGTCAATTTTGTTTGTGAGCCACGTCGCACGACCACGCAATTGTTAGTTAAAGCAATGCAGTGCGAATCGCAAAAAGTGCTCTGGTCTTTGGCCAGCCAAATAGTCCGGGGCTGAAGTAGTTAACAAATGTTTAAAAACAACACATAATACAGAAATAAATAAATTAACATCAATACATGGGTGAATTTGCATAAGGATTTATATGAGAAACATTTCCATGATACCTAGATATACTATGAGGATAACTGCCAACAGGCTGGAACAACTGTGCTGTAGGTCTCGACACAATTTGCAAGAAGGTTATCGCTCCTTCAGGAGAAGCGCAGGGAAGTATAGTTGGTAGAAAAAACCTAGTCTACTAACACCTGATAGGTGGTAGACTATAGATTACACAAGGGATTGATGTATTCCAATACAGATAATCATCCATAGACAATAAACTTCAAGGAAAAGGGTATAATAATATTATAAAATGCCACTGGTTCCACCAGTTCAGAGATGAACTGGCCACCGGAGACCTTGGTCTGTCTCCCCTTAGGGTGCGGGGTAAAACCCTTTGTTGGTTTGACACCCATTGTCCAGGCTCCGATCCTTGAGCTCTTCACTGTTTCACATCCCCCCGACCCGTCACAGCTCCCAGGGAAAGACTGGTGGAACCGGTGGCGTTTTATTAAATTTTTTATACCCTTTTCCTTGAAGTTTATTGTCCATGGGTGATTATCTGTATTGGAATACCTCAATCCCTCCTCTACTTTATAGTCTACCACCTATCAGGTGTTAGTAGACTAGGTTTTTTTCCACCAACTATACTATGACTATACTATGGACAATAAACTTCAAGGAAAGGGGGTATTAAAATATAATAAAATGCCACCGGTTCCACCAGTCTTCTCATGGGAGCTGTGACGGAGCGGGGGATGTGAAACAGTGAAGAGCTCAAGGACTGGAGCCTTGACAATCGGTGTCCAACCAACAAAGCGTTTTACCCTGCACCCTAAGGGGAAACAGACTGAGGTGTCCGGTGGCTGGTTCATCTCTGAACTGGTGGAACCGGTGGCATTTTATTATATTTTTATACCCTTTTCCTTGAATGTTACTGTCTATGGGTGATTATCTGTATTGGAATACATCAATTCCTCGTGTACTTTATAGTCTACCACCTATCAGGTGTTAGTAGACTAGGTTTTTTCCATCAACTATACTTCCCTGTGCTTCTCCCGAAGGAGTGAGATCCTTCTCACGAAACGCTTTGAGACCTACAGCACAGTTGTTCCAGCCTCGTATAAATCCTTATGCAAATTCACCCATGTACTGATGTTAATTATTTATTTCTGTATTATGTGTTGTTTTTAAACATTTGGTAATAAATTCTTTATAAATTTTACTTTTAATGTCTGAGGTGTGACTCTGCAAAAGTCCCATGGGCTATTTTTTTTTGTGTGTGCATACTATTGGGCACTGAGCACTACCTCTATCACATCAGAGCTCTCTTTTTTCTTGTCATAAGGAACAAGTGTGTTCTCAATAACCACCAATGTAATAGTCAGTGGATCATTCTTTCCACTGACTATCACACTATTGTCCAATGAGCTGTAGATATGGTAGTTATTATTATTATGGTAATTATTAGGAGGGGTTTCCTGGGACTAGAAAATTGTATCCAATCATTACTGTAATTTTCCTTTTCTACCATTAGCTCATGGCAGCACACCATCACATGTATGCTGCCATGTTGGCACCAGGAACAGAAAATTGGTTCAAATAATTACCAAAATTTTCCTTTTCTGGTGCCAATATGGCTGAATACATGTGGTAGTATGCTGCCATGTGAACACCAGGAAAATGGAAAATTGTATCAATTACTGTAAATTTCCTTTTCTGGTGCCAACATGTCTGAATACACATACAGGGCCGGTGCCAACACTAGGCAAACTAGGCAGCCGACAAGGGCCCACTGCTGCCTAGGGCGCCTGGCCACGGGTGTTCCTACTCTCTTCTCT
The DNA here is from genome assembly GCA_037952925.1 of Lithobates clamitans. Lineage (NCBI taxonomy): Eukaryota > Metazoa > Chordata > Amphibia > Anura > Ranidae > Lithobates > Lithobates clamitans. Next base: position 1,135,456 of record JBBGZY010001695.1, read on the forward strand.
CTGCAGCAAGCAACTAATGCCGCGTTCACACGAGCGGACTTTATGGCAGACTTTGCCCGGCGGTCTTTTCGACGGACTTTACGACGGACTTTCTGAATGAACGGACTTGCCTACGCACAATCAACCAAAGTCCAACGAATTTGTACGTGATGACGTACGACCGGACTTAAATAAGGAAGTTCATAGCCAGTAGCCAATAGCTGCCCTAGCGTGGCTTTTTGTCCGTCGAACTAGCATACAGGCGAGCGGACTTTTCGACCGGACTCAAGTCCGTCGGATAGATTTGAAACATGTTTCAAATCTAAGTCTGTCCAACTTTTGAGAAAACAAAGTCCGCTGGAGCCCACACACGATTGAATTGTCCGACGAAATCCAGTACACCGGACCAAGTCTGCCGTAAAGTCCGCTCGCATGTACGCGGCATAAGTCTCCGCATCAGCAGGCAGCTGGCACTCTGTTCGCCCATAGTGGCATAGGTACAGCAGCGACGGAGGACTGTGTCTGTGTCCGGACTCCTGAATGAATGAAAGCAAACATTCATTGATGGGCGCTGGTGAGGCTGCGCTTGATGGACGCAGGTGAGGCTGCATTTGATGGGTGCTGGTGAGGCTACATATAATGGGCGCTGGTGAGGCTGCATTTAATGGACACTGGTGGGCTGCATTTAATGGGCGCTTCATTAAAAGGTGGGATATACATGGGCAGGGCAAATGGGGTGGAGTCAGGGGTGGAGCCAAGGGGGGGTGGCAAAATTAGGTTTTGCCTAGGGTGTCCAAAATCCTTGCACCAGCCCTGTACACAAAGAATGCTGCCATGTTGTCATCAGGAAAATGGAAAATCGTATCAAGTACTGTAATTTTCCTTTTCTGGTGCCAACATGGCTAAATACATGTGGTAGTATGCTGCCATGTTGGCACCAGGAAAATAATATCAAGTAGTCACCAAAACTGTCCTTTTCTGGTGCCAACATGGCTGAATACATGTGGTAGTATGCTGCCATGTTGGCACCAGGAAAATAATATCAAGTAGTTACCAAAACTGTCCTTTTCTGGTGCCAACATGGCTAAATACATGTGGTAGTATGCTGCCATGTTGGCACCAGGAAAATAATATCAAGTAGTTACCAAAACTGTCCTTTTCTGGTGCCAACATGGCTGAATACATTTGGTAGTATGCTGCCATATTGCCACCAGGAAAACTGAAAATTGTATCAATTACCGTAATTATCTGTTTCTGGTGCCAACATGGCTGACTACATGTGGTAGTATGCTGCCATGTTGGGACCAGGAAAATGAAAAATTGTATCAAATAATTACCAACATTTGTATTTTCTAGTGCCAATATGGCTGCATAGATGTGGTAGTATGGTGACATGTTGGCACCAGGAAATTTGTATTAAATCGTTACCAAAATTGTCCTTTTCTGGTGCCAACATGGCTGAATACATGTGGTAATATGCTGCCACGTTGGCACCAGGAAAATTGTATCAAAGCATTACTGTAATTATCATTTTCTGGTGGGAACATGGCTGAATACACGTGGTAGCATGCCACCATGTTGGCACCAAGAGAACGGAAAATTATATCAAACAGTTACCAAAATCTTTTTTTTTTCTGGTGCCAGCATGGCTGAGTACACTACGCTGCTGTGTTGGCACCAGGAAAGTTATTTCAAGGGTTCCTTGACATAATGCTGGACTTATGAGAGATTCCATATCAAATTGTCAAATGCTGTCTTTAGATTAAAAAAATGGCCCATCTCCCATGTAGGAAAGCTGCTCCTGTTGCTCCCTTTCTATTAAACAGATGGTTTCCAGGTCCCTTTCACCAGAGCAGCCCCTCTTTATATTCCAGAGAACTGTAGATGGGTATTCTGAGAGGAATCCCTTGGTCATGTTTGATGTCAGACTAGTTATGGGAGCCATAAGCCAGCAGGGAAAAGATATAGACAGAGAGTGAAAGGGAGGAATAAAAAGCACTGTGGCTTTATTTCTCAGTCTCCCATCTCCTGACAGCTCTGGTGTGAGGGACTCCAGAGGCATTTCCATTTTGATGGGGAGATGTTTTGAATAATAACGTGAAGCCTCTCAGTGAGTGTGTGTGTGTGTGTGAGTGTGTGTGTGTATGTGTGTGTGCTGATTGAAGAAGAGGAGAGGGGGAGAAGGCGAGCACAGCACACAGCACAAGGCTCAGCTGCACACTGTTTATTTTTTCTCCAGGAGTAGTCAGTTCAAAAGGGATTTTTTCATTGAAGAGGTATTAAAAAAAAAAGTCGCACAATCTCTTCCAAAATGGGTGCAGTGATGGGCACGTTCTCCTCTTTCCAGACCAAGCAGAGAAGACCCTCTAAAGGTAAGATTCTCCCTTTTTCTGTGATTTCCTTTTCTACTGAAGCCATCTAGACTGACAGCAGGCTCAGGTGCCTGGGAACGTTGTGATGGAGAGCAGCTTTTCTCCCCTGTTCTCTCCTTGCTTGCACGGCTTGTTGACATAAGCTATGCTAATGTGTGAATCCTGTATGCCTTCCTTCACATAATGCCACCGCTCGGCACCGTGTGCGATGTCACATAGCTGCCATAAAAATGCCATGTGCAATCAACATGTCTACTTGTGCAAAAATGACGGAGATGTCATGAGGAATTGGCCAGGAAAGTAGGTGAGGTGCTTTAGGTTTATATAAGGGATGAAGACGTCTCTGTACCTACATCACATCCTGTTTCCTAAATCATGCCCCCCCTTCTGCATTCCTATCCAGTATAAGAACAAAATAATCTGCTTTTTTATCCATATCACACAAATGTATCATTACTCAAAAGCAACATCAGTTGCACCTGTTTGCAACCAAGCTCTTCACAATAGGATTTTGTTTGCCTTTGTTTTCATAATTAAGCAACGGTTCTTGTGTATAAAAAAAAACAAACATGTCCTAAAAGAAAAAAAAAAATAAATGATAGAGTTTTTACTTCTCATAAGACTTGTGATAATAAGGAAATGTGAATGAAATGTACATTAGCTTTTTAACTGGCAACATGTATTATAAAACAGCCCTGGCCAAAGTATTGCTGATCCTCGCAGCCTTTTAATTAGTACTGTTTTGGCTATTTATCACACGTACTTAATTATATTTCCACCATGGCGGAAGAAAATGTTGCGCTTAGTTTTACAGTAACTGTAAAAAGCTTTCTCAGGTCAAAGAAGGACTAGTTGATAACATTGTGGACAATTCTCCAGAGGTTACAATACTCAGATGGACTCCTAATGAAAAAACCTAAACTGAAGCTGTAGAAAACAATATTTTATGGAATCTACATTTACCCCCCCCCCCCCATAAAAATGAAGGTACTCTGATGACAGATGAAACTCATGCACAAGTATTCTATTAGTTTGGCAGTAATTTGGGAAAATTTAACTTCTCTGAAAGTATATCAAATGCGAGGAAGTTTGATGATACATTCATCCAATTTAGGATGAGTATATTTGACAGTGTGTATATATATATATATATATATATATATATATATATATATATATATATATATATATATATATATATATAGAGAGAGAGAGAGAGAGAGAGAGAGAGAGTGTATATACAGTTTCAGTGCCACTCTGGGGATTGCAGGTTGTTTAAATCAAGTCAAACGTAGTTATTTATATTCATTTCATTTAAATGTTTTAGACATATAATTACTGCATTTACAGTTCCTTTTTTTTCTTGCGAGATAAAACTATTTCTGACCATGTAACACATACAAGTGCATAGCTCCCAACTATCCCTGATTTTGAGAGACTGTCGCTGATTTGGAACAAAGTCCCTCTGTCCCTCTTTCCTCCTCGTCTATATAGTTGTATATAAAAAGCACTATTTATCTTTTAAAACATTTTTCTGAGGCCGTATTTGTAGATTTCAAAAGCCAGTATAAAGGAATAGTAGTGGTAAAAAAAAGCACTTGTGGGTTTAACTAATCTTTTTTTTGTTTAATTCTTCTTTAAGGGGGTGTGGCAGAGGGTGTGTCCTAGGCCTACACACTTTTGCTAATAGGTGTCCCACGTTCACATCTCAAAAAGATGGGAGGTATGCATGTGACAGCAGGGTGGGTGGGCCATGGATGCACATATGCATCCATGGGGGACCAAGGTTCCTGTGCTGAGAGCACGCTCCCAGTACAGTGACTAAGCCCTCACAGATAGCTCCCAATTTCTGTTTATGATCCCCAGCCGATGGGACAGGCCCCCAATCATGTGATAACTGTGAAGTCACAACGATCAAATGATTGAGAAATGTATCTTGCCTCACAATGTTTTTTTTTCTTACTGTCTGTGTTCCCACTAGAGATTTACCCTCCCTGTCTGTCCCAATGTTTATTTATGCAAGGTTTAAAAGTCCATTAAAATTAGAAAATTCTAAATTTTGAGCTGTCACCAGAAAAAGATTACAGGGGAAATGTAGACACCTGTTTAATGACAACTGTCTCAAAGCGGATTTTTTTACTTATACATTCCCTCTTGCTTCCTGGGTGGTTATAGTATAAGTAGCAATGAGGAATCTCCCAAATGACATGGGTTTACTCTATTGAAAAAAATAAAATAAAAACTTTATATACACTTTAATATCTGCCGCAGTTCAAGATTTAGGTATGAAGCAAATGAGAAGATGGTGTTCGGTGCCAACTACAATATCATATACTATCCTAAACTGATGCTGCACCTAAAATTATTAATAACTAATAAACAAATGGGAAACAATAAAGGGCGCAACAGTTGTACAGTGTCAAATGGACTAAATAATCATTATGTGAATGCACAAACAATAAATTATTGTGAATAAAAGTCCATATTGCTGTGAAACATAAATAAATGGATCTTCTGCATATACTCCTATCACCATGTAGTACTAAAGTGCAAGAATGCTTCAAATAAAGTGCTTCATCCGAAGTGGTATATCAAAGCGCTCACCAAATTACATCTACCACCAAGTGACCACCAGGCTTGTAGTAAACAGTAAACTTCTTTCATCCGATATACCCCTTCATGGGTCTTACAGCATAGGCCAGCTGTTTATGGATCAACCAGATCTCAATCCAAGCGAAAATGGTATATATATAAGACCCATGAAGGGGTACATCGGATGAAAGAAGTTTTCTGTTTACTACAAGCCTGGGTGGTCACTTGGTGGCCGATGTAATTTGGTGAGCGCTTTGATATACCACTTCGGGTGAAGCACTTTATTTGAAGCATTCTTGCACTTTAGTACTACACAGTGATTGGAGTATATATAGTAGATCCATGTATTTACGTTTCCCAGCAATATTTGATATAAATATGGACTTTTATTCACGATAATTTATTGTTTGTGCATTCACATAATGATTATTTAGTATACTTGACACTGTACAACTGTTGCGCCCTTTATTGTTTCACAAGATTTAGGTATGTATAATTGGATTAACTAATATAAGGCCTTGTAGTGATTGTGTTTTTATATACCACTCTGGGTGGTATATAAAAACCCCTCTGGGTGCCTGCTCATAGCGTCAGTAATCTTCCAAAGTGTCCTGGTAACCCTGATGCCCAGAGCACACTAATGTGCAAAACCACTTTCAACCAGAAAGCCTCTATGCCATTAATGGGTCCTTTAAGGTAATGGGGAGCCTCGTTGATCAATGGTAAGGACCTGAATATGCATGGGGTATTTGTCAATATCCTTTTTGAAGTCATTATTTCCATATACCGTATCTAGAAGATAGCCAAGGCTATTGATTGTCACTTTGAGGCTATTGATTGTCACTTGAACTAAAATTCACAATATTTGTTATGGTGGGGCTTTTTTGGTTCCAAATATTAATTCCGCATTTGTCTCCATACAAACATACATTTTTAGTGATAAACTATAAAATCTTTGCAAAATAAAAGAACTTACATGGTATTACATAATATTCTGTAAAAAACAGACCTATGCAATGAGATCTAAACATTCTCCCGAGTTGCCCATTCCCTGTCACCTGCTTAGTACTTTATAGATTTACACATGATAAATGCTACATTAGAGTATAATCACTTTAAGCTTTTAACATAAAACCTTATTCCTATATGGATATAGTTTTACGTAACATAATACAGAGCCGGCGGCTTTGTATTGGCGCATTTTGTGGTTAACTTCTTCAGAAACAGGGATAATTTCATTAAAACAATGTGTATGCCATTGCATCATAGGAGATGGGGACCTATTCTAGGTGGGGTTTACAGAGGAAGAGATGCACCAATAGCTTATTTCAACTTAGTTATATATCTCTGTTATTTAGCCTCTATACTTGCAGTATTCCTTCCAGTGTTTCCAAGTGCCTTTGCTTGCTTATGTCACAGATTGCCTCACATTGATCTGTTTGGCTCTCTCCCTTAAAAGTATCTTCAACATACCACAGCTGTCCCTCAGTGGCCTGATTAGTGGACCGAGAATGGGATTTAATCTAATTAAGTGCATGGTGTGTGTGTGTGGTGCATTTGTTTCAGCCATGGTAATAAGATCAGCATAGCAAAGCATACCTAGTGAATTTGACATACAGGGTAGGTTGTTTTTTCATAGCACCTCTGCGGGACTGCAGTAGATTACATTTATAGCATTATGGTCCTCTAAATAGCTTAACATTACATAACATTAATAGAGTTAACATTACATGTGCAAATAGCAACAATCCTGACAATACATGGGATAGAAATAGGCAAATATACAAAATATTCTTGCAGCAGGTCTAATAGACAGGCAAGAAATGACCAGCAAACGAACATACATTACAATACAAACAAAATAATTGTTAGTGGCTAGAGATGAGCTTTGGGTCAACTATGGGTTAGATTTAAACCAAGCTGTTTGTAGGTCAACAAAATAACAAACCATTGCAATCATTTTCTGCCTTAGTAACTATTACAAATCATGGACTTTAGGAACTCTGAACTGTGGTCATATAGCTTGGAAGGGCAAATCATGGGAGTTTTCCAACGTGCCAGCCTCCTCCTGATACAATTCAGGTTTCCCAAAAGCCTTTATGCCATGGGTATTGAAAAAGAGACAAGTAAATTAGGGAACAATCTGAGAGTTTTAACAGAGACTTAGGCCTCATGCACAATGCAGCTGTCAAACTCCTATCTTACAAGAAATTTGTCTTTCTTTTTTTTTTTCTGCCCCTAAACACTACTCTGTGTTAGCCTATGTGTTCACAAAAACATAAGCATTTACAGGCATTTAGAAGCAGGGGCGTTAAGGGTATAAAAAAACACCAGGTGCGTGCAAACGTGCCTAAACGCCTTAGTGCTTAAAATGATCATTCATTTTAATGGCCAGAATAAATTACTGAAATTGTTCTGTTACTGAAGTCAGGCTTCAAACATTGGGCAGGGCACCTGTCATTTGTAAAATAGCCATGTTCATTATTTACCCAGCTCCGTTCTGCTTAACAGTGCATTTACAGTAACAGTAGGAGTATTGGGAACTTGGATATACAGGAAACTCACATAGATGCCATATCATATAGATGTGAGGAAAGTCATATGCCATAGGGCATTTTGCACATGTATAGCATCAGGGGCTGAGTTCTCCTAGGTAATACAAAAGCCTATCGTCTACGTGCGTGCCCATAGGTATCGCTCTTATGCAGGCTATTATGTAGGGTAGAGGTCTCCAAACTGTGGCCCGGGGGCCAGATGTGGCTCTTTGCTGGCCTCTATCTGGCCCTTTGGGCACTAATACTAACTGAAACCAATGATGGGGCACTACTCTTCGAACTGACACCAATGATGGGACACCCTTTCTCTCACTGACGGCATCAATGGGGCACTACTCCTTCCACAGAAACGAATGATGGGACACCATTCCTCTTACTGATAGTATCAATAAGGCACTATTCCCCCCCATTAAAACCAATGATGGGGCATTTCTTACTTCCACTGACCACAGTCCAGGCCACTAAAAAACCTGAAGGACAGTAAATTGGTCATTTGCTTAGAAAGCCTGGAGCCCCTGATGTAGGTGTGAGTTATCATGGTATCTGCTTGAGGACCAAGATTTTGTATGCATATGCAAACATTTACTTTCGGATTGTCCTCACGTATCACCACTCACATGCAGTTTAGTATTGTAAAAAACTCAGCTTTTCATAGTTGCCATCTAATATCAACCTGTCTACTAGGAAGGAGACAGGAAAGTCTGAAAATTCCCTTCCCTAGAGGAAAAGATTGTGGCCAGGCACTTTCCACATTCCTTGATTTTTTGTCGTGCAGGTTTTCCTATCTTCCCTATTGACTTGGTCCACAAGTGGGGGTGGGGGGGTGGGGGTGGGGGGCGAGGATTATCCTTGCAGCCCTTTATGGCCAAAAGTCCCTCGGTGTCTCGATGCTACACTGACTGTGCAACACTGTTCATAGGATACTCCCAGAGGCGGCTCTAGACTTTGTCAGGCCTTAGGCAAAGCTTAGACATGAGGCCCCACTCACTCCCATAATGGGAAAAATAATTCAAGGGATGAAAATGAACTGTATTAGGAGGGTACAGTATAGGGGAGTGGAAAATACAGGGGGTAGGTAAGTGGGCATAATAAAGATATATTTTCCTCAAGCAGAGCTGCACAGGGAAGCTGCTCTCACAGATCCTACCTATTCTGGTAGGCTGTCACAAAGAGAGAAATAAAGGGGGATGGAAAGAAAGAAAGAAAGAAAGAAAAAAGATGGAAGGAAAAAAAGAAAGAGAAAGAAAGAAAGAAAGAAAGAAAGAAAGAAAGAAAGAAAGAAAGAAAGAAAGAAAGAAAGAAAGAAAGAAAGAAAGAAAAAAAGAAAAAGAGAGAAGGATGGAAGGAAAGAAAGAAAGAGAAGGAAAGAAAGAAAGAAAGAAAGAAAGAAAGAAAGAAAGAAAGAAAGAAAGAAAGAAAGAAAGAAAGAAAGAAAGAGAAGGGGATGGAGGAAGAAGGGAAGGAAGAGCATCCCCTACATCAGTGTACTCACTAGGAGGCAGGAGGGAATGGATGGATCAGATTCCCCTTTTCCTTTTCTGTTTGCTGGGCTTCAGCTTGAATCTTCCCGCCCACACATCCCCTTCTCTGAGGCAGAACAGAGAACACTGCCGAGGAGAGTGGGCGGGGCAGACACAGGAGGAGAGGGTGGGAGGAGGAAGAGCAGAAGCTCTCTCTCCTCTTCTGTCTGGCTGTGCGGGCAGTAGGGGGAGATCTGTCAGAGCAGGCTCTGCTGAGCGGCTCTCCCTGTATGTGATCCGGATCACACGTATCACTCGCAGCCTGTATCTCTCCCTGTAGCAGAGCGAGGGGACTCGGGACTGTGTGATGGAGGATACCTCTGCTGCTGGAAGAGGCGGCTCTCTAATTAGGTAAACTAGCCAGCTGTGCGAGGCCCCTGTGACTGCGAGGCCTGAGGCTACCGCCTATTTCGCCTAATTAGAGAGCCGCCTCTGGATACTCCCAGTCAACAATGAGCGGAGCCAAATCCTTCACCCACATGTAACAAAGCACTGCATATTGAATGATTGGCGATTTAGCAATTTTTGAGGTAGAATTTCTCTGTAGTGATCATATCTATTTACCCTTTTGTGCAGTTAGATGAGTGCATTTTTTTTCCTTGTCAAAAGAAGTTTATTGAGTATACAATATTATAAAGATACATAAAGTAAGTTTCCAAGGATCTATAAAGTAAGCTCATTGTTTTACAGTAGGGTTTATATAGGTAAATATCATGAAATTTCAAATATTAAACATTGGGTTCACGTAAACCTAAATTAAAGATATATATCATTTCCTTAGTTACTTTTGTAGGTATTTAAATGATTTATACCTACTATACATATTGTTTACAAGTAGAGTGTATATAGGTCAAATAAATTCTGATAATGAGCTTTAATCGTAAGGTGGAGAAAAGGAAAGAGAAAGAAGAAAAAGGGTTGAAAGGTAGAGGTATGGTCCACAAGGTTGTCCCGCTCGTCAGTTTATTATTCTTTTTAGTTCTCTTTGAAGCCTTAGAATGGGTGTCTCTGTAAGTCATTTAATCTGTTACCATGGCAACAGGACAGAGTCATTGAAGTTTGACAGGAACTGTTGTTTTATCCAAGGATGCCAAAGTTTTTCAAATTTTGGAATTTGATTTTGATCGATGGCTACCATCTTAGCATGGGACATTGTATTATTCATTCTGTGAATTGTTTCTGCTAGTACCAATGTAGGAGATTTCCATGCCTTGGCCACTGTTTGTTTTGCAGCCGTTATTAGTTGGATCATAAGTTTGAATTGAGAGAGTGTTAACCATTCTGGTTTTAGATTAAGTAAAGTTAAATATGGATCTGGTTGTATTATTTTTTTAAATATTTTAGATGCAATCACGAAGACTTCCTTCCAGAAGGTTTGGATTACTGGGCACGTCCACCATATGTGTAAATATGTGCCTATTTCTGGGCATCCTCGAAAACAAAGAGCTGAGGTATTAGGTGAATATTTTGCCACTCTAGCGGGTACAAGGTACCAGCGAGTTAGGACTTTATAATTTGTCTCCAGTGCTAAGATGTTGGGTGAAGATGACTTAGATGTGAGCCATATGTTAGACCAGTCCGTGTCTTCTAAAGTTCGTCCCAGGTCCTCCTCCCACCTCTGAACGTAAGAGGGTCTATTAAGATTTGCTACTCCATATAATTGATTATAAAGTGATGAAATTGTACCTTTAGCAAATGGATCTTTTGTACAGATTGATTCAAAAATGGATATTTGGGATAATGGTGTATCCCCCTTTAGGAATGGTGTATAGAAATTTTTGATTTGGAGATATCTGAATATCTCAGAGTTTGGTAGATCATATTTTTCTCTAAGCGATGGGAATGAAAGGAATGATTTAGATGCTATGAAGTCATTTAGTGTCTGAATGCCTGATGTTGTCCAAGCTTTAAAAGAATTTGGGTAGATCCATGCCGGATAAAAGGCCGGATTTCTGATAAAAGAAAGGAGAGGATTGTGTGGAGATTGTAACTGATATTTGGTTTTTAGTTTATCCCAGAGAGATAAGAAGTGTTTAGTTATGGGATTATGAATTTTAAAGCGGTCTTTAGGATCAAGCCATAATAAATTTGATATTAATAGAGGGTCATTTTCTGAAGCCTCTATAAATACCCATAATGGGATTTCCTGTTTTGCATGGTATTTGGACAGACTGGCCAAATGTGCTGCTCTGTAGTAGTTAGTAAAATTAGGGTATCCCAGGCCTCCTTTATTTTTGGGAAGATGTAGTGTGTGTATAGGTATACGTGGTTTAGAAGAGCCCCATATAAACGAAGTTGCTCTTTTTTGTACTATTCTCAAAAAATAGGAAGGATTTGGAATAGGGAGGACTCTGAATAGATAAAGCAATTTGGGTAGAATAGTCATTTTGATTGCATTAATCTTCCCTATCCAGGATAAAGGAAGTTGCGACCATTGTTTTATTAGACTTGTGATCTGTCTTAATACAGGAGGATAATTGGTTGAGAATAAGTCAGAATGAGATGCTGTTAAATGAATTCCAAGATATGGGATTGATTTTTCTGCCCATGTGAATGGGAGTGCAGCCCTAGCCGGGATCAATTCCATGTTTGTGAGTGAAATATTAAGCACTAGGCATTTCTTAGGATTAATCATAAGGCCGGATAGGGCTGCAAATCCAGAGCTGGTATTAAGTTAGGACCAGAGACCTGTGGTGATGATGGAAAAAGTAATATATCGTCTGCAAATATACATAATTTGTGTGTAATACCTCCTACTTCAATGCCAGTTATAGTTTGGTTTGTTCTGATGTATTGGGCCATGGGTTCGAGTAAAAGGGCAAATAATAAGGGAGATAATGGGCAACCCTGTCGGGTACCTCTTTCGATATTAAAGGCTTCAGATTTGTATCCAGCATATTTTATATAGGCTTTGGGTTTATTATATAATGCTTTGATCCATGTTAAAAAGTGGGGTCCAAAACAGAAGATGGAGATGCGGCTACAGTCTTGGAGGCGGCTCACCTGGGGTCCTATGACAGTCTGCGTTTTGCTTTGTTTAGGGGTACCAGGTCAGAATTGCCCCTAACGCTAACAATGAAAGCCACTATTAAGGCCTGGGAGACAGCAGTAAAACTGGCGTGCCCTAGCTATGGGGGGGTGTCACCTTCAACCCCTATTTGGATGAACCCGACTTTACCCCAATTTTACAACTTGCCAGATCCTATGATCTGGGCTAGTAGAGGAATCAAGACATTAAAAGACATAACAACCTTTGGTGAATTACTGACCTTCTCCCAAATGCAGTCGAGGCACGATCTCCCCAACTCATACTTGTTTCGTTTTTTACAAGTTAGACACGCTTTTCAGACGCAGTTTGGGGAGAAGAAGGTGGAATCTCTGCCCTCGTCTCTTGAAACGTTGCTAGCGGATGAGAACCTGACCAAACCCCTTTCAAACACATATAAAGAATTATTCAAGGTAACCCCACTGGCAATTACCAGATGCAGGGAAAAGTGGGAGGTGGAGGTCCCAGATATACAGGGTGAGGACTGGGATGATCTATGGACTCAACCATTCAAACATCTGGTGTCTGCAAGGGACAGGTTAATTCAGTTCAAGTTTTTACACAGAAGCTATTACACACCAGCTAGATTAAAAAAGATTTTTCCCACAGCCTCGGCAGAGTGCTGGAGATGCTCTCACTCACCTGCAGATGCTAACCACATCTTCTGGCAATGCCCCCAGATTCAAAGATTTTGGACTGATATCACAACCTGCATAGCTGAATTAATATCAATACCGATCCCATTGACAGTCAGGGTTTGCCTGCTTGGACTGGTAGATGAGGTAGTACCCACACGGGCCATGCGCACAATGCTAAATGTTCTGCTTTTTTATGGTAGAAAGGCTATTTTGTTGGCATGGAAAAGACCAGAGGCACCGAGTATCTCCTCCTGGAAAAGCCAAGTGAACTCCATGCTACCCTACTATAAAGCAACTTATGAGTCCAGGGGGTGTATGAAAAAATTTGATAGGGTATGGCAATCGTGGTTTAATTCCAACAACACGGTGGGGTAGTGGAAGAGAGTACTGAATAGATATGGAAGTACTAGACATAATATGTCCCCTGGCGGAAATACGCAATATGAGGGTTTTGACTAGGGGAACGCCTGTTGAAATTATTACTGGTATACGTATAAAAAATGTAAGCACAAATCCTTGATCTAGATAAGGTGGAAAACTGAAGATCCGTTTTATGTCGAGCTGTGGTTCGGGGGGGGGAGGGGGAGTTGGGGGAGGGGATTGAGATATGTTTTAGCTAGTAGGCCTCTGTTAGATAGGGCTATGGTCATGTTGACCAAGTATGGATAGTGTCCTAATGACACGTCCAAATGTTGTATTTATATGTCTTTTAAAAAAAGAAATAAACAGAATTTTTCAAAAAAAAAAAAAAAGTGGGGTCCAAAACCCCATTTTTGTAATGAATATTGCATATATTGCCAGGATACTGTGTCAAATGCCCTCTTAATATCGAGAGATAGAAAACATAAAGGGATTTTCCGTTTTGTAGCAATATGTGCCAATAACACTGCCCTGCGTATATTATCGCCTGCCTGTCTATTTGGCATGAAGCCTACTTGATCTCTATGTATTAATTTTCCTATAATGCTATTGAGGCGTTTTGCTATTATTTTTGCTAATAATTTAATATCGAGGTTTAACAGAGAGATAGACCGATAATTCACACAGGAAGTATCATCAGAAAGGGGTTTTGGGATCATACAAACAATTGCCATTAGTGTTTCTTGCCGAAAAGTATGTCCATCTAGAAGTTTGTTAAAAGTTTCAGTGAGAATGGGAGAGAGTATTTCTGAGAATGTTTTATAGTATAAGGCCGAGTAGCCATCTGGGCCTGGTCTTTTGTTAAGTTTTAGGTCTTTTATGGCGTTAGCAACTTCATCTATAGTTATAGGCTCATCCAAACTGCTTTTTTGATTCTGAGATAACTCAGGTACGGTTATTTTTGAGAAGAAGGATTCAGCCTCTGTAGGATTAAATTCATTGTTTGTCTTGTATAAAGTTGCGAGATGTGAGTGAAATTTATGGACTATTTTAACTGGATTACAAGTGTAAACATTTTTTGATAATTTCAAACATATTGGTTTGAAAGATTTGTTAGTTGAATTTAATGCCCGAGCCAAATATGTACCTGGTTTGTTTGTATTCATGTAGAAATTGTGTTTGGAGCGTTTGAGGGATTTATCAACTGACTCAGTGAGAAATAGATCGTATTCCAATCTAGATTTTTCCAGATGAGATTTTGTACTCTGAGATGGATTATCTTGAAATGATATGTAGGCTGCATTAAAATTGAGTTCTAGTTTTTTTGCTAGATTTTTGCGTTCCCGTTTAAATAGTGCCATTTGTCTTTGTATTGTACCACGCAAGACAGGCTTATGAGCTTCCCACAGTGTTATTGGGGAGATGTCTGTTGTATTATTAATTGATATGTATTCCTTTAAAGCTTGTTCAATGGCCATCTGATGTAGTGGGTGTTTGAGCATTATGTCCGGTAAGTACCACGTTGGGTCATGCGCTTTTGGTATGGCTGAGGCTATAGTAGTGTATACTGCATTATGGTCAGACCACGGAATCGGAATTATATCTGATGCAATAATTTCTGGTATCATTCCTATTGTTAGAAAAATATGATCTATTCTGGTGAAGGTTTGATGAGGGTGCGAGAAATAAGTGAATTTCTTTTTCATTGGGTTACTTTCTCTCCACGAATCTACCAGATTGTATTTGGAAAGAAGTTGAGAAAAAGGTAATCTAGAGGTTATTTTGGATGATGTAAAAGGTGATTTATCTAGAAATGGGAGGAGGACCTGGTTCGAATCCCCACACATTATCACTGTTCCTATTTTGTGTGTATTAATCACTTGTAATATATGTGAGAGGAATGGTGTAGGTTGTTTGTTAGGAGCGTAGTAGGAAATCACCGTGATTGCTGTATCCATTATATAACCCATGAGTATCAGGTATCTACCTTCTGGGTCTTTAATTTCTGATGATAAGGTGAATGGTGTGGATCGGTGAAATGCAATTAGAGTTCCCCTTTGCTTGGTACAGGCAGAAGCCGTGTAAATTTGTTGATAAAAAGGAGAAATATATTTTGGAGTAGAATCTTTGGTGAAGTGTGTTTCTTGGAGGCATACTATGTGAGCCTTCTTGTTATGAAAAGTACGGAAGGCTTTGGTCCTTTTTTGAGGGACATTTATTCCCTGAACATTCAGGGAAAGTATATTCAGTGGTGCCATGGCAACAGATCAAATAGTTTTGACTTACTTTTTGTTATGCAGAGCTGACTGCGCAGATCAACCTGTGTGGACTGAAGAGATGAATAGATAGAAAAGAAACCAGTGAATTCTGGAGTAGAGAGTAAACAAAAAACATATGAGATTAGATGATACATTGTATAAATTATTTTTTGCAAGTAATCACAAGTTACCAGTGAAAGAGAGTAAATATCTCTCTCAGGGGAATAAGTGCCTTCGTCACACTCCCACATAATATGGTTGGGAGAATGAGGAGGGCTAATGGGGGTACACGGATCTTCCGCTTACAGGAGAGAAGTGCTATGTCAAAAGACATCAAAATGATGTTTCATTAATTGGAGTGCAGAATATAGTTTTTGTTGAAATTATTTATTCCAGGGTGGTTGTATATGGTTAGTCTTGCCCTAGGCTAAATAATTCAGTTAGAAAGGTACTGTTAATAACTTTGGTATTGATGAATATAGTTTGAATTATTTTGGGATTTTAACCCTTTTAGAGTAAACAATTACATATTTTATTCATATGTAACTGTTTAGATATGTTAACTCATAAAATTGAGGTTGTATTGCTTCAGATTAGAATAAACAAAAACATAATTCTAGGAACTAGTTAGGTAATAATATATTTGTTTTAAGAAAAGAAAGAAAAAGCTTCCATTACTTCTGGATTATTGAACATATTTGTCCTAAAAAGTAATAAATCTATTGTTTACCTGATAATATATAACTGAACAAGAATTTCCTTATTTCACTTATATATTCTAAGGCTATATGAATCAGAAGTAATAAGAAATATAACTGGAATGTAACATGATCTCACACAGTGTGTGACTATCAGAATGCAGTTACATTCAGTTATAAATACAGGTTTTTTATAGAGAACCATCTCTTAGTATAATAAATGAAGAGATATCAGGAATTAGGATGTCAGTCCATTGAATCTTCTTGGTCCATGGATGATGTGGCATAACGGCCTCTTTTGTGAGAATGATGATTCCCATTTTGTTCTGAAATTTTCTGAGTGCTGCCTGAAGGTGAAGATGATGTCATTCTTCTGCATGTGGGAGAGTTGCTGCTTGTGGGTTCTGTCAGATTTAATTTTAAAAGGGTTTGTTGTAGTTTATCTGCTGATCTACTTCTGTAAATTGTACCTTGGTAGTTAAATCTGACTGAAAAGGGGAAGCCCCATTGATACATAATGTTGTGGCGTTGCTGTTCCATTAGTTGGGGTTTCATGGATTGTCTTTTAGTAATAGTAAGTTGGGATAGGTCAGCAAAAATTTGATAATTGTGTCCTTGAAAATTAAGTTCCTTTTTTTCTCTTGCAGCAATTAGTATTTGTTCTTTCGTTCTGTAATAATGAAATTTTGTGATTATATCACGTGGGGGTCCATCTTTCTTTTTGGCTGTGAGGGCTCTGTGTACTCTGTCCAGTTCTAAACGTTTAATAGGGATACCTGGCTTTAGTTCTTGTAATAGAGCAGTAATAGTAGATTGCAGGTCTGTCACAGTTTCAGGTATTCCCCTTATGCGCAAGTTTGAACGTCTGGCTCTATTTTCGTAATCTTCGAGCTTAGTTTGAAGTATTAAATTCTCTTCTTTTAATTGTTCCAATTCTGTTATATTTACTTGGGTTGTAATTTCAATTTCATCCATTTTTATTTCTAAGGCTGCGGTGCGGTTTCCCAGCTCTCTTATTTCTTTGGTTAGGCTTTTTGTTATTTGGTCTGAGGTTTGTTTTAAAGTCTTATGAAGCATCTTTTCAAATTGTAATAATATTACTGGGGATGCTGAGGAGGCTTGTGGAGAAGTTTGTGAGAGGATTTGTTCTGTATCTGACTCAAATGGAGAGTCTTGCTGTGACATTTTCTGTCTGTGAGAGCGCCCTGATGCTGTATCTTGTGAGGTGACTGGAGCTGCTTTAGTTGCAGTGAGTGCCTGTGAGCTCTTTGTGAGGTGATTTTTATTTCTGCCACGGTTTTCTCCCAGTACCATATTTCCTGCCCAAACTTTCACAGTTTGTTCCCTGGGGCATAAAGGTTCAAATGGATACCTTTTGAGCCTGCAGGCTCCGCTTTGTCCTTCGCTTCTCTCCTCAGCGGTGCAGAGCTCTAACAATGCATGTCTGCTCCACTAGGCTCCGCCCATCTCCGCGAGTGCATTATTTTTAAGACCGTGTTGCAAGTAGCTATTTGGCTAGATCAGGAGTTGTAGTCTTTGTATAGTTATCATGGAATCCTAATGTACAGTTTCCCAGGACTCAGTAGTCATTATAGTAGATCTGAAGGTCTAAATAAAATTCACCCCAAGCTATGGGGCTTAAGAATTGGTAATTCCTTTCCTATTTTCAAAACCTAGTATAGGAAGCAACTTCTTCATGCTTAGATTAACTCAGAGCCAGACTATTTTATTTTTAGAAATCCATGTGATAGAAAAAATAAAGTAGCCTTTTGGTACTATTCACAGGACCCAAATGAGGTGCTTCAGGTGGATCAGATTCACCATTTTGGTGCATACTGTACATCATTTTAAAAGTAGAGCCTCCCAGCGGAGGTCATTTCACAGGTCTTTGGCCTCAGCATGGGCAGAGAATTAGTGGTTTGCCTCACAGCCCTCCTGGGCTTCCACCTATTCCTATTTTCATATGATAGTTTGACACATCTGGATTACCCTGCTCTTCGGTCAGGACTTAGCCCCATTGAATAGTTCAAGCAGTAGCCCCACCCTAATGGGTATTTCTAGGATACTCTCATGTCTTCTCATAAGCTGTCCTGAGAGGATTTGGGAAAACAGAGTTACTTACCTGGAAACTCAATTTCCATGAATCTTCCAGGACAGCAGGGATTCCCACCCTATATTCTGTGTTCTATTGTGGTGTTATGTTTTCCATTTGATGCCCTCTGTTCTTGCTTAATACTTAGGAGAATAGGTGACTGTGCTCTTTTTAATGATAGTAGATGTTTTAAATATATGAAGCCTCTCTCTCATAAGCTGTCCTGGAGGATTCTACGTAAACCTAAAGTTTTCAAACATAGAGGCACCTGGAGAAGGTGTACTTTTTTTTTTACTTAAAAAGGTAATAAACCCAGAAACAAAAATGTAATATATTACAGCTTACCACCTTAAATATCATGTATTGGTTTTCTTTTTTAGCTTCTTTTTAAACCTTTATTTTCACTTGGTGACCCTACCAGTAACACACTTCCTGTCTTAGGGAGTCTCCACTCTGGATAGACGAGCAATGGAGACACCTTTGGACAACATAATTGCCAATCTGGAGAGTGGGCAGTGTTAGATGCACAAGCAGATTTAGATAGACTTGACCAGGGGCGGACTGACAACTCATGGGGCCCCCAAGCAATAGGAAAACACTGCCTGTGGATTTTGCATTTCATTTGGAAATCAAGGTCCCAGAGTCTGGAGGAATAGTGGAGAGGTACAGAATCCAAGTTGTATGAGGTCCAGTGTGAAGTTTCCACAGTCAGTGATGATTTTGGGAGCCATGTCATCTGCTGGTGTTGGTCCACTGTGTTTTATTAAGTCCAAAGTCAGCGAAGCCCTCTACCAGGAAATTCTAGAGCACTTCATGCTGCCCTCTGCTGATCAGCTTTATGGAGATGGTGATTTCATTTTCCAGCAGGACTCGGCACCTGCCCACACTACCTAGTTTAATGATCATGCTATCACTGTGCTTGACTGGCCAGCAAACTCGCCTGACCTGATCACTATATCAGCCTGATTAAAGAGTCAGTGTCCAGTCATGTCACACAGTCAGGAACTCCTCTCCTTCTCGCCAGCTATATCACCAGCTGCATGTTACATAGTTACATAGTTAGTCAGGTTGAAAAAAGACACAAGTCCATCCAGTTCAACCTTAAAAACAATAAATAAAATAAAAAATAAATAAATACCGTATTTATCGGCGTATAACACGCACTTTTTTCCCCTTAAAACCAGGGGAAAATCGCAGGTGCGTGTTATACGCCGATCCCCTGCGATCCCGACCTGTCACATTTTCAAAATCGCCGACCGCGATTTGAAAATGGCGCCGCCGGCACCGAAATACACAGAGCCGGTCCTCGGCTCTACTCGGCTAGGTTCGGATAGCTCCGCTCGGGACTACGAGTGAAGCCGAAAGTGAACGAGAGCCGCCGGAAAGAGCAGAGGACCGGCTCTGTGTATTTCGCCGGTGTTCTGCCGAGAAAGTTCCGCTCGGCGTATAAGTTCCCCCCTCTACTGCGCCTGCGCAGTAGGTATCGGCGGAAATAGCCGAAGCAGAACAGCTGAAAATCAGCTGTACACGGCGCCTGTAAGAGGGCCCCTCGCGGGCTCGCTTCGCTCGCCACGCTTCGGGCACGGCCTCGCTGCGCTCGCCACTTTTAGATTCCCCCTCTAGGTCCACTTGGATGGTGGGGAAGGAACCTGGACCCAGAGCGCAGGCGCCGTGTACAGCTGATTGAAGCATTTGAGCTTCGGCTATCTCCGGCGGCTGAGAGTAGTATGTACTGCGCAGGCGCTGCGCCTGCGCAGTACAGGGGGGGAACTTATCCGCCGAGGGAACATTCTCGGCAAGACACCGGCGGCACCATTTTCAAATCGCGATCGGTGATTTTGAAGCCCAGAATGGCAGGGATCACTGGGGCAAGGCTGCACTGGGGAAGTCTGCACTGACAAGGCTGCACTGGGGAAGTCTGCACTGACAAGGCTGCACTGGGGAAGTCTGCACTGACAAGGCTGCACTGGGGAAGTCTGCACTGACAAGGCTGCACTGGGGAAGTCTGCACTGACAAGGCTGCACTGACAAGGCTGCACTGGGGAAGGCTGCACTGACATGGCTGCACTGACATGGCTGCACTGACAAGGCTGCACTGACAAGGCTGCACTGACATGGCTGCACTGAGAAGGCTGCAATGATGGGCATTTAAATGTAAGTTTTTTTTCCCTTCAACTTCCCTCCTAAAAGTTTTTTTTTCCTTAAAATTCCCTCCTAAATTGGGGTGCGTGTTATACGCCGGTGCGTGTTATACGCCGATAAATATGGTATATATTTTATACCCACAGTTGATCCAGAGGAAGACAAAAAACCCCAGCAGAGCATGCTCCAATTTGCTACAGCAGGGGAAATAATTCCTTCCTGATCCCCCAAGAGGCAATCGGATTTCCCTGGATCAACTTTACCTATAAATGTTGGTACCCAGTTATATTATGTAAATTTAGGAAAGTATCCAAGCCTTTCTTAAAGCAATCTACTGAGCTGGCCAGAACCACCTCTGTCGGGAGTCTATTCCACATTTTTACAGCTCTTACTTTAAGAAACCTTTCCGTATTTGGAGATGAAATCTCTTCTCCTCTAGACGTAAAGAGTGCCCCTGTGTCCTCTGTGTTGACCGTAAAGAGAATAACTCAACACCAAGTTCACTATATGGACCCCTTATATATTTGAACATGTTGATCATATCCCCCCTTATTCTCCTCTTCTCAAGAGTGAATAAATTCAGTTCCTCTAATCTTTCCTCATAGCTGAGCTGAGACCTCTATGCCTCTTATCAGTTTGGTTTCCCTTCTCTTCACTTTCTCCAGTTCCCCGATATCCTTTTTGAGAACTGGTGCCCAAAACCGAACTGCTTATTCCAGATGAGGTCTTACTAATGATTTGAACAGGGGCAAAATTATATCTCACTCTCTGGAGTCCATACCTCTCTTAATACAAGAAAGGACTTTACTCACTTTGGAAACCGCAGCTTGGCTATTATTGAGTGTCAGGTCACCTGGGACCAGGTGACAGATGCACTCTGTAGGAGTCAGAAGTGCACCGCTGAGGTAGTGGACCCTAGGACTGACTGCTGCGGATTGAACCCTGGAAGGTTCAGGAAGCAGGTCTACAGGATAACTGACATAGATCCCAGTGGAAGCTAGAGCATAGATTCCCCAGGGCACGGAGTCTAAGAGCCAGCGGGTGTTCACCAGAGCCTCTAGTGGTGAGGATGGACTGCGCTGCAGTCTGGCTCCAGGTCGCGGCCCCCAGGGTCTCACAGATCACGCTCACCGTAGACTACAGGAGAAGAGGAAGGAGGCAGCAGGCTGGAACGACAGGGAAGTAAGGGGTAAGCCAAAGGTCAGGGCGACTAGCAGACAAGGATAAACATAACACGCCAAAGGTCAGGGTAACAAGCAGACAGGGAGAGTCAAGAACAGGCCAAAGTCGGTAACAGGAATCAGATGTAGGAAACACAGCAGTAAACAGTACACACGGAGGCTAACACACAATGGTTGATCAGCACTGCTGGTTTGCAGTGCACAGGTTAATATAGGGTTCCCTGATAGGGCCTGGGGTGGGGCCATGCTTAGAGGAGAGGTTATAAAACCAGTCAGGTGAGAGGCAGCTGGTCTTTAGAGATGAACACATGGAGACAGGTAAGCTGACAGAGAAAACTCTACTGCATAACCATGACATTGAGCTTATGATCTACCAAAACCCCCAGATCCTTCTCCACTACGGATTCCCCCAGTTGTACTCCCCCTAGCATGTATAATACATGCATATTCTTAGCCCCCAAGTGCATAACTTTACATTTCTCAACATTAAACCTCATCTGCTACATACCGTAGTCGCCCAATTAGACAGTGCATTGAGGTTGGCTTGTAAATTGGAGACATCCTGTAAGGACGTTATTCCACTGCATAGCTTGGTGTCATCTGCAAAGACAGAAATGTTACTTTTGATCCCAGACCCAATATCATTTATAAAGGTATTAAAAAGTAAGGGTCCCAGCACTGAACCTTGGGGTACATCACTGATAACCTTAGACCATTCAGAGTAAGAATCATTAACCACTACTCTCTGAATTCTGTCTTTTAGCCAGTTTTCTATCCATTTACAAACTGTTATTTCCAAGCCTGTAGACTTTACCTTACACATGAGCTACGTGTGGGGAACTGTGTTGAACACTTTTGCAAAATCCAAGTCAAGCACTTTTCTGCACCAAAAATTTCATTTTCCGAACCGAATTTGGGGCCCCGTATCTCAGGGCCACTTGGAGCTAGGAACCCCAAATTTGGTTTGCAAACCCAGTGGAACTAGTACCACAACATATCCAAAGTTGGAGTTCCTAGCACCAAGTGGCCCCGAGATACGGGGCCCCAAAACCGGTCCGGAAAATGTCATTCTCTGCTGCAGAAAAGTGCTTGACATTTTCTGAACCGATTTTTGGGGCCCTGTATCTCGGGGCCACTTGGTGCTAGAAATCCCAGCTTTAGATATGTTGTGTGTTAGCACACCAAATTTGGGGTTCCTAGCACCAAGTGGCCCCGAGATACGGGGCCCCAAAGTTGGTCAACTGTGTCCATCTGCAGCAATGTCATTTCAGGACCCTTTGGGTTCAGAGACCCCACATTTTGGCTGCAGTTAGGGGGCATCTAGGAACCCTTAACTACCGAGTTTGAAGTTTGGGGGAGCTATGGCTGCAAATGGGCACAGTGAGGCATGCAAATGCGCACAGTGAGGCTGCAAATGCGCACAGTGAGGCTGCAAATGGGCACAGTGAGGCATGCAAATGGGCACAGTGAGGCTGCAAATGGGCATTGTTGACCCTCTTTTCCACTTACAGTAGCTGTGCATTTCTCACCCTCGTCTTATACTCGGGTCAATAAGTTTTTCCCATTTTTTTGTGGTAAATTAGGGCCTCGACTTATACTTGGAACGACTTATACTCGAGTATATACGGTATACCACGTCCACAGCCACCCCTCTGTCCAAGGTTTTACTTACCTCTTCATAAAAAGAAATCAGATTTGTCTGAGAACTTCTGTCTTTCATGAATCCATGCTGTCTGTTGCTTACATTTTTTTTTTCCAACAAGAACTCTGGTCTTTTATTGTGGTCTTTTATTGAACGCTCCAGTATCTTCCCGATTATAGAAGTTAAACTAACAGGTCGTTACATGGTAAAGACTTTGATCCATTTTTAAATATAGGCACCACGTTCGCCCTTCGCCAATCCAGTGGTACTATTCCCGTCATTAATGAGTCCCTAAAAATTAGATACGATGGCTTTGAAATTACAGAGCTTAATTCTTTTAGGATCTGTGGGTGGATGCCATCAGGTCCAGGTGCTTTATCCACCTTTATCCACCTTTATCCACCTTCTAAATATTTCTAGACCATATCACTTTTGAGCCATTGTGGATCATTCGGGGCTGTGTCAATACCACCCCTCTTATGGACATGAGCTCCCCCATGCTCTTTTGTATACACAGAGCTGAAGAAAGTATTTCATAAATAAGCCTTCTCTTTGTCCCCAGTCACCCACTCTAAATGATTTTATAAAGGGCCTACATGCTCAGACCTGACCTTTTTACTATTAATATATTTAAAGAATTTTTGGAGGTTTGTCCTACTATCTTTTGCAATCTGTCCTTTGTTTTGAATTTTTGCATCCTTGATTTCCTTTTTACATATTCTGTTAAATTCCCAGTAACATTTAAACAACACTAGTGTTCCTTCATTTTTATATTTTTTAAAAGCTCTTTTCTTATTGTTTATAGCTTTTTTAACTTTGACCATGAGCCACATAGGTTTTGTTTTTAGCCTTTTAAACCTATTGCCCATGGGAATATACTTTGCAGTGAGGTCCCAAACAGTCTTTTTGAAGAATTCCCATTTCTGTTCTGTGTTTATCGATGCAAATATTCCCTCACAGTCTAAATCCTGGAGAGCAGCCCTCATCCTTGGAAAATTTGCTCTCTTGAAGTTACCGTATATACTCGAGTATAAGTCGTTCCGAGTATAAGTCGAGGCCCTAATTTACCACAATAAAAATGGGAAAAACTTATTGCCCCGAGTATAAGACGAGGGTGAGAAATGCACAGCTACTGTAAGTGGAAAAGAGGGTCAACAATGCCCATTTGCAGCATCACTGTGCCCATTTGCATGCCTCACTGTGCCCATTTGCAGCCATAGGTCCCCTGAACTTCAAACTCGGTAGTTAAGGGTTCCTAGATGCCTTGGTGCTAGGAACCCCAGCTTTGGATATGTTATGGTACCAGTTCCACTGGGTGTGCACACCAAATTTGGGGTTCCTAGCACCAAGTGGCCCTGAGATATGGGCCCCCAAAGTCGGTTCAGAAAATGTCAAGCACTTTTCTGCAGCAGAGAATGACATTTTCCGAACCGATTTTGGGGCCCCGTATCTCAGAGCCACTTAGTGCTAGGAACTCCAACTTTGGATATGTTATGGTACCAGTTCCACTGGGTGTGCACTCCAAATGTGGGGTTGCTAGCACCAAGTGGCCCTGAGATATGGGCCCCCAAAGTCGGTTCAGAAAATGTCAAGCACTTTTCTGCAGCAGAGAATGACATTTTCCGAACCGCTTTTGGGGCCCCGTATCTCAGAGCCACCTAGAGCTAGGAACTCCAACTTTGGATATGTTATGGTACCAGTTCCACTGGGTTTGCACACCAAATTTGGGGTTCCTAGCACCTAGTGACCCTGAGATACGGGGCCCCAAAGTCGGTTCGGAAAATGAAATTTTTTGCTGCAGAAAAGTGCTTGACTCGAGTATAAGTCGAGGGGGGCACTTTCAGCACAAAAAAATGTGCTGAAAAATTCGACTTATACTCGAGTATATACGGTAAGTGTTTTTATCTTTCCCGTATGTATTTCTTGTTTACAGCTAGCATCAAATGAAATCATGTTATCATCACTGCTACCCAGGTGTTCCTTTATCTGGACATTAGTAATAAGCTCTGTATGGTGTGAGATTACCAGGTCCACCAGAGCTTCATTCCTAGTTGGGGCCTCAATAAACTGGACCATAAAAATGTCCTGTAATAGGTTTATACATTTTTGCCCTTTAACTGTCCCAGCAGTGCCATTACTTCAGTCAATTTCTGGGTAGTTAAAATCCCCTATTATTATCACTTTCCCAGCCCTTGCAGCCCTTTCCATCTGTGCAAGGAGCTATGTCTCCACCTCCTCGTTAACATTGGGTGGTCTATAACAAACTCCAATGTTTAACTTTGAACTACACCCATCTATATGCAGTTCCACCCATAATGCTTCAGACTCATCACACTCTCCATCAACCAGGTCCTCTTTCACACTTGCTTTGAGATCACTTCTCACATCGAGAGACAGACCCCGCCACCTTTCCTTTTTACCCTGTCTCTCCGAAAGAGTGCATAGTCAGGAATATTAATAGACAATTAAAATAAAAAGCAATCAGCGCAAAAAAATAACAGATGAATAAACTATGCAAGCTGAACACTACAGGATTCACCAACCCAAGACATGTAGAAATATTGAAATTAAGTGCAGCGCAATGATAGTGGACAAAGAAAAAATATAGATAAAATGAATATATATAATATAAAGTCCTTGATAACACATGAATGATGATAATCCAACTCTTGATGGAAAAAGAACGGATAATTTCTTCACAGACACCCTTGCTAATCAAATCACTAGGAAATTGCGCTTACCGGACGTGATGGACCTCTAAGTTATAGGAGGTCATACGGGCCTGATTCACAAAAACCTTGATACATGGCCAGTGAACTCATGCGAGCTGTAAATTTCGTGAATCGCAACACTCTGTAATTTCCTTTAGAAAACCCTCAGTGGGGTGTATAAGTGAAGTCATCGGTGAGATGCCCAAAAAGTAAAAGAAAAAAGTCCTCTATTTATTATAGACATCCAGGGCACAGTAACAATAAGAGCGCTAGAGCGCAATTAAAAAACGAAGCAGTGATAAGCATATAAACGTGCAGTGAAGACTCAGACTGTTCACCGAGGGTTCACCGAACAGCTGGGAAGGTTGCGGGTGACGTCACAGGTAAACTCCGCCCCTGTACGCGGCGTTACGTCCATATGGACTTCGTCAGCGAGGGTGGAGTTTGTGAGTCACCCTAGCCAGGCTAGGGTGACTCACAAACTCCACCCTCGCTGAACAGTCTGAGTCTTCACTGGACGTTTATATGCTTATCACTGCTTCGTTTTTTAATTGCGCTCTAGCGCTCTTATTGTTACTGTGCCCTGGATGTCTATAATAAATCAGCTTTCATTCTACACTTAGAGGACTTTTTTCTTTTACTTTTTGGGCATCTCACCGATGACTTCACTTATACACCCCACTGAGGATTTTCTAAAGGAAATTACAGAGTGTTGCGATTCACAAAATTTACAGCTCGCATGAGTTCACTGGCGGATGTGGATACTGCTCAAGAGATCCAGGCTGTGTATCAAGGTTTTTGTGAATCAGGCCCGTATGACCTCCTATAACTTAGAGGTCCATCACGTCCGGTAAGCGCAATTTCCTAGTGATTTGTTTAGCAAGGGTGTCTGAAGAAATTATCCGTTCTTTTTCCAGCAAGAGTTGGATTATCATCATTCATGTGTTATCAAGGACTTTAATTTTATATATATTCATTTTATCTATATTTTTTCTTTGTCCACTATCATTGCGCTGCACTTAATTTCAATATTTCTACATGTCTTGGGTTGGTGAATCCTGTAGTGTTCAGCTTGCATAGTTTATTCATCTGTTATTTTTTTGCGCTGATTGCTTTTTATTTTAATTGTCTATTAATATTCCTGGCTATGCACTCTTTCGGAGAGACAGGGTAAAAAGGAAAGGTGGCGGGGTCTGTCTCTATGTGAGAAGTGATCTCAAAGCAAGTGTGAAAGAGGACCTGGTTGATGGAGAGTGTGATGAGTCTGAAGCATTATGGGTGGAACTGCATATAGATGGGTGTAGTTCAAAGTTAATCATTGGAGTTTGTTATAGACCACCCAATGTTAACGAGGAGGTGGAGACATAGCTCCGTGTCTCCACCGTGTATCAAGGTTTTTGTGAATCAGGCCCTTTTGACCTCCTATAACTTAGAGGTCCATCACGTCCGCTAAGCGCAATTTCCTAGTGATTTGATTAGCAAGGGTGTCTGTGAAGAAATTATCCGTTCTTTTTCCATCAAGAGTGGGATTATCATCATTCATGTGTTATCAAGGACTTTAATTTTATATATATTCATTTTATCTATATTTTTTCTTTGTCCACTATCATTGCGCTGCACTTAATTTCAATATTTCTTCAGAAATATTAATAGCCCAGTCATGTGAGGATTGAAGCCAAGTTTCAGCAATACCGATTACATCATAGCTCTCCTCATGCACCAGAGCTTCCAACTCACCTATTTTGCTTGGCAGACTTCTGGCATTAGAAATTTTGTCCCACCACCACTGCGCTGTGAATGGATTAAAATAAAATAAAGTGAACTACTGAAATACTAATACCTAAAAAGCTGCCACTTAAAATAGAAAATGTATAAAAACTGAATTTCCCCTATAATTAAGATGGAAAAGTGGCGCTAACCTTAATACTAATGGGATAAACATTAGAAATAGTTACTAGTGGCGTTTACAGTACCACAATCGCGATAAGAATGATACCAAAATGTGCAGTAATAGGTATAGTGAATGACATTACACCATTCACCTTCCAGTGCTAATTACCACATAACATATAATAACTTAATCCATAAATGATGAGCCCTTGATGAATATAACACCAAAAGCTAACATGAAAAATAATATAGCTTAAAAAAACATTAAATAACAATACACTGAACACCCCGTGATGTTTTAGATGCACTAGTGTCACAATTATGGTATACCAAAAATCTCACAACCCAAAATTATATAAAAATTATATAAAAAAACTGGATAAACAAAATCAATAACCTTGTGCACAAAAATATACAAAAAATATATATATATAAAGTGAGGACTTTAGTCACTGGGACTTAGTCATGGGGTTGAGGCTTATTTTGGCCAAACACGAGAGTGGGAGGCCTTTATTGCTGGTGAGTTTGAAATTCACAAGGGAGTGGAAGCACGTCACTGAGGTGTGGTGGAGACTTGGATTTGCAGCACTATCCAGTGGAGACACTTTTATTTTTGGAACTGTCCTTTTATTTTTCACAGTGGATGTGGACTTTCACTTTTCACTTTATATATATATATATATATATATATATATATAGTATATTTTTGTGCACAAGGTTATTGATTTTGTTTATCCAGTTTTTTTATATAATTTTTATATAGTTTTGGGTTGTGAGATTTTTGGTATACCATAATTGTGACACTAGTGCATCTAAAACATCACGGGGTGTTCAGTGTATTGTTATTTAATGTTTTTTAAGCTATATTATTATTTTTCATGTTAGCTTTTGGTGTTAAATTCATCAAGGGCTCATCATTTATGGATTAAGTTATTATATGTTATGTGGTAATTAGCACTGGGAGGTGAATGGTGTAATGTCATTCACTAGACCTATTACTGCACATTTTGGTATCATTCTTATCACGATTGTGGTACTGTAAATGCCACTAGTAACTATTTCTAACGTTTATCCCATTAGTAGTAAGGTTAGCACCACTTTTCCATCTTAATTATAGAGGAAATTCAGTTTTTCTAGACTTCTGGCATTGGTGTACAAACACTATTACATTTTGCCCTGGTGTTTTTCATATCATTTTTAGTAGTACAAATGGCACTAGAGTTTCCAATGACTGTTTGCAACATGGGAAATTTCTTGTCACCTCCCATAACCCTCCCCCCATCTATCCCCATTCCACCCTCCATTAATGTCTGACCCCTAACTGACCTGTCTGCCCGATGTAATTCTAGTTTACCCTCCCCCCTCAGTCCTAGTTTAAATACTCCTCTAGCCTTCCCATAAACTTCTCCCCCAGCACAGCAGACCCCCTTCCATTCAAGTGCAAACAGTCTTTAGCATATAGGTCGCACCCCAATGAAAAGTCAACCCAGTGCTCTAGAAACCCAAATCCCTCCTCCCTACACCAGGTCTTTAGCCATGCATTCAGCTCTCTAATCACCCCCTGGCTTTCCTGTGTTGCGCATGGCACAGGGAATATTTCAGAGAATATCACCTTGTAGGTCCTTCCCTTCAACTTGCAGCCTAGTTCTTTAAATTGATTCTTAAGGAGCCTCCACCTTCCATGTATACTGTCATTGATTGCCACGTGGACCAAGACAGCTGGGTTATGCCCAGCCCCTCCCAGTAATTTATCCACCCGGTCCACCACATGCTGAACTTTAGCACCAGGGAGGCAGCAAACCATTCAGTTGAGGCGATCCTGGCGACAAATTATTCTATCAGTCCTTCTGATTATAGAATCCCCTATAACCACCAACTGTCTAGGCCTACCTGCACTCCCCTCACCACCTCTACTAGATGGGCTGCTCTCCTGGCTGTTAGGGGTAGCAGTGACATCTAGGGCTGCCACCTCTGTGTTTGCCACCTCCACATCTTCACCCAACTTGGCAAATTTGTTTTGATGCACAAATACAGGACTGGCCTTCCTTTTCTGCGAGCCCCTTCCACTCCTTCTAACTACATTAACCCATCTTCCTATCTGATAATCCTGACTTGCCCCTCCACCCTCCACGTCAACCCTACTGACCACCTGCTCAGCGAGCAGAGGACCCCTTTCAAGGTTGTCCTTTCTGCCCAGTGTTGCAACTTGCTTCTCCAGATCTCTAATGCGAGCTTCCAGAAGGGCAACCTGTTCACATCTGTCACAGCGGTATCCATCCTGGAGCTGTTGCACCAATTTTGCATACATGTGGCACACTGTGCACTGAGCAAAACCTTCAACCCTGCTAGCACGCATGTATCGAGGAAAGATCACAGCCCGGGCTTTGCCACTTCTGCACAGGTGAGATACTTGTGCCAGCAGATCGGGTGCCGCCGCCTCCTCTGATTCCCTCACCGGTACCGACAGTCCCCCTCTCATCTTTCCTCCTCATCTGCTCCTATCCTGGGCTCTCTTCACTCTCCTGCCAGACCTCCTGACAGACCTCCTACCAGTACTTGTAGTACAAACTACAAGTACCTTTGCATCTGATGGCTTGTAGTTAACAATGAACTACTAGGGTGCTGTTGTGTGCTCCATTGATTCTTTCCATCATTGTGTAACTACAAGTCATGAGCAGACAGCTTACACTGACAGTCTGCAGGAGGAGCTCTGCATTGCACCCACAACCTGCTGATCGCAGATGCAGTGCTTTCCAGGCTCCTGCAAAAAAAAAAGAAAAAATAGTAATTGCAATTTTTTTTTTTTATCTGCAAAGAATTTGCATTTTTTAAAATTGTGATCCTTTAACTTTATTGCTATCACATGGGGGACTATGTGACCAGTTGTCCCCTACAGTGTATGATAGCATAATGTATAGGACAAGTTCTTGTAAAGGGGAAATCCTGCTCTGTTAGACTCCTAATGTCACCCACAGTAAAGCTAATCAAGCACAGAATAAATACCATGTTTATTTCTAGATTTTACAATAGATGTTATGGGTCCTTTTCAAAATGGGGCCTACTACAACATATTTAAGACTGTGAATTTAGGCATAACCATATTCTGAGTGTTTTGGTGTGTGAAAAAAATATCCTTATTTCTAGATTTAAAAATGGTATGAGTCTTGTTAAAAAGAGGACTAGTACTAGTGTTTTCAGCTGGTGCACATAGGTTCTATAAGATCAATATTTTGGGGGATTTTCTATACAGATAAATGACAGTGTATTGTTAATTTTTAGATCTTAAAATGGATGGTAGGGGTCCTTTTTTAAAATAGACCTAGTACAAGACCTAGTATAGACCTAGTACAAGTGAATAAATATTGTGTAAGTACTGTACAGGAGCCATAGGCTATTTACATGCAGCTATTTGGGGTTGAGAATTCTTGGCATTGAAAATATGTGACAAAATCATATGCCATATCCATTTAAATCACTCTTTGAAGTGAAAGGTGAACTCCATGAATTTTAAGTATTGAGCCTGGACCACTGACCATTTTGTACTTTTTTGCTACAAAAAATATCCTCATTTTTTTTTTAAAAAAAGCAAATTTTTTCTCAGTTTAGGCCGATAGGTATTCTTCTACATATTTTTGGTAAAAAAAATCGCAGTAAGCGTATATTTATTGGTTTATGCAAAATTTATAGCGCCTACAAAATAGGGGATAGATTTATAGCATTTTTATTATTCTTTTTTTTTTACTAGTAACGGCGGCGATCTGCGATTTTTATCGGGACTGCCACATTATGGCGGACACATTGGACACTTTTGACACATTTTTGGGACCAATGGCATTTATACACCGATCAGTGCTATAAAAATGCACTGATTACTGTAAAAATGTCACTGGCAGGGAAGGGGTTTACAACTAGGGGGCGATCAAGGGGTTAACTGTGTTCTCTGCTACGTGTTTCTAACTGAAGGGGGAGGGGACTGACTAGAGGAAGTGACGGATGGTGGTTCCTAGCTAGTAGGAACACACGATCTGTCACTCCTCTCAGAACAGGGATTTGTGTGTTTACACACACACTTCCCTGTTCTGCCTTTCGTGCTCGCGATTGCTCGTAGCCGGCAGTCATTGCGACTTTCGGCCACGAGCATCAGCACCCCTGCTGCGCGTCTGCTATCCTGATCCCGCAAGCCGACATATAGCTACGACGGTTCTCAGGATCGTGCCGACCTGCCACCGTAAAATGACTGCGGCTGGTCGGCAAGGGGTTAATAGCTTTCACCAACCTTTTTCTCTCACAGACCGAAGTTGTCTGATCTTCCCTGGAGGGAGCACTGGGTGCAGGCATGTATTGGCCATCTGGACTACCGCAATTTCTTTGTTGTCAACAAAGGGGGAGCAGCTGCCGACACTTGCTGGAGTGAGGATTAGGCTTTCTGCTCACTCCAGCTTGCAGGGGGAGATAGACAGCAGACTTTCCTTTTCTCTCTCCCCTTATCACTTGTCACATGACTGGAGAGAGGAACAAGAAGCTGCCTTCATTCTGGAGAGCTGTGAGTACATGTGGGAGGGGGGACACTCTGATGCAAGGGGGCCTCTGATGCAAGGGGGACTCTGATAGGGACACCCTAAAGCAAGGGGGACTCTGATGGGGGATACTCTGATGCAAAGGGGGACTCTAATAGAGACAAAAAAACAAAAAAAGAAGGATTGCGCACCAACCTAGTGCATTACCACTGGTAAACTTTATTGCAGTATAAAAACAGCAAAAAATGTACTCACAAACGAGCTATCAAAAACGGCTTTAACAAGGGTGCAAGTGCGCTGTTCTGCGGATCGACACACCAGGACCTATTGCCAAGAGGGTCAGACCGGTGCGAATGGCCGATCTGCCGAATTCACACCGGTCTGACCCTCTTGGCAATAGGTCTTGGTGTGTCGATCCGCAGAACAGCGCGCTTGCGCCCTTGTTAAAGCCGTTTTTGATAGCTCGTTTGTGAGTATATTTTTTGCTGTTTTTGTGCTGCAATAAAGTTTACCAGTGGTAATGCACTAGGTCGGTGCGCCCTCCTTCTTTTTTTGTTCCTTTCTAGCTTGAATACAAATTGTTCAAAGGAGGGCTGCAAGACGTCAGGCATTACCTTATTTAGGTGGCCGTACCACATGTTCAGTTCCTGGACACCTGAGTGCAGGAGAGATTTCTACTGTTTTTGGACTCTAATGGGGGACACTCTTATGTGAAGGGGGACTCTGATGGGGGACACTCTTATGTGAAGGGGGACTCTGATGTAAGGCGGGGGGCCGACGGAGACACTCAAAATGAAATTGGGCCAGTCTGTATGAGGTCCAGGGCCAAATTTTTGTCCCAGTCTAGCCCTGACTGGGTGTCTTTCTCAGGTGAGTTAAATTTGCCTGGGGGAGAGGACCAAGATCCGAACTGGTTCGTGGATCAGAGATCCCTGAACGTGTATGAGAGGAGCCTGGGAGATGTATAAACCCTGAACAGGACTTTTCCTGGCTCTCTCTGGGATGATCTGCTACATATCCCCCCCCTTGTTTGGACCCCAGGGTTGGAACACTTGTGTTAAACAGGAGTGAACACGGGACAGTGCATCTACATTCCCCATCTCAACACCTGGCCTCTGTTTTATTGTGAAGGAGTAATCCTGTAGAGCCAAAAACAACCGGTTCACCCGTCTATTAGTCTCCTTCTTTTGGGCCATCCATTTCAGGGGAGCATGGTCAGTTATTAAATCAAACTGCCCTAACAAATAGTATCTTAGTGTGTCCAAGGCCCACTTTATGGCTAAACATTCCTTTTCAATGACTGCATACTTTTTCTCATGGTCATTGAGCCTTCTGCTTAGGTACAGGTTGTTCTTCCCCATTGTGTACCTGTGACAATACTGCCCCGATACCTACATCGGACGCATCCGACTGAACCAAAAAATCTTTGGAGAAATCGCGGGAGTACAGCACTGGCTGTGCACAAAGAGCCTTTTTCAGGACTTGGAAAGATTCCTCTGCTACTGGGGACCATTTCACAATTACGGAGTCTTTGCCTTTCGTAAGGTCTGTCAGTGGGGCAGTTGTAGTTGCAAAATTGGGGACAAACCTTTTATAATACCTCACAATCCCAAGAAAGGCCCTGACCTGCTTCTTGTCTGCAGGAGGTGGCCACTCCTGGATGGCTTCTACTTTATTCAACTGAGGTTTAATGACTCCATGGCCAATAGTGTAGCCCAAATACCTGGCTTCCTCCAAACGACCACCATGGCACATTTTTTTGGATTTGCTGTAAAACTTTCTTTGAAGAGGGAATCAAGGACAGCCTGGACACGGGGCAAGTAAGACTCCCAGTCAGTGCTATGTACCACTATATCGTCCAGATAGGCTGCTGCATACTGCCAGTGAGGTCTTAGGGTCCTGTCCATGGCCCTCTGAAATGTTGCCGGGGTCATTTTGCAACCCAAATTGAACTTTTCTGTACTGAAACAAACCCTTCTGAGTCACAAACACAGGGGTATTTGCGAATATCCTTTGGTCAAGTCCAAAGTAGTCAGATAGCGGACCTTGCCAAGTCGATCTATAGGTTGGTCTACCCTGGGCATTGGTTATGTGTCAAACTTTGTCACTGCATTAAGCTTTCTGAAGTCGTTACAAAACCTCCAAGTGCCATCCGGTTTTAAAACTAACACGATGGGGCTAGTCACCATTGGATTCCTCATTAACATCTAGCTCCAACATCCTTTTAACTTCATCGCTGATGTCCTTTCTTCTAGCTTCAGGAATTCGGTATGGTTTGAGCTTGACACGGACCCCAGGTTCAGTAACAATATCATGCTGAACTGCTGAAGTCGTACCAGGTAACTCTGAACATTTCTCTCTATTCCTTATCAGGAACTCTATCTTTCTGTTTTTGGGAATAGTACAGTGTGTGTGGAATCGTTACCAGAGGGGACTCAGTACCCTTAGGCGTTACCGCGAGGGACCTCACAGTTAATGCCAGTTTATCCTTCCAGGGCTTTAACAGGTTTATGTGGTAAATCTGTTTGGGCTTCCTTTTACTTGGTTGATACACTTTGTAATTGACCTCCCCAACTCTTTCAATTACTTCAAAGGGACCCTGCCACTTACCCAGGAACTTACTTTCAACAGTGGGAACTAACACCAGAACCTTGTCACCAGGTGAGAAAACACTGAGTTGGACCCCCTTTTTGTTTATTCTCTGTTGGGCTACTTGGGCCTACAGTAAGTGTTCTTTTACCATAGGCATGACTGCTGCAATCCTTTCCTGCATTTGAGCGATATGCTCAATGACACTTTTGTGGGGTGTCTGCTACCCCTCCCAGGTTTCCTTGGCTATGTCTCGATGTCCCCGGGGGTGTCTCCCATAAAGCAGCTCAAATGAAGAGTACCCCATAGAGGACTGGGGAACCTCCCTGATGGCAAACATCAAGTATGGAATCCGGAAGTCCCAGTTTTTCCCATCCTTGTCAACAACCTTTTTTAACATACCTATTAAGGTTTTATTGAAGCGTTCCACAAAGCCTACAGTTTGATGGTGGTACACAGAGGTTCGCAACTGCGTCACCTTAAATAACTTGCACAACTCCCTAGTTTTTTGTGACATAAATGGGGTGCCCTGCTCTTCAAGGACCTCCTTAGGGACCCAAACATGACTGAACACCATGAACAGCTCTTTGGCAATGTTCTTAGCAGATGTGGTCTGTAAGGGAACTGCTTCAGGGTAACAGGTAGCATAATCTATGATTACAAGAATATGCTGATGACCCTGGGCAGACTTAGGGAGTGGACCCACAAGGTCCATTGCAATTCTCTCAAAGGGCACTTTAAAAACGGATAAGGGCACCAAAGGACTCTGGAAGTGGGGTAGTGGGGCTGACATTTGACACACAGGACAGGATTGACAATAATTCTCAATATCTTTCTGTATCCCTGTAAAACCTGCGCAACAGCCTTTCAATGGTTTTCTCAACCCCTAAATGACCTCCTAACAAGTGCCCATCGGCAAGTTCCAACACCACCCATCTGTAAGGCTTAGGGACCACCAACTGTTCAACAATTTCATCATTCTTTTTATAGGCATGATACAGTAAATCCTCATTGCTGCTGAAATACCTCCAAAGACATGTTGGTAGGTTAATTAGATCCTGTCTAAATTGGGCCTAGTATATGAATGTGAATTAGGGACGTTAGTCTGTAAGCTCCTTGAGGGTAGGGACTGATGTGAATGGACAATGTATATCTAAAGCGCTGCGTAAATTGACGGCGCTATATAAGTACCTGAAATAAATAAAAATAAATAAATAAAATAAAGAAAACAAGGCCTGTGCCCTGGTTCGACAGGTACATCATTAATCACTACTACATTTTCCCAGGCCCTGGCAAGGGTAGGGTCTTTTCTCTGCTTGGTACCAAAGTTTTCCTTGTGCACATTCAGGTCAGCAAACTCTATTGTAGCCTTAAGGTCAGCAGACGGCTGTCCACCTTCACTGGCTGTGGGGACTTCTTTTCCAGCTCCTCCAGTTCTCCTGCCATAACTGAGAAAGGAACCCTGAGAGGAGTCTTCTGAACTCACATTGTTGGTGCTGGCCAAGAGTTCTGGCTCTGCCACTGAGTCATTTACTATGACCGAGCTAGGAGGATCCCACAGTTCCCAAAACTTAGGGAAATTTCTACCAATTATGGCCTTGTGCACCAAGTGGGGCACAAGTCCGACCGGATGGGTCACTGTACCTAAGTCAGTTTAAAGTTAACCGTGGCTATAGGATACTTCTGGGTGTCCCCATGTACACAGATCACAGCAACTTTTTCACAGTTTCAACCATCTCCACTTTAACCAAAGTCACTAGACTTCCAGAGACCAGCAAAGCCATAATAGGTTTATTATCAACAATAATTTGCCACATGTGTTTTCCTACACTTGGTGCTGCAGCACATGAAACAGGAGCAAACATAGACTACATTCTAAGAGATACGTCACACTGCATGGGCTCATCTGTCAATAGACAGTTTGTTGCAACATATCCCAGTTCCTGGCAATGGAAACACCTGATGTTGCCCCAGTTTGGTTTGCTGACAGGCAGTGACTTACCTTTTTTGGGGATGCCAAACTTCAGTCCTGGCACCAAAAATCCTCCCTCCTGTCTTCATGCCATGTTTACCACCCACTTCCCCTGGAACAGTCTTACCGGTTGCCTGGGGAGACGTGGCTTTGGGTGGAAAGTCCATGCGGCTGTAGGGTTACTGATCAGACTCTCTGCAGCAAAGTGCCTTTCAATGAGCTCCACTAGGTTCTTTGCCGACTTGGGGTCTCCTTGACTCACCCACTTCTGCAGAGGAATTGGTAGTGACCTCAGGCAAAGCCGGAACACATATCTCTGTCTTCAGCTAGTCAAAGCATTCCCCACACAGTTAGATAGCACTCCCTAGGAGAACATTTAACCCTTTGATTGCTCTTGATGTCAACCCCTTCCTTTCCAGTGTCATTAGTACAGTGATAGTGCATATTTTTTAGCACTGATCACTGTATTAGTGTCACTGGTCCCCAAAAAGTGTCACTCAGTGTCAGATTTGTCCGCTGCAATGTCGCAGTCCTGCTAAAAATCGCTGATTGCCGCCATAACTAGTAAAAAAATAAAATAAAATTTCAATAAATATATCCATAGTTTGTAGATGCTATAAATGTTGCTCAAAGCAATCAATATACGCTTATTGGGATTTTTTTTTACCAAAAATATGTAGCAGCATATATATTGGTCTAAATTGATGAAGAAATTTGATTTGATACATTTTTTTATTGGGTTTGTTTTATAGCATAAAATAAAAAATATAGTTTTTTTCAAAATAGTCTGTCTTTTTTTGTTTCTAGCGCAAAAAATAAAAAGCAGAGGTGATCAAATACCACCAAAAAAAAGCTCTATTTGTGGGAAAAAGGGACATCAATTGTATTTGGGTACAGCATTGCACGATCGTGGAAATTGTCAGTTAAAGTAACGCAGTGCCGTATTCCGAAAAATGGCCTGGTCATGAAGGGGGGTAAACCTTCCGGGGCTGAAGTGGGTAATTTGGAGTTAAGTAAAAAAAAAAAAAAAAAGAATTCTGGCAACGTAGGCACAATGTTCAAATGTTCAGATTTTACAATGACTGTTGGGGGGTCTTATTCAAAATGGAGGGGATCCTGTTCAAGGGGCCAATTACAACTGTTTAATACTGTGTATGTGCACAAGGTTATACGTACATAGCTATTAGGGTTCGTGAAGGTTCTGCACCTGCAAATGGAACCTAAACCATATAATTCACTCTTCAAAGTGAGAAAGGGGATCCTGGACTATTGGGTGTGCAGTCTGTGCGACTGGCTATGACTAGTACAGTACACCATAATTTGAAAATGCAGATTAGAAGAGCTGCTTAGATAATGTAGATTTTTTAAATAAAATGCGGGTGAGGCTCATATTCAAAAAGTGGCCTAGTACAAATGACTTCATACAAGGCATAACAACTTTTGAAGATTCTAGTTTTGTGAATATACAGTACTCTACTCTGTTGATTTCTAGATTTTACAGTGGATAGTGGCAGTCCTGCTCAAAGTAGAGACTAGTACAGATGATTAAATACTGGGCAGGTAGGCACAAACATATTTTAGGAGGATTTTTTTCTGCAAATGTTACACTGTAATGTTGATTTCTTCATGAGGAAATACGTGGTTGAGAAACTCTTCAAAATAGGGCCTAGTATAAATGATTCAATAGTGTGCACATAGGCACTTTACTGGTTTGATGGCTTTTTTCAGTGTTTAAATTAATAGCTTATTGGTATGCATCCTGTTAAAAATGCAGCGTTGTGACTGTGCTTAAATACTGTGCATAGAATCACCACAATACTTACTGTTGATTTGTTTGGATTAAAATTGTCAGGTGCCTATTCTGATAAAAATGCGATCTAGTAAAGCTTTCTTATAACCTGTGTATTGCAGCAGTACAATATGTACGGTTTTGCCTTTTTTATGAAACAATACATCTCATTTTCATTTATTGCTTAAAACCTCCCTCTCCCCCTTCTTAAACCAGGTCCTATTAAAGCTGCTTATATTGTCTGAATTGAGTCTGTAGAATGTCTTATCTCTTTTTTCTGTGAAATACATACACTTAAACACATTTTTTTTATGGACACCTGCCTGGTATGTCTCTCCTAAGTTAGAACTAAAAGCAAAACTTTTTTTTATAATTTTGGATAGCATAAGGAATAGTTACAAGCCCTGTCAGTTTTTTGCCATCTGTGTCTCATTGTGGAAATTTCCCTTCATTTTCTATCCTGTAGCCAAAACAGGAAGCGAGAGGAAATCCCTGCAAAGTGAGGGAATCCCTGGTTGTCGCCAGAAAAAGCGTTTCCATTGAAAGATTTCCCCTCTACTCCTCTTGTTCTTGGGATTTTATTTCACTTTCATTAATAATGTTCACCAGAACAAATAGGGAAGGCAGATCTTTCTAACAGAGGCACAGACACCAATAAAAACCTGGCAGGTGTTCTAATCCCTCTATATGAAATTTAAAATGAATAAAAAAAATTATACTTTAGGCTGGGTTCACACTGCGGCCGTTGCAGACATCGCATGTGATTCGCAGCGCACTGCTGTTCACATCACATGCGATGTCTGTGCTGTGCGATATCAGCCATACAGATAGTATGGCTGATATCGCACCGCATTCGGTCCAAACTCGCACAGGACCCTTTTTTTTGTTCGGACCAAAATCGGATCGCATGGGTGTTCACACCTATGCGATCCGAAAGTGTCCGGATTGTCAGTTCGCATTGCGATATGCGGGCTGAACTGGGGGTGTCATTAACATTGTATGACACTCCCCAGCAGTTCGCATATGGCAGTGTGAACTGCCGTGCGAGTTGGTGCGGTGCGGGAACCCGCAGTAAATTCGCTGCGTTCCCGCACCGCAGCAGTGTGAACCCAGCCTAAAACTTTGGCCTTCTGCAGCTACCACTTCAGCTGTGATCTCTTCTGTGCCAACCAGCTTTTTCTGTGCAATAGAACTGTAAACTGCATTTCTTATAAACCTGCCTTTTGTCTGCCTGTTAAGCTGCAGACTACTAAAGCAAGTCACATAGTTGGTGTGTGCTGAACATTTTTTTTTTCTTTTTCATTTAAATACTACCCTCTTGTTATATTTTCTTTATTTAAAACCTGCCTGATGTCTCCCTCTTAAACTACGACCTACCAAAGCTGCTTACTAGTGTGCAATATGTTTTGGATTTTTTTTACTGCAATAATAAACTTTAATTTAGATTTCTTAAAGTGGTTGTAAAGCCTCATAAGCAAATTCCCATCTTAATTACTCTTATGTGCTTTAAAGCAGAGTTCCGCCCCTCCACCAAAAAATTAAAAGTCAGCAGCTTCAGTATTTGTAGCTGCTGACTATTAATTTTTTGTGCCTTAAGCCCTGGCTCACACTGGAGCGTTTTGACATGCGATTTGACATGTCAAATCGCATGTCAAACCGGCGGAAATTGCTGTCAATGGCACCGTCCTAATCAGGACGGTGCGACGCCGCATCTGTGACGCTGCACCGATTTCAAAAAGTAGTTTCTGTACTACTTTTTGTGATTTCGGGCTGCGATTTACATAGACATCTGTGCAGAACCCTGCACAGATGTCTCTGAAATCGCGACTAAAATCGGGACTGACATGCGGGAGTGAAATCGTGCGAGTTGAACTGAACTTGCCCGTCTTAATTCTCACAGCTCAGTGTGAATCTGGGATAAAGCAGACTTACGCCCCTCCACCAAAAAATTAAAAGTCAGCAGCTACAAATACTGTAGCTGCTAACTTTTAATATTAGGACACTTACCTGTCCATCGATCCCGCGATGCCGCCCCCCCAGTCCATTTCCGGTTTGGGCCCAAAGTGTCAATATTTTGTGTGGCAAGGATTATTTTCCAGCACTGCCTTAACCCTCTTGGGCATGGAGTTCACCAGAGCTTCACAGGTTTCCACTGGAGTCCTCTTCCACTCCTCCATGACGACATCACAGAGCTGGTGGATGTTAGAGACCTTGCGCTCCTCCACCTTTCATTTGAGGATGCCCAACAGATGCTCAATAGGGTTTAGATCTGGAGACATGCTTGTCCAGTCCATTACCTTTACCCTCAGCTTCTATAGCAAAGCAGTGGTCATCTTGGAGGTGTGTTTGGGGTTGTTATTATGTTGGAATACTGTCCTGTGGCCCAGTCTCCGAAGGGAGGGCTCATGCCAACATGTCACAGTACATGTTGGCATTTATGGTTCCCTCAATGAACTGTAGCTCCTCTTTGCTGGCAGCACTCATGAAGCCCCAGACCATGACACTTCCACCACCATGCTTGACTGTAGGCACTAGACAAGACACACTTGTCTTTGTATCCCTCACCTGGTTGCCACCACACACGTTTGACACCATCTGAACCAAATACGTTTATCTTGGTCTCATCAGACCACAGGACATGGTTCCAGTAATCCGTGGCCCTAATCTGCTTGTCTTCAGCAAACTGTGGGCTTACTTGTGCATCATCTTTAGAAGAGGATTCCTTCTGGAACAACAGCCATGCAGATCAGTTTGATGCAGTGTGC
The DNA here is from genome assembly GCA_037952925.1 of Lithobates clamitans. NCBI lineage: Eukaryota > Metazoa > Chordata > Amphibia > Anura > Ranidae > Lithobates > Lithobates clamitans. The sequence continues at coordinate 1,176,764 of JBBGZY010001695.1, forward strand.
AGTGTATGGTCTGAGCACTGACAAGCTGACCCCCCCACCCCTTCAACCTTTACAGCAATGCTGGCAGCACTCATACATCTACTTCCAAAAGACAACCTCTGGATATGACGCTGAGCACGTGCACTGAACTTCTTTGGTTGACCACAGTGAGGCCTGTTCTGAGTGGAACCTGTTCTGTTAAACCGCTGTATGGTCTTGGCCACTGTGCTTCAGTTCGGTTTCAGGGTTTTGGCAATCTTCTTATAGCCTAGGCCTTTAGGTAGAGCAACAAATCTTTTTTTCAGATCTTCAGAGAGTTCTTTGCCATGAGGTGACATGTTGAACTTCCAGTGACCAGTATGAGAGAGTGAGAGCGATAGCACCAAATTTAACACACCTGCTCCCCATTCCCATCTGAGACCTTGTCACACTAACGATTCACATGACACCGGGTAGGAAAAATGGCTAATTGGGCCCAGTTTGGACATTTTCACTTAGGGGTGTACTCACTTTTGTTGCCAGCGGTTTAGACATTAATGGCTGTGTGTTGAGTTAGTTTGAGGGGACAGCAAATTTACACTATTATACAAGTTGTACACTCACTACTTTACATTGTAGCAAAGTGTAATTTCTTCAGTGTTGTCACATGAAAAGATATAATAAAATATTTACAAAAATGTGAGGGGTGTACTCACTTTTGTGAGATACTGTATATGCCTATATTTACCTGGGCTGCCTCAGAGGGGAAGTGGGGTGGGGGGGGGGGTGGGGGGGAGTGCTGCCGGATTACACAGAGGGATCTCCTGTTTACTTAGAGCTCACAGTCACACAAAGTTTGCCTCCTGGACCGATTCCTAGAATTGACGTCACATGTCCCGACATTGGACCAGTGTTCTGTCTATCATAGGAGCTGGTCCAGGAGGCTGGATTGTGTGTAACTGCGACTGCTGAGTAAACAGGAGATTGCTCTGTGTAATCCGGGCAAAGTCTTTCACAGGAACACAGCAGAGACTCTCCAGCTATGTTGACCAAGGCGAAGGCACGAAAGGAATGAACAAGGCAGTTTAACCACTTGAGCCCTGGTTGAGCCCCGGTTGCCAGCGAACATTGTGGCTGCCCGCTATGCGCATCGGCTTTGGCACCGCAGCGTGCATGTGCCTCCAAGTAGCTCTTAAAGTGGCCGACGTACACCTACGATGGTTTGCGCAGCCGTGCCAACCTGCCGCAGTATAATGACGGCGGCTGGTCAGTAAGCAGTTAAATAGCCAGAAGGGGCTGGCTGTAGGCAGGACTGACGAGCAGGTAATGATCACCAGATGAGCCACTGTGGAAACCATGAGTTCTGACAATTATTTGACAGCGGAGCAGCCTGAACGCAGAGATGAGAGCTGCTGATAGACCAGCTTTGACAGGGCGCTGATCAGGCTGCATTGATGGGCACTGGTGAGGCTGCAGATGGGCACTGATAAGCCTACATTGATGGGCACTGACTCTTATTTTGCTTCAAAGTTCATTATTTTAAAATTTAAGTTTTTTCCTGAAACTTCCCTCTTAAAATTAAGGTGCGTGTTATACGCTAATGAATATGGTAGTCAGTACGCACCCTAACCTGTTCAGAAGTGTAATGGATGGATGTATATTCAACTATGCATAACATTTTGGTTTGTACTTACCATATGCCCATATATATACACATACAGTATGTACATGTCTTGTGCCTGATGTGAGATTATATCCATACAACTATCACCACTAAATATTACTGTACAAACCATAACTTTATGCATAATTTAATATACATACATTTCTTACACTTCTTAAGTTTGATTTTAAAAAATGTACAAACCATCACTATAATTAACCACTTGCTGCCCGCCATATAGCAGAATGACGGCGGCAAAGTGGTTGCGATATCCTGACCGGATGTCATATGACGTGATCTGGATAACATGCCGCTGCGCGTCCCCGGTGCCTCACATCGCGTTGATCGTTGTTGCGACATGTCAATTTGACACACCGTAACTCCGATCTAGGTAAAGAGCCTCTGACAGACGCGAGTAGAGGAGAGCCGATCGGCTACTCCTCTGACGGGGGGAGGTCTGTGCTGATTGTTTATCAGTGCAGGCCCCCAGCGGATGCCCGCTCAGGACCATCAGGACCACCAGGGATGGCCACCACTGATGACCACTAGGTATGGCATCTCTGGTGGCCATGGGTGGCAATGTGTGCCCACACATGATGCCAATGTGTGCCCACACAATGCAAATCAGTGCCCACCAGCAATACCTGCCAGTGCCTCAATAGCAGCGATGCCCATCACTGCCATCTATCAGTGTAAATCAGTGCCACCTATCAGTGCCCATCCGTGCCCACCTATCAGTGCCCGTGAGTGCTGCCTATCAGTGTCCATCAGTGCCACCCATAAGTACCCATCAGTGCAGCCTTTCAGTGCCCATCAGTGCTGCCTATCAGTGCCGCCTATGAGTGCCTATCAGTGTCGCCTATCAGTGCCCATCATCAGTGCCACCTAACTAGTGCCACCTCATCTGTGCTCATCAGTGCCACCTTATCAGTGCCCGTCAGTGCAGCCTCAGCAGTGCCCACCAGTGAAGGAGAAAATTTACTTATTTACAAAAAATTGTATAACAGAAACAAAGAAATTTTTTTTTTTTTAATTTTCGGTCTTTTTTTATTTGTTTAGCAAAAAATAAAAACCCCAGAGGTGATCAAATACCACCAAAAGAAAGCTCTATTTGTAGTAACAAAATGATGAAAAGTTTGTTTGGGTACAGTGTAGCATGACTGCGCAATTGTCATTTAAACAGCAACACTTTTTACATTTTTTTTTTTATTATTTAATTCTTATTGGTAGAAGGATAGAAACATACAAAGTATGTTACAAAGTACCCATATAAAGAGACAATAGCATAATATGTTAGTGAAGAAATTTTTTCATACAGGGCATGCAGTATATGCACTTAGTCATCTGGAAAAACATGAGAAGAAAAACAAAAGAAAAGAAAGTAAATACAAGGCAACTTTGGTAGCAGGTACATAACAATATCAACTACATTGTTTCTTTGATATCACTTTTTACAACTTTTTATATTACATATATTTTTTATTGTATATATATATTTCACCCTTTGGATTCATATTGAAAATATTTTTGTCATATTTTTACATATTTTATCCAGTGTACTGTACACCTTTTCCTAAAGAAGTGGCCACTAAAAAGCCATGAAATGTGTCAATGGTGTTTTGACCTGTTTTTATAAACAATACTGACCTAATTGAAGAATACAATTTGTAGCACCTTTTTATTAAATGGGCAACACTGCTGATCACACATTTGTTCCTTTATCCTTTTTACACTCCGTGGAGAGTGTAATGTTATGCAGCATACACTTGAGCGGACTTTCCTATCGGACTGGTCCGACGGACCGAGTCCAGCGGACAATCCGATCGTGTGTGGGCTTCATCAGACCTTCAGCGGACTTTTCCAGTCGAAAATCTGACGGACTTTAGATTTGAAACATGCTTCAAATCTTTCCAACGGACTCGAGTCCGGTCCAAAAATCCGCTCGTCTGTATGCTAGTCCGACAGACGAAAACCCATGCTAGGTCAGCTATTGGCTACCTTCTATCAACTTCCTTATTTTTCTGGTAGTACGTCATCACGTACGAATCCGTCGGACTTTGGTGTGATCATGTGTAGGGAAGTCCGTTCGTTCAAAAGTCCATCGGAAGTCCGTCGGAAAGTCCATCGGACCAGTCCGGTCGAAAAGTCCGCCCGTGTGTACGCGGCATTAGATGCACTAGCAGATTTAGATGGACCAAAAAGTAAATCCAAACTCAAGCTATAACTTTTTTATGCAGTTACAGCAGCAGTATTTGTTTTCCTTTTGGGATAAAGGCTTTACATGTTTGAGTTTTAACAAAGAGAAACTAACACAGAATAAGAACATAGTCTGTCCTATTGATGACACAGTAAGCTAAGTTCCTTATTCACATACAGAATACAGTTCAAAACCTCCAAGAAGTGAATATTGTGATGTAGGACATGGAAAAATAATTATAAAATACCAGAGAATTGGTAGTGTCCATCCCACCCAGTCACCCCATATGGGATCATACTGTGACTTATGTCCCGTACACACGGTCAGACTTTGTTCGGACATTCCGACAACAAAATCCTAGGATTTTTTCCGACGGATGTTGGCTCAAACTTGTCTTGCATACACACGGTCACACAAAGTTGTTGGAAAATCCGATCATTCTGAACGCGGTGACGTAAAACACGTACGTCGGGACTATAAACGGGGCAGTAGCCAATAGCTTTCATCTCTTTATTTATTCTGAGCATGCGTGGCACTTTGTCCGTCGGATTTGTGTACACACGATCGGAATTTCCGACAACGGATTTTGTTGTCGGAAAATGTTATATCCTGCTCTCAAACTTTGTGTTTTTCGGAAAATCCGATGGAAAATGAACTAAAAAATATATACCGATTGGTAGAAATTTTAGTTGGACATATTACCCCTTGTTACATTACCAACATGAGCTACCAAGGGTATTAGCTCCAAATACTCACAAGAGCGTATGAGGCACTATCATTGGACAGGATGAGTAAGAGAGATAGAAAAGATGAGAGGAAAGGCAAGGAAGAGGAGAGAGCAAAGGGGCACTATGGAACATTGATTGCAGTTGTTGCCTTAATAATGAAACCATCATTTAAAAACTGCATTATGTATTTACTTGGGTTATCTTTGTGTAATAATAACATTTTTTTGATGATCTGAGTCATTTAAATGTGACAAATATGCCAAAAAATTAAAAAAAAAAATCAGAGAGGGGGCAAATAGTTTTTCACAGCATTTTATGTGAGGGAACGGGGACAAGCGACACACGGAAAAAATAAACAATACTTTAGGAAGATAAGTCATCTGCACATCATGGATTTTTTTTTTCCTGATTGTTGAACTTGATGGACTTTTTTTCAACCAAATCAACTATGACTGGCACTGACACATTTCTGGTTGTTAAATACTTCCAATCTCGGCCAGCCTTTTGCAACTTTAGCATTATTGGTCTAAAATAAAGACTTATGGGCCATACACACGATAGGATTTTCCGACAACAGACGTTCGATGTGAGCTTGTTGTCAGAAATTCCGACCGTGTGTATGCTTCATTGGACATTTTCCGTCGGAATTTTCCGACAACTGTTTGAGAGCAGGTTCTCAAATTTTCCGACAACAAGAGTTGTTGTAGGAAATTCCAAGCGTGGGTACAAAATTCCGACACACAAAAGTCCACGCATGCTCAGAATCAAGCAGAAGAGGCGCACTGGCTATTGAACTCCGACAACATTTGTGTGACAGTGTGAATGCAAGACAAGTTTGAGCCAAAATCCGTTGGAAAAAAATCCATGGTTTTGTTGTCAGAATGTCCGATCATGTGTACATAGCATTAATGTTTGCTAAGGGCTTACTTGGGCAGAGGTGTGTGTGTGTATCAATGCTAAAAACATAACCTAGGTGCATAAACTTGCTTTTTATCTTGTCCTTTAGCCATGCACAAACATTTTGTCTTACTGCTTACAGCCTCTGCTTCTTACCAGGCTATTATGATGTACAGTATCAAATGCTTTTGCAGAATCCTGTATATCTCATCAATAGAATTTAAATCACCCAGACTTCATAAAAGCTGATTGTTAGACAAAACCTGCTTTAACCACTTCAGAGCCCGTATATTGTCATATGACGTCCGCAGGTGAGATCTCCCATCCTGGGTGGGCGTCATATGACGTCCTTGGCTTCCCAGCAGTATAGGGGGCATGCGCGCTGCCGCCTCGTCACTCGGGAGCCGATGCGCGTGCCCACCACCGGGCACCCGCGATTGCTGGTGACAGAGCAGGAACGTGGATGTGTGTGTGTAAACTGTCAGGGGAGAGGAGACAGATCGTGTGTTCCTAGTATATAGGAACACCGATCGGTCTCCACCCCTAGTCAGTCCCTTCCCCCCACAGTTAGAATCACTCCCTAGGTAACACATTTAACCCCTTGATCGCCCCAATAGTGTTAACTCCTTCCCTGCCAGTGACATTTACACAATAAACAGTGCATATTTATAGTACTGATCGCTGTATAAATGTCAATGGTCCTAAAATAGTGTCAAAAGTGTCCGATCTGTCTGCTGCAATGTCACAGTCACAATAAAAATCGCAGATCACTGCCATTACTAGTAAAAAAAATAAATAATACAAATGGCATAAATCTATTCCCTATTTTGTAGACGCTATAACTTTACAAAAATATGTAGAAAAATACATATCGGCCTAATCTTTTTTTTTTTTTTAAATGGGATATTTATTATAGCATAAAGTAAAAAATATTGTGTTTTTTTTCAAAATTGTCGCTTTTTTTTGTTTATAGCACAAAAAATTAAAACCTCAGAGGTGATCAAATGCCACCAAAAGAAAGCTCTATTTGTAGGGAAAAAAATTATAAAAATTTCATTTGGGTACAGTGTTGCATGACTACGCCATAGTCATTCAAAATGTTACAGCGCTAAAAGCTGAAAATTGGCCTGGGCAGGAAGGGGGTGAAAATGCCCTGTACTGAAGTGGTTAAACAATCCATACATTGGTGATGTAGTGAAGCCACCCATCTTTATATTGATATAGAGGGGCCCATGTCTTTTGCTATCTAATTTGTCTTTTGGTCAATAAGGAATCTTATTTTCCTTTTACAGTATAGGACATCACTTTTTTTTTTTGAGGATTGTGTAAAAGTTTCACTGTTCTCTATTCACGAATTACTCCATCATGCATTGAACTTATGTCTGGGGAAGGGAAGGTATACAGTAATGCCGCGTACACATGAGCAGACTTTTCGACCGGACTGATCCGACGGACCGAGTCCGGCGGACAATCCGACCGTGTGTGGGCTTCATCGGACCTTCAGCAGACTTTTTCTTTCGAAAATCTGACAGAGTTTAGATTTGGAACATGTTTCAAATCTTTCCAACGGACTCGAGTCCGGTCGAAAAATCCGCTCATCTGTATGCTAGTCTGACGGACGAAAACCGACGCTAGGGCAGTGTGACAGACCTAGCCGGGACAGAGGCTGTTGGAGAGGACTGAATGCAAGCCTCTTGCCTTTTGATTATGGGCCCTGGATTATCAAGGGAACAGTACTCTTTGTGAGGTGAATTAGAAATCCAGTCTGAACTGTACTAATCGGACTCAGTCGTGTATATATGTATATATTGTATGTTGTTTGATTCATACTGTTGGGACACATACTGTGAGGAGATGTTGGTGTCTTCAACTCCAACTACCTGTCTTGTTCTCTGCTATAATGTGTTTAATGTAAATGAGTTTAGTCTGGCTTACCACAGGTTCTAAGGGTATTCCACACATTGTTGTTTGTTCTAATTAACCCTGTGTTTATGTTATTGAATGAGCTGATCACATTGTCCTCTATACAATGTAGGAGACGGGACGACTCCTATTGGAGCTGCTGCTATTGTGAGAAAATGTCCTGTGGTTGTACTTATGATAATTAACTCAGTCTGGGCAAAAGGTCATGTCTCAGTCACCTAGGCTGTATAAAGGATTAGTTCATTAGCTCATGTTAATTAGGTTAGGTTTTAGTTATTCTGCTGTGTATATATTTGTGTGAGATTTCAAATAAAGTTAGTCCTGATGTACTCCAAGACTGGTGTTGTCTAGTTCTTGGGGGTTCCTAAAGCTAGATCCATTGGACTCGTGTTCCAGACTACAAGGAGGTGGTATACTGATGGAAACACTCAAGCGGTGTGTGGGACGTTCCGTGACAGGCAGCTATTGGCTACTAGCTATTACCGTATATACTCGAGTATAAGTCGTTCCGAGTATAAGTCGAGGCCCTAATTTACCACAAAAAAAATGGGAAAAACTTATTGACCCGAGTATAAGACGAGGGTGAGAAATGCACAGCTACTGTAAGTGGAAAAGAGGGTCAACAATGCCCATTTGCATGCCTCACTGTGCCCATTTGCAGCCATAGGTCCCCTGAACTTCAAACTCGGTAGTTAAGGGTTCCTAGATGCCCCCTAGCTGCAGCCAAAATTTGGGGTCTCTGAACCCAAAGGGTCCCGAAATGACATTGCTGCAGGTAGACACAGTTGATTAAATTTGGGGCCCCTTATCTCAGGACCACTTAGTGCTAGGAACCCCAAATTTGGTCTGCAAACCCAGTGGAACCTGGAACCATAAAATGTCCAAAGCTGGGGTTTCTAGCACCAAGTGGCCCCGAGATACAGGGTCCCAAAAATCAGTTCAGAAAATGTCAAGCACTTTTCTGCCGCAGAGAATGACATTTTCCGATCTGGGTTTGGGGCCCCGTATCTCAGGGCCTCTTGGTGCTAGGAACTTCAGGTTTGGATATGTTGTGGTACCACTTCCACTGGGTATGCACACCAAATTTGGGGTTCCTAGCTCCAAGTGGCCCTGAGATATGGGGCCCCAAAGTCGGTTCAGAAAATGTCAAGCACTTTTCTGCAGCAGAGAATGACATTTTCCGAACCGATTTTGGGGCCCCGTATCTTAGTGCTAGGAACTTCAGCTTTGGATATGTTATGGTACCAGTTCCACTGGGTATGCACACCAAATTTGGGGTTCCTAGCACCAAGTGGCCCTGAGATACGGGGCCCCAAAGTCGGTTCGGAAAATGATTTTTTTTGCTGCAGAAAAGTGCTTGACTCGAGTATAAGTCGAGGGGGGCACTTTCAGCACAAAAAAAGTGCTGAAAAATTCGACTTATACTCGAGTATATACGGTAACTTCCTTATTTTAGTCCGGTCGTACGTCATCACGTACAAATCCGTCGGACTTTGGTGTGATCGTGTGTGGGCAAGTCCGTTCATTAGAAAGTCTGTTGAAAGTCCGTCGGAAACGCCTCCGAACATCCATACTGAGAGCATTTTTTTGCTTTCCAAAAAATGCTTCTAAACTCGAGCCCCCTAGAAACGACTATAAACGTCCCTGTGTACATGTACATGTACATGTACTGATAAGATAACATAGAGGAGAGTTCAGGGGCAGCTGAAAAAAAAACGCCCAACTGCTCCTAAACATGTGTTTTATCAGCAGCAGTGTACACGAAGCCTGCTTCATGTACACGGGACGTTTTTACAACCTCTCCTGAAAGATTTAACTTGACAGATAGTAACCCACATTTAAAATGTCAGTTTTGCTGCATTTACATGTCGCGTTTAGCGGTGTTTTGCTGCGTTTGCGTTTGGAAGCGTTTAAAAAAATATACAATTTTTTTTTTTTCAAAATAGCCAAAAATGAAAAACACCTGTAAACGAAACGTGGCTAAATGCGAAATGCCTCTACACTCAGCTCCTGAACCCACTTTTTGCATTCCAAAAAAAGCTTCTAAATTCAACTGCCTAGAAATGATTGTAAAGGACCCTGTGTACATGTACTGATAAGATAACATAGAGGAGAGTTCAGGAGCAGTTGAAAAAAATGCCCAACTGCTCCTAAACATCCATTTACCAGCAGCAGTGTACATGAGGCCTAGAGCATTTCTGGTATGCATCCACTTAAAAATCAAGCAGTCAGTGACAATGGCGAGGGTGTTATCTAGTGGATTAAAACATGCTTGTGCTTGGCTCAAAGAGTATATGCAATGGTGGTGCTGCTACTGAGCATTGTAAATATCTACAGTTAGAAGGTTTATCAGACTGGTTTAAAGAGACAATTAGGGTAACCCATCAGTTAACCAGGTTTAAAAGGTTTGCACATTTTTTTTTCAATCTCTGTATTCATTTTCATTATATCAAACATATAAAAACTTTTTCATACATTAACTTTTTTTTTGTTTTCGTTTTGTTTTTTGTTTTTTCATTTTTTTGTTTTTATTATAGCAATAGATTTTTATTATTAAAAATATGCAAACCTAGATGCTGAAAAAGGTTTGCACATGTTTAACCACCTCAATACAGGGCACTTAAACCCCCTTCCTGCCCAGACCAATTTTCAGCTTTCGGTTCTCTCACACTTTGAATGACCATTACTCAGTCATGCAACACTGTACCCAAATGAAATTTGTGTCCTTTATTTCACACAAATAGAGCTTTCTTTTGGTGGTATTTAATCACTAATGGGTTTTTTATTTTTTGTGCTATAAATAAAAAGACCGTACATTTTGTGAAAAATTGCCTTTTTCTTTGTTTTTGTCATAAAATTTAGCAAATTAGTAATTTTTCTTCATAAATTTTGGCCACAATTTATACTGCTATATATCTTTGGTAAAAATAACCCAAATTAGTGTATATTATTTGGTCTTTGTGAAAGTTATAGAGTCTACAAACTATGGTGCCAATCACTGAAAATTGAAAACATCTGATCAGGCCTTCAGTACATCAGGTGAATCTCATTTCTTGAGGTACTAACAAGTCAGAAAAGTACAAATACCCCCCAAATGACCCCTTTTTAGAAAGTAGACATTCCAAGGTATTAAGTAAGTAGCATGGTGAGTTTTTTTAAGGTGTAATTTTTTCCCACAATTCTTCCTGCAAAAGGAAGATTTATTTATTTATTTATTTTTTTTTCAAAATTTTCATATTAACTGGTTATTTCTCTCACAGAGCATATGCATACAACAAATTACACCCCAAAATACATTCTGCTACTCCTCCTGAGTATGGCGATACCACATGTGTGGGACTTTTACACAGCCTGGCCACATACAAAGGCCCAACATTGAAGTAGCACCATCAGGCGATCTACGAGCATAAATTGCACATCTCATTTCTCAACCACCTATTACACTTTTGAAGGCCCTGGAGCACCAGGACAAAGGAATTGCCCACAAAATGACCCCATTTTGGAAAGCAAACACCCCAATGTATAATGTATGAGGCATAATGAGTCTTTTGAACGGTTATTTTTTTTCCAGATGTTTTTGGAAAATGTGGAAAAAAAATGAAAACGCATTTTTTTTTACACAAAGTTGTCCATTTATAAGATATTTCCAACACATAGCAAATACATAGCAAAAATGACACCCCAAAATACATTCTGCTACTCCTCCTGAGTATGGCGATACCACATGTGTGGGACTTTTACACAGCCTGGCCACATACAAAGGCCCAACATTGAAGTAGCACCATCAGGCGATCTACGAGCATAAATTGCACATCTCATTTCTCAACCACCTATTACACTTTTGAAGGCCCTGGAGCACCAGGACAAAGGAATTGCCCACAAAATGACCCCATTTTGGAAAGCAAACACCCCAATGTATAATCTATGAGGCATAATGAGTCTTTTGAACGGTTATTTTTTTTCCAGATGTTTTTGGAAAATGTGGAAAAAAATGAAAACGCATTTTTTTTTACACAAAGTTGTCCATTTATAAGATATTTCCAACACATAGCAAAAATGACACCCCAAAATACATTCTGCTACTCCCCCTGAGTATGGGGATACCACATGTGTGAGACTTTTACACAGCCTGGCCACATACAAAGGCCCAACATTGAAGTAGCACCATCAGGCGTTCTAGGAGCATACATTACATAGATAATTTCCTGGCAACCTATCATTTTTGAAGGCCCTTCATATTTCTAACACATAGCATGTACATACCAAGAATTACAATCCAAAATAAATTCTATTGCGGAAAGGATAAAAATAAAGTATTACCTGTGCTTTTAATAGTGTCCACAGAAGAGAGCACTGGTCCAGGCAGCAGTCAGGGATGTGCTTAGCGACAGCAATAATAACTATCCAGGCAGCAGGCAGGAATATTGTCTATAGTCGGCACAGCACAGACCATAGGAATTGTCCAGGTAGAGACAGCCAGCACAGCCATAATATCCTGGTACACTGTTACCTGCAGACACACATTATTGTACCGCTCTCCAGCCCTTCATAAACATACTGCCTCTTGCTACAGCGAATTATTTGCATAGTCCAGGTAGCAGGCAGAGGTGTGGTCCGTTCATGCGGTAGGCAAAGGCATGATGGCAGTAAGTTAGCAGAAGGCTGAGGGCCGCAATCGGGTAAGACCTGTGCACAGAGGCACAGGGGTAGAGGCTTCGACCCACCCAAATCTCTATGAAGCCTCCGGACTCCAGACCCTAATCCGGAAATTACAAAACCGGGAGAAAACAAAAAAAATTGTTATCTCCATCCGGAAAAACTATTCTGGAGCCCCTCACATATGTGAGACCCCTGTTTACTATAGTAGCAGGGCAACAGATCAGTCCAAGCGGTAGGCAAAAGCATAGTCCATAAAACAGGCCAGGGTCAGTTAACGTGCAAGCAGTCCAAGCGGTAGGCAGAAGCGTAGTCACAAAACAGGCCAGGGTCAGTTCACGAGCAAGCAGTCCAAACGATGGGCAGAGGCATAGTCAAAACAGGCCAGGGTCAGTTCATGTGGAAGCAGTCCAAACGGTAGGCAGAGGCATAGTCAAAAAGCAGCCCAGGGTCAGTTCACATTGAAGGCAGTGGCATGGTTATTTGAGGAAGCATGGAAAATGATCAGCGAAAATGGGGAAAATATGGGGATGTATGATACAGTTCGAAGCATTCACCAATGCAAAGGCCAGGTTGGGAGGGACACTGGGGACAATGGTAGCTGGTATCTTTTTGAAAACCTCTTCTGCTGCACACACGACATTTTTTTTGCCGTCTTCGGCCTGCTTCCGATGGTGGAATGTTGTACAGGAAGTGGTGTTCATGAAGTCGGCTAACAGCATCAGAACGAGGTAATTCTGGGAGGGGTCTTTGTGGATATCTGAGGGACGTGACTACTTCTTCTATGAATTTTAGGAAGGAGGCGGGGCTTTCTGTGGATTTTGTGTAGATTATGTAGGAATTGTAAATGGCCAAATGGATTAGATATATTGCTACCTTCTTATACCAGAATCGGGACCTCCTTATTGACAAATAGGGCTGAATCATTTGGTCATTGAAATCCACCCCCCCCCCCCATGTAGAGATTATAGTCTTGGACACATGTCGGTTTTTCAATGGGACCTCGTCTTCGCTGAACTACAACTGCAGTGTCATCATGAATGGTGGACATCATGTGCACGTTCCTGTTATCCTTCCACCTCAAGGCCAGCACTTCATTACATCTCAGTGTTGCTCTTTCCCCCTTTTTCAGCCTTTTCTTCACAATGGATTGTGGGAAGCCCTTCCTATTTTTTCTTGAAGTTCCGCAGGCCAGGGTTTTTTCAATATATAGGTGTCTGAAAAGGGCAGGCTGGTATAAAAGTTGTCCAGGTATATATGATAGCCTTTTTTTAGAAGTGGGTAAGCCAGGTCCCATACGATTTTTCCAGTTGTGCCCATGTAGGCCGGGCACTCAGGGGGCTGGAGCTGGGAATCTCTTCCCTCATATATGCAGAATGCATACAGATATCCCGTGGCTCTCTCACACAGCTTGTAAAATTTGACTCCATATTTGGCCTTTTTGCTAGGAATATACTGTTTTATTCCTAGCCGGCCTGAAAATGGTACCAGGGACTCATCCACACATATATTCTTCTCGGGGACATAAAGTTCTGCAAATCGTTGGGAAAATGAATTTATTAGTGGGCGAATCTTGTATAGCTTATCGGAATTTGGATGATTGCGGGGAGGGCACTGGGTGTTGTCGTTAAAATGAAAGAATCTTATAATCATCTCATATCGGGACCTGGACATAGCGGCAGAATACATGGGCATATGGTGGATGGGGTGGGTGGACCAATAGGTATGTCCTTCATTTCTTTTTGTAAGCCCCATATTTAGGGTGAGTCCCAAAAACAATTTGAACTCCTCCAAATTCAAATCTCTCCACTCAAACGGACGGACGGAAGATGATTGGGGGTTGCTGGCAATATACTGCTGGGCATACACATTTGTCTGGTCCACAATGAACTGCAGCAAAGTGCAAAAACAGGTGAAAAAAATTGATCTCTGTAAAATTTTGGGTGTTGGCCTGCACACCTGGCTGTGCTGTGAAAGGGGGAATATTTGGTGATCCCGAGTTGGAAGGCAGCCATGTTGGGTTGGCAAGACCATCTGGCATATAGGTAGCGGCCCTGGCTCTTGGGGGACGTGACACTCCAGTAGTTGGGGGAGTTGAATTTCCTGTGCTGGAACTCAGGTGTGATGTGGCTGCACTGGTACTGGGCATTTGTGCGTGGGGCCTATCTTTGGTGGCAGCACTGGTACTGGGCAATTGTGCGCGGGGCCCATCTCTGGTGGCAGCACTGGTACTGGGCCTTTGTTCCTGGGCCCTATTGCTGGCGGCAGCACTGGTACTGGGCCTTTCTTCCTGGGGCCTATTTCTGGCGGCAGAGCTGGTACTGGGAATATAATCCCGGTTGCTGGCGGCTTCCTGGGTTCCAGAGTGTTGTGCCCTTTTAGGAGGGACCCATTCTTCATCCGAATCATTGCTACTCTCGATCGGCTCAAATGCCGAATTTGATTCGGAATCAGAATGGGACTCTGATGAGAGCTCCCCGGTGTTCTCATCAGTCATAGAGAGGATCTGGAACGCCTCCTCACTTGTATATCCTCTTTTGGACATGGCTGTGTGGCGGGTAGCTGTGCGACGGGTGACAGATGGGTGGCAGGTGACGGTCACTGATGGGCTGTGCGATGGGTGGCAGGTGACGTTCACTGAGAGGTGATGGTGTGATGGGCGATGGTCACAGATAGTTGACAGGCGACGGTCACTGATGGGTGACAGGTGCACCGCTGATGGTCACTGATGGGTGACAGGGCACAGTCACTGATGGGTGACGGGTGAGAGGGCACGGTCACTGATGGGTGACAGGCCACAGACGGTGACAGGTGATAGTCACAGATTGTTGACAGGCGACGGTCACTGACAGGTGACGGTCACTGGTGGGTGACGGGTGACAGGGCAGGTCACTGATGGGTGACGGGTGACAGGGCACGTTCACTGGTGGGCGACAGGGCACCGCTGATGGTCATTAATGGCAGTCTCTATGTGACAGGTGCACTTTTTATGGGGTGACTGTTGGGTGACAGATGAAAATTGGGGGGGCGATGGGACAGAAGTGGTGTTGGTGCAGACACTACAAATACAAAGATCTGTAACTCACTGCTCCTGGCTCTTCTCTCCTCACACTGGAAACGGTGTGTGAGGAGAGAAGGGCTAGTAACAGCTAGTGACAGCTCTTTGTTTACACTTAGTGATCGGCTGTGAATGGATCACAGCCGATCACATGGTACACAGAACTGGCCAATGGCTGTAAACTATCGTCGGTGATGAGCAGTGTTCCCGGGGAACACGCCGCCACCGACGTGCACGCGCAGCGCGCTCACGATCGCGCGCATGCGCCGTGCAATGCGGGATGCACTACATCACGGCCGATCACGTGGTAAACAGCCATGCCCAGTGGCTGTTCACCCCTGTGGGTGACGAGCGGTGTCTCGGTGACACGCCGCCACCGACAGTACAGGGCTGTGCGCTCACGATCGCGTGCATGCCCTGTTTAAACGGCGGACGTCATATGACGGTGGGCGGTAGGCTAGTGGTTAATAATAAAAATCTATTGCTTTTGTTTTCTATATTTTTTTCACAATGTTGGAAAATTACAACCGTAGCTTTCTTCTTTCACAGAAATATCTCTGGGCAGGTTGATTCAGCTTTTAGCCTCTTGGATGCTTGACAAGAATACACATATCTAGATATGACATCTGTCATTGTAATAAAAAAAAATAAAAAAAAGTCTGTCTTCAGCCAGCAATATATTATTTGCACAGACACTGAAAGGGATGAAAGACCAGTGTTATGTCTAACTGATATTTAAATGCAGATAGCAGTCCTTGACACAGAAGGAGCTGGAGCTCTTTTCTGATGCTTAAAGTGTGGGTTAGAGAAAAAAAAAACATATATAGTGCAACTGTACAGTTCAGGTAAGTTTCCCCGTGTTTTACCTGGTTGTCATCCCTGCCAGTAAGGAAAAATAACTACTGATCTGCCAGAATTGCAGTTAGCTCCTAAGTCTGGCTGCGGACTGACAACACACAGCATTATTGTGGACTGAGCAGTGTCAGCCTTGCCCAGTTATTACTTAGTTTTCACATAGGTTGGACTTGATGGACTTATGTCTTTTTTCAACCTCACCTACTACTGTATATAACTTGCTAAACTACTTAAACCCTACCACTCTGCTCATCTCTACAACATAGACACAAATTTTTCTGTAGTTCAAGATAGGAATTAGGAGGCCAATGAGATTCCTTGAGATAACACAGGAATTGCAAAGAGGATTGTTAGAAGTTTTCTTTAACCTAATATCTAAAATGTATCAATTAACAAATATTAACAAATTAATGAACGGATTAGATCTTTGTAGAGTAATTGAGTTATATATATATATATATATATATATAGCTGAAACAACTAATCGATTAATTGACAACTAATCCATTATGAAAATAGTTGTCAACTATTTTCATAATCGATTAATCGGTCAGCCGATTAGTTGGCCTGCATACAGAATGCATTATTTGTTTACATATCAGGAAATACAGTGAAGCACACATACAGATTAGTACACCGTCCATACATGTCAGTAAGTGCCTGAGAACATGTAAATGTGAATGTGTGAAAAGCAATGCCTCATGGGACATGTAGTCCTGGGCAGGAAGTGAGTGGTTCAAAAGACAGAAGTTTTTTTTTACCTTGCTAAAGGGGAACGCTGTACTATACTTTGCAGCTTGCTATTGGGGCACTCTTAAAGCAGGAAGAGCCAGAAGCGTAGGTGGGGGACCCCAGAAGGGGAGAATCAGGGCTGCTCTGTGCAAAACAATTGCGTATTTGGAAAGGGTCAGGGACTTTTTTCAACATGCTTTTTTTGCTTGTTTGGTTCAATAGACTTTAATGGAGAAGCTGCAGAAAACCATGTTATGCATTTTTGCAGCGATTTGCGTTTTTTTATCTGCCCAACAATTTGGCAAAAAAAAAAGCATAAAAAATACAAAACGCAAATTGTAGCATAGATGTGAATAGCATAGGTGTAGCATAGGTGTGAACCAAGCCTTAAGCTGGCCATACATGTATCGATTTTTGGACGAGAATATTCATACGAAAAATCTTTGTACATTCGTTGAATGAAAGAATGTCGTTTGAAAATTTAGTTTGCTTTACATTCAGTTTTAAAATGAATGTAATTACTGAATGAAAACCACATACACTGTCTGAAAAATTCCTTTGACCAAGAAGTTTTCTGTTTTGTTCCTTCGGATTTTCCCGTCACCGTGGTCAAAAATGAGCGTCGATTTGACCATACTAACTATTAGAAAATCAAACAAATGTTCTTAAAATGATTTTTTTTTTTTTAAGGAAGACCTTGTTTTTGTAAGGCCAACATAAGTGACAACAGGTGCAGGGATCTTTTAACAAGCCACCTGCCAATGACAAGGGAGTCTGGAATGCATAATATATTACAGTTCTGTCTGAAAATCGTCAAAACAGTCCTTCATTTTTTTTTTCTTTAAATAAAAAATTTGATCTGAGTCTGATATTTACCTCTTCAACCTCTAACAGTATATATAGTATATCTCTTCTGTCTTTATTCTCAGAGTGGATCAGAGATTTTGCTCCCCAACTATATTGTCGGTTATTTATATTTACAGTACCATTGCATATAGATCATTGCATATAGATCATATAATCAAAACAATAATCGCTCAACTAATCGATTATGAAAATAATTGTTAGTTGCAGCCTTAGTTAATTTATATATATATATATATATATATATATATATATATATATATATATATATATATAAATTATCTATCTATCTATATCTTCTAGATAGGGATAAAGTGAAATTATATAGACTCTAAAGCCCCGTACACACGGTCGGATTTTCCGATGGAAAATGTCCGATCGGAGCGTGTTGTCGGAAATTCCGACCAAGTGTGGGCTCCATTGGACATTTTCCATCGGATTTTCCGACACACAAAGTTGGAGAGCAGGAGATAAAATTTTCCGACAACAAAATCCGTTGTCAGAAATTCCGATCGTGTGTACACAAATCCGACGGACAAAGTGCCACGCATGCTCAGAATAAATAAAGAGATGAAAGCTATTGGCCACTGCCCCGTTTATAGTCCCGACGTACGTGTTTTACGTCACCGCATTTAGAACGATCGGATTTTCCAACAACTTTGTGTGACCTTGTGTATGCAAGACAAGTTTGAGCCAAAATCCGTCAGAAAAAATCCTAGGATTTTGTTGTCAGAATGTCCGAACAAAGTCCGACCGTGTGTACGCCCTATTATGCCGCATAGACACTATCGGAATTTCCGACAGGAAATGTTCGATGTGAGCCTGTTGTCGGAAAGTCTGACCGTGTGTATGCTCCATCGGACATTTGCTGTGGGAATTTCCGCTCACAAATGTTTGAGAGCAGGTTCTCAAATTTTCTAACAACAAATTCTGAGCGTATGTCCGACGCACAAAATTCCACGCATGCTCGGATTCAAGTACGAGACGGAAGCGCTCGGTCTTGTAAAACTAGTGTTCGTATTTGAGATAGCACATTCGTCACGCTGCAAATTTTGAAATCTTTCAATGCAGCGCATTCTCTTCTTCTTTATAATGCTAGAATAATGAAGTTGCTTTGCTGCCGATATTCGCACACAGTTCTGACAAACTGATTTCTTATTATTTCTCGTGATCTCCTGAATAATTTTTTATTTGTTTGTTTTTTTTCTCAAGATCTCCAGAATACCGTAATCTTTATTTTATTTTTTTATAGTGATCTCCATAATATTTTTTGTCGTTTTATGTGTCCAGTTACCACAACACCATTATTATCTTGTATTTATTAACCTCAAAGAGGTTGGTTGGTGTTGGTGTCCCTTGTTAATTTGACATTGTATTTTTTAAATGAACTGCCTACTCACAAACAAACTGTCCTTTTTGAAGTAAAGTACATAGCCAAGTATTTGTCCAAACAAAAATTAAAAATGTATTAGGGGTCCTAAAAAAATAAAGAGGAAGGCAACGCTGGAGAAACAGTTGGAATTGGTGAAGCCTTTGTACCCCAGGGCAGACCTCAATTATTAGACAGGCAAAATTGGTAGCCTGAGGAGTCCATTTAATAGGGAGCACAATCCGGTCCAGAACTCAGAGATTGGGATCAGCAGCAGATGACATGCATGTGCCGAGGCTGTGATCTTCCAACAGCCTGCGTCTTTTGCCAGACCACACCAAACCCAGGCCATCACTCTCAAGACTTTCTTGCACGCTTCCTTCCAGGCTGCGGCTGTGGCGTTGGAGGTGTTGCTGGAGGTGGTGGAGGAGTCATATTGTCCAACTCACAGACGTGGTTTTTATTGGTGAGTTCACCCCTCACCCCCTTCTTTAGGGCCTGAAATATGACCTCCTCACACATGAGGCGTTGGCCCTCCTCCATTACTTGCATTCTACTGGCTGTCATACACGCAAAGGACTCCTAGACACTAGGGGTGGTTGTGAGTACCGCAGTAGCCTGCCGAATGAAATTAGTCGCTGACTCCTCCAGGTTCCTCACCTTCCTGGTCATTTTTGTTGGAAGGTTGAGGGAGGAACCTGGGATTTAGTCAGGCTGCTGGGCACGGTCACCTCCTGGCTGCCACTTTCCACTGCCACCTCCTGGCTGCCACTTTCCATGGCCACCTCCTGGCTGCCACTTTCCACGGCCTCCTCCTTCCTGCTGGAGAAGAGGAAAGGAAAAGAGAGAAAAGCGCCTCTGAGTGCAGGTATTTATTTCTGACAACAACAGGTTATCCACACTTACAGCTTAGTAAGGAGAAAACCGGCTACAAACGGGGAACGGCTCCAATGTCAGTCCCAACGTCCATAGCGTAGATACGGCCGTGATGAGCAGAAGAGATGGCCTCGATCCCCCACAGGAGAAAGCAGACCGCTGCACTGGATGGAAGTCCCGTAATCAAAGACGAGGGGGTGTGACGTCACCGGAGGGAAGAGAACTACAACGCGTTTCAGAGCATGCGCGAAGTTCCCACTGGGCATACGCGCTCCTTTATCTTTGTTCCCATCCCAGTATGGATCTGTTTTGTTTATATATGCTCTTTTTTACATATTGTATTCAATCTTCATGTATCTATTCTTCATGTATTTTTGATATATTTTTATATATACATCTCTATAGAATCACCTGTATTTTATAAGCATATATGTATGATGTATGTTGTTTAGTGCATACACATATATGATTTTTTTTTTTTTTTATATTTATTTTTATTTAGTTATTATCCCCAGTATACATAATTGTCACTAAGAGTTCCTATTACCTTTAGTTATTCACCAGCTTAGCTGTAATGTACACTTAGTTTACTGTTCTAATATATTTCTATCTCGTATCTGGTGAATGGAAGACAGAACGAAAACGTTCCATTTGTCCTTCCACCTCAATACAAGCAATTATTTGCACCTCAAACAGGCTCTCTCCCCCATCTAAGTTGGGTTGTTTACAAGCTGTTGGGGGAAGCCCTAACGATTAGATCACACTGTATCACATGCGCCAATTCCTATTTTAGAGAGGTGTCTAAAAAATGCAATGCTTGTGTAAAAATTGCCAATGTATAAATGATACCCCTTGTAGAATAAGTGTGACATCAAGTCCCAAACAATCTTGCCACTGCTCCCTATGTAGTCTGGGCAGTCAGGGGGCTCCACACTGCTATCTTTTGCATCGTAAACCAGGAAACTACATGTATAGCCTAATGCCCTGTCACAGAGCATATACATTTTGACCCCATATCTGGCACGCTTGCTGGGGAGAAACTGTTGGAAAACAGGGCGGCCAGAAAACTTAATCAGGGACTCATCAACGCAGACATCTTGTTTGGGGATATACAAGGCTGCAAATGTTTGGTTGAAGTGGTTTACGTGGGGTCAAATTTTGGGGAGCCAATTATATCCAGGGTCACCCCGAGGATGACAGAGTTCATTGTCGAAGTGCATAAACTGTAAGATTTGCTTGTATCTAGTCCTAGCTATGGCAGTGTCATGGTTATGCAATAGAGTTTGTCGATCAGCATACCTGTCTCCATGTGTTCATCTCTAGAGACCAGCTGACCCTCACCTGACTGCTTTTGTAACCTCTCCTCTAAGCATGGCCCCACCCCAGGCCCTATCAGGGAGCCCTATATTAACCTGTGCACTGCAAGCCAGCAGTGCTGATCAACCATTGTGTGTTAGCCTCTGTGTGTACTTGCTGTGTTTCCTACATCTGATTCCTGTTACCGACTTTGGCCTGTTCTTAACTATTCCTGTCTGCTCATGACCCCGACCATCCCTGTTTGCCTGTGACCCTGAAACTTGGCGCGTACTCTGTTGTCCTTGTCTGCTTGTGGCCCCGACCTTAGCTTGTCCCTTACTTTCCTTGTTGTCTCAGCCTGCTGCCTCCTTCCTCTTCTCCTGTAGTCTACCGTGAGCGTGAGCTGTGAGACCCTGGGGGCCGCGACCTGGAGCCAGACTGCATCTCAGTCCATCCTTACCATTAAAGGCTCTGGTGAACACCTGCTGGCTCTTAGACTCCGCACCCTGGGGAATCTATGCTCTAGCTTCCAGTGGGATCTGTGTCAGTGATCCAGTAGACCTGCTTCCTGAACCTCCCAGGGTTCAATCCACAGCAGTCAGCCGTAGGGTCCACTACCTTGCGGTGCACTCCTGATCCCAACGGTGTGCATCTGTCACCCAGCCTCTTGGTGACCTGACAGTTTGATCAGCCATGGACCCGGCTGATGTGCCGCTACCCGCAGATGATCCGTTGCCGGGCTTAGTTCGCAGACTTGAGACCCAGGAATCGCATCAGACCCAAGTGATGCGATTCCTTCAGGATTTGGCATCCCGTTTTGAACAGGTTCAGGCCTCATTAGGACCCCTGGTTCAACAACCTCAACCACTATATGCTGCTGCACCTATCGCACCAGTCGCAGCCACACATTCATTACAACTGCCAGCTCCGGCCCGTTTCTCTGGGGACTCCAAGGCTTGCAGGGGGTTCCTTAGCCAGTGCACGATTCATTTTGAACTTCAGCCCCAAAACTTCCTGTCCGATCGGGCGAAAGTAGCCTATATTATATCTCTTCTGTCCGGCAAGGCGCTAGCTTGGGCTGCCCCTCTGTGGGAACTGAATGATCCAGTGGTTTCTAGCCTGTCTGATTTCTTGAAACTTTTTCGGAATATCTTCGAGGAACCGGGTCGTGTCTCCTCAGCAGCTAGCGCTCTTTTACGTCTCCGTCAAGAGTCCGCTTCTGTGGGACAGTATGCTCTTCAGTTCCGTATCCTCACAGCTGAATTGAGCTGGAATAATGAGGCCCTAGTTGCAACCTTTTTACATGGCCTTTCTGATAGAGTGAAGGATGAATTAGCAGTAAGATCCCTTCCTGCTGATCTGGAAGGTGTCATCACCTTGTGTAACCAGATCGATATTCGCTTTCAGGAGAGGGCCCTGGAAAAAAGACACCAGCACTCCCCGTTCCCCAGGCAGCTTGAGCTCCCAGTCCCTTCTCTTCGGTCTGAAGAGCACCCCCTGCCCGCTGAGGAACCTATGCAGCTGGGCTGGACCAAGTTGTCTCCTGAAGAACACGCTAGGCGCAGAACTCTGGGCCTGTGCCTCTATTGTGGGGCCAAAGGTCATTTTCGTGACACTTGTTCTCTTCGTCCGGAAAAACGATCGGGGCTAATACATCTGGAAGGTGGAGTATTAGACCCTGAAGTATCACCTTCACCTTCTCGTCTTCTTCTTTCTGTGTTCCTTCATGTCTGCACTTCCTCTCGTTCGGTCTCGGCACATCTGGATTCCGGAGCCGCTGGCAATTTCATGGGTTGGGAAGCTGCATCTTCCATGAAACTTACTCTTTTGCCCCTTTCAACGCCATTGGTGGTCTTGGCGATTAATGGCACTGTTCTCCCAGGGGGTCCTATCCGCTTCCAGACCCTTCCTGTAAAGATGTCGGTAGGGACACTCCACCAGGAGTGGATATCCTTCCTTGTCTTGCCTAAAGCTTCATCTCCTATCATATTAGGTCTTCCTTGGTTAAGGTTCTATTCTCCACACATTGACTGGACTGCTGGACGGATCCTGGCTTGGGGTTCCTCCTGTTCCTCTTCCTGCCTACTCAAGGTTACCCCAAAAGAGAAACTTTCTGTTGCCACCATCCCAGTATCTTCTGCTCTTCCCGCTGCATATAGCGATTT